>JAJHZJ010000014.1:7692737-8892737 GCA_023548195.1 Bettongia penicillata ogilbyi | reverse complement strand
TAAAGAGCAGGACTGAATAGAAAATTTGATATTCAGACATAAAATTGAAGAGAAGCATGAAAAGGTAAACTTGATAGAGAAATTATAAAAATTTAATAAGGTTGAACTGTTCGCATTCCTATATGGGAAGATGATACATATAACTGAAGAATTTTATCACTAGGGTAGTGGGAAGTACATACAGATATCACAGATGTGAGTAGTTTAAAATGTTGCCATCCTTCTCCAAAAATGAAGGAATGAGAAAGGGGGATGCACTGGGGAAAGGGGAAGGGAGAAGAATGGGGGAAATGATCTTATCTAAAAGGAAATGAACTTTTACATTGGAGGGAAGATAAGGGGATAATGCCTGAACCTCACTCTCATCTGCATTGGTTCAAAAAGAGAATAATGTATATGGGGGATGGGGGCCTGTGGGTGTGTGTATGTACTCTCTTACTGAACAAGGAAATAGGAAAAGAATAGGACAAGGAAATGGGAGAGTGTAATGGGAGGGTAGATTAAGGGAGGCAGCAGTCAGAAGCAAAACAGAAGAAAATAGGATGTGGGGAAATACAGTTAGCTATTTCAACTGTGAAAGAGAAAGGGGTGAACTCAACCACAAAACAGAAATGGGCAGCAGAATGGATTAGAAACTACAAGAAACACATGCAAAGTTAAAATAAGGGAATGGAGTAGAATATATTATGCTTCAGATGATGTTTAAAAAAGGCAAATGTAGCAATAAGGAATGATAGGAAATGAAGAAAAATAGACTTAATTGAAAGAGATGATCAAAGAAGTTACATTTAGCTAAAAGGTCTCACAGAAAATGAATATTAAAAAATCACAAGTTTCTTTGATAGAGGTTTCATTTCTCCAATATATAGGGAAGTGAGTCAAATTTATAAAAATAAGAGTCATACCACAGTTGATAAATGGGTTAAGTGATATGAACAGGAAGCTTTCAGAAGAAGAAATCAAGGCTATCTATAGTCTTATAAAAAAAAGTTCCAAATTTTTATTGATTAGAGAAATGCATATTAAAAGAACTATCACCTCATACCTCTCAGATTGGTTAACATGACAGAAAAAGAAAATGACAAATGAGGAGGGGTATATTGAAAAATAGGAACATGGATATGCTGTTGGTGTATTTATAAGCTGGTCCAAACATTCCTGAGACCATTTGGAACTATCACTAAAGGATCATTAAACTGTTCATTTTCTTTAAGCTAGCAATGTTACTATTAGATCTTTATCCTTAAGAAATCAAAGAAAAAGGAAAAAGGGTGTGTGTGTGTGTGTGTGTGTGTGTGTGTGTGTGTATGTGTGTGTGTGTGTGTGTACACAAAATATTTATAGGAACTCTATGGTGGTAAAAAGTTGGAAATTGTGGGGATATTCAACATGTGGGGAATGGCTTAACAAGTCGTAGTTTATGATTGTGATAGAATACTTGTGCTATAAGAAATGGTGATGGAAATACTTGAAGAAAAACCTGGGAAGACCTATAGGAATAAATGAAGAATGAAGGGCCAAGAACCAGAAGTTATTATACATTGTAACAGCAATATGGCAATGACTGTCAAGTGTGAAAGCTTTAGTTACTCTGATACACAGTAAGGACATAAAATGATTTTAAAGGATTCAGTATGAAAAATTTTATTCACCTCCAAAGAGAGAAAGGATGAACTCTGAGATCAAATTGAAGTACAATTTTTTCATTTTTTATTGCTTTTGTGTGATATGATTAATATGAAAATAAATTATGCATGATTTACTATGCATAATTGATAACATATTTCTTACCTTCTCAATGGGTTGGGGGATGGGATTAAAGAGAATTTGGAAATCAAAATTTTGAAAAGGAAATATTAAAAGTAAATGAACAGTACTTTAACAAGAATACATTAAACAATATTACTTATAAAATATTATGTTATTCAGAATTTTCTCTTAAAAATTTTTCTGTAAAAGAATTAGTATTGCATGTATTATTTCATGAACCTTAAAAGAATTTCTTTGTTTTTCTGGAAAAAGCATGTAATACCCAGTTTTCCCTGAAGGCCCAGAGAATATTTAAGGAATCTCTGTATACCATGATCATCAAACATATGACTTTGTTTTTATTCACCCCATATCACAGTCAACTAAAATAATTGCCATTAAAATACTTTAAATATTTTAAAAATTTACTTCATGTTCAGTGTACATCATTAGCATTCAAAATATGCAAACATTCAATTAGCATGGCATTTCTTTAAACCAGAACATGATTCTTTGAGAGAAAATTAGTGTGTGTGTGTTTATTTCTATGTCTGTGTCAATATTCTGGGCTGGTACTACTTCAGGTCAGTCTCTTGGTACTTTACATTCAGTAATAGAATGAAATGACAAACACTAATAGATTGTTCAATCATAAATAAAAGGAAATTTAATTAACTGTGGCAGAACATTTAACAAGTATATGGATCGAGTATGCCTCAAATTGAGTAAGTTGAGTGAATCTACCTTGCTTGAATTACTTATCATTTTTTTACCAAGCATCAGAGAGTACCTGGAGGTCCTTATGCCTGTTTTACATTCAAGTGGCATGGAATGTTGTCAACAGACTGGAACTTTAGTCCTCTGAGCCAATCAAGGCTCAGGAATAGCTTCAATATCTTTTTAAAGAAAAAAATACTAGTCTAATTTTCACTGGAAGAGGAATTAGGATATTGCTCCCATTACAATACACTACTTTGGGGGCAAGGTCCTTAGAGTATCTTAAATCAATTATTGTTGTTTCTAGTCAATCCTGAATTCAAGAAGCTTAATAAAGACAGCAATAAAGAAGGAAAATACAATCTAAAATTAAAACAAAAGAAAACAATATAGCAGTTCCCTAAGAGGGTCTTCTGATAATGAGAGAAGTAAGATCAGAAATTTCAGGCTTCATTCTCCTTCTCCTTTGGAAGAATTTAGTCCTGGGCCTAAAAAATCAAGCATGTTTCATGGGTGGACTCAAATCTTTGCAGTTCTCATGGTCAGGATCCCTATGCCAAGACCACACACCTCTTTTTACTATTAGGGGATTCCTTGTTTCCAGACCTAAGGCCCAGCAAGCAATTTGTACCTTGAGTTTAGCATAAAAACAATCCTTTGCACTCACACTTTGGATGAACACTGTCATAGAAAAATCCCAGAGCTGTTCAGTACCAGCAACACGTGATCTCTGAGTGCCTGTAGAAACCATGTTCAGGTCATGAAGTCCTGGTATGAATCAAAGTTGCCTCACTTTTGCTGTTACCCCTGTATGTGAGGGCAATAGCTCACTGCATAGCTACTAGTAAATGTACTGAGGTTTAACTACACTAAAATGGGTATCCTTAGTATCAGAGAAAGCCCTGGCATATGGATATAGTTCCCTTCTTCCAACAAAATAAAGCTTTATGATAATGACTACTGTTAACTCTTTGGTTTCAGTTTGCTTTTTTTTTATTTTATTTTTTGAAGTTGACTGTTGTGATAACTCGTGGGAGTTCTTTGTTATTTTCAGATTCAACAAATGGTTGTATAACCTCTCTAAGTCTTTACTCATTTGTTTTCAGAGACAACAACCGTGAGTGTCTCGATTTAAGGAAGGGATCAAAAACATAAAAAATACAGAAACATTAGAACTCGAGCAAAAAATGATGACACTTTCTACATAACTACTAATTATCATCATCACATGTCAAGAAATGCACTTTAATATCAAACATTTAATGTCTTCTGGTCCACCAAACAGATCCTCCACCTCATGAGAGCCTCAGGAGATGGTAAATGAAAAAGAATATTCAGGAGGCAAAGCCAAAATGTCATAGAAAAGGCAGGGACTCTTCAGAGCTCTGCCCCAAACCCCTCCAAATGCCTTTTAATAATACTTGATTTTTCTCCAATCTTTACACAATTTATTAGAATTGCAGTGAATTTCAATAGCCATCCAATAAAAACATAATTAAACATTATGTAATATAATACTTCTCAAATAAAAACAAAAGATATCAATTTCAAAAAAGCAAATTTGGGTTACTTGAAAAAATACAGTTTACAGGGAAACAAAAGCTTTATTGAAAGTTAACAAAATGGAGTCAATTGGGATTTGATTGAAGACCTCCAATGAAGTCTCCTTCTAATACCTATCAAACCAGCTATCTAAAGCTAAGTTTCAAAATTTGTATTTTCACAAGACAATAAAGTGCTCAAGGTCTTTAGTATGTTGTTATAGGATTACTTTAAATAATTAAATATAGTTAATAATACTTAAATAATTAAAATAAATAGCACTCAATAATGAACCTAACTATCTCCAACATTTTCTAAAGGTAAACTCCTCAATTCCCCAACCGAGGTAGAGTCAGTTAGAAAGGTAGTACCTTCCAGTTCTAAATTTCTGATCTCTATGATCCTACAGTGGGCAATGAGCAAATGGACAAGTGATCAGAGCAAACCTAGGAATTCATGCCTTACTAAGGAACCATCATCATGCATGAGAACTACTATCTTATTTAATGAGGCAATGAAGACAATGTCTGGACAAACCAACTACAGCTATCACTCCTGCACTTTTGGACAATTAGACTTGAAAATTTCCCAAGGGGCAGGAAAAGTAGGCTGATTCTATGCCTCAGGAAAGCTCCTTCTCTCCAGATAGCCCCTAATCTGAGGGCCTGAGTTTAGTTCCAGATTATCCATCTGTGAAGTTTTCTTATCAATTGTTCTCAGCTGGGTCTGGTTTAAAGTCAATTACAACCTGCCACATCAACTTATTCTACTTTTTTTGTTTTAAATATGTAGCTCTAATTAAGATTTTTGTCTTTGCCTCAAGTCTAAAAGTTTGTTTGCAACTTCCATCCATTGCTTCTAGTTCTGCTGTCTGGGGCTGAGCAGAACAAGATTTTCCAAAATCCCAGCTCTTCAAATACTTGAAGATAGCTAATGTATCTTCCCAAAACTCTTTTCTTCTCTGGCCTAAATAGCCCAAGTTATAGCCTATACTCGTATGGTTACAGTACTCTGAAAATTGCATCTTATCAATGTCTTTGTTAAAGTGTAGTGCCCACAACACGGCATAATACCTTCAAATGTGGTCTGAGCAGAGCAAAGTACTGAAGAAGAAAAAACCCTATTTTCTTAAACTGTACCTTTTTAAAAAGGTTTTTAATGAATTTTTTGTTTTGAGTTTTCTACAATCACTTCCATATATCTAAGAATTTATCCCCCTCTCTCCCCTCTCCTTCCCCCTGCTTCCCACTTCCCTAATTGAGACAGCATGCAATCATATATAGGTTCTACATATACATTTTTATTAAAGACATTTTTGCCTTACTCATGTTGCATTTATTAAAATAAATGGGAGTAACCATGAAAAAAATAAAACACAAGTGAAAATGGACTGCTTCATTCTGCGATCCAATTCTATATTTTTTTTTCCTCTGGATGTGGAAAGCATTTTGCCTCGAGAGATCATTGGGAATATTTTAAGTCCTTGCATTGCTTTGAAGGACTAAGTGTACCAGAAAAAATCCTCGCAAACTGTGTTTGTTGCTGTGTACAAATTTCTCCTGGTTCTGAACCTTTTACTAAGCATCAGTTCATATAAGTCCTTCCACAGCACGTTGGAGTCTTTCTGTTTATCATTTATTACAGTGCAATAGTATTCCATTATATTCATAGACAGCAAATTGCTTAATCATTGCCCAATTGATGGGCATCCCCTTGATTTCCCATTCTTGGCCATCACAAAGAGAGCTGCTCTGAATATTTTTTGTATATGTGGAACCCTTTCCTATTTTTATGATCTCTTTGGAATACAGTCCTAGAAGAAATATTGCTGGGTCAAAGGGGATGCATATTTTTGTTGCCCTTTGGGCATAGTTCCAAATTGCTCTCCAGAATGGTTTTATCAACCAGCAATGAATTAGTGTTCTAACTCTCCCATATCTTCTCCAACATTTATCATCTTACTGTTTTGTCATGTTAGCCAATCTGATAGGTGTGATAAGGTAGCTCAGAGTTGTTTTGACTTGCAACTCTCTAATTAATAGTGATTTAGAGCATTTTTTCATGTGACTATAGATAGCTTTATATTATCAAACAGTAGTTTGCTATGTTCATTGACTACTATGTGTTGAGTACCTCAAATATTCAACTAATTTACCCCTCTATTTCTTTACCAATACCAAGTGGTTTTAATGATTGATGCTTTGTAATATAATTTGAGATAAAATGGGACTAAGCCACCTTCCCAAGCATTTCTTTTCATTAGTTCCCTTGATATTCTGGACCATTTGTTCTTCCGGATGAATTTTCATATTATTTTTCTAGCTCTGGAAAATAATTACCTAGTAGATTGATTGGTATGGCACTGAATAAGTAAATCAATTGCATAGGATTGTCAGTTTTATCATATTAGCTCGGCCTACCCATGAGCAGTTGATATTTTTCCACTTACTTAGATCTGATTTTATTTGTGCAAAAACTATTTTGCAATTGTGCTCATATAATCCCTGGGTTTGTTTTGGCAGGAAGACTCCCAGATATTTCATAGCATCTACTGTAGCTTTAAATGGGATTATTTGTTCTTTTTCGAGCTTTTTCAGCTTTATACCCAATTCATTGATCTCCTCTTTCTCTATTTTATTCCTATAGGCGCTCAATGATAAAAATTTCCCTTAAAAACTGCATTTTGAGTATCCCATAAGTTGTGATAGGTTATCTCATTGCTGTCATTCTCTTGAATGAACTTGTTGATTGTTTCTATGATTTGTTGCCTAACTCATTCATTTCTTAATATTATTTAGACTCCAATTAATGTTTCATTTATCTTTCCATGGCTTTTAATTACATATAATTTTTATTGCACTGTGATTCGAGAAGGATGTATTGACTAGCTCTGCCTTTTTGCACAGGATTGTGAGACTTTTATGCACGAGTATATGGTCATTTTTTGTATATATGCCATGTACCCACGAGAGAAAAGTATATTCTATTCTACCCCCATTCAAGTTTTTTCCAAAGATCTATCATATCTACTTTATGCAGAGTTTTATTCACCTCCTTAATTTGTTGTTTATTTTGAGGTTATATTCAGCGCATCAAGTTCAGAGAGTGGGAGGTTGAGGACCCCACTAGTATTGTTTTGCTGTATATTTCTTCCTGTAGCTCCTTTAACTTCTCTTCTAAGAACTTGGAAGCTATACCACTTGGAGCATATATGTTTATTAATGATATTGCTTCATTATCTATGGTGCCTTTTAGCAGGATATATTTTCCTTCCTAATCTCTTTTGTTTAGATCTATTTCTACTTTTGCTTTGTCTGACATTATGATTGCTACCACTGCTTTTTGTACATCAGCTAAAGAACAATATATTCTGCTCTAACAGTTTAACTTTGCCCTGTGCTTATCCTCAATTCAAACGTGTTTCTTGTAAACAACATATTGTTGGATTATATTTTTAATCTATTCTGCTATCTGCCTCTCTTTTCTGGGAGAGTTCATCCCATTCACATTCACAGTTAGGGTTACTATCTGTGCCTTTCCCTACATCCTCTTTCACTCCATTAGTGCTTTTAGGTCTCCCTTCTCCCTTAGTCTCCACAATAGAGTTTTAATTTTTGACCACCGTCTCTCTCAGCCTTCCTTCCTTTTTAGTCTTCTTTTCCCTTCCCTCCCTTTAACCACCCTTTCCTTTTCTTTCCCCTTTCCCCATCCTACTGCTTAAAGAGCTACATAGATTTCTATACTATGGGTGTGTTGTTCCCTCCTGGAACTAAATCAGATGAGAGTAAATCTCAAACAAAGTTCATCTCCCTCCACTTTTCTCCTCTACTTTAATATGTTTCTGTGATGTAATTTACCTTCACCTGCTTCCTCTTTTTCACATCTCTCTTTGCAATCCCTTTGCACCCTTAAATCACATTTTTATCATCACATCATCCCTCTGATCTTTTAATGTAGAAGCTGCAAGGTCCTATGTGATCCTGACTGTAACTCCTCGACATTTCATTTCTTTCTGCCTGCCTGCAGTATTTTCTCATTCACTTGATAGTTCTGAAATTTGGCAACTACATTCCTTGGTGTTTTCAGTTTGGGATCCCTTTCAGGATGTGACCAGAGGATTCTTTCAATGATTATGTTGCTCTCTGGATCTAGGACCTCTGCAGGTGGTTTCTTGGAAGATATTGTGCAGATTCTTTTTTGCATCATGGATTTCTGGTAGACCAACAATTGTTAGGTTTTCTCTCTTGGATCTATTTTCCAGGGCAGTTGTGTTTTCAATGAAATATTTTACATATTCCTCTATTTTTTTCATTCTTTAGATTCTGTTTGAGTGATTCTTGATGTCTCATGGACTCATGAGCTTCTACTTGCCCTTTACAATTTTTAATAGATTATTTTCTTCTTTCAGTTAACTTTTGTATCTCCTTTTTCATCTGTCCAGTTGCTCCTTTTAAGGAGTCATTTTCTCCAGTTAGTTTCAGTACTTCCTTTTCCATTTGTCCAATTTTCCCAGTTAGGTTTTGTGCTTCCTTTTCTATTTGCAAAATTTTCCTTTGAAATTGTGTGATTTCTTTTTTTCACATTTTTTTAAAAATATTGGTCAGTTTTTCTTCAACTCCTCTAATTTGGCTTTTAAAATCCCTCTTGAGCTCTTCCAAAAATGCTGTTTGGCCTTGAGACCACTTCATATTCCATTCTGAAGTTTCAGATGGTAGTGCAGTTTCAATACTGACTTCTTTGGTATTCATGTTTTGGTCCTTGTCCCCATGGAGAGATTCTATGATCTTTTCTGATTTAATTCTTGCTCATGATTGAATTTTTGTCTATGTTTTCTTTCCCAGCTATGTTTCTTTCACAATATGACTGTTATGGATATGTTTTGCATCTCTGCACATGAATAACCTATATCCAATTGTTTGCCTTCACATAGGGGTTGAGGGAAGAAGGAAGGGAGAGAATTTGTAACTCAAACTTGTAAAAAATGAATGTTAGAATGTGTTTACATGTAATTGGAAAAAATAAAATTCCAAATTAATGCAAAAAAAGAAATATATCTTTTCATACAGGAAAGTAGGAAAGGAAGTGGGAAGGGGCTGATAGAAGTGAGAACATACTGGGAGAGATAAATATCAGAAGCAGAACACCTTTAAGAATGGATAGGGTAAAAGGAGAAAGAGTAGGATAAATAGGTGGAAAATAGGATGGATGGAAATACATAGTTGATAATTGTTACTGTAAATACAAATTGACAAATAGTTTCTCTGACAAAGAAGTCATTTCTATAATATATAGAAACTGAGTCAAATTTATAGAAATAGATCATTGTACAAAATTGCTGTTACTGTTTTCATTGTTATCCTGGTTCTGTTCATTGCACCTTGTATCAGTACATGTAAGATTTTTCAAGTTTTTTATGAGAGCATCCTGCTCTTCATCACAATAATAAACAATGACTTATTCACCCATTCTCCAATTAATGACATGTCTTTCATTTCCAATTCTTTGCCACCAAGGAAAGAGTTCCTAAAATATTTTTGTGCAAGTAGTTTATTTTCCTTTTGGTTTTTATCTCCTTTGGTTACAGAGGGAGTAATAGTATTGCTAGATCAAAGAGCATGGACAGTTTCATAGAACTTTGGAACTAGTTACAAATTGCTTCATAGGTGGATCAGTTCACAACTCTTCTAACAATGCTTTAGTGTCTTAATTGTTCGACATTTCATCTAACATTTCTCATTCTCTTTTTCAGTCATATTAGTGAATCTGATTGGTGTGGGATGGTGGTAGCTCAGAGTTGATTTAAGTTGCATTTCTGTAAAAAATAATAATTTTGAGAATTTTTTCATATAAATATAGAAAACTTTACTTTGAAAATTTCTTGTTCATGTCCTTTGACAATTTGTCAGCTGTGTGTATGTAAATATATATATATATGTATATATGCACATATGTATATGTATATTTTATATATGTATATATGTAAACATATAGATCGATAGATGTACATATGTATACATATTTTCATTTGACTCAGTTCTTTACATATTTGAGAAACTTGCTGTATTTTTTCACAATTATAACTACTAACGGTATTTCCCTCCATCCTATTTCCTTCTGTTTATTCTCTCTCTCTCTCTCTCTCTCTCTCTCTCTCTCTCTCTCTCTCTCTCTCTCTCTCTCCTCTTTCTCTTTCTTTTCACCTTTTTCATCCTCAGAAGTGTTTTGCTTCTTACTACCTCTCCCAATCGACCCTCTCCTGGATGAGTGCCTCCCTTCTTTTATCTCTTTTCCCTACTACTTTCCTATAGGGTAAGATTAATTTTGATAGCCAACTGACTGTGTATGGTATTACTTCTTTGATCCAATTCTGATGAGAATAAGATTCAAGATTTCTTGCCCACCTCTCTCATCTCCTGCTCCACTGTAAAAATTTCTTTTGTGAGTCTTTTATGTGAGATTATTTACCCTATTCTACCTTTTCCTTCCCCATTTCCCCAGTGCATCTCTCTTTATCATGCCTCAATTTTATTTTTTCTACATAACAGTTAATCATATTCAACATACATCAGTGACCTCTGTCTAGGTACATTCCATCAAACAGTTCTAAAAATTAGAAAGTTCTTAGAATTTACAAATATCATTTTCCCATATAAGGATTTAAGGAATTCATCCTGGGGGTGGAGCCAAGATGACAGAGTAGAAGAATAAACTTGCAGGAAATCTTCCCTCAAAGCCTGTACCTGTACAAACGACTCTAAACAAATTCTAAAGCAGCAGAAAACAAAAAATGATAGAGTGAAACAGATTTCCAACACTAGACAACCTGGAAGACCCACAGGAAGGTTCTAATGCATCAGGCTCAGAGCAGAGAGCAGCCCATAGAGGGTGGAATTGGCACAGATGGGACTGGGGCAGACTTCAGGGTGCTGAATCATGAGCACCTCCACATTTCTCAACCCAAAAATGTCATAGGGAGCTTCAAATGTTATTGAGAAAGCTCTTTCACTAGGGTGAGAAGGGAAAGTGATCCAACCATAGGCCCAGTCTCAGGGTGACTGCTTCAGAAATCTTGGCCTGCATGCCCTGGGGGAATCGAGCATCTGATCTATGTCTTAGTCCTGAGTGGTGGTTTTGGGATAAGAAGGAGCAACACAGACATGGCAAAACCAGGGGCAGCTGTGGAGAGGGAATCCTGCTCTCAGTTCCAGGGCATAAAAAAGTACTTGTGGTTGTTCACAGACTATAATGCAGACCAGGAGGGGAGTAAATACCTCTCCCTCGACTATGCTACTTTGAAGGATCTGAAAACTTATGGGTCCATAGAGATATCTCAAAGAACAGCTGTACACAACCTCTGAAGTCTGGGGTAGTATTCACTGTACTTGACTAAGTATTGAAAAGTCAAGTAATTCTCTGGGGAAATGCCCTGGGGTGTGGAATCAGCCTCTAGGAGGTTAATTTCTTGGTGAAAAAGTATTTTCTTCCATCTATTCAGATGAGCAAGATCAAAGTATTAAATCAGAGAAAGGCCAAAGTATACAAGTGGAGAAAGACAGCAAGATCAAATCTTCTACATTCAAAGCCTCTAAAAATATATGCAATGGTCTCAAGCCATGGAAGAGCTCAAAAAGATTCTGAAAATCAAGTAAAAGAAGTGGAGAAAATTGAGAAAAAAATGAGAGCAACCCAAGAGAATTATGAAAAAATAGTGAACAGATTCTCTAAGGGGCAGAGTCTAGATGGCAGAGTAGAAAGATGCACATACTCTAGCTCTTCCCCCAAAGTAGAGAAAATAGTTGTAAAAAATGACTTTAAACAAATTCTAGAAAAACAGAAGCCACAAAATGACAGAGTGAAAGAGATTTCCAGCCCAAGGTAGCCTGGAAGGCCAAAAGGAAAGGTCTATTGCATGGAACCCTGAATGGAGTGAAGCCCACGGAGACCAACCTAGCCTTCTTACTCAGCACTGATGGTAACAGGCCTAGAACAAGCCTCAGCGGTGGAATCCCCAGCAGCTAAGGTGGTTCTCAGATCCCTCAACCCACAAATGCCAAAAACAGCTTCAAAGGTCAGTGAGAAAGCTTTTTTCTCTGGGTTACCAGGGAACAAGATCTGGCCCCACCAGGAGCAGCCACTGTGGAGGCAGTGTCCATTATTGGGGCCCTCCACCTAAATCTCCTGGGGGAATTGAGCTGCTAATCTAAATCTCAGCCTGAGTGGCAGACCTGAACTCCACATAAACCCCTGGAGGAATTGAGCAGCTGATCTGAATCTCAGCACTGAACCAGGCCTGGGGTAAGGAGGAGGAGTACTGGCTCAATGGAGTTGGAGGCAGCTATGGAAAGGGATTTCTACTACTCCCAGATTCTGGCCAGAAAAGTTTTTCATTGCTCCAAGAGCAGTGGGCAGGCCATGAGAGGAATAAACTCTCTCACTTTATTGTGCCACCTTGAAGGAACTGAGATCGTACAGGTCCCCAGAGTATACCCTACTCTTGAAAAAGCACTCAAAAGTCAAGAAATTGGCTGGGAAAATGCCCAGAAGGGGGGAAAAATAAGATTGTAGAAGATTACTTTCTTGGCCAACAGGTATTTTCTTCCATCCTTTCAGATGAGGAAAAAATAATGCATACTATCAGAGGCTTCCAAAATAAATATGCAACTGTCTCACTTCATGGAAGAGTTCAAAAATTATTTTGAAAATCAAGTAAGAGAGGCAGAGGAAAAAATGGGAAGATAAATGAGGGAGATGCAAGAAAATCATGAAAAGCAAGTCAACAGCTTACTAAAGGAGACCCAAAACAATGCTGAAGAAAATAATATCTTTAAAAATAGGCTAACACAATAGGCAAAAGAAGTCCAAAAAGCCAATGAGGAGAAGAATATTTTAAAAAACAGGATTAGACAAATAGAAAAGGGGGTTCAAAGACTCTAAAAATTAGAATGGAGCAGATGGAAGCTAATGAGTTTATGAGAAACCAAGAAATTACAAAACAAAACCAAAAGAATGAAAAATAACAGATAATGTGAAATATCTAATTAAGAAACAACTGACCTGGAAGGTACATCAAGGACAGACAATTTAAAAGTTATGGGACTACCTGAAAGCCATGATCAAAAAAGGAGCCTAGACATCATCTTTCGTGAAATTATCAAGGAAAACTGCCCTGATATTGTAGCACTAGAGGGCAAAACAAATATTGAAAGAATCTACCAACCACCTCCTGAAAGAGATTCAAGAAGAGAAACTCCTAGAAACATTGTAGCCAAATTGCAGAGATCCCAGGTCAAGGAAAAAATATTGCAAGCAGTTAGAAAGAAACAATTACAGTGTTGTGGAAATATAATCAGGATAATACAGGGTCAGGCAACTTCTACATTAAGAGATTGAAGGGCTTCGAATATGATATTCCAGAAATCAAAGAAACTAGGATTAAAGAATCACCTATCCAACAAAACCAAGTATGAAACTTCAGGGGAAAAAAATGTCATTCGATGAAATAAAGGACTTTCAAGCATTCTTGATGAAAAGACCCAAACTGAATAGAAAAATTGAGTTGCAAACACAAGAATCAAGAGAAGCATGAACAAGTAAATAGGAAAGAGAAATGATCAGGGACTTTCTAAAGTAAAACGGTTTACATTTCTACATGGAAAGATAAAATTTGTAACTCTTGAGACTTTTCTTAATATTTGGGTCATTGGAGGGATTACACACACACACACATACAGAGAGCACAGGGGTGATTTGAACAAGCAGGAATGATACCTCAAAAAATAAAATTAAGAGGTGAGAGAGGTATATATTGGGAGGAGAAAGGTAGAAATGGAATGGGGCAAATTATCTCTCATAAAAGAGGCAAGAAAAAGCTTTGGCAATGGAGGAGAAAAGAGAAGAGATAAGAGGGAAAAGTGAAGTTTACTCTCTTTACATTTGGCTTAAGGAGGGAATAATATACTCAATGAATTTGGTATGAAAATATGTCTTACATTACAGGAAAGTAGGGGAGAAGGAGACAAGTAGGGCGAGGGGATGATAGAAGGAATTGCAAAATGGAGGAGGGAGTAATTAGAAGTAATCACTTTTGGGCTGGGACAAGGTCAAAAGAGAGAATAGAATAAATGGATGGCATGATAGGATGGAAGGAAATATAGTTAGTCTTACACAACATGACTAATATGGAAATCTTTTGTAAAACTACACATATATAGCCTATATTGAATTGCTTCCCTTCTCAGTGGGGATGGGTGAGGAGCAAGGAAGGGGGATAAGTTGGAACTCAAAGTTTTAGGAACAAACGTTGAGAATTGTTTTTGCATACAACTTGGAAATAAGAAATACAGGTAATGGAGTATAGAAATCTATCTTGCCTAAGAGAAAAGAGACAAGATGGGGGTAAGGGAAGGGAGGGGTGTGATAGAAGGGAGGGCATATTGAGGGAAGGAGTAATAAGGGTGCAAGTCATTATGAAGTGGGGGGAGGGAAGAGATGGGGAGAAAATTTGAAACTCAAAATTTTGTGGAAATGAATGTTGAAAACTAAAATTAAATTAATTAATTAATTTTAAGAATAATGAACAGCTTGCTAAAGAGCATCCAAAAATCTTGAAGAAAATAGCACCTTTAAAATAGACTAGCCCAAATGGCAAAAAAGGTCCAAAAACCCAATGAGGAGAAGAATGCTTTAAAAAGCCGAATTGGCCAAATGGAAAAGGAGACTCAAAAGCTCACTGAAGGAAACAGTTCTTTAAAAATTAGAATTGAGCAGATGGAACCTAATGACTTTAAGACAAATCAAAAAAATAATAAAACAAAGCCAAAAGAACGAAAAAATCGAAGATAATATGAAATACTTGAATGCAAAAATAACTAACCTAGAAAATAGATACAGAAGAGATAATTCAGAAATTATTGGTCTATCTGAAAACCCTGATCAAAAAAGAGCTTAGATATCATCTTCCAAGTAATTATCAGGGAAAACTGCTCTGATATTTTAGAACCAGAAAGGAAAGTAGAAATGGAAAGAATTCACCTATTACTTCCTGAAAGATACAAAAGGAAAACTCCAAGGAATATTGTAGCCAACTTTTAGAATTTCCAGGTCAAGGAGAAAATATTGCAAGCAGTCTAAAAGAAACAATTCAAGTGTTGTGGAAATAAAATCAGGATAATACAGAATTTAGCTGCTTCTACACTAAGGGACCTAAGGGCTTGGAATATGATATTCCAGAGGTCAAAGGATATATAATTAAAGCCAAAAAATTACTTAACCAACAAAACTCTGTAATACTTCAGAGGAAAATGGAATTTCAATGAAATTGAGTATTTCCAAGAATTCTTCCAGAAAGCAACATAAATGGGTGGAACCAAGATGGTGGAATGAGAGCACAGATTCACCTAAGCTCTGCCACAAATTTCTTCAGATATCACTAAGAAGAGAACATGAAGAAATTTTAGAGTGGCAGAATCTACTAGGAGACAGAGTGTGGCGGATTTTCATCCCAGGACAGTCTGGAGTGTCTATGAGAAGGATCTGTCACACAAGGCTGGGGAAATATAGAGCGGAGATTCCTCCATAACAGTGCTGAACCAGAACCACTAGTACAGACTGAATCAGAAACACCAGTGTGAATTCTCAAACATATCAGCACAGAACGGGAATCCAGTGCAACTCAGTGAAAGAGAAGCACAGGACACCCAGTAGCAGCAGGAGCTGCTCGTGAGGCTATCAGTCCGCAGATTAAATCTTTGTAAGTCACCCACTTGAAATTTGAGTAGCCATGATGGTAGAGGGATAGATAAGTGCCTCTCCTTGTTGACTTTGAAAAACCCAGAGAATATTTCTCCAGGAAAATTCCTGGAATAGTAGGATCAGCCAAAAGGTAATCAGTCTTTCAGCTCCAGTGGCAAGGAAAATAGTCCAGAGTAGGCCCTGTTACTGTGTTTGAAAGTGAACAGTGCAGGACCAAAGCTGTCCCAGACAGCCCCATGTCAAAGAACCAGGAGGAGATCCTGAGCCATGGGGGCAGTAGAGAGGGGCAGGGTTGGAGCTCATAATCACCCATACCAGGATCCAAGCTGTGCCTTAGCACAGCCAGGGGAATGAGGAGGACTCCAGTGTAGACAGTGGTTCACGAACCTCTGAGTCTACCTGTGCTCTAGCTCAGGGGAGGAGATCTCCTGCAGCCAGACCCCTCCTCCCTCATACCTCATGCAGAGCTTCAGGGTAACTCTACAAAAACTCTAGGAAACAAAATTGTTTGACTGAATTCTGCCTTGGCACACCAACCAGCTCAACATCAGGCAAACTTCAGCATTCTAACTTCTAGCTGAAAGAACCAGAGGCCAAACCACAAAAAGTCTCAAGTTCTGAACACAAAATCTTGGAGACTGAGCCCCCTGTGCCTTAGATACAGAGATCCAATTTAAAACCCAGTAAAAGACAATCATCACAAGCAAGAAGCAAACCAGAAAAGAACAGACAATAGAATCTTAGTTTGAGGACAAAGACCAAAATACAAATACAGAAGATGTTGGCATTGAGACTATACTTACATGTGAAAACTCAAAAGGGATTATGAACTGGTCTCAAGCAAAGAACATCCTTGAAAGAGCTCAAAAAGTATTTTAAAATCCAGAATAGAGAGACAGCAGAAAAACTGGTCAATGATTTTAAAAATATGAAAAGAAATAATTCACAGAAGAATTTGAAAGGCAAATTGTGCAAATGGATAATGAGATACAAAAACTGACTGGAGCAATTGGACAAATGGAAAAGGAAGTACAAAAACTAACTGGAGAAAATGATTCCTTTAAAGGAGAAATAAGACAAATGGAAAAGGACATGAAAAAGTTAACTGAGGAAAACAATGTATTAAAAATTAGAATTGACAAGTAGATACTAATGACTCTATGATACCTAAAGAATCAGTCAAGTAGAATCTAAAAAAAATGAGAAAAAGAAGAAAATGTAAAATGTGTCACTAAATAAACAACTGGCCTGGAAAATACATCCAGGGGAGAAAAATCTAAGGATTATTAGTCTATCAGAAATCCATGATAAAAAAGATCCTGCACAATATCTTCCAAGAAATCATCAAGGAAAACTGCCCAGAGGTCCTAGATCCAGACGGCAAAATAGTCATCGAAAGAATATATCTATCACCTGCTGAAAGAGGTTCTAAATTAAAGAAACCAAGGAATATTGTAGCCATAATCCAGAATCATAAAGTTAAAGAGAAAATGCTTCAGGCAGTAAGAAAGAAACAATTCAGATATTAAGGAACTACAGTCAGGATCACACAGAATCTTGCAGCTTCTACATTGAAACAACCGAGGGACTGGAATATGATACTTAGCAAGTCAAAGGAGCTTGGACTAAAACCAAGGATCAATTACCCAGCAAAATTGAGCATAATATTTCAGGCAAGGAAATAGGCATTCAATGAAATAAGGGATTTTCAGACCTTCATGATGAAATTTCAATAAAAAACTTGATCTTCAAATACAAGCCTCAAGAGAGGCATGAGAAGGTAAACAGGGAGAAAGAAAATTTGTTATTCAATATGGGCAAATTGATTATATTCCTATAAGGATAGATGATACTTGTTAATAGCACACAGTATACTGAATAATTGTATATTTATTATGGTATTTAAAATGAATATGCATGCATAGAAATAGGAATGGGTATAAATTCACTCATGTAACAATTAAAAATAAGAGTTAAGTATGTGAATAGATTATAATGGGAGATGTGAAAAGTAAGAGACAGAAAAAGGTAAATTACAACACCAGAAGAGGCACAAAAATATATTTTAGTAAAGGGAAACAAGGGAGGGAGATGAGCACTGTTTGAGATGTACTCTCTTCTGATTTTGCTCAATTAGGGAACAACAATCTCAGTTAAGTATAGAAATCTACCTTGCCCTACAGACAGTAGGAGGGGAAAGGGAAAGAAAAGGAGATGAAGCTGAAAGGGAAGAAAGAAATCATAAAGAAAAGGGGAATAAAAGGGAAGAGACTGATTGAAGGGAGAGAAGACTGAGCGAGGCAGTGGTGAAAAGTTAAAACTCTGTTGTGGAGGGAAAGAGAGAACTAAAAGCAAAACCTGGGGGAAATAGGATAGAGAGCAAAACACAAATAATAATCCTAACTGTGAATGTGAATGAGATGAACTCTCCTGTAAAGCTTAGGCGGAGAGCAGAATGAATTAAAAATCATAATCCAAGAATATGTTGTTTACAAGAAACACATTTGATACAACTTATAAAAGTAAAAGGTTGCAGCAGAATACATTGTGCTTCAGCCGATGTGGAAAAAAGCAGGTATAGCAATACTAATTTGAAAGCAACAGAAGAAATAGATCAAATTAAGAGATAAGGAAGTAAACTACATCCTGCAAAAAAGCACCATAGAAAATGAAGCAATATAAAATACCAAACATATGTACACCTAGAGGTAGCATCCAAATTTTTGGAGGAAAGGTTAAGGGAGTTACAAGAAGAAATAGACAGCAAAACTACTAGCTAGGGACTTCAAGAATCTCTCTCTGCACTTGATAAATCTAACCTCAAAATAAACAAGAAAGAAGTTAAGGAGCTGAATGGAACTCTGGATAAGGTAGATATCATAGACCTCTCGAGACTGAATGGGGATAGAAAGGAAAATACCTTTTTCTCAGTGGTACATGGAACATATACAAAAATTGACAATGCCATAGGGAGTGATAACCTTACAATCCAGTGCAGAAAGACAGAGATACTCAATGTATCCTTCTTAAATTGTAAGGCAATAAATTTTGTTAATACAAGAATCCTGCATCTAGTTCCAGCAAAAAGACCCTTGTAATTGACTTCTGACCAATTGTCTGACCACCTTACCAACCAACTGTAGGTTGTCACTGCTGATTCAGTTACCCACTAAAGCCTACTGATGGTTTCCTGGGTTTGAATGCATTCCATTCTTACCCCAGTGCAACGTACTTTTCTTGCCAACTTTCTTAGTTGTCTTGAACTAGAAAGTGGTTTTACCCTTATCATTTGTTGGTTCTGCTACTTTAGAATATATTTTGAGGCATTATTTAAATATTTTGGAGGGGAATTTGGAAGAGCTCAGGCAGGTCTCCGCCTTTTCTCAGCCATGTTGGTTCTGTCCCTCACTAATCTATGGTAAAATCCTTAAGGATGGTGAACAGAGATAAAATGGCAGAGTAAAAGCAATAGTTTCCTTGAACTCTCTCCCAAGTACCTCAAAATATTTATAAAAAATGACTCAACAAATTCTAGAGGAGCAGAAATCACAAAATGACAGACTTAAGCAAATCTCCAGCACAAGACAACCTGGAAGATAGACAGGAACTTTGTGCTGTGCTGAGAAAGGAGATCAGTCCATCACGGGCTGCCCCAAGAAAGAAAGGGTGGGAGTAAGCCTCAGTCACTGAACCGCTGGCAGTTGCAGTGGTTTCCAAGCTTCTCAACCCACAAACACTAAAGAGAACTTTGAAGGTCAGTAGGGAAGGTCTGTGGGACCTGAGTGAGAGAGCATCATGATTCAGTTTCAGCCACAGTACCAGGGTCATGGCAGCTGCAGAAATGGTAGTGGCAAAGGTTTCAACAGCTTCCAGAGTTGTCAGCCCATAGATGAGGAGGGAAGAATAATACAGATGATCATAAGCATATTGCAGGGATCTCTTTGTTGGCTCTGAGACAGGATTCTCTTGCTTTGCCAGTGCTTGGATCTGAGTCACAGTCCTGAGAGGTGACCATGGGGTAAGCAGGAGGGCTAGCATGGTAGAGTTTGTGGGGATGGTAGAGAGGAAATCTTCCTCACAGTGCCACGGCAGAAAAGAGTGTTTGTGGCTGCTCAAAGACCACAACACAGAACAGGAGAGGAGTAAACACCTCTCCATTGATCAAACCACCTTGGAAGAACTGAAAATTTACAGGTTCTTAGAGATATCTATGAAAACAGTGGCACAAAACTCCTGAAACTTGGGATATTACACCTTTCACATAACAAATAGCTCAAAAGTCAAGTAACTGGCTAGGAAAATGAGCAAAAAAACAGACTATAGAATATTACTTGGGTGACAAGGAAGACCAAAACATATAAGTAGAAGAAAACAACAAAGTCAAACCTACAACATCCAAAGCCTCCAAGAAAAATATGAATTGGTCACAGGTCATTGGAAGATCTCCAAAAGGATTCTGAAAATCAAGTAAGATAAGCAGAGGAAAAATAGGGAGGAGAAATGAGATGCAAGAAAATTATAAAAAATGAGCCAACAGCTTACTAAATGACACCCAAAATAATGCTGAAGAAAATAACACTTTTAAAAATAGACTAACTGCAGGCAGAGTGAAAGCAGGGACCAGCTTGAGCTCTCCCCCCAAACCCCTGCAAATACCTGTAAAAATCACTCTAAACAAATTCTGGAGCTACAGCACCTACAAAATGGTGGAGTGAAGAAAATCTCCAACCCAAGACAGCCTGGAATGTAGATGGGATGTGACTATCCCACTGAGCAGAGCAGAGAACAGTCTAATGTGGGCTATGCTGGCACAGATGGGACCAGAGCAGGCCTCAAGGGACTGAATCAATGACAGATGTGGCAGTTTCCAGACTTCTTAATCCACAAACACAAAAGATAGTATAGAAGGTCAGTGGGAAAACTCTGTTGACCTATGTGGGAGAGGAACACTGTCGAAATGACAGTCCCAGAGGCAGAGACAGCAGCAGTGCCTTCAGTGGTACCCTAAAGCAGCAGCAGCAGTAGCTCCTGGAATCCTGGGCCCAAAGATGGGGGATTGAACAACTGATACAAAATTACTAAATTCTGGGACAGTATATCCACTTCCACTCCCATCCCTAGCCCATACACACTGGAAGCAGAATTCTACATTGACAAAGAGTTAGAAAGTCATGTATTTGTCTGGAAACATGAGCAAACAGAGGGGAAAATGTCAGACTATAGAATCTTACTTTGGTGACAAAGATCAAAACACAACCAGAAGAAAACAAAGTCAAAACTCCTTCATCAAAAGCATGCAAGAAAAATAAAAACTAGTCTCAGGCCACGGAAGAGCTCAAAAAGGATGTTGAAAATCGAGTAAGAGGAAGATGGTGGAGTAGAAACAGAGGCTTTAGTTCTCTCCTCCCGAGTTAAGCCAAATAACTGTAAAAATGACTCTAACAAATTCTGGAGCTGCAGAACCCACAGAATGATGGAGAAATTCTCCAGCCAAAGACAACCTGGAAGGTTGATGGGAATTGTCTGTTGTGCCATTCTGGGAGCAGAGTGCAATGCAGCATGTGAAGTACAACCAGAGACAGGACCTAAGCAGGGCTCAGTGTACTGAATATCTGTCACTTGCAACAGTTTCAAGATTTCACAACCCCAAAGGTTGTGAACCAAGGACAATTTGGAAGGTCAGTGGAAAAAATTTGTCCTAGCCCAAGGGCAGTAGAAGGGGTGAAAGAGCTCCTGGCAGCTCCAAAGAGCTGTAAAGACAATAAAGTCAAAGCTTCTACATCCAAAGCCTTCAAGGAAAATACAAAGTATTCTAAAGCTATGAAAGAACTCAAAAAGGATTTTGAAAATCAATTAAGTGAAGTAGAGCAAATATTGGGAAAAGAAATGTGGTGCAAGAGAGTGGTGCAAGAAAATAATGAAAAACAAGAAAAATGCTTGCTAAAGGTGACCACAAAAAGTGTTGAGAAAAAGTAACACATTAAAAATAGACTAACCAAGCTGGCTAAAGAGATCCAAAACAACAACAGCAATAATAACAACAACAGCAACAATGACAACAAGAAAAATGTCTTAGAAAGCAGAATTGGCCAGATAAAAAAGGAATTCCAAAAGTTCACTAAAATCATTTCTTAAAAATTAGAATGGAGAAGATGAAAGCTAATGACTTCATGAAAAATCAAGAAATTATAAAACAAAACCAAATGAATGACAAAAATCAACAATGGGAAATATTTCTTTGAAGAAACGACTCACTTGGAAAATAGAGAAAGGGAATTTAAAAATTATTACTCTACCTGAAAACCATGATCAAAAAAAGACATCATCTTTCAAGAAATTATCAAGGAAAACTATCCTGATATTCTGAAACAAAAGGGTAAAATAGATGTTGAAAGAATCTGCCCATCACCTCCTGAAAGGGATTCCAAGAAAAAATCTCCTAGGAATAATGAAGTCAAATTCTAGAGTTGCCAAGTCATGGAGAAAATATTGCAAGCAACCAGAAAGAAACAATTCAAATATTGTAGAAACACAATCAGGATAACACAAGATCTAGTCATTTTTACATTAAGAGATCAGAGTTTATGATATTCCAGAAGTCAAAGGAGCTTGGATTAAAACCAAAAATCACCTATGCAGCAAAACCGATTGTAATACTTCAGGGCCAAAAATTGATACTCAATGAAATAGAGGACTTTCAAGCATTCTTGATTAAAAGCCCAGACCTGAATAGAAAATTTGACTTTCATATACAGGAATCAAAACAAGCATGACAAGGTAAAAAAGAAAGAGAAATTATAAGGTACTTGTTAAAGTTGAACTGTATACATTCCTATATGGAAAGATGATATTTACAACTCATGATACTTTCCTTAGTGTTGGAGTTTTCGGAGGAAAGATAGATAGATAGATAGATAGATAGATAGATAGATAGATAGATAGATAGATAGATAGATAGATAGATAGATAGATAGAAAGAAATACAGACCGATAGATAGACAGACAGAAGGCACAAGGTGAGTTGAATAGGAAGCTATGATTTGTAAAACAAAATAAAATTAAGAGTTGAGAGAAGAATACATTGGGAGAAGAAGAGATATAATGGGATATATTATTTCACATAAAAGAGGCAATAAAGTTTCATGATAGATGGGAAGAGGTTGCAGGTGAAAGGGAATGAGTGAACCTTATTGTCACCAGATTTAGCTTAAGGAGGAAATGACATACACAATTAATTGAGTATCTTACCCTACAAAAAGCAACAGGGAAAGGGATAAGAAGGGAGTGGATAATAGAAGGGAGATCAGATTGGGGAAGGGTTAAGTCAGAAGCAATTGCTTCTGCAAAAGGACAGGGTCAAAGCTGAACAGAGAGTAAGTTGGGAGGTGGGATAGGATGGAGGGAGATACAGTTTATCTTTCACAACATGACTATTATATAAATGTTTTGCATGATTACACAGGTATAACTTATATTGAATGGTTTGCCTTCTCAGTGAGGGTGGTTCTGGAGGGATAAAGGAAGAAAAGTTGGAACTCAAAGTTTTAAAACAAATGTTAGAAATTGTTTTCACATGCAACTGGGAAATAAGATATATAGGGAATGGGGTATAGAAATCTGTCTTGCCCTTCAATAAATTAATGAGGAAGGAGATAAAGTTGGGGGTAGTAAGGAGGGCAGACAAAGGGGTAATCAGAATGCATGCCATATTAAGATGGGGGGAGAGGGAAAGATGGGGAAAATAATTAGAACTCAAAATCTTTTGGAAATGAATACTGAAAACTAAAAATAAATAAACAACAAAACCAAATGGCAAAAAAATGTCCAAAAAGTCAATGCAGAGGATGCCTTAAAAAGCAGAATTGGATAAATGAAAAAGGAGGGCCAAAAGCTCACCGAAGAAAATAATTCCATAAAAATTAGAATGGAACTGTGAAAGCATAGATTCACCTGAAGTCTTCCACAAATTCCTTCAGACACTTTTAAAAAATGAATCTGAACGAATTTTAGAGTGGCAGAATCAACTAGAAGACAGAGTGTGGGAAGTTTCTTTAACATGGGGCTGAGGGAGCACAGAGCATGGGCCATAGTGGAATGGGAATGGCCCTGGGTGGACAGAAAAAGAAGTGGCATTGCGTATTTCCAAACCACTGAGCACAGAACAGGTGCCCTGGAAAAATGAGAAGTGCAGTACCTGAGGTAGTAGCAGCAGCCATTTCTGTGGCTACCAGTCCACGACTAAATATCTGAAAGTCACCTATTTGAACTTCTGGAAACCAAGATGGAAGAGTAAACTGTAGGTGCACTCACCCTCCTGTTGGCTTTGAAAAACTCAGAGAATATTGACCCAGGAAATATCCTGGAGTAATGGAACCAGAAGAAGAGCTACAGCAGTCTTTCAGCTCAGGAGAATAGAGTAGGATCCCTCTTGCTGTGAAATGAACCAGTGCAGCCCAGCAAGCTCCACCTCAGTAAACCAGCAGAGGATCCTAATCCCCATGGAATGGAGCTGGTAAGCACAAAGATGAGGAGCCCAAGTTTGCCTTAGCACAGCCAGGGATATTGGGCAGATACCAGCAAGGATGGTGATTCACTAGCCATTGAGCTGGCCTGTGATCTAGCACAGCCTTAGGGGAGTAGAAGATGACCAGCAGTCAGACAACATGTCCCCCACATCTCACACTATGAGCTTGAGTGGAGCACCGAGGAAACTCAGGAAGATTTCACCTGTCCTTGGCCTTGAAACATATCAGCCATCTCAGCATCATGAAAACTTCAGCTTTACACAGTTTCTGACTGAGACAACCAAAGACCACAAAGCATAAAGACAGTAACCAGGCCCCAAACTCCAAGCATAAGAAACATGGGACAGAGCCCACTGTGACTCAGACGAAGGGATCCACTTTAAAAGCCAGGAAAACTCAATCATCACGAACAAGAAGTAAGTCAGAAATGCAGACCGTAGAATCTGACTATGATGACAGGGTAGATCAAAATGCAAATTCAGGAGGACAGCATTGACACTATAGTGACATCTGAAATCTCAAAAGGAATGTGAACTGGTCTTAAGCCTAAAAAGCATAATTGGAAGAGGTCATGAAGCATTTTAAAGACAAAATTAGAAAGGTAGAAGAAAAATTGACTAATAGGTTTAAAAATGCAAGGGGAAAATAAAAAAAAGAATTCAGTGAATAGATCAGTTCCTTTAAAGGTAAAATTGGAAAAAATGGATAGGGAGGTACAAAACCCAACTCGAGAAATAACACTTTAAAAGAAACAATTGGACAAATGGAAAAGAAGGTGAAGATGCTAACTGAAGAAAACAACTCGTTAAAAATCAGAATCAGGCAAGTAGAAGTTAACAACTTTATGAGGCATCAAGAATCAGTTTTAAAACTCTGAAGAATTAAATAGTAGAAGAAAATGTAAAGTAACTCATTGGAAAAACAACTGACCTTGAAAATAGATCCAGGAGAGGAAATATAAGATACTGATCTCCTGGAATCCATGGTGACAAAAAGAGCCTGGAGAACATCCACAAAGAAATCATCAAGGAAAATGGCTCTGGTGTTCTGGATCCAGAGGGTGAAATAGTCATCAAAAAAATCCACCAATCATCTCCTGAAAGAGATCTCAAATCAAAAGCACCAAGGAATAATGTTTCCAAATTCCAGAACTATCATGTCAAAAAGAAAATAGTTCAAGCAGCCAGAAAAAAATAATTGAAATATACTGCAGTCAGGAAAACATAGTACCTTGTACCTTCTACATTAAAAGATTGGTGGTATTGAAATGTTGTATTTTATAAAGCAATCAGGGATAAATCACACAGTAAAACTGAGCACAATTTTTCAAGAAGGGGGATGGAAATTCAATGAAATAAGGGATTTACAGATCTTCCTAATAAAAAGGTCAGAGCTCAATAGAAAATTTGATCTTCAAATACAAGACTCAAGAGAGGCATAAAAATGTAAGCAAGGGGGGAAATCTTATGGGCAAACTGTTTACATCAACATATGGGAGGATGATACTTGGTAATATTGACCATTGTATATTTATTACAACATTTAAAAGGGATATGCATTGATAGAGGGAGTGGGTAATCGACGTCATGATGAAAAATGTAATTAAAAGGTATGAAGGGATTGTAATGGGAGAAGAGGAATGGAGGAAAAAGAAAGGGGTAAATTATATCACATAAAAGGGCAGAAAATCATATTACAGTACAGTGAAAGAAGGGAGGGAAATGAGTATTGTTTGAACTTTAGTCTCATCAGATTTGGTTCAAGGAGGGAACAACATCCTCAGTTAAGTGTAGAAATCTAACTTGCCCCCCAGAGAGTAAGAGAAGAAAGGGGCAAGAAAAGGGCGGAGGTTGTTAGAAGAGATAAAAGAAGTAGTAAGGGGACATGAAATGCAAAAGGATTGGAGTTGACAGAAGGGAGAGAAGATGAAGGAAGGTAGTGGTTAAAAAGTAAAACTTTTGAGAAGGGGAAGGGAGAAGAGAAAAATAGAAACAAATAAAATGAGAAATAGGATGGAGAGAAAGACAGAGATAGTAAACATAATTGTGAGTGTGAATGGGATGCTCTCCCACAAAAAGGAGGTGGATAGCAGAATAGATTAAAAACAACGTAATCCTAAAATATATAGCTTACAAGAAACATATTTGAAGCTGGGAGTTACACACAGGGTAAAGGTAAAAGAGTGTAGTAGAACATATTGCAGTTCAACTGATGTAAAATAAGCAGTGGTAGCAATCCTTATCTTAGAGCAAAAGTAAAAGTAGATCTAATCAAAAATCTGCCTGCCAAAAGGCACCATAGACAATAAAATAATATTACTAAACATATATACACCAAGTGGTATAACATCCAAATTCATGAAGGAGAAGTTAAGGGAGGTACAGGAAGAAATAGACAGCAAAACTATACTAGTGGAGAAACTCAACCTACCCCACTCTGAACTTGATAAATCTAACCTGAAAATTTACAAGGTAGAAGTTAAGGAGGTGAATAGAACCCTGGATAAGGCAGATATGATAGACCTCTAGAGAAAATTGATTGGGGATAGAATATCCCTTTTTTCTTAGTGGCACATGGAGGAGAGAAATGGGGATAATTTAAAACTCAAAATCTTGTCGAGGGAATGTTGATAATCGAGAATAAATGATTTTTAAAAATTATCAAGATCATATCAACCCTGACATTAAAGATAGTTAATAGTCAGTTAGATGTATAAACTATATCAATCTTTTGTAGAAGAATTGCTGGTCTTCTGTGCCTCATGTGCCTATATCCCACTAGAGACTTGTGGCATATCCCTGTCCCCATTAGGGATTCTATAATGAGCATTCCATTGTTGATCCTTAATGACCTCAAGAAAGATATCAGTAAAATGAAAGAGTATTTTCTGCTCATTTGGAGCAGAAATATTTGGAGACCTGGATTGCAGGCATTTTTGCAATTTTACTCTTTTCTTTTTTAAAAAAAATTTAATTATTTTGTTTGTTTTTGGCTTTCAACAATCACTTTCAGAAGTCTTAAGTTTTCTCCCCTTCCAATTCCCCTCCCTCCCCCAAGTGGCTTGCAATCATATGTGGCTTCTACACCTACTTTCTTATTAAATACATTTTCATATTAGTCACGTTTCATAGGAGAATTCAAAAGAATTGGAAAAACAATGAGAAGAACCAAACCAAAACGTAGCACAAAAATATATCAAGGAGAGATAATTTAAAAAATAACTGAAAGTCATGATCAACAAAACAGCCTAGACATCATCTCATAAGAAGTTATCAAAGAAAAGTGAATTGATATTCTAGAACCAGGGGATAAAATAGAAATGGAATATATCTACCAATCACCTCCCAAAAGAGATCCTAAAAGGAAAATTCCTAGGAATATTGTAGTGAAATTCCAGAGTTCCCAGATCAAGGAGAAAATATTGCAAGCAGCCAGAAAAGCAATTCAAAGATTGTGTAAATATAATCAGGATTGTGCAAGGTCAAAACCTGGAGATCTTGGAATATGATATTACTGAGTTCAAAGGAGGAAAGATTAAAACCAAGAATCACCTTCCCAGAAAAACTGAGTATAATACTTCTGGGGGGAAAATGGATATTCAATGAAATTCAGTAGAAAAACTGCTTTCAAGCAATTTTGATGAAAAGATCTGAATAGAAAATTTGAATTTCAAATACAAGTATGAAGCAAAGCATGTAAAAGGTAAACCAGAAAGATAAATAACAAGTGAGTTGAATATGAAGGGATGATATCTATTAACTATTGAGAGGAATGTACTGGAAGAAGGACAAATGTAGAGGTAGAATGTAATAAATCATCTCACATAAAATAGGCAAGAAAGAGTTTTTCCAGTGGAGGAGAAGAGGGAGGACGTGAGAGGGAATGAGTGAAACTTACTCCCATTAAGATTTGGTTTAAGGAGACAATAACATACACACTCAATTGGGTATGAAAATCAATCTTACCCTATAGGAAAGTAGGAAAGAGGCTATGGGGGTGGGGGTTATAGAAGAGACTGGAAATTGAGGGAGAGGATAATCAGGAGCACACTTTTTTTAAGGAGGAACAGGTCAAAAGAGAAAATAGATAAAATGAAGGACAGGACTGAATGGAGGGCAATATAGCTATTCTTTCACAACATGATTATGAGGGAAGTATTTTGCATGATGACACACGTATAAACTGTATCAAATTGCTTTCATTCTCAATGAGGCAGGGTAGGGAGGGAGGAATGGAGTGAATGTGGAAATCAAAGTTTGAAAAATGGGTGATAAATATTGTTTTTGCATAAAACTGTGAAAAGAGATATGTAGGTGATGGAGTATGGAAATCCATATTGCCCTACAAGAAAATAGAAACGAGGAGGATAAGAGAAGGAAGGTGGTGGTAGGAGGGAGGGCACTCTAGGGGAATTGGGAATGAAAATAACTGCAGTCTTCAGATGGGAGGAGAGATGGGGAGACAATCAAGAATTAAAAATCTTATGGAAGTGGTTCTTGAAAACAGAAAATAAATTAATTAATAGAAACTTGAAAAATACAATTTACAAAAAAATAATTCGTAAGGACGCAGAGCATATCCGCATCTGTCTGGCCTTGCTGAATGACCACCGGTAGTTTTCATTCTAATATATTTGGCATATGGTTGGCTTTACAGTAAGCAACCACCATTTCAAGATACTTCAGAAAATGCATCACCAGAAGCACAAAGGACAATTTGAAATCACCTTTTTATGAACTCTCTCTCACTTAAATGAGGTAATTATTTTCCAATTCTATATGACTATAGTCATATAAAATAGTTGCTCTTTAATGTTGGAACAAATATCACTCTCATTGGTCATTTACCAATGAAGAAAGAGATTTATTCAGATATAAAAGAAGGCTATTCAATAAGGATATTGATTGAGAGCACCTTAAGATGGTTCAAATAAACAAAATTCTCTTAGAAGAATTTCCTCTTCATTTTCCACCAATCTAGCATTAGAGTGAAACTCACACTCATGACATATTTTGCATTTAGGTGACCAGAAAGTAATGTCAGCAACCTGAGTCTTTTGTCAAATTTCAAGGATAGTTTAAATTCTTTTTTAAATATAGAATTTATTTATTTTTCAGTTCTTAACATTCACTTCCATAAGAATTGAATTCAAAATTTTCTCCCTATCTTTCCCCACCCCACCCTCTAGGATACCATGAACTCCATCCCTCCCTTCCTCCACTCTGAGCTCCCTTCTATTACCCACCCTTCTTTCATCCCCCTTCCCCTCTATTTTCCTTCAGGGTAGGATTTCCATTGTCCATTGCCTGTATATCTTAATTTTCAGTTGCATGCTAAAATAACTTTTTACCCTCACTATCAAAGCTTTGAGTTCCTTATTCTCTCCCTCCCTCTACAAATACCCTCATTGAGAAAACAAGCAATTCAATATAGGTCATACATGTTACAAATGGGCCCCTGCCTAAAGGCTCTCCTGGACCCTCCTGGTTTTAGAGTGATTATCAATAGTAACTGTTGCTGTTTCCCTCCAGTCTGATGCCTTTCCTTTTCTTGGCATCGTTAAAGGTTCCATGTCTTGGCTACTTCTTAAAGAGGCCTATTCAATGAATGGGCATTACCTCATCCTAAGTGAGTACCTGCAGATATCTTGACCTAAAAGGGCCAAGGTCTCCCAGTGCATACTGGGTCATCTCCAGTCATCCTGATGAATATCTGCTCACTGGATTCAGATGGTTCTGAAGCTTAAGTGAGGCTGGTGACCTTACAGAGCCCTCCCCCACTCAAAATAATGTCAAATGAAAGTCATGTCATCATTTCTCTGATGGCATGGTCTTCTTTGGCAATGAAGGACGAACACAATCCTGCTCTCCATTTGTTCCAATCTCTCCCTTGACCTCTTCTTCTACAATAGCGTTTGCTTCTGATTATCTCTTTCCCCAATTTGCTATCCTTTCTATTATCTTACCTCTCTTATCCCCTACCCTTTTACCTTCCTGCGTGGTAAAATGGATTTCCATATCCAATTGAGTGTGTTATTGCCTCCTTAAGTCAAATTCCATGAGAGTAAGGCTTTTATTGCCTTTCATCTACCTATTCTTCCCCTCAGTTGTAAAAAATTTTTCTTCCCTCTTTTCTGTGAGATGCTTTGCTACATTCTGCCTCTTCCTTTCTCTTACTCCTAGTACATTCCATTCAACAGTAATTTTTTTAAGTATTCTCCCATCATAGTCATCTCGCCTTGTGCTCTCTGTCTTTATAAAAAAGCTCACTGAAGAAAATAGCTCTTTAAAAATTAGAATGGAGGACATAGAAGTTGATGACTTTATGAGAAATCAAGCAATTATAAAAGAAAAGAATGAAAAAATAGAAGACAACGTGAAATATCTCATTGGAAAAATAATTGACCTGAAAATAGATCCAGGAGAGAAAATTTAAAAATCATTGATGTACCTGAAAAACCATGATCACAAAAGGAGTCTAAATATCCTCTTCCAAGAAATCATCAAGGAAAACTGTCCGGATATTCTAGTACCAGAGGGTAAAATAGAAAGGGGAAGAATTCACCAATCACCTGCTAAAAGAGATTCCAAAAGGAGATCTCCTACCAAAAATGTTGTCAAATTTCAGAGATCCCAGGTCAAGGAGAAAATATTACAAAGCAATGAGAAAGAAACAAGTCAAGTGCTATGGACATACAATCAAGATAACAGAGAATTTAGCAGCTTCCACACTAAGGGATCAAAGGACTTGGAATATGATACTCCACAGGTCAAAGGAGAGAGGATTAAAACCATGAATCACCTACCCAGGAAAACTGAGTATAAAAGTTTAGGGGGAAAAAAAGAATTTCAGTGAAATAGAGGACTTCCAAGCATTCTTGTTGAAAAGGCAAGAGCTGAATAGAAAATTTTACTTTCAAAGACAAGAATTAAGAGAAACATAAAAAGATAAATAGGAAAGAGAAGCCTTAAAGAACTCATTAAAGTTGAATTGTTTACATTCCTACAAGGAAAGATGTTATTTTTAACTCATGAGACCTTTTTCAGTATTATGGTAATTAGAGGGAATATATATTTAGGTGTGTATGAGTATATATGTTAATGTTATACATGTCATGCATATATATGTACATGTGTATATTTATACATATGTACATACACATGTATATGTGTATATATATTTGTGTGTATAATATATATATACATATATAATGTGTTCAGAGGGCACAGAGTGAGCTGAATATGAAGGGAAAATACCGAAAAAAATAAAATTTACTATTGAATGGAATGTACTAAGAGTAAGAGAAAGGGAGAGGTAGAATTTAGCAAATCATCTCACATCAAAAAGGAAAGAAAGAGTTTTCATAATGGAGAGGAAAAGACGGGAGATGAAAGGAAATAATTGAGCATACTCTTATGGGACTTGGCTTAAGGAGGGAATCATATGCTCAAATTGATATGGAAATTGATTTTTACCCTTCAGGAAGGCAAAGGGGAAGGGGATAGGAAAGGGAAGATAATAGAAGGGACAGCAAATTGGGGAAAGAGATGATCAGAAGCAAACACTAATGAGGGAAGACAAGTCAAGGGAGAGAATGAAACAAATGGAGGGCAGCATAGAAAAGAGGGAACAAGTGGTTAGTCTTTTACAACATAAATATCATGGAAGTCTTCTGCGTGGCTACATATGTACGACCTATACTGAATTGTTTTCTTATTCAGTGAGGATAAGAGGGGATGGAGGAAGGGAGAGAATACGGAACTCAAAGCTTTAATAATGAAAGTTAAAAATTGTTTCATCATGCAACTGGAAAATAAGATGTACAGGCAATGGGGTATAGAAATCTATTTTGCCCTACAGGAAAATAGAGGGCAAGAGTTATGGAATAAGGCTGGGTAATGGAAGGGAGGCAAGACTGGAGGAAGGGATGGGTGGAGTCCATGCTATCCTGGAGTGGGGGGTGGGGAAAGATGGGGAGAAAATTTTGAATTCAACTTCTTACGGAAGTGAATATTAAGAATTGAAAAATAAATAAATTTTATATTTAAAATGATGTTTTTTCCACTTTGAACTCTGGTAGTTTGGGGAATGTATCTTTATCTTGTTTCTAGTTCTTATTCTTACTACATTGTGAATTGTAATATGAAGAACTAGGATTTGTTCTCTCCTGAACAGTGTCTGTGGCTTACTTAGTACATACATAAGAAATACTTTTGGATGAATATTACAAAAAAATTAAAATAGACTAACCCAAACGTCAAAATGGGTCCAAAAAGCTAATGAGGAGAAGGATACTTTAAAAAGTAGAATTGTCCAAATGGAGAAAAAGACCCAAAAGCTCACTGAAGAAAATAGTTCTTGAAAAATTAGAATAAAGCATATGGAAGCTAATGACTTCATCAGAAATCAAGAAATTATAAAACACAACCCAAAGAATGAACAGATGTACTGTTAAAACAATTGACATGAAAATCAGTTCCAGGACAGATAATTTTAAAATTATTGATCTACCTGAAAACCATGATAAAAAAAAAAGAGCCTAGACATCAGCTTCCAAGAAATTATCAAGTAAAATTGCTTTGGTATTCTAGAACTAGACGGTAAAATAGAAATGGAAAGAAATCACTGATCACCTCCTGAAAGAGACCCCAAAAGGAAAGCTGCTACCAGAGTTCCATAGTTCCCAGGCCAAGAAGAAAATATTACAAGTAGTAAGAAATAAATAATTCAAGTACTGTGGAAATACAATCAGGATAACCCAGGATTCAGCAGTTTTACACTAAGGGATTGAAGGACTTGGAATATGATATTTCAGGGGTCAAAGGAGATAGGCCTAAAATCAAGAATCCTCTACCCAGTGAAATTGAGTATAATAGTTCAGGGGGTAAATGGAATTGAAATGAAATAAAAGATTTCTAGGCTTCTTGTTGGAAACACCAGAGTTGAATAGAAAATTTGACTTTCAAGTACAAGAATCAAGAGAAACCTGAAAGTGTAAACAGGAAAGAGAAGCCATAATGGACTTCTTAAAATGGAGCTATTTACATTCCCACATGGAAAGATGATATTTTTAACTCATGAGACCTTTTCCAGTATTAGGGTAGTTAGAGGGAATACACACACGTGTGTATGTAAGTATATGTGTGTATAGACACACAGACACATTGTATGGGTATATATGTATACATTTTTATGTGTGTATAGGTATGTATATGCACATGAATGTATTGTGTATGTACATACATACAGATACAATACACCCGTGCACATATACATACATAAAAAATAAACTTTACTGTTGAGTGGAAAGGAGTAAGAGAAAGGGAGAGGTAGAATATAGCAAATCATCTCACATAAAAGAGGCAAGAAAGAGCTTTTACAATGGAAGGGAAGAGATGGGAGATGAAAGGTAATTAGTGAACTGTACTATCATGGGTTTTGACTTAAGGAGGGAATAACACACATTCAATTAGATATGGAAATTGACTTTATCCTGCAGGAAGACAGGGGAGAAAGTTGATAAGAGAGGCACGATAACAGAAGTGATATCAAATTGGGGAAAGGGATAATCAGAAGCAAACACTATTGTGGGAGGACAGGTCAGGAAGGAAATTTGAATAAAATGAGGGCAGAATAGGACAGAGGGAACTGTGGTTAGTCTTTTGCAACATAACTATTACGGATGTGTTTTACATGTCTATAAATTAATTCCATTTCTTGCTTTTCTAATAGGGTGAGGGGAGGAGGGAGAAAAGGAAAGAATATGAAATTCAAAGCTTTAATAATGAATGCAAAAATTGTTTTAGCACACAACTGGGGAATAAGATGTACAGGCAATGTAGTATAGAAATCTACAGGATTTACATACAAGAAAATAGAAGGGAGGGAGATGGATGACGTAGTGATAATAGAAGGGAGGACAGATTGAAAGAAGAGACAGATGGGATGCATGCACAGCTAGGATGGGGTTTAGGGAGAGATTGGTAGAAATTTTTGAATTCAAATTCTTGTGGAAGTGAATGTTGAGAATTTAAAAATAAGCAAATTGCATTTTAAAAAGATAATCAACTGAAACACGAAACTTAATAGAACAAAATTTATTATGCTTCTGATGAACTAAAAAACAACAAAGTTGGCAATCACGATCTTTGACAAAGCAACATTTATCGTTGCTTTTCAAGTGATATTAAAAGAGAGATAAAGAAAAAATACATTTTTCTTAAAGATTCGATAGCTTACAATATTTGAGAAATTAAAGGAAGAAGTACTAAAGTAAATGGAGAAAAGGACAGTCACAATATGACTTGGGAACCTTAAGGTGCTCCTTTGAAATCAAGAGAGATCAAGCAAAAAGATTAAAAGAGAACAAATGAAGAATTTGTTTAGAATTTTAGAAAAGTCAAACATGATAGATCTCCAGTAATACCTCAAAGGAAATAGAAATGAATGTGTATATTTCTCAGTCATAAAAGGCACTTTTACAAAATTGACGATAGAGTAGCCTACAGAAATCTCTCAAAAATTCAGAAAAGCAGACCAACTAAACATACTTTAAGGAACATAATCTAATATGAAATATACTAAAGAAAGCACTAATAGGGAGAGTATTAAAGTAGATTGGAGACCAAAGAATTAGCTAATCAAAGAAAAATATCAGAAAGGACAATTTGACATTTTACACATGATAGAAATAAAATGAAAGAAAAAGACAATGATAAAATAATATAACAAAAGTTTTTCTATAATCGTGACTTTGCCATACAAATCACTTTTTGTATTGTTAACCTATTCATTGAGTGGCTCAATACAAAAAAAATCAATGCATCAAGTACGTAATGAATAGTTACTGAACTGAATTAACTTAGTGATATCTCTCACTTCCAAGATTTCATCTAATTACCACTACGCAGATGTTATGATATTGACATAGAGTTCCATTCTTACACCTAAAACTTCATCTAGCACATCTCCACCTGAATATCTCACTAAGGTCTCAAAATCATTACGTCCAAAACCAAGTTCGTTATCTTCTCACAAATCTCTTGCTCTACATTTCACTGTTTCTAACTACTTCATAACACTTCAATTTTTCCCATATTCAAACCTTAAATTTATCTTTGACTCTTCAACTTTTGTCATGTATTGTTGATTCCATAATAGCATTATTTCATGGATTGGCCTCTAACTCTCAATTCTCATTGCCACAACTATAATATGCTCTCTCCCCATCATCCATAAGGACTATTGAAATAACTTTTGTATTAGATCTTGCTATATTTAGTATGAGGCAGCTAGGTAGCATAGTGGATAGTGCTCTGGATCCGTAGTCAGGAAGACTCATCTTCCTGTGTTCAAATCTGACCTCAGACACTAACCAGCCGTGTGACCTTGGACAAGTCACTTAACTCAATTTGTCTCAGTTTCCTCAGCTATAAAATGATCTGGAGAAGGAAAAGCAAACCACTCCAATATCTCTGCAAGAAAACCCCAAATGGGATCATGAAGAGTCAGACAGTACTTAAAGCAATGTATTTAGTATCACTCCTCGTCAATCTCTCCTTCATACTCTTTGTAGATTAGGCCTTTAAAATTCATCATAACAAAACACACTACCACTTTTCTCAAAAACTTTCAATGTTCCCTATTCTTTCCCAAGTAAAATTAAATTCTTTGACTGGAATTAATTATCCTTCTTCAGTGCCTTCATTTGATACCCTTCCGGTCTTCTTTTAGATCTCATCTACAACCTCTGTGTTTGAGGGTGAGAATAAAGGAAAAAACACTTTTGGGGTCCGAGGTCCTTGGGCAAATACAATTTTACATATCTGACCTTGGACAACACCACTGAATTTTAATTTCTTCATGCATAAAAAGAAAGAATTGTACTAAGTAATTCTCTTCAGTCTATTCTAGTTTTAAATCTAAGATCCTGTAGCCTATTGGTTGTATTCTTGGACTTCTTAAGCTTTTTCCATCCATCACCCATTCAGTGCTTCTTAAATTGTGGGTAACAACCTATGTGGGATCTGATCTCACCGGTTAAGAAGTACAGCACCTGATCTGTGCCTTTCCACCTTCTTGTTCATATCATTTCCAATCCAAGAATGGCATGTTTCCACTTGTTCCATTGGTGAATTCTTGAAACTAGAACCTAAATGTCTTTTCCGTGAAACCTTCACTGACTCCTTAATCGTTAATGATTATTCTGTCATCTCACATTGCATTTTAATTGAACCACACTAATGCACTTCTCACTGTGTGCTTTGAGTATGATTAAAAATACTTCAGTTATTTTGGGTTAGTTATCTGTTTATTTCATATGTATCACAACTAGAGTTTATATTTTCTGAGGGTAGGGTCAGTGTCTTATCTAAACTTTGTACTTCATCCAACAATTAAAAGAGTTTTCTGTATGTGGCAGACACTTAACTGTTACAGAACTGCCTGCCATATTTACATCATGTTCCTCTCTTTTAGTCTTCAAATATCACCAAAAACTTCAGCTCTTTCATGGATATTTGGCTTTCTGATTGATGAGCACTCATGATAACTGGTGTGTTGTAGACCAGGCTAGGCAAAGAATACCCTAATATCAGGGTATTCAAGACTTTTGTTTTGTTTTGATGGAATTATTTTTAATTGTTCAAAATAATAATGATAATTGTTGATTTTAAAATGCTTATCTCATTTGAACCTTCTTGGAAGCTGTGATTTTTATTTTTTTTTTATTTTTTTCCATTTTTATTTATTTATTCTGAGTTTTCAACATTCATTTCCACAAAATTGTGAGTTCCAAATTTTCTCCCCATCTCTCTCCTCTGCCCATTTCATAAGTTCTTGAATTCTGATTATCCCTTCCCTCAGTATGCCCTCCCTTCTATCACACCCCTCCCTTCCCTTATCCCCTTCTCTCTTTTCTCATAGGGCAAGATAGATTTCTATAACCCATTACGTGTAGTTTTAATTTCCCAGTTGTACACAAACGCAACTCTCAACATTCATTCCTAATACTTTGAATTCCCACTTCTCTCCCTTCCTCCCTCCCTACCCATCCCCACTGAGAAGGCAAACAATTCAACATATGCTATATATGTATAGTCTTGGAAAAGACTTCTGTAATAGTCATGTTGTGTAAGATTAACTATATTTCCCTCCATCCTATCCTTCCCTCCCCATTTATTCTATTCTCACTTTTGACCTTGTCCTTTCCCAAAGTGTTTACTTCTGACTACTCCCTTCTCCCATTCGCTCTCCCATCGATCATCCTCCTCACCTCACTTGTCCCTTTCTCCCCTAACGTTCTGTAGTGCAAGATAAACTTTAATACCAAACTAAGTGAGCAAGTCATTCCCTCTTTAAGCTGAATGTGAAGAGAGTAAGCTTCTCTTTTCCCCTTTCTCCTCCTCCCTTTTCTTCTCCACAGAAAAAAACGTTTTCTTCCCTGCTTTATAAGTGATAATTTGCCCCACTCCATTTCTCACTTTCTCCTCCCAATACATTCCTCCCTCAACCCTCAATTTTATTTTTTTTTTTTTTGGTATCATGTTGTCTCATTCAACTCATGCTGTGCTCTGTGTGGGGGGGGGGGCAGGGAATGATGTGTGTAATCCCTCCAACTACCCAAATTCTGAGAAAAATCTCAAGGTTTACAAATATTGTCCATCCATGTAGGAATGTAAACAGTTCAACTTTAAAAAACACTTTATGATTTGTCTTTTCTGTTTATCTTTTCACGCTTCTCTTGATTGAAAGTCAGGTTTTTCTATTCAGTGCTGGTCTTTTCATCAAGAATGTTTGAAAGTCAGGTGGAGCCAAGATGGCAGAGTAGAAAGACTCACATATGCTAGCTCCGAACGGACAGCCCATATATTTCATGCAAGAAGAACTCCCCACAAATTCTGGAGCACTGCAAGGTGCACAGAAACACTGTGGAAAAGATTTCCGTTCCAGAGAGCCCTGGAGAGCCGTCCCCAGGCGTCCATCACACTCTAGACAGTGGAGTCCACCCCTGCGCTGCCCCGACCGTGGGGCCCCAGAGGAGGAGATCCGAATAGGCTTCAGGGATGGAATCTCCGGCAGCATGGAAGGTCCCTCCGCCCAAAGACACTACAGGTCAGTGAGAGAGACATCTGGGCTGGCCGAGAGGGGAGAGGGGTGTCTCCGTGACTCGGGCCCCCTTGGGAGGCAGCAGCGGAGGGAGTGGCAGAGGCAGCAACAGAGGCAGTGGTGGCAGCCCGGGACTCCCGGAGAAGCAGGCAGAAGTTCAGGGTCCTTACCAAAGGTCTCTGCATAAACCACCTGAGGGAACTGAGCCTGGGAGGCAGCGCTGCCCTCACCTGAGCACCAGAACTTAAGCTCACATTGAATAGCAGTCACACCAGCCGCGGAAAGCCCATTTGAATCTCAGACCCCAAGCACTAGCTGGGCGGATCTAGGTGGGGGTGAACAGGAATCTCAGAAGTCAAGTAACTGGGTGGGAAAATGCCCAGAAAAAGGAAGCAAAATAAGACCATAGAAAGCTACTTTGATGGGGTGCAGATGTTCCCGTCTTTCAATTCTGATGACGAGGAACTATTCTTACCATCAAGGAAAGACGTAGAGGTTGGGGTCTCTGCATCCCAGACATCCGAGGTGGATGTCCGGTGTGCTCAGGCCATGGAAGGGCTCAAAAACGATTTTGAAAATCAAGTTAGATAGGTGGAGGAAAAACTGGGAAGAGAAATGAGACAGATGCAAGAAAAGCATGAAAAAGAGGTCAATACCTTGGTAAAGGAGACCCAAAACAATGCTGAACAAAATAATACCTTGAAAAATAGGCTCACTCAATTGGCAAAAGAGGTTCAAAAAGCCAATGAGGAGAAGAATGCTTTCAAAAGCAGAATTAGTCAAATGGAAAAAGAGGTTCAAAAGCTCACTGAAGACAGTAGTTCTCTCAAAATTAGAATGCAACAGATGAAGTCTAATGACTTTCTGAGAAACCAAGAAATCACAAAACAAAACCAAAAGAATGAAAAAAAATGGAAGAGAATGTGAAATATCTCATGGGAAAAACAACTGACCTGGAAAATAGATCCAGGAGAGACAATTTAAAAATTATGGGACTACCTGAAAGTCATGATCAAAAAAAGAGCCTAGACATCATCTTCCATGAAATTATCAAGGAAAACTGCCCTGAGATTCTAGAAACAGAGGGCAAAATAAGTATTGAAGGAATCCATCGATCACCACCTGAAAGAGACCCAAAAAGAGAAACTCCTAGGAACATTGTGGCCAAATTCCAGAATTCCCAGGTCAAGGAGAAAATATTGCAAGCAGCTAGAAAGAAACAATTCCAGTATTGTGGAAATAAAATCAGGATGACTCAAGATTTAGCAGCTTCTACATTAAGGGATCAAAGGGTGTGGAATAGGATATTCCAGAAGTCAAAGGAACTAGGACTCAAACCAAGAATCACCTACCCAGCTAAACTGAGTATAATACTTCAGGGGAAAATATGGTCTTTCAATGAAACAGAGGACTTTCAAGCATTCTTGATGAAAAGACCAGAGCTGAAAAGAAAATTTGACTTTCAAACACAAGAATGAGAAGAAGCATGAAACAGTAAACAGCAAAGAGAAGTCATAAGGGACTTACCAAAAGTGAACTGTTTACATTCCTACATGTAAAGACAATATTTGTAACTCTTAAAACTTTTCAGTATCTGGGTAGTTGGTGGGACCACACACACACATGTACAAGCATGCACACACACACACATACACACATGCACACACACAGAGACAGAGAGCACAGAGTGAATTGAATAGGATGGGACCATAGCTTAAAAGAAATTAAAGTAAATGGTGAGAGAGAAATGTAGTGGGAGGAGAGAGGGTGAAATGGAATGGGGTAAATTATATCTCATTCAAGAGGCAAGCAGGAGAATTTTTAGTGGAGAGAAAAAGAGGAGAGCTGAGAAAAAAAAACATGAAGTTTACCCTCATTATATTCAACTAAAGGAAGGAATAAAATGCACACTCATTTTGGTATGAAAACCTATCTTACAATACAGTAAAGTGGGGGAAAAGGAGATAAGCAAGGGGGAGGAGATGATGGGAGGGAGGGCAATGGGAGGAGGGAGCAATTTGAAGTCAACACTCAGGGAGGGACAGGATCAAAAGACAGAATAGAAACAATGGGGGGCAGGATAGGATGGAGAGAAATACAGTTAGTCTTACACAACACGGCTATTATTGAAGTCATTTGCAAAACGACACAGATAGGGCCTATATTGAATTGCCAGCCTTCCCAAAGGGAATGGGTGGGGAGGGAGGGATGAGGAGAATTTGGAACTCAAAGTTTTAGGAACAACTGTTGAGTATTGTTGTTGCTACTAGGAAATAAGAAATACAGTTAAGGGGGAATAGAATGTCATCTGGCCCTACAGGACAAAAGAGAAGATGGGGACAAGAGAAGGAAGGGATAATAGAAGAGAGGGCCAATTGGTGATAGGGAAAATTAGATTGCTCGGTGTACTGGGGTGGGGGGAGGGGATAAAAGGGGAGAAAATTTGGAACACAAAATTTTGTGAAAATGAATGTAAAAAGTTAAATAAATAAATTTTTATTAAAAAAAAAAGAATGGAAGTCCTCTAATCCATTGAATGACCATTTTTTCACTTGAAGTATTATACTCAGTTTTGTTAGGTAGATGATTCTTGGTCTTAATCCTAGTTCCTTTGACTTCTGAAATATCATATTCCAAGCCCTTGAATCCCTGAATGTGGAAACTTCCAGATCCTGCATTATCCTGATTGTATTTCCACAATACTCAAAATGCTTCTTTTTAGCTGTTTGCAATAATGTCTCCTTGACCTTGGAGCTCTGGCATTTGGTTACAAGATTCCTAGGAATTTCTCTTTTTGGATATTTTTCAAGAGGTGATCGGAGGATTCTTTCAATATTTATTTTTCCCTCTGGTTCTAAAATATCAGGGCAATTTTCCTTGATAGTTTCATGAAACATGATGCTTGGGCCCTTTTTTTGATCATGGCTTTCAGGTAGTCCCATATTTTTAAATTGTCTCTCCTGGCTGTATTTTCCAGTTCAGTTGTTTTTCCAATAAGATGTTTCACATTAATTTCAATTTTTTCATTCCTTTGGTTTTGTTTTGTAATTTCTTGTTTTCTCATTAAGTCATTATCTTCCATCTGCGCCATTCTCATTTTTAAAAAATATATTTTCTTCAGTGATCTTTTGAAACTCCTTTTCCATTTGGCTATTTCCACTTTTTAACATATTCTTCTCCTCATTGACTTTTTGGACCTCTTTTACCAATTGAATAAGCCTATTTATAAAGGTGTTATTTTCTTCAGCATTTTTTTTTTTGGTCTCCTTAACAAGCTGTTGAATTGCTTTTCATAATTTACTTGCATCAATCTCATTTCTCTTCCCAATTTTTCCTCACCTTTCTTACTTGATTTTCAAAATCCTTTTTGAGCTCTTCCATGGCCTGACATTATTACATCTTTATTTTGGAGGTTTTGGATACAGAAGCCTTGGCTTACTCTGGTGTTATGCTGTGTTTTTCCTCATCGGAAAGAATGGGGGAATATATCTTTGAAGCTGATTGTGGCATTTGTGGATTGAGAAATCTGAGAACTGCTGCTGGTGGCACCCTGCAGCCTGTTTCAGATGCTCTGCTGGTCATTTGCGCATTGCATGGGTCATCTGGGCACCATGTACTGGACTGGCCGTCTGCCACATTCAAGATGTTAATGAAATAAGATACTCAGAAAACATCCAACACTTAATGGGAATTTTATTTACCTAAAGTAGGGCAAGGAAACTTAAAACAAGGAAAGTATATGTAGCAAGGATACAACATTGATTCATTTAGGCACAGCTTTCCTGCCTTTCTATTGTTCATAACAACCTAACCTTCAAAAGCTGAAGGAATAGTAAAGTGACTCAAGTCAAAATGGTGGAGAGAAACCAGGAAGGTGCCTGAGATCTCCCCAGATGATTGCAGAAACAATGTTAAATTAAACCTGTAAATGGATTTTGGAACAGCAGAACCAACAAAAAAAAGTGGATTGAAACAATTTCCAAGCTTAAGATAACTTACAAGAACTTCAAGAAAGGTCTATTTCACTTAGTGCAGCTAAATTCAGAGAGAGTACAGGAAAGTCAGAAAGAGCCTCTTAGTCGCAGCACAAATCAGCAACTGAGGACCTTCAGTCTTGTATCACCAGGCCAGTTGTGAAGGCTCCAGGCCCACTGCCAAAGGCAAATTGAAAGCTTGGAATCCAAAGGAACCCCAAAATTCTGAAGACAAATTGGAAGGTCAGTGGTAAAAGCTGTCAGACTGGTGCAAGAGATAAGAGTGGTCCAGCCACAGCCCCACCTAGGCAAAAGATGTAGGGGAGTCCTCAGCAAACACAGTAGCAGCAGAGGCAGTATCAGTGACTGTTTCTTGAGCTCTATACCCACAAATTGGGGAGGTTGCAAGTGTCTGACAGGACACCCCCTACTCCCCATTGGAAGCAGAGAAATGCCCTGACAAAGAGCTTAAAAATCAAGCATTAGACTGGAGAAATGAGGCAAACAGGAAAAACTCAGGCTATAGAATCATATTTTGGTAACAAGGAAGATGAAAATGTACAACAAGAGTCAAGAGACAAGAGTCAATATCGCGAAATGAGAGCAACTACTCACCTAAGCTCTTAGACAAACTCCTTCAGATATTTCTAAAAAGAGAATCTGACCAGATTTTGAAGGAGCAGAATCCAATAAGAGACAGGTGATGGCATATTCACAACCCAGGACAGACTGGAAGATAGACAGGAAGGATCTGCACCACAGGGCTGGAGGAGCACACAATGCACAACACACAAACATGTCCCCACTGCTGCAAGGCTGAACAGAAAGATCCAGGTGCTCTGAAGCAGTGGACCCACTGCAGAATCTAAGGCATATCAGCCCAGGACAGGAGTCCAGTGGAATCGAGGGAGGGACAGTTCCAGAGTCCCACAACAGGTGTTCCACAACAGGTGCTCCTGAGATTGTCAGCGCATAGACTAATGACTGTAAGTCATCCACTTGAACTTCTGGGAGTCAAGATGGTGGAGTGATTGGTAAATGCTCACCCCCTTCACTTGTTAACCTTGAAAGACCTATAAAATATTTCCCGAGACAAATTCTGGAATGCTGGGATCAGCAGAAGGGGAAAACAATCTCTTAGCACTTGAGGATAGGAAAATTGCAAAGGGAGGTCCTCTTATGATAGCTGAAGAGGACCAGTGCAGGATTGAAGGAGTCCCAGACAGCCCCACCTCAGCAAAGTTGGAGGATATCCTAAGCTCTAGGGGGATGGAGCCTGCAAGTGACAATGCCAGAACCCCAGGCATGCCTCAGCACCGTAGGGGAATCAAGAAGACACTAGGGCAGACAGCATCACCAACCACTGAGCTTGTCTATGTTCTAGTTCAACAGAGAAGACGTGTTCTAGCCAGACCACCTCTCCCCACACTTAATACAACTAGCTCTAAGACAACTCCAGGGAAACCCAGGAAGACCTCACCTGTCCTCTGGTTTCTCACACCAGCCATCTCAGAAGCAAGTAAGCTGCAGCATTTTAGCTTCTAGCTGAAAGAACCAGAAGCTACAAAACACATAGCCTCGAGTTCAAGGCCCAAGAATGGTGGGACAGAGCCCCTTGTACCCCATAAGCAGAGATATACTTTAAAAGCCAAGAAAAGGACGATCATCATCATCATGAGTAAGAAACAAAGCAGAAAAGAAAAGACTATAGAATTTTTCTGTGGATCAAAGCAAAAATACCAAAGAGATCAGCCTTGAGACTGAATTCCCACATGAAACTTGAGAAGGAAATATGAACTGGACTGAAGCACAAAGAGTATTCATGGAAGACCCGAAGAAGGATTTTAAAAGCCAAATTGGAGAAATAGAAAAAACTGGCCAGTGATTTTAAAAATATAAAAAAAGAATTAACTGAAGAGGGCAGCTCTTTAAAAAGGAAAATTGGAAAATGGAAAAGGAAGTAAAAACCCTAACTAAGAAAATGGGAAAAGGAAGCACAAAAACTAAATGGAGAATATAATTCCTCAAAATAAATAATTGGACACCATCTGTCAATTTTTCCTTTTAAGGAGATACAAAAGTTAACTGAAGCAATCAATTTGATAAGAATTAGAATTGGGCGATTAGAAGGTCATGACTTCATGTGACAAAAAGAATCAGTCAAAAAGAATCTAAAGAATGAAAAGATAGAAGTAAAATGTAAAATATATAATTGGAAAAACAATTGACCTGGAAAATACATTCGGGAGAGAAAATCTAGGAATTATTGGTCAACCAGAAAGCCATGACGAAAAAAGAGCCTGGACAATATCTTCCAAGAAATTGTGGAGGAAAATTGCCCAGAAGTGCTAGATCCAGAGGGCAAAATGGTAATCGAAAGAATCCGCCATTCACCTCCAGAAAGGGACCCCAAACTCAAAACGCCAAGGAATACCATTACCAAATTCCAGAATTATCAAGTGAAGGAGAAAATGCTACCGGCAGCCAAAAAGGAAATATTCAAATATCAAGGAGCTAAAGTCAGGATCACGCAGGACCTTGCAGCTTCTATACTAAAATATGGAAGGAATTGGAATATGATATTCCATTAGGAAAAGAAGCTTGGACTATAATCAAGGATCAATTACACAGCAGAGTTGACCATAATGTTTCAGGCAAGGAGATGGACATTCAAGGAAATGAAGGATTTCCAAACCTACCTGATGAAAAGGACAGAACCCAATAGAAAATTCGATCATCAGATGCAAATCTCAAGAGAAGCATAAGCAGGTGAACAGCGGGGGAAAGTTTGTTATTCTCCATAGGCATATTGTTTACATGCTTATAATGGAAGATGATAATTTTGATTCTTGAGAATTATATATTTATAGTGGTATGTAAACAGGATACATATAGATACAGGGAGTGGGTATAAGTAAATGATGTGATAATAAAAATGTGATTTAAGAGTGCAAAGGGATTGTAACAGGGCATGTGAAAAGGAGGACGCAAAAAATGGTAAATTACATCACAAGAAGTGGTAAAAAATTATACTCAGTAGAGGGAAAGAGAGGAGAGAGATGAGCATTGTTTGATATTTCTCTCATCTCATTTGATAAAAGGTGGTAACAACAAACTTAATTAAGCATATAAATCTAACTAGATCCAAAGACAGTAGGAGGGGAAGGGGGAAAGAAAATGGAGGGGAGGCCAAAAGGAAGGGAACAAGTAGTAAGGGTAAAGGGGAGTAAAAGAGAGGGGGGAAGAAAGAAGGAAAGGAAGACTGAGGAAGGCAGTGGTCAGAAATTAAAACTTTATTGTGGAGGAGAAGGGAGAACTGAAACCACAAACGGGGGGAAAGAGGATGGAGGGAAGGACACAGATAGTAATCATAACTGTGAATGTGAATGAGATGAACTCTCCCAAAAAAGGAGACGGAGAGCAGAATGAACTAACACCAATAACCCAACAATGTACTATTTACAAGACAGACATTTGAAAGGGGGGGGGTGAGATATACACAGGGCAAAGGTAAAAATTTGGAGCAAAATATATTGGGCTTCATCTGCTGGAAAAAAAAAAAACAGAGGTAGCAGTCCTAATCTTAAACACAACCAAAGCAGAAATAGATCTAATCAAAAGAGATAAGGAAGGGAACTATATCCTGCTAAAAGGCACCATAGACAGCAAAGCAATATCATTACAAAACACATATGCTGCCTGTGATATAGCATCCAGATTCTTAGAGGAGAAGTTAAGGGAGGTACAGGAAGAAATAGAGAACAAAACTATACTAGTGAGGGACGTCAACGTCCCCCTCTCTGAACCTAATAAATCTAACGTCAAAATACACAAGACAGGAGTTATGGAGTTGAATAAAACTCTGGATAAGGTAGATATGATAGATCTCTGGAGAAAACTGAATGAGGATAGAAAGGAATATACCTTTTTCTCAATGGTTTATGGCACATACACAAAAATTGACCATGTACTGGGGCTTAAAATCCTCACAGTTCAGTGCAGAAATGCAGAGTTACTGAATGCATCCTTCTCAGACAATAATGCAATAAAAATTATATGTAATCAATGGCCATGGAAATAGAGACCACAAATTAATTGGAAGCTATATAATCTAATAATCCTAAAGAATGAGTGTGATAAAAACAACATATCACAGAAACAATCAACAGCTTCATTCAAGAGAATGACACTAAGGAGACAATCTAGCAAAACTTATGGGACACTACAAAAGTAGTTCTTAGAGGAAATTTTATATCTTTTAATGCCTACATGAATAAAATAGAGAAAGAGAAGATCAATGAATTGGTCATGCAGCTGAAAAAGGTTGAAAAAAAACAAATTGAGGGGAGGAGCCAAGATGGCGGAGTAGACAGACACACATATGCTAGCTCCTAACACAAAGCTCATAAAATACCTGTAGGGAGGAGTTCCCAATAAATTCTGGAGCAGCAAAAGCTACACAACAACGGGGTAGAGGAGATTTCTGTTCCAGAGAGACCTGAAAAACTGACACCAAAGGTCCATCACACACCAGACCCAGAGCAGAGCCCAGTCCTGCCTTGGCCCTGCGGCACAGAGTGGAGCAGATCTGAGCAGGCTTTGGGGACGGAATCTCCAGCTCCCATGAAGGACCCTCCACCCACAGGTGCAAAAGTAAGAGAGAGGGCCTTTTTGTGCCGAGAGGAAAGCAGGGTGTCTCCATGACTCAGGCCCCCTTGGGAGGCAGTGGCTGAGGCAGCAGACAGGAACTCCCAGGGCAGGCAGGAGCTCGAATACATTCTTGAAGGTATCTGCATAAACCGCCTAAGAGAACTGAGCCTTGTGAGGTGGCCCTGCCCCCACCTGAGCACTTGAATTTAATCTCACACTCTCACACTGAATAGCAGCCCAACCCCCGCTGAAAGCCTTGAGGCTGGGGAGCAGCATTTGAATCTCAGAACCCAAGCACTAGCTGGGATGATCTGGAGGTGAAGCAGGGGGGGAGAGGAATCTCAGAAGTCAAGTAACTGGCTGGGAAAATGCCCAGAAAAGGGGAAAAAAATAATACCACAGAGGGTTACTTTCTTGGTGAACAGATATTTCCTCCCTTCCTTTCCAATGAGGAAGAACAATGCTTACCATCAGATAAAGACATAGAAGTCAAGCCTTCTGTATCCCAAACATCCAAAATAGATATCCAATGAGCTCAGGCCATGGAAGAGCTCAAAAAGGATTTTGAAAATCAAGTTAGAGAGGTGGAGGAAAAACTAGGAAGAGAAATGAGAGAGATGCAAGAAAAGCATGAAAAGCAGGTCAACACCATGCTAAAGGAGACCCCAAAAAAATGCTGAAGAAAATAACACCTTGAAAAATAGGCTCACTCAATTGGCAAAAGAGGTTCAAAAAGCCAATGAGGAGAAGAAAGCTTTCAAAAGCAGAATTAGCCAAATGGAAAAAGACGTTCAAAAGCTCACTGAGGAAAATAGCTCTCTCAAAATTAGAATGGAACAGATGGAGGCTAATGACTTTCTGAGAAACCAAGAAATCACAAAACAAAACCGAAAAAATGGAACATAATGTGAAATATCTCATGGGAAATACAGCTGATCTGAAAAATAGATCTAGGAGAGACAATTTTAAAGTTGTGGGACTACATGAAAGCCATGATCAAAAAAAGAGCCTAGCCATCACTTTTCATGAAATTAACAAGGAAAACTGCCCTGATATTCTAGAACCAGAGGGCAAAATAAGTATGCAAGGAATCCACCTATCACCACCTGAAAGAGATCCAAAAAGAAAAACTCCTAGGAACATTGTGGCCAAATTCCAGAATTCCCAGGTCAAGGAGAAAATATTGCAAGCAGCTAGAAAGACACAATTCAAGTATTGTGGATATACAATCAGGATAACACAAGATCTAGCAGCTTCTACATTAAGGGATCAAAGGGTGTGGAATAGGATATTCCAGAAGTCAAAGGAACTAGGACTCAAACCAAGAATCACCTACCCAGCTAAACTGAGTATAATACTTCAGGGGAAAAAATGGTTTTTCAGGGAAATACAGGACTTTCAAACATTCTTGATAAAAAGACCAGAGCTGGAAAGAAAATTTGACTTTCAAACACAAGAATGAGAAGAAGCATGAAAAAATAAACAGCAAAGATAAGTCAAAAGGGACTTACCAAAGTTGAACTGTTTACATTCCTACATGGAAAGACAATATTTGTAACTGTTGAATCTTTTCAGTGTCTGAGTAGTTGGTGGCATTACACACACACACACACACACACACACACACACACACACACGTGCATGCACATACAGAGACAGAGAGCACAGAGTGATTTGAATAGGATGGGATCATATCTTTAAGAAATGAAGTTAAGTGGTGAGAGAGAAATGTGTTGGGAGTAGAGAGGGAGAATTGGAATGGGGCAAATTATCTCTCATAGATAGAGGCAGACAGGAAACTTTTTAGTGGAGGGAAAAAGAGGAGACCTGAGAGAAAAACATGAAGTTTACTCTCATCACATTCTACTAAGGGAAGGAATAAAATGCACACACATTTTGGTATGAAAACCTATCTTACAACACAGGAAAGTGGGGGAGAAGGGGATAAGCAGGGTGGAGGGGATGGCGGAAGGGAGGGCAATGGGAGGAGGGAGAAATTTGAAATCAACACTCTTGGGGAGGGACAGGATCCAAAAAGAAAATAGAAGCAATGGGGGGCAGGATAGGATGGAGGGAAATATAGTTAGTCTTACACAACACAACTTTTATGGAAGTCATTTGCAAAACTACACAGATATGGCCTATATTGAATTGCCTGCCTTCCAAAAGGAAATGGATGGGGAGGGAGGGATGGTGAGAAGTTGGAAATCAAAGTTTTAGGAACAACTGCTGAGTATTGTTCTTGCTAGTAGGAAATAAGAAATACAGGTAATGGGGAATAGAAAGTTATCTGGCCCTAGGACAAAAGAGAAGATGGGGACAAGGGAAGGGAGGGATGATAGAAGAGAGGGAAGATTGCTAATAGGGGAAATTAGAATGCTCGGTGTATTGGGGTGGTGGAGGGGACAAATGGGGTGAAAATTTGGAACCCAAAATTTTGTGGAAATGAATTTAAAAAGTTAAATAAATAAAATTATTTTTTTAAAAAGTGAAAAAGCTAATTGCAGCAAAAAAAAGAGCAAATTGAAAATATTCAAGAAAATATCAAATTAGAAACACTGAAAACCAAAGGAGAGATTAATAAAATTGAAATTATGAATACTATTGAACTAATAAATAAAACTAGAGTTGATTTTATGAAAAAATCAATAAAACGAATAAACCTTTGGGTAATTTGATTTTAAAAAAAAGAAAGAAGAAAACCATATTACCAATATCAAAAATAAAAAGGGTGAACTCACCTCCAATGAGAAGGAAATTTAAACAATAATCAGAAATTAGTTTGCTAAACTGTATGCCCATAAATTCGACAACCTAAATGAGTGGGATGATTATTTTAAAAAATATAAAGTGCCTAGATGAATAGAAGGGAAGTTGAATACTTAAATAACCCCATCTCAACAAAATTAATTGAACAAGACATTAATGAACTCCCTAAGAAAAAATCTCCAGGACCAGATGGATTTACAAGTGAATTCTACCAAACATTTAAAGAATAATGAATTCCAATACTATATAAACTATTTGAGAAAATAGGGAAAGAAGGAGTCCTCCCAAATTCTTTTTTCTGATAAATTATGGTTCTGATACCTAAAACAGGATGAGCCCAAACAAAGAAAGAAAATTATAGGCCAATTTCTCTAATGAATATAAAATCAAGAATTTTAAATAAGACTTTGACAAAAAGAATACAGCACCTTTTCATGAGAATAGTACATTATGACCAGGATCGGATTGATACCAGGAATGCAGGGCTGGTTCAATATTAGGAAATCTTAACATTATTTATCATATCAGCAATAAAACTAACAGAAACCAAATGATTATCTCAATAGTTGCAGAAAAAGCTTTTGACAAAATACAACACCCATTCCTACTGAAAACACTGGAGAATATAGGAACAAATGGAACTTTTCTTTTTTTTTCACTTTTTAATAGATTTTATTTCGTGTGTTTTCAAATCATATGTGGGGATTTCATTACCCATTGCTGAAATACATTTATTCTTCATAGCCCCAGAACTTGATGAACAATTATAGACCATGCTTGGTGAATCCAGTCTTCAACTACTATTTTACAGGCTTCTGAAATCTAAATTTTAAATAATAGGCCTAATCCAAATGCAAAATTCCAATGCAAATATTGTACATTTGTAGACAGATTCTTCCCCAAACTAACACAGAAATACAAACGATGACTTATGCCTAATTTAAGAGCAGGAATGAAGGAAGAGGCAATGATCATATGCCAAAAAAAATGATATTCATAGATTTAAAAATAAAAGAAAAACAGTGCTATTTTTTCTTTCAATAAACAAAATACCTAAGCCCAAACTTTTTTGTTGACTTTGGTAATATTTAACTCCCTGCAGAGGTTTCAATCCTTTAAAAAAAATTCCAATTAATGCCATATAAAAACTGTTTATAGCTCCATTCATAGGAAATTAAATATGCTACTCCAAGGAGGAAAGAATTCTGAAGATGTTGGCTCACTTCTGGAGGACATACCAGCTGTCTTTGCTAATTTTCCCCACTTGTTTACTATTCATAAATAGACAGACATTTTAAGTCTAATATCAAAACTGGTTGCTGCTTAAAAAACTACCCCTAAAACAAGAAGAGACCAAAGCTGTTTTTTCTAGCCTTAGGGAGTTTATTCTCCCTTCATTTCTCTAATTATTGCTGGACAACCACTTCCTTTTGGAAAATATTTTAGGAATAATTATTCAATTTTTTATTTCCAAAGTAGCAAAATATTTTTGTTCCCGACTTTCACAGACCATACCATAAACAAGCACACCAGGTCAAGGGCTCTAAAATGACGCTGCTGGTTCATAATGCAGTAAGGGACAGGAATGGATGGACATCTGATGACAGGTGAAATTCCCTCTTTACTCCAAAGGTGCATGCTTATAACATGTGAGCAACATGCCAAACTGATAGGCTGAAGAGGTCTCAAACTTAGAATGTTTTAACTTAATACAGTCAATACATTATTTTTAAAACTTAAAATTTTGATTACTAGGGGAAAAACCCACCAAATCCTGCCTCTTGCCTCCCTCCTTCCAAGTCCCCAAACAATAACTAAACAGCTTCAGTCATTCTTCTTCTGCATTCCTCACTAAAATAGGGAAGATATTGAGGCTGAAGCCTTAGAGAAGCCTATATTTCACACTGGATAGTGTTATTTTCTCAGAGCTGCAGGTCTATATAGATCCTTCTCCAATACTTCCCATTTATAAATTTACTTTTATACAAACGTATGCACACACACACACACACACACTCGCTCTCAAGTAAGACACTTTTTTGAGTTTGTCGATAAATTATGAGGAGGATTTTGAACTGGATGTATACAGAACTGATCATAGGTGCTTGTAAACATTAGAATCCCTTGGGTCCTTTCCTCCAAAAGCTTGAATACAAGGAGTGCAATCAATGATCACTTTCCCAAACATTGCTCACAGGCTGCATACCGATGAAAGGCAGAGAAAAAGTCCTCATAAATGATGTTTAGGTGTGATGGCAAAGAGACAATCTCAGTCAATTTAATATGCCAGGGAAGCTATCCTAATGAACTGTCCACAGGACAAAACTTCAATACTAAATCGTGTCAGGGAAACCATTCAAACTAAGTAAATTGTCTAAAACATTCACATCCATGTCTGGATCTCTTTTGCTGCTGAGCTACCAACTGGCAAAATTCTCGAGCAGCTCTCACAGTATCTTCTTTTCCATCTTCTGGAGACAGCATCTTCACTGATGATTGGCAGTTTAAAACTTGATCTTCTTTGTCATAACTATTCCCAAACTCTGGTGAGTATTTGGGACAATCTAAGCCCAGGATTTCTTGTTGCTGTTTTAAAATTTCATCCATCAGTCCGGAATTATTCCTTTTGAAAATACCTTGTTGGTTGTAGGCGCTGATGTAGATGCCCACAGCCATGTCCGAGAAGCTGGGCTCCTCCTCCTCCATGACCACCAAGCCCATGTGCACCGGCAACTTCTCCAGCAACTTGCTGTCTGAGCATCAGAGAAGCCAGGGATGGGTGGCAGCAGAGGCCGCTCCGGGCACCCCGCGGGTGTGGGCATGATGGTGATAGTGGTGGTGGTGGTGGTTCCTGCCTGCAGCCAGGGGCTTGCTGATTGTAAAGCCGAGAGGCGCTAGGACCACGGAGGAGGCGACTCGGTACCATCGTGGCCAGACCCTGTTCCACGTGCGGAAGCTGACTCCAAGCCAGGATGGGAGTGTGGGGTGGCGGCAGAGCAGAGCGTTCAGCACGCGTCACAACTCATACAGCCCAGTCATGCTCGTAAAACTCGGGGCCCTTCAGCCACCGCTGCCCCAGGCCCTCCTCCCCTCCCACTCTCGCCACCGCTGCTGTGGTCGCCTCACCTGAGGTGCAAGGGCCACTTATCCTCTCCAGCCGCGGGCACAAGCCATCTCCAGACGTCTCCCCTTTCCCCTACTCCCTCGAGCCCCTAGCTACTGCCAATACCTCCCTTCGCCCTCACTGCCATCTTTCCCCTTCCACAAATGGAACTTTTCATAAAATAATAAGAAATATCTACCTAAAACCTTAAGCAAGCATGATATGCAATGGGGATACACTAGATGCATTTCCAATAAGATCAGGGATGAAACAAGGGTGTCCATTATCACCAGAAATGTTAGGTGTAGCAATAGAAGAAGAAAAGGAATTGAAGGAATTAGTATATGTAAAGCAGAAACTAAGTTATCACTCTTTGTAGATGATATGATGATATACTTAGAGATTTCCAAAGAATCAAGTAAAAAACTACTTTTCAAGTTATTTTGTAACAAAGAACTTTGGGAAAGTTGTAGGTTACAAAATAAATCCAACAAGTCTTCTGCATTTCTATATATTACTAACAAAGTCCAACAGCAAGAGATAGAAAGAGAAACCCCATTTAAAGCTAGGATGGACACTAGAAAATATTTGGGCACCTACCTGCCAAAACAAACCTAAGGACAATATGAGCACAATTCCAAAACATTTTTCGAACATATAAAGTCAGATCTAAGTAAGTGGAAAAATATCAGTGGCTCATGGGTAGGTCAAGCCAACAGAATAAAAATGATAACTCTACCTAAATTAATTTGCTTGTTCAGTGCCATACCAATCAAACTATCAGATAGTTGTTTTCTAGAGCTAGAAAAAATATCAGAATTCATCTGGAATAACAAAAACTCCAGAATATCAAGAAAATTAATGAAAAGCAATGCTAGGGAAGGTGGCCTAGCTCTACCAGATCTCAAATTGTAAAATAAAGCAACAGCTATCAAAACAATTTGGTACTGGCTAAGATACAGAGGGATAGATGAGTAGAATAGGTTAGGTACTCAAGACATCATAGTCAATGAAAATAGCAACCTACTGTTTGATAAACACAAGGACCACAGTTTCTGGGATAAGGACTCCCTGTTCTACAAAAATTTCTGGGAAAACTGGAAAACAATGTATCAGAAACTGGACTTTTATTACATATAATTCGCACTGCATTATGATCTTAGAAGGGTGCATTTACTCTCTCTGCCTTTCTGCACTGAACTGTGATGTTTTTATGCCCTAGTACATGGTCAATTTTTGTATATGTGCCATGTACTCCAGAGACAAAGATACGTTCCTTTCTATTCTCATTCAATTTTCCCCAGATACCTATCCTATCTACTTTATCCAGAGTTTTATTCACCTCCTTAACTTCTTTCTTGTTTATTTTGAGGTTAGATTTATCAATTTCAGAGAGGGGGAGGTTGAGGTCCCCCACTAGTATAATTTTGCTGTCTATTTCTTGCTGTACCTCCTTTAACTTCTCCTCTAGGAATGTGGATGCTATACCACTTGGAGCATATATGTTTAGTAATGGTAAAGCTTTGTCTTCTATGGTGTCTTTTAGAAGAATATAGTTTCCTTCCTTATCTCTTTTGATTAGAACTATTTCTGCTTTTGATTTCTGCTTTTGTTTTGTATGAGATTAGGAATGCTACCCCTGCTTTTTTAGATCAGATGAAGGACAATATATTCTGCTCCAAACTTTGCCTTTACCCTGCATGTATCCAGCCATTTCAAGTGTGTTTCTTATGAACAACATATTGTTGGATTATGGTTTTTAATCCATTCTGCTCTCTGTCTCCATTTTTGGGAGAGTTCATCCCATTCACCTTCACAATTATAATTACTATCTGTGTCTTTCCCTCTATCCTCTTTTCCCCATTTGTGGTTTTAGTTCTCCCTTCTCCCTTCCCCTCTGCAATGGAGTTTTAATTTTTGACCACCACCTTCCTCAGTTTTCCCTTTCTTCTTTCAGCCACCCTCCCTTTTACTCCCCTTTACCCTTACTACTTTCCCCTTCGCTTTTAGCCTCCCCTTCCTTTTCTTTTCCCCTTCACCTCCTACTGCCTATAGAGCTAGTTAGATTTATCTCCTTAACTGAGTTTGTTACTCCCTTCTTGAATCAAATCCAATGAGAGTAAATATCAAACAATGCTCATTACCACCCCTCTTTCCCTCTTCTGTAATATAATTTTGTGACACTTCATGGGATGTAATTTACCATTTTCTGCCTCCTCCTTTTCACATCTCCCATTACAATCCTTTTGCACCCTTAAATCACATTTTTATCATTACATCATTTACTTTGTACCCTCTCCCTCTATCTATGTGTATCCTTTGTATATATCAATTATCCAGAATAACAAGTATCATCTTCTTTTTTAGGGATGTAAGCAGTATCCCCATGTTTAACAACAAATTTTCCCCTGTTTACCTTCTTATGCCTCTCTTGAGAATTGTGTTTGAAGGTGGAATTTTCTATTGTGTTCTGGCCTTTTCATCAGGAAGGTCAGGAAATCCCTTATTTCATTGAATATCCATCTCCTTGCCTGAAATATTATGCTCAATTTTGCTGGGTAATTGATGCTTCATTGTAGTCCCAGCTCTTTTGCCTTATGGGACATCATATTCTAATACCTATAATTTTTAATGTAGGTGTTACAAGATCTGTTGTGATACAGACTGTAGTTCCTCGATATTTGAATTGTTTCTTTCTGCCTTCCTGTAATATTGTCTCCATTTGGTATTTCTGTAATTTGGCAACGATATTCCTTGGTGTTTTGAGTTTGGGGTTTCTTTTGGGAGATGAACTATGGATTCTTTTGATAACTATTTCAACTTCTGTATCTAGGATTTCTGGGCAGTTTTCCTTGATGATTTCTTGAAAGATATTGTCCAGGCTCTTTTTTTTTTCATTATGGCTTTCTGGTAGACCAATAGTTCTTAGATTTTCTTTCCTGAATCTATTTTCTAGTTCACTTATTTTTCCAATTAGATATTCTACATTTTCTTCTATCTTTTCATTCTTTAGATTCTGTTTGACTTATTCTTGATGTCTCATGGAGTCGTTAGCTTCTACTTGCCCAATTCTAGTTTTTATCAAATTGTTTTCTTTGGTTAACTTTGAATCTCCTTTTCCACGTGTCCAATTGTTCCTTTTAAGGAGTTATTTTCTCCATTCAGTTTTTGTGCTTCCTTTTCTATTTATCCAACTTTCCCAGTCATGTTTTGTACTTCCTTTTTCATTTGTCCAATTTTCTCAGTTAGATTTTGTGGTTTCTTTTCTTTGGTCCAATTTTCCTTTTAAGTTCTTCTTTGACTCCTTTTTTTCATAATTTTGAAATCATTGGTCAGGTTTTGTTTCTATTTCTCTAATTCATCTTTTAAAATCTTTATTCAGCTATTCCAGGAATACTCTTTGTGCTTCAGAGCAATTTGTATTCCCTTCTGAAGTTTCAGATGGGTGTGCAATCTCAATGCTGAACTCTTCAGTATTTGTGTTTTTATCTTTGTCCTCTCAGAAAGATTCTACATTCTTCTCTTTTTTGTTTTGCTTCTTACTCATGATGATGATGATGATCACCCTTTTCTTGGCTTTTAAAGTATATCTCTGCTTATAGAGTACAAAGGGCTCTGTCCCACAGCTCTTGGACCTTTAATTTAAGGTATTGTGTGTTGTGACCTCAGGTTCTTTCAGCTAGAAGCTAAAATGCTGCAGTTTACCTGGTACTTAGCTGGTTGGTGTGAGAAAGCAGAGGACACATGAAGTGTTTCTGGGTTTCGCCAGAGTTGCCCTGAAGCTAGCTGTACCAAGTGTGGGGGTGGGGTAGTCTGCCTACAGCAGATCTTCTCAGCTGGGCAAGAGCATAGGCAAACTCAGTTCTTGTTGATCCCAGTTACCCTAGTGTCTTCCCAATTCCCCTGGGGTGCTGAGGCATGCCCAGGGTCCTTGTGTTGGAAGTTGTTTGGGCTCCACTCCCTTGGGCCTCTGGATCTCCTCCAGGTTTGCTGTGCTGGTGCTGTCTGGGACAACTCTGGCCCAACACTGGTCCCCTTCAGCCACAGCAAATGGGATCCTGCTCAGCAATTCTCCTAGTCTCATGTGCTAAAAGACTGTTTAACTTTCTGGTGATTCCACTGTTCCTGAATTTTTCTAGGGAAATATTTTATGAGTCTTTCAAGGTCAATAAGTGAGGGGGAGACCATTTACCAATCACTCTGCCATCTTGCCTCCAGAAGTTCAAGTAGTTGACTTACAATAGGCATCGGTGTTATATTTTGTCAAAAGCTTTGTCTGCATATATTGCAATAATCATTTGGTTTCCGTTAGTTTTGTTCTTGATATGATCAATAACGTTAATAGTTTTCCTAATATTGAACCAGCCCTGCATTACTGGTATAAATCCTACCTCATCGTAGGGTATTATTCTAGTGACAAATTGCTATATTCTTTTTGCTAAAATCATATTTAAAATTTTCGCATCTATATTCATTAGAGAAATTGGTCTTAATTTTCTCTGTTTTGACTCTTCTTGGATTGAATATCAAAACCATATTTGTATCATAAAACAATTTGGGAAGACTCTTTCCCCAGTTTTTCCAAAGAGTCTATATGGTTTTGGAATTAACTGTTCTTTCAATGTTTGACAGAATTCACTTGTGAATCCCTCTGGTCCTGGAGATTTTTTCCTAAGGATTTCATTGATGGTTTGTTCAATTTCTTTTTCTGAGATGGGGTTATTTAAGTATTCCTCTTCTCTTAGTCTGGGTAATTTATATCTTCTAGAATAATCATTTATCTCATTTATATTGTTGAATTTATGGGCATACAGTTGGGCAAAGTAATATCTTATTATTGTTTTGATTTCCTCCTCATTGGATGTGAGTTCACACTTTTAAATTTTGATATTGGTAACTTGGTTTTCTTCTTTCTTTTTTTTTAATCAAGTTGAGCAAAAGTTTATCAATTTCATTTCTTTTTTCATAAAACCAACTCTTAAATTTATTTATTAGTTCGATAGTTTTCTTAATTTCAATTTTATTAATCTTTCCTTTGGTTTTCAATATTTCTAATTTGATATTTACCTGGAGATTTTCAATTTGTTCTTCTTCAGACTTTTTCAGCTGCATGCTCAATTCGTTGATCTCCTTTTTCTCTATTTTATCAAGGTAGGCACTCAAAAACATAAAACTTCCCTGAAGACCTGCTTTTGCAGTATCCCATAAAATTTGGTATGTTGCCTCATTATTGTCATTCTCCTGAATGAAGTTGTTGATTATTTCTATAATTTGTTGCTTAACCCTATTCTTTAGGATTAGATTGTTTAGTTTCCCATCAGTTTTTGGTTTATATTTCCATGGCCTTTGATTACATACAAGTTTATAACATTATGATCTGAGAAGGATGCATTGACTATCTCTGCCTTTCTGCACTGGAGTGTGAGGTTTTTATGCCCTAGTACATGGTCAATTTTTATATATGTGCCATGTACTGCTGAGAAAAAGGTATATTCCTTTCTACCCCATTCAGTTTTCTCTAAAGATCTATCATATGCACCTTATCCAGAGATCTATTCACCTCCTTGACTTCTATCTTGTTTATTTTGAGGTTAGATTTACCAAGTTCACAGAAGGGGAGTTTGAGGTCCCCAACTAGTATAGTTTTACTGTATATTTCTTGCTGTACCTCCTTTAACTTCTCCTCTAAGAATTTGGATGCTATACCATTTGGAGCATACATGTTTCATTATGATAATGCTTTGTTTTCTATGGTGTCTCTTAGCAGGATATAGTTTCCTTTCTTATCTCTTTTGACTATATCTTTTGCTGCTTTTGCCTTGTCTGAGATTATGATTGCTACCCCTGCTTTTTTTATTTCAGCTGAAGCACAAAATATTCTCCTCCAACCTTTTATGTTTACCCTACGTGTATCTCCCCATTTCAAATGTGTTTCTTGTAAACAACATATTGTTGGATTATGGTTTTTAATCAATTGTGCTATCAGTCTCTGTTTTATGGAAGAGTTCATCTTATTCATTTTCACAGTTGTGATTACTACCTGTGTCTTTCTCTCCGTGCCTTCCCCATTGTTTGTGGTTTTAGTTCTCCCTTTTTCCTTCCCCTCCACAACTGAGATTTAATTTTTGACCACTACTTCCCTCAGTCTTCCCTCCCTTCTTTCAGCCCCCTCCCTTTTACTCCCCTTTACCCTTACTACTTTCCCCTTCCTTTTTAGCCTCCCCTTCCTTTTCTTTCCCCCTTCCCCTCCTACTGCTTCTACAGGTAATTGTATTTCCATAATTAACTTAGCTTGTTGTACCCTCCTTGAATCTAATCAGATGAAAGTACCTCTCAAAGTACCTCTCATTCCTCCCCTTTCCCTCTACTGTAATAGATTTTTGTGCCTCTTTCTATGATGTAATTCAATTTTCTGCCTCCTTCTTTTCAACTGTCCCATTATAATCCCATTGCATCCTTAAATCACCTTTGCTATCATCACATCATATACTTTATACCCACTCCCTCTAGCTATGTATATCCCTTTCACATTTCAAAATAAATATGCAGTTCTCAAGATTAACAAATATCTGCTTCCCTTGTAGGTATGTAAACAGTTTGCCCATATTGTGTAACAATTTTTTCCCCCTGTTTATCTTTTTATGCCTCTCTTGAGACCTGCCTTTGAAGATCAATTTTTCTATTGAGTTCTGGCCTTTTCATCAGGAAGGTCTGGAAATCCCTTATTTCAGGTAATGTCTATCTCCTTGCCTGAAATATTACACTCAACTTTGCTGGGTAATTGATGCTTCGTTGTAGTCCCACCTCCTTTGCCTTATGGAATATCATATTTCAATTCCCTAGATCTTTTAATGTAGAAGTGGCAAGGTTTTGTGTGATCCTTACTGTAGCTCTTTGATATTTGAATGGTTTCTTTCTGGCTACCTGCAGTATTTTCTCCTTCGCTTGTTAGTTCTGGATTTTGGCAATGATAGTCCTTGGTGTTTTTAGCTTGGGTTCTCTTTCATGAGGCGAACAGTGGATTCTTTCAATGACTATTTAGCCCTCTGGGTATAGGTCTTCAGGGCAATTTTCCTTAATGATTTCTTGGATGATATTGTTCAGGCTCTTTTTTTCATCATGGCTTTCTTGTACACCAAAAATTCTTAGATTTTCTCTCCTGGATCTATTTTCCAGGTCAATTATTTTTCCAATGAGCTATTTTATATTTTCTTCCATCTTTCCAATCTTTGGATTCTGTTTGGCTGATTCTTGATGTCTCATAGATTCATTAGCTTCTACTTGCCTGATTCTATTTTTTATGAAATTATTTTCTTCAGTTAACTTTTGCAACTCCTTCTCCCTCTGTCCAATTGTTTTTTGTAAGGAGCTATTTTCACCAGTTAGGTTTTGTACTTCGTTTTTGATTTGTCCAATTTTCCTTTTTTAAGGAGCTATTCTCTTCAGTGAATTTTTTTTTCATATTTTTAAAATCATTGGCCAGTTTTTTTTCTATTTCTCTAATTTAGGCTTTTGAATCCTTCCAGAGCTCTTCCAAAAAGACTCTTTGTGCTTCAGATCAGTTCATATTTTCTTCTGAAATTTCAGATGGGAGTACACTCTGAATGCTGACCTCTTTGGTATTTGTGTTTTGGTCCTTGTCACCATAGAAAGATTCTATGGTCTTTTATTTTCTCCTTTGCTTCTTACTCATGATAATAACCCGATTCCTGACTTTTAAAGTAGATCTCTCTCTGTGGCTCAAGCAGCTCCATTCCATAATTCTTATGCCTAAAACTTGAGGCTTTGTGTGTTGTGGGTCTCTGATTCTTTCAGCTAGAAGCTGAAATTCTGCAGCTTACCTGGTGCTGAGCTGGCTGATGTTTGAAAGCAAAGATAGGGTGAGTTCTTTGTGGGTTTTCCCTACAGTTACCCTAGAGTTAGCTCATTAGGTGTAGGGGAGGGGTGGTCTGGATGGCAGAGGCTCCTCTGCTGAATTTGAGCATAGCAAACTCAGTTGTCTGTGCTATTGTCTTCCTGATTCCACTGGGGTACTGAGGCACACCTGGGGTCCTTGTGTTGGCAGTTTCTGGCTTCATTACCCTGGGGCTCAGTATCTTCTCCCAGTTTGTTGAGGTGGGACTACCTGGTCTGGCTCTTGTCCTGCACTGTCCATATTTGGCCACAGCAAGAGGAACCCTCCTTAGTGATCTTTCTAACTTCATGAACTGATAGTCTGTTTACCCCTTCTGTTGCTCCCACTGTTCCAGGGACTTTTCTGGGGAGATATTCTCTAGGTTCATCAAGGTCAACAAAGGGATGGCAATAGCAATTACCAATCACTCCACCATCTTGGTTGCTGGAACTGAAAATCTCAAATAGCAATTCTTTTTTTTTTATTTTATTTTTCATCTTTAACACAGTTTATAACAGGTAAAGCAATTCAAACTTTGGGTCAGGTGATACTTCTTTTTAAAACATTTACAATATGACAACAAAAGAATTTTTTTACAACATCAACCAGTTAAGACACAAATAATATTTGTGTTTGCTGACTTCACAAGCTCTTGATCTAATCGTCTCCACAGTATTACTAAGAATTAAAGGACCCTAACTTATTGTTGTTTGTCTATGCCTAATAGTTTAATTTTAGACTTAACCTCAGATGTTCCCCTACCAATAATCTATAATTTAATAAACCTGTTATTAAGCTTACAAACCTTTTGACTACAGGAAACTGCCACTAAGAGTAGGGACATTGCAGGGAAACAGTATCTCCCCAACTTCATTCAGTTCCAGGCAAGAGTAGATTGTCCACTTGCATTCAGTCAGGCTTAAAGTCTGCCAGGTGTCAGTGAAGAAACTGAGTCGGGAGAATCCTACCTCAGTCCAGGCTGAACAGCCTCTCTCCCACCCTTCCCATGAGAGCACTTTTTGCAGTTCATACCAGCATCTCACAGGCTTACTGGCGTCGTGGATTGGAGGCTCAGACCACCTTTCCTGCTGGAGTTAGACTCAGAAGAACAGTCACTTAATACTCCCATAGCATCTAAAAATGGCAAGTTCCAATAACCAGGTTTCAAATATGATTATAATTTCACTTTGGCTAAGGAACATCTTTTGAGGTAAATCTTAAGTGACATATCCCTTTCTATGCATGTTTTAGTTTAAATTGATTAAATAGCAATCATAAAATCCAATTTACCATTAAAACCTTAACTTTTCCATCAGTGCAGAATTGTACCCAAAGTTACCTTCCTCTAGGAAATTTAAATTAAAATTCTTTTCCCCAAACTAAAGATGTCATCGATTTATTCTCAGTAATTAATCCAGTCAATTGTTTTAATACAATTGCTGTTACCTCACTTTGAAACATGTCTAATTTCTCTCCCCATCACTCCCCTCCCCCTGCTTCCTAATACCTTGCATTCTGACTACTCCTTCCTTCGATGTGCCCTACCTTCTATCACACCTCATTCTTCCCTTATCCCCATGTTCTCTTTTCTTGTAGGACAAGATAAATTTCTATACCCCATTCCCTGTATTTCTTATTTCTCTATTATATGCAATAAAAATTCTCAGCATTCGTTGCTAATGAATTCCAACTTTGAATTCCAAATTTGAATTCCAACTTCTCTCCCTGCCCCCTCCTTCTCCAACCCCACCGAGAAGACAAGCATTTCAATACAGACTAAATATGTGTCGTTTTGCAAAAGATTTCCATAATAATCATGTTGTGTAATTCTAATTACATTGCCCTCTGTCCTATTCTATCCTTCCTTATTTTTCCCCCTCAATTGACCTTGTCCCTTCTCGAAAGTGTTTATTTCTAGCAACCCCCTTCTCCCATTTGCCCTCTCTTCTATCATTCTCCCTCACCTCACTTGTCACCTCCTCCCCTACTTTCCTGTGGTGTGATATAGATTTTCATATCAAATTTCGTGAGCATGTTGTTCCCTCCTTCAGCCATATGTGGAGAGTAGCTTCATTTTTTCCCCTCTCCCCTTCTCCATTTTCTCCTCCATTGAACAAGACTTATCTCTTTTATGAGTTATAGCCTGCCCCATTCTATTTCTCCCTTTATCCTCCTGGTATTTTCCTCCCTCACCCCTTAATTTTTATTTTATTATGTTTTTGGTGTGGTTATCATCTCTTTTGATTCAACACATCCTGTACTCTCTGTATGTATGTATGTATATATATATATATGTGTGTGTGTGTGTGTGTGTGTGTACGTGTGTGTGTGTGTACAATCTATCCATCTACCTAAATACCGAGAAAATATCCAAGAGTTATAAATATTTTCTTTCCATGTAGTGATATAAACAGTTCAGCTTTAGAAGGTCTTTTATGATTTTTCTTTCCTGTTTACCTTTTCATGCTTTTCTTGATTCTTGTATTGTAAAGTCAAATTTTCTAAATAGATCTGGTCTTTTCCTCAATATGAATGATTGGAAGTCCTCTATATCATTGAATGACCATTTATTCCCTGGAAGTATTATACTCAGATTTGCTGGGTAGGTGATTCTTGGTTTCCATCCCATTTCCTTTGACTTCTGGAATATCCCATTCCAAGCCCTTTGATTCCTTAATGTTGAAACTGCCAGATTCTGTGTTATCCTGATGGTATTTCCACAATACTCAAATTGCTTATTTCTAACTGCTTGCAGTACTTTCTCCTTGATCTGGGAACTCTGAAATTTGGCCACAATAATCCTAGGAGTTTCTCTGTTCGAGTCTCTTTCAGGAGGTGATCGTTGGATTCTTTCAATGTTTATTTTTCCCTCTGGTTCTAGAATATCAAGACAGTTTTCCTTGATAATTTCATGGAAGATAATATCTAGGCTCTTTTTTTGATCATAGCTTTCAGGTAGTCCCATAATTTTAAAGTTGTTTCTCCTGGATCTATTTTCCAGGTCTATTTTCCAGTTGTTTTTCCAATGACATGTTTCACATTATCTTCTATTTTTTCACACTTTTGGTTTTGTTTTCTAACTGCTTGATTTATCCCACAGTCATTCATTTCCCTGAACTCAATTCTCTGTTTCAACGAATTTTAGTCAGTGAGCTTTTGAACCCTCTCCTCCATTTGGCTAATTCTGCTTTTTAAAGCCTCCTTCTCCTCATTGACTTTTTGGACCTCTTTTTCCAATTGAGGTAGCATCTTTTTTAAAACTGTCTTTTTCCTCAGCATTTTTTGGTTCTCTTTGGTAAGATGCTAACTCATTTTTCAAGCTCTTCTATTGCCTGAGCCCAGTTTAAATTTTCTTTGGAGACCCTGAAGGCAGAAACCTTGATATCCTCTAGTATGCCTTGCTCTTCCTCATCTGAAAGGATGGGGGTAAACCCCTATTCCCTAAGAAAGTAACCTTCTATGGTGTTATTTTTTTTTCCTCTTTTGGGCATTTTATCAGCCAGTTACTTAACTTCTGAATTTCCTCTCCACAACCACCCTGCCTCTAGTTCCAACAAGGCAGCACTTCTGGCTGAGATTAAGATGAACTACTCCAATCCCTCATGGGGTTTAAGTGGGGGCAAGGCTGCTATTCAGTGTGAGATTAAGATCAGCTGCTTAAGTGGGGGCAGGGCCACTACACAGGGCTCAGTTTCCTCAGAGGCTTTACTATGAGACCTTCAACTATGGATTCGGGCTACTGCCTGCTTTGGGAGCCCTCATCCACTTCTGCCTCCACTGTTGCCACCTGAGGATCCCTGAGTTATGGGGACACCCTGCTCCCTTCTCAGTCAGCCAAAAAAACCCTCTCATTGACCTTTGGCCCCTGTGGGTTGAGGGATCTGTGCTGACACTAGAGATTCTGTCCCTGAAGCCTGCTCAGTTCTGCTCCTCCTGGTGCTGCGTGGCCAAGGCTGGGCTGGATTCTGCTCCCCATCCAGTGCATCAGATCTTTCCTGTTTGTTTTTCAGGTCACTCTGGACTAGAAATCTCCTCCTCTCTGTTTTTCTGTGGCTTCTGCTGCGCTAGAATTTGTTGAGAGCTTCTTTACAGGTATTTTACTGACTGTGTGGTAAGAGCTAGTGTATGTGTGTCTTTCTACTTTGCCATCTTGGCTCTGCCCCCTCAAGAAGAAATTCTTAAAGTCAAGAAAATAATTTCTTAGATATTATAATGGATCTGATGAAAGTTAATGTCTTTATGAAAAATCAAGAAATTATAAAACAAAAGCAAAAGAATGAAAAAATCAAAGATAATGTGATGTACTTCATTGGAAAAACAACTGACTTGGAAAGTGAGTCTAGTAGAGACAATTTAAGAAATTATTAAACTTCCTGAAAATCATGTTAATAAAAGAGCTTAGACATCATCTTTCAAGTACTTATCGAGGAAAATTGTCCTGATATTCTAGAACCAGACAATAAAATAGATGTTGAAAGAATCCACCAATTGCCTACTCAAAGTGATCCCCAAAGGAAAACTCCTAGGAATATTGTAGTCATGTTTCAGAGCTCCCAGTTCAAGGAGAAAATATTGCAAGCTGTAAGAAAGAAACAATTTGAGTATTGTGGAAATGCAATTAGGATAACATAAGATCTCACAGCTTGTATATTAAAGGATCAAAGTTCTTGGAATATGATAATCCAGAAGTCAGAGGAGCTAGTATTAAAATCAAAAATCACCTCCCCATCAAACCTGAGCGTAATATTTCATGGGAAAAAAATTTACAGTCAGTGAAATAAAGGACTTTCAGGAATTCTTTTTAAAAAATAGAGCTGAATAGAAAATTTCACTTACAAATAAAAGAATCAAGAGAACCATGAAACAGTAGAAAAGAAAGAAAAATCATAAGAGTCCTGAAGTTGAACTGTTTAAATTCCTACATGAAACAATAATGTGTGTGATTCTTGAGGCTTTTCTCAGTATTAGGATAGTTGGAGGAAATATATATGTGTGTGTGTGTGTGTGTCTGTGGTGTGTGTATACACACATATATGTGTATTATATATATATATGTATGTATGTATATGTACATGGAGAGAGAGAGAGAGAGAGAGAAAGAGAGACAGACCGATAGACACAGAGACAGAGGGCACAGGGTGAATCAAGCATGAAGGGATGACATATAAAAATAAAATAAAGGAGTGAGAGAGGAATATTTTAAGAGGAGAATGGACAAGATAATATGAGAAAATTGTTTCACATAAAAGAGGCAAGAAAAAGGTTCCACAATAGAAGGGAAGAGGGGGGAGGTGAGAGGCAATGAGTGCACCTTATTCTCATCAGATTTGATTTAAGGTCAAGTAAGTATCTACCATACAGGAAAGTAAGAAGAAGGGAATTGAAAAGGAAGATAGAAAGGAAGGAAGATTGGGGGAGACAATAGTCAGAAGTGGAAAAGGGACAGGATCAAATAATAAAACAACATAATTGGAAGCAGGAAAGAATGGAGAGAAATATAGTCTTTCCCAAAATAACTGTTATGAAAGAGTTTTGCATAATTACACCGATATAACCTATACTGAATTATTTGTCTTCTCAATGAGGCTGGGTGGGGAGAGAATAAGGGAGAGAAATTGGAACTTAAAACTTTTAAAAGAGAAGAAAAGTTAAAATTGTTTTTACATGCAACTGGGAAATAAGATATACAAGTGCTGGGTTATAGAAATCTATCTTGCCCTACAAGAAAGTACAGGGACAGAGGAGAAAGGGAGGGTGATCAAGGGGAGAGTGAAAGAAGGGAGGGCAGATGGGAGAAGGAGTTATCGGAATGCATGTCATCTCTGGGTGGGGGAGGGGAGAGATTGGGTGAAAATTTGAAATTCAAAATCTTGTGGAAATGAATCTTGAAAAGTTAAAATACATCTTAAAAAAAGAAATTTTGAATGGACAGATTTCAGAAAAATATGGAAAGACTTACATGAACTGATGCTGAGTGAAATTAGCAGAACCAGGAGAACATTGTTCATAGTAACAGCAACATTGTGAGATAGTCAACTATGATAGAATTAGCTCTTCTCAGTAATAAAATGATCCACGACAATTTCAAAAGACTCATGATGGAAAATGCTAACCACACCCAGAGAAATAACTTTCAGAACTATATCTCTATTAGGGTAGTTTGAAGGAGTATACATAGACAAAGTTTGTGAACGTAAATTGACTTCGATGTGATATTAAACAATTAAAGGGTGAAAACAATGATTGTACTGCGAGAAGCAGAAGGGAGGTGGTAGAATCAGGTAAATTACATCACATGAAGAGATGCAAAATACCTACTACAATAAATTGAAAGAAGGGAGCAGTGTTTCAATCATAATTTAATTGAATTTGGTTCAAATAGGAAATAACATATGCACTCAGTTGGGTATAGAAATTTCTCTTACCCTACAGGGAAATAGGAGGGAAAAGGGGAAAGAAATGGTTTTGAGGTGGTCTGATAATTAGAACGACAGGGAGGGCAGAAGGAGTGAAATAGTGAAAGAAAAAGTTGAAGTCTGAGAAGGGAAGGCAGATGGAGGGAAGCAGTGATTAAAAGAAAAATACTATTGAGGAGTGACAAAGTAAAAGGAGAGAGAAAAGTATAAAATGGGAAGAAGGGAAATACATAGTAGTTATAACTGAATGTGAATGGGATTAACTGCCCCAGAAAACAGAAGCAGATAGCAGAGTACATTAAACAATAGAATCTTATGATATCTTGTTTACAAGAAACACATTTGAAGCAGAGAGATACACACAGAGCAAAAGTAAAAGACTGGTGCAGAATATGTTATGCTTCAGCTAAAGTAAAAAAAAAAGCAGAATAGCAATCCTGATCTCAGATAAAGGAAAAGTGTTTCTCTAATTAGAAGAGCTAAGGAAGGAACTGCATCTTGTGAAAAGGTACCATAAATAATGAAGCAATATAAATACTAAACATATGCACCAAGTGATATAGCATCTAAATTCTAGAGGAGATGGTAAGGGAGTTACATGACAAAATGGACAGCAAAACTATATTAGGAGGGGTACTCAACCTCCCCACTCTCAGAATTAGATAAATCTAATGATAACATAAACAAGAAAGAAGTTAAGGAAGTGAATTGAATTTTAGAAAGTTAGATTTGATAGATCTTCAAAGAAAACTGAATGGGTATGGAAAGGAATACTGTTTCTTCAGCAATATATATATTTGAAGAATATTGACCATGGATGAGAGCATATAACTTCACAATCCAATGCAGAAAGGCAGAAATAATAAATGAATCATTTTAAGATCATAATGCATAAAAAAATTACACATAATAAAGGGACATGGGATGATAGACTAAAACCTCATAGGAAACTAAATAGTCTAGTCTTAAAGAATGAGTGGGTGAAACACCAAATCTTTGAAACAATCAATAATTTCAACAAAAACCAATAATAATACTTAAATTTATAGGATGGAACTAAAACAGCTCTTAGGGGACTTTTTATATTCCACAATGTTTGCATGAATAAAATTGAGAAAGAGTAGGTCAGTGACTCCAGCATACACCTAAAAATCTAGAAAAAGGACAAATTAAATAACCTCAACTAAGTACAAATTAGAAATCTGAAAATCAAGGAAGAGATTAGTACAATTGAAATTAAGAAAACTACTTAACTAATGAAGAAAACTAAGAGCTGGTTTTATGGGAAAGAATAAAATAGATAATTCTTTGTCTAGTTTGACTTGTGTTCATCCTTCTTTTTCAAAGAAGACCATGACTTCAGAGAAATGATGACATGATTTGCTCTTGACTTTGTTTTGAGTGAGGGAATGTTGTGCAAGTTCACCAGCCTCACTTTCTCCTCCTGAGTCATCTGTATCCTGTGACCAAATATTCATCAGTATGACTGGAGATGGCCCAGGATCGAAGGGGAGACTTTGGCCTCTTAGACTAAGGCCATTTCAGGTACTCACTTAAAGTCAGGTAATGTCCATTCACTGAATAGACCTCTTAAAGAAGTAGTCAAGGGATGGTCCCTTTAAATAGAAAAGAAAATGGATAAATAAATTAGGCTGGTCAGGACCCTCAGGGTTGTTTTCTTCAAAGAGAAACAGTTGCTATTGACATGAGGGTCCAAAAAACAGCCATTGAGTGGAGCTTGGGCAGGGACCCATTGTTTTCAATTTATGGGCTTCAGAGTGTATTGGGCGTAAGATTTTCAGAAAAACAAGAAAGAAAGAAAGAAAGAAAGAAAGAAAGAAAGAAAGAAAAGAAGGAAAGAAAGAAAGAAAAGAAAGAAAGAAAGAAGGAAGGAAGGAAGGAAGGAAGGAAGGAAGGAAGGAAGGAAGGAAGGAAGGAAGGAAGGAGGAAGGAAGGAAGGAAGGAAGGAAGGAAGGAAGGAAGGAAGGAAGGAAGGAAGGAAGGAAGGAAGGAAGGAAAGAAGAAAGAAAGAAAGAAAGAAAGAAAGAAAGAAAGAAAGAAAGAAAGAAAGAAAGAAAGAAAGAAAGAAAGAAAGAAAGAAAGAAAGAGAAGAGAAAGAGAGAAAGAGGGAAGGAAGGAAGGAAGGAAGGAAGGAAGGAAGGAAGGAAGGAAGGAAGGAAGGAAGGAAGGAAGGAAGGAAGGAAGGAAGGAAGGAAGGAAGGGAAAGAAAGAAATAGTCATCAGAGTATCAGAGTCATGGCAGAAATGAAGAGCTTTGAGGTTTTTTTTAATCTGATTTAAAAAAAAAAAAAGAAAAATGAAATCCAAATTACCAGTATCAAAGTAAAAAGGGTAAATTCACCACTAATGAAAAGGAGATTAAAGTGATAATTAGGAGATAGTTTGCACAACTGCATCCCAATGAAACTGTCAATTTAAGTGAAATGGATGAATATTTACAAAATCCAGACTAACAGAAAAGGAAATAAAATAGTTAAATACTCCCATTTTCGTAAAAAAATAATATTGAACAAACCATCAGTGGACTCTCTAAGAAAAGTCACCAGGGCCAGATTGATTTACAGTTATTCTACCAAACATTTAAAGGACAATAAATTCCATTATTACATAAACTATTTCAGAAAAGAGGCTATGAAATAGTCCTATCAAAGTACTTTTATGATACAAATAAGTTGCTGATAGCTAAACCAGGGAGAGCTAAAACAGAAAATGAAAACCATATACCAATTTCCTTCATGAATATTGATGAAAATATTTTAAATAGAATTCTAGCAAAGAGATTGCAGTCATTTATTATGAGGACAATATACTGTGATTAGGTGGGATTTATAGGAGGAATGTAGGGCTGCTTCCATATTGCGTAATTGACCATATCAATAACAAAACCAACAGAAATTATAAGACTATCTCAACTGGTGCAGAAAAATCTTTTAACAAAGCACACATTCCATTAAAAAACACTAGAGAGCATAGAAATGAATGGACTTTTCCTTTAATGATAAGTAGTATCTACCTACAACTATCAGCAAGCATGATACATAATAGGGATAATTATGTTAGAAGCATTTTAAACAAGATGGGAATGAAATAAGGATGCCCTTTATCACCACTGTTATTCAGTATTTTACTAGAAATGTTAGATTTAGCAATAAGGGAAGAAGTTAGGGAACAAAGAAACAAAACTATCACTCTTTACATATGACTTTATGGTATACTTACAGAATCCTAGAAAATCAATTACCCAAAACTGTTAGTAACTTTAGCAAAGTTACAGTATATAAAATAACATAAATCATAAATATTTCTTAATATTACTAACAAAACTCAGCAGCCAGAAATAGAAAGAGAAATTCCATTTAAAATAACTGTATAAAACTTAAAATATTTGTGAATCTATCTGCCAAGACAAATTCAAGAATTGTAGGAACACAGTTACAAAAGTCTTTTCACATAAATAACATCAGATCTAACCAATTGGAAAAATGCATATTGCTCATGGGCATGTTGAGTTAATATAATAAAAAATGAAAATTCTACCCAAATTAATTTACTCATTCAATTCAATAGAAATCAAACTACCAAAAAGGTATTTTATAGAGCTAGAAAAAAAATTATCTGGAAGAAGAAAAGGAAAAGTATATTAAGGGAATTAATGAAAATAGTGAAAAGGAAGCTGGTCTAGCCATACCACATCTGAAACTATAATGTAAGGTGGCAGTCTTCAAAATAATATGGTACTGGCTAAGAAATAGTGTGGTGGATAAGTGGAATACATTAGGTTTATAAGATAAAGTACCAAATGACTATAGTAATCCGCTGTTTGATAAACCCAAAGACTCTAGCTTCTGGGATAAGAACACGCTGTTTGACCAAAGGTGCTGGAAAAACTTGAAAATAGTATGCCAGAAACTAGGTTTAGACCAACATTTCATACCCTATACCAAGAAAAAGTCAAAATGAGTAAATGATATAAACATAAGGTATGATACTATAAGCAAATTAAGAGAGCAAGGAATAGTTTACCTATCAGATCTATGGAGAGAAGGGAAGAATTTATGACAAAAAAAAAGGAAATAGAGAAGATTATGAAATGCAAAACTGATAACTTCTATTACAGTAAATTAAAAGGTTTTTGCACAAATCAAGCTAATGCAACCAAGATTATAAGGAAAGCAGAAAGATGGGAAACAATTTTTATAACCAGTATCTCTGTTAAAAGTCTCATTTCTCAAACATACAGAGAACTGAATCAAATTTTTAAGAACAGAAATCGTTCCCCAATTGACAAATGGTCAAAGGATATGAATAGGTAGTTTTCAGAGGAAAAAATTAAAGCTAACTATAGACATTTGAAAGAAATATATTCTAAATCGCTATTGATTAGAGAAATGCAAATCAAAACAACTCTGAAGTTCAACCTCATACCAATGAGATTGGCTAATCAGACAGAAAATGAAAATAATAAATTCTGGAGATGTAATAAAACTTGAAACTACTCCCAAATGGCTATAAAACTGTGGATGTATTTTGATCCAGCAATACCACTATTAGGTCTGTATTCCAAAGAAATCATAAAAATGGAAAAGGATGCACATATACAAAACTATTTATAACAGCTCTTTTGTGGTGGCCAAGAATTGGAAATTGAGGGGATGCCCATCAATTGGGAATGGTTGAGCTAGTTGTGGTATATGAATGTAATGGAATTCTATTGTGCTATAAGAAATGATGAGTAGCCATATCTCAGAAAAACCTGGAAGGACTTATATGAACTGATGATGAATGAAATGAACAGAATGAGGATAACATTTTACAACATACTAACAGCAACTTTGTGTGATGATCAGCTGTGATAGATAGTTCTTTTTAGCCATAAATTAATCCAAGACAATTCCAAAAGACTTGTGAATGGAAAATGCTATTCATATGCAGAGAAGGAGCTACAGAATCTGAATAAAGATTGGAGTATTCAATTTTCACTTTTTTTCTTTCTTAATATTCATAATTCTCAGAATCTTATGGGAGAAAATAATCAAGATAGTAGTGGCAATTTGACTATCCTGGCACATACAGTCTCATTTCTCTTCCTCAGGGTTCTTTGTTTCAACTAAAGTGATTTACTTGGTCTGTGATTATAAGTTGATTAGCAATTGGTAGGGATGGCTTACCCCTTCTTCATAGGAGTTGTATCCAGAGAGGGTTATGAGGGTTGGGATGGAAAGAGTAATTAGTGTTTTGGGAAGTGCAACCACTCCCAGGGCTCATATGCCTATCTTCCTGATGCTGGCAGTGGATCAGCAGTTGTTGCTGGTGGTGATAAGTAAACTGGGTCCCTTCTATGCAATAATTTCTCCCTTCAGTGATGGTTGTGGAACTGGTTGGAAACAAATCTACTGGTTGGGGGAGGGGAGGAACTGCTATTCCCAAAGGTCTTCAGACGGAGTGTGATTCATGAGGAACAGAGAAGAGGCCAGTTAGTCTGAACCATGTAGTACAGGCAGGAAACTGGTGTCCAATGAGTCTTGAAACATAGTTTTAAAAAATCAGATCTGTCCTTAAGGAAAACTATTTTGACAGCAGTATATAAGATGTCAAGAGACTTGGACCAGGAAGAACAATTATAAATACGTTGGAATAATCTGGATGAAAAATTATGAGGTATTAAAGTTGTGTGAGTGGCCAAAAGATATTAAAAGAAACAGTTATTGTAGAGGTAGATCTGGTAATTAATAGGATATGTAGAATGAGAAGAGAATAAAAAGGAAAAGATAATATCAAAGCTAGAAACTTGAAAGAGTCAAAGGACAGTATGATTATGGAAGAGGGAAAGACAATGAGTTTATGTTTGCATATATTGAATTTAATATGCCTCTGTTTTAAATATCCAACATATATACATATATGATAGCATATGTAATATATGTACATATGTAGTAGCATATATAGTAGTGCTTAAAACTACCCCAAGAATTATATCCTTATAAATAGACACATGCATGTATATACACATACATATATGTATATATACACACATTTGTGTCTATGTATATATCCATGTGTGTGTACATGCACACAAACAAGAAGCCCAAAACACTAGTGCAGTCTAAAGTTATTAAATCTTAATAGTTATTTAAACTATTAAAAATAAAAACAGAACTGAGAATTTTGGGACATCCTCTGTGTCTTGGATAAGAGAAAAGCAGGACAACCTCTATATGTGTATATGAGTTATCTACATAGAAATGATAATTGACCTCATAGGAGCTGATGAGGTGAGAGACAGAGACAGACAGAAAGAGATGGGGGGGGGGTCAAAGATTATGAAAAGGCAGTTTTCAGAGGAAGAAATTAAAACTATCTATAGACATGAAAAAATGCTCTAAATCACTTTTGATTAGAGACATGCAAATCAAAACAACTCTGACATACCACATCACACCTATCAGATTGGCTAACATGACAAAACAGGTAGATTGTTGATGTTACAGAAGATGTAGGAGGCTTGGAACATTAATTCATTGTTTGTGGAGCTGTGAGCTAATCGATTCTGGATAGCAATTTAGAACTATGACCAAAGGTTTATAAAATGTATATGCCCTTTGACCCAGCAATACCATTTCTAGGACTGTATCTCAAAGAGATCATAAAAATGGGAAAAGAATCCACATGTACAAAAATATTTATAGCAGTTCTCTTTGTGGTGGCCAAGAACTGGAAATTGAGGGGATGCCATCAATTATGGAATGGCTGAATAAGTTGTGATATATGAATGTAATGGAATACTATTGTGCTATAAGAAATGATGGACCGGTGGACTTCAGAAAAACCTGGAAATACTTATATGAACTGATGCTTAGTGAAATGAACAGAACCAGGACAACACTACACACTGTATCAGTCACAGTGAGTGAAGACGTAGCCCTTCACTGCAATGCAAGGGACTCTTGATGCAAAGTGCCATCCATATCCAAAGAACTATGGAATCAGAATGCAGAATGAAGCAGACTATTTTCTCTTGTATTATGTGTGTTTTTTCTCATGGACTCTCCCATTCATTAAAATTCTTCTATGCAACATGATTAATGTGAAAATGTCTTTAATAGGAATGTATGTGTACAGTAAATATCAGATTTTGTGCCATCTGTGGGAGGGAAGGAGAAGGAAGGGGATGAAAATTGAAAACTTATGAAATGAATGTTGAAAATTGAAAACAAATAAATTAATACATTTGGAAAAGAAAGACAATTAAGGGTATGAGAAGGATGATCAATCAGCAAAAGTTATTAAGTCAGGTAGAAGGCAAAAGAAGAGAGATCAGTGTCACAAAAACCCAGAGAGGAGCGAGTAATAGGTTGAGAAAGATTAAGAGTGAGAAAATACCAGTAGATCTCACAAGTACACTCACATGTGTCTCTAGTTGCTGAATACCTACAATCAATCATCACTTGTTAATTAGTTATTATGTGCCAGGCACAGTACTAAGTGCTGAATCCACAAAAGAAGGCAAAACTATTCCCTTTACCTCAAGAAGCTCACATTTTAATGAGGGCAAGGGAGACAATATGCAAACTACTATGTACAAAGAAGATATATCCCAGACAAATTGTAGATAATCTCAGAGGGAAGGCTCTAGCATTAAGACAGACAGATTAAGAAAGATTTCTTGCAGAAACTGTGGCTTGAAGGAGGTAAAGAAACTAGCAAATTCTGGAAGTCAGGTTGTGGAAATCAGGAAATAGAGCATTCTGGGAACAGGCCTCAGTAAAAAAAAAAATGTACTGAGAAGGAAGATGGAGGGTTGTACAAAGAGCAATAAGGAGGCCAATGTCAGTCAATCACAGAACATGTGGAGAGGAATAAAAGCATAAGAAAACTGAAAATGGTGGGAAAGTATTAGGTTATGAAAGACTTTTAAAACCTAGCTGGAGACACTTTTATATTTTTTTCCCCTATGAAATTAGGAACCACTGGAGTTTATCAAATAGGGGAATTGACATAATCAGACCTCTTTTAGGAATATTGCTTTCATAGGTGAATGAAGGATGAACTGGAATGGGAACAAATAGTGTAGCAAGAACAGCCAGAAGCCTTTTGGAATATTTTTGGAGCTCACTACTCTAATGGCAAGTAAAATAGGATCTTTTACTGTTTCAATATCAAGAAGAATCTTTAGTATAATCAAGAAGGAGAATCTTTCCTGCCTATTCTTACAAAGATTTGTAAGAAGGTTCATGCATTTTGTTAATGAGACACTGGTTCTCAAGGGATGTGATGCCTTCTGGCTCTAAAAAGTGTATGAAGACTCTGAGGGTGAGGTTTTATTTTGAAGTTTAGTTTATGTAATAAGGTTTGAGTGCCAGAGGAGAACTCTGGAAAGCCGCTAAGGAGTCCTCCAGCTTTGAGAACCCAAATGTTGTGCTTCTCTCTCTGGTAAATATGGTCAGACAATGGGATCTGTCTGTGGAATTCAGGCAGAGGAAGCCATGTATGTTGACTTTTTTGTTTACCTCTGTTTTCTTTGAATTTCAGAATACTGACTCCCCGGAAGTAGGTGAATGACATATATGCTTGGTTAAAGGATTGACACGTGTGCTTGATTAAAGTGATTGCTAATCTCTCAAAAGTTGCTTTCCTTTGATGAATGTAGATCTAAGAACCTGTGGTAGCAGGCCTCCCTGTGCATGTCAGGGTGCTTACTATTAAAGGACTAGAATCTCTTGCTGAAAACACGTGGGCATTTGTAGCAAATTGCTTTCCATTATACTTGTATGTGCTCATAATTTCATAATGTGCATAATCTTCCTTCAGGCCCACCAATATTGACTATCCCATCTTTTGTCATCTTTGCCAGCATAAGATGAACTATCTGGTAAATCTTGATTTAAGGTTGTCCCATTATTAGTGATTTAAAATAGTCTTTCTTCATATGGGAATAGTCTATACATCTTGGATAACAAGGATTTATATTACATACAAAGATTTTTCTTTCCATTCAATCACTTTCTTTCTTATGTATGCTGCATTAAATTTGTTTTTGCTGAATCTTTTCAATATCATTGAAATAAAATTACCTATTTCAACTTTTGCAATTTCCTCTATCTCTTCCTTTGTTTTAAGAATATAGTTTCTACAAAGAGTTGTAAAATTAGCATGAGCAATTGCTCTTCCATTTAAAAAAATACATTATATTTAATATTGAGATCACTTATCCTTTGTGGAATATGATATAAAATACTGTTCTAAGCCCAATTTCTGCCAGTTCTTATGCAATATGGAGTTTTTCTAAGGAAATAGTATTTTCCTATTTATTGAATTCTGGGTGATTGAATTCCATTATCTCTGGTTCTCTGTTGTCTAGCTTATTCCATTGAACTATTTCTCTATTTTAAAGTTAACACTAGATAATTTTAATGATTGCTACTTAATTAATTTATTAATTTGAAACATCAAAGTATTTTACTCCTTTATTTTTAGTTTTTTATTATCTATCTTAATAGTGTAGATCTTTTGTTATTCTAAATAAGTTGTATTAAATTTTATATGCTACCCATTCATTTGATTACTGCAGTATTAAACTTATAAACTAACTTTCAACATATTGTCATTTTTGTGTTGTCATTGCACACTCATGTATGTAAATATTTCTCCAGTGATCTAAGGTTTTTTTTATTTCTTCAAGGAAGATTTTATAGCTGAATCTATACTAGTTTCATTTTTTAACCTTTCTAGATTGACCTCCAAATAATTTCAGTATTTGTGGTTATTTTAATGGGATTTCATTTTCTATAACTGACTATTGGAATATGTTATTACTACATAGAAATGCTATTGACTTTTATGGGTTCATTTTTGTGGCCTTCAACTTTGCTGAAACTATTAATTTTCTCAATAATACCTCAATTTCTTTCCTAGAATTTTCTGAGTAAAACATTATGTCATTTACATTTCACAATAGCTTTATAATTTATTTGGCCTTTCTTTAGACCTTTATTTTAGTCTCTCTTATTTCTATAGATAGAAATATCTATGTCTAAAAATTGAACTCAATAATACTGAGTAAAATGGGCATCCTTGATTTATTTCTATATTTATTAGAAAATGTTCTAGTATTTCCTTATTGCATAAGAGATTTGCTTTTTGTTTTAGGTATGTCTTTTTTATAAAAAGGCCTTTCTCTGAGTATATTTCATAGGGTTGTCATGGTTTTGTAGTATTTTTCAATAATCTGTATCTTTTGAGATAACCAGGTCGTTTTGTATGTTTGTGTTTTTTTAATATTTATGACTTTGATATGTTAATTGTTTTTCTAATTTTGTAACATTCTTGCCTCTTTAGTATAAATTCAACCTGACTATAAAGAATCATCTCATGAATGAATCACTTCCATCTGTTTGAGAGGATATTACTTAATTTTTTTAATTCACATTGAGTAATAAAATTGGTAAACAAATGTCCATTTATGGTTGATTTGTCCATAGCATTAAGACTATACTTTTCTAAAAAATGGAGTCAGGTACTGTGCTTTCTTTCTTCATTTTTATACCAATTTGTGTACTGATGGCATTAATTGTTCTTCAAAAGCTTATTAGAATTCTCATTTTCCTAGAATTTTTGGAATTCTCACAGGGATCGGGGGCCTGTCTCCACCACCATTTATTATTTCTGTTATAATTACTTCTATTTCTCAAATAACAAGTGTCCATGGATAGATTGGGCCAAAATGATTAATCTGAAAACACTGTCAAATTAATCTACTTATTTAGTGTTGTGCCTATAAAATTGATCAAAAGTGTTTTACATACCTAATAAAATTTTAAAAGTTAATATGGAGGAACCGAAAGTAAAGAATACCATATTTAGTAATGAAAAACAATGGGCAAGATGGAGATCCATCAATACCTGATTTCAAATTGCACTTCAAAGCAGTAATTATCAACATGATTTGGCACAAAAAGAAAAACAAAAGATCATGGAATAGACTGAATACAAATTTTCCTCAGAAATCTCTCCTCAGAAGCAAATGAGTAGCATAGTATTTGATAAACTCAAAAACTCAAAAATGAGAGGACTCACAATCTTACAATATCTTATGGAAAAAATAGAGAGTAATGTGGAAGAAATTAATGCCTTTCCACTGACCCTTTCCTTTTCCCTTACAGGGTTTTATTTCACTTGGCAATCTTGTCAATTTCTGTGGATTTGTTGATGATTCTTAAATCTCCTTATCTAAATTTATTTTCCATTTACAAAGTAGGTACTTTTTTTTGCATATGGTCTTTCTTATAAGAATATTATTACCTTGAGGGTAGAGAATATGGACTTTTCCCCCCTTTCTTTGTATCCCTAGAGCTTAGTAAAGTACTTGGCACAGTGTAAGCACTTAAAACATGATTGTAATGAAATCAAAACCAATACAATACAAAACTGGTAGGTTGAATTTATTATGTACATTTAAAAATATGCATTTTCAAATACATTCACAATTTCAATAATATTATTTTTCTCATCTTTATATATAGCAATGTTCATATTTATTATGCTGCTAAATAACAAAATAATTTAAGTTAAAATTCTGATAAATAAGCACTTAGTAAGTTTACCCTGTCTACTAGACATTGTTAATAATTGGACCTGTAAGGATAAATACTAAAAGTCTCTTTCCTGAAGGGTTCTCTCATTTTTGTGAAGAAAAAAAATGACATACAAAAATCAAATGCAAAGCAATTTAGAATGGAAAGAGTCCTAAATGACTATCAGAAAAGTCCTTAGAAAGAAACATTTAATGACAGCTTTAAGTGGAGGTTCTGTCAATCATTGTCTTCTTCCTAACTCTACTCTCTTCTTTTTCATGACAGTACTCTCTTCTACTTCTTCTCTTCACTATCTGACAAATTATTTCTTATTCTCTCTGACTAGATCTTTATTCAAATCACACTCACTCCTATGAGTGTCACACAGTGTCCCACAGGACACTGAACTCTCTTCCCTTCAACTCCCATGGATTCAATTAAGACAAGGAAGTCAGAACCAAACACAACTTGCACTTCTGATACTCTAAACTTTAAAAGATATATAGAACATTAGCAGGGGCTAGGACCAGGAGAGGTTTATAGGACCTCCAACCAAGATCAAGCTTGAAATTGTGTGATCTAGATGAAATCTAAGGTTAGGACTTTGAAAAGCTCCAACTAGTATGAAAACAAGCAATCTTTACCCTATATCAAACTGCTTAAGGTATACTTGAAGCATATAAATCTCCATTATGAATCACTTGTGAGTTTGTTTGTTTTTTTTTTTAAAAACTGGCAAATTAATATGAGAAAACTAATAGTTCAGCCAAAGAGAATACAAATCATGGCCAACCAAGGCCCCTTCAAATTATGCAGAATCTGGCCTTAATACAAAGTCTAAATTCAAGAAACCTGGAATCAAGAATATTTTTTAAAGACTCTCTTTATCAAGAGACAAAGAAACTGAAAACACAAACCTAGAAAAAAGATAAAATTAAAACATCTAAAAGGAAAATCACAAGAGAAAACAGAACTTGACCACAAGATGAACAACAATTCTTTTTTAAAATTGTTAGTTGTATTAAAATGCTATGATAAAAGAAATAAGATCATTAAAGAAAAGAATAAGAAAAGAAATGGGAACTCTCAAAGAAAGACATGGAAGTGGGATTGACATTTTAGAACAAGAGACATAAAGCTCTGGACAAGCAATATGCCAAACATAAAAAAATTGCTTTACCAAACAACCAAGAATATGAAATCAAAGTGAAAAAAAAAAACTAAGGATGGAGAAGGGCACAGCCAAGATGGCAGAATAAAAGGAGGGAGTTCCCTGAACTCTCCCCCAAAGCCCTCCAAATACCTCTAAAAGTGACTCTAAATAAATTATAGACCTACAGAACCCACAAAATGATAAATTTTGTAATTTGTGAAACAAAATCTCAGCTCAAGACAACCCAGAAAGTAGATAGGAAGGATCCATTGTACTGGGTAGGGAGTAGAGTGCAGGCCAGCATGGGCCACCAGCACAGACAGGCAGAAACAGGCCTGTGGGGACTGAATCATTGACAGCTGGGGCAATTTCCATACTTCTCAACCCACAAATGCCAAAAACGTCAGTGGGAAAACTCCATGGGATTTGGGAGAAAGACAATCACAGTCTAGTCAGGTCCAGCTCCAACCCCAGGACAGTGGGGAGTGGTGTTGATGACTGTCAGCAGTGACCACAGCAGCAATATCAGAAGAAGCACTGGCAGAGGCTGCTTCTGAAGTTCTGAGTCCACAGAGGGTGGAGGATTGAGATGATACAAAAATCTCTGAAGCCTGGAACAGTACATCCACCCTCACCCCCACCCCCACTGAAAGCAGAGTCCTAACTTGACAAAGAATTAGAAAGTTAAGTATTGACTGGTAAAAAGAGCAGAGTGTAAAAAAAATTTCAGACCACAGAATCTTATTTTGGTGACAAAGAAGATCAAAACATACAACCAGACAAAGACAAAAAAGTCAAAGCTCTTGCATCCAAAGCCTCCAAGAAAAATATACATTTTTTGTAGGCCATGAAGAGCTAAAAATAGGTTTTTAAAATCAATTGAGACAAGTAGAGCAAAACTTGGGAAGAGAAATGAAAGTGATGCAAGAAATTCATGAAAAACGAGTCAACAGTTGGCTAAAGGAGAGACCAAAAATAATGAAGAAAATAACACTTTAAAAAACAGAATAACTCAAATGGCAAAAGAGGGCCAAAAAGTAGATGAGGAGAAGAATGCCTTAAAAAGCAGAATTAGCCAAATGAAAGGGAGGTCCAAAAGCTAACTGAAGAAAATAATCGCTTAAAAATTAGAATGGAGCAGATAGAAGCTAATGACTTTATGACAAATCAAGGAATATTAAGAAAAAACAGAAAGTAGGAAAAAAATAGAAGACAATGTGAAATGTATTGGAAAAACCACTTACCTGGAAAATAGATCTAGGAGAGATAAATTAAAAATTATGGGACTCCCTGGAAGACATGATCAAAAAACTGTCTAGACATCATGTTTCAAGAAATTGTCAGGAAATATTTCCCTGATGTTCCAGAATCAGGTAGTAGAATAGAAATTTTAAGAATTCACTGATTTCTTCTGGAAAGAGATAATATAAGGAAAAATTTTAGGAATGTTAAAGTCAAATTTCAGAGTTCCCAGATCAAGAAGAAAATATTACAAGCAATTTGAGTATTGTGGAAATACAATCTGGATAATACAAGAGCTAGTGACTTCTAAATTGAGAAATCAGAGGGCTTGGAATATGATATTCAGGGCGTCAGCTAAAACCAAGAATCACTTAACCAGCAAAAGTGAGGGTAATACTTCAAGGGAAAAAATGAAATTTAAGGAAATAGAGGACTTTCAAGTATTCTTGATAAAAAGACTAGAGTTGAATAGCAAATTGCACTTTCAAATACAAGAATCAAGAGAAGCATGGATAGGTAAACAGAAGGAGAAATCATAAGAGACTTATTAAAGTTGAACTGTTCAGATTCCTATTTGGAAAAATGATATTTTTCCCAGGAATAAAGTAGTTGGAGCACATAGATAGATAGATGATAGATAGATAGATAGATAGATAGATAGATAGATAGATAGATAGATAGATAGATAGATAGACAGATAGATAGATAGACAGATAGATGGCACAGAGTGAGTTGGAACAGAAAGGAATAATATCTAAAAATAAAATTAAGAGGTGCGACAGGAATATTTTTGGAGGAGGAGAAAGGAAGAGATAGAATGAGGTAAATTATCTCCCATAAAAGAGGCAAGAAAAATGCTTCATAATGGTGGGGAAGGGGTGGAATGTGAAAAGGAATGAGTGAATCTTACTCTCATCAGATTTGACTAAAGGAGGGAATAACATATATACTTAATTGAGTATCTTACCTTGCAGGAAAGTAGATAAGAAGGTGAGAACACAGGGTGTGGGGGACAATAGAAGGGAGGACAGATTAGGGGATTAGGAGAGGCAGTAGTCAGAAGGAAACGCTTTTGAAAAAGGACAGAGTCAAAGTAGAAAATGGAATAAACAGGGAACTGGATAGGATGGAGGGAAACAGTTAATCTTTCACCACATGATTATTATGGAAGTGATTTGCATAACTACACATGTATAACCTATATGGAACTGCCTGCCTTCTTAATGAGGGTGGGTGGAAAGGGAAGAAGGGAGAGACTTTGAAACTCAACGTTTTAAAAACAAATCTTGAAAATTTGTTTTAACATACAACAGGGAAAGAAGATATAAAGGCAATGGGATATAAAAATCTATACTGTTCTTCAAGAAAGTAAAAGGGAGAGGAGGAGACAAGATGGTGGAGTAGAAAGATTCAAATATGCTAGCTCCAAACCCACAGCCCATAAATTACCTGTAAAGAGGAACTCCCAGCAAACTCTGCAGCAGTGGAAGCCACACAGCAACAGAGTGGAGGAGATTTCTGTTCCAGAGAGCCCTGAAAAACTGAAACCAAAGGTCCATCCCACACCAGATCCGGAGCAGAGCCCAGACATGCCTTGACTCTGTGACACAGAGGGGAGCAGATCCCAACAGGCTTCAGGGATGGACTCTCCAGTGGCCGGGCAGGTCCCTCAACCCACAGGCACTACAGGTCAGTGAGAGAGACTTCTGGGCTGGTCGAGAGGGGAGCAGGGTGTCCCCATAACTCAGGTCCCCTCAGGAGGCAGCAGCAGAGGCAGCAGCAGATCAGAGCTCCCAAGGCAGACAGGAGCTCGGGTCCATTGTTGAAGATATCTGCATAAACCCCCTGAGGGAGCTGAGCCCCATGTGGCGGCCCTGCCCCCACCTGAGAACCTGAACTTACTCTCTCAGTGAATAGCAGCCCTGCCCCCGCTGAAAGCCCTGAGGCTGGGAAGCAGCATTTGAATCTCAGAACCCAAGCACTAGCTGGGAGGATCTGGAGGTGAAGCGGGGGTGGAGAGGAATCTCAGAAGTCAAGTAACTGGCTGGGAAAATGCCCAGAAAAGAGAAAAAAAATAATACCACAGAAGGTTACTTTCTTGGTGAACAGATATTTCCTCCCTTCCTTTCCAATGAGCAAGAACAATGCTAACCATCAGATAAAGACATAGAAGTCAAGGCTTCTGTATCCCAAACGTCTGAAATAGATATTCAGTGGACTCAGGCCATGGAAGAGCTCAAAAAGGATTTTGAAAATCAAGTTAGAGAGGTGGAGAAAAAACTAAGAAGAGAAATGAGAGAGATGCAAGAAAAGCATGAAAAGCAGGTCAATACCATGCTAAAGGAGACCCAAAAAAAATGCTGAAGAAAATACCACCTTGACTAGCTGGGAGGATCTAGGCGAGGTGGACAGCAATCTCAGAAGTCAAGTAACTGGCTGGGAAAATGCCCAGAAAAGGGAAGAAAAACAAGACTATAGAGAGCTTTTTTGAGCAGGTGCAAATGTTCCCGCCATTCGGTTCTGATGACGAGGAACAATTCTTGCCAACAGGGAAAGACGTGGAGAGGGGGGCCTCGGTACCCCAGACATCCCAGAGGGATGTCAAGTGGACTCAGGCCTTGGAAGAGCTCAAAAAGGATTTTGAAAATCAAGTTAGAGAGGTGGAGGAAAAACTAGGAAGAGAAATGAGAGAGATGCAAGAAAAGCATGAAAAGCAGGTCAACACCATGCTAAAGGAGACCCCAAAAAGATGCTGAAGAATATAACACCTTGAAAAATAGGCTCACTCAATTGGCAAAAGACGTTCAAAAAGCCAATGAGGAGAAGAAAGCTTTCAAAAGCAGAATTAGCCAAATGGGAAAAAAGGTTCAAAAGCTCACTGAGGAAAATAACTCTCTCAAAATTAGAATGGAACAGATGGAGGCTAATGACTTTCTGAGAAACCAAGAAATCACAAAACAAAACCAAAAGAATGAAAAAATGGAACATAATGTGAAATATCTCATGGGAAATACAGCTGATCTGAAAAATAGATCTAGGAGAGACAATTTTAAAATTATGGGGCTACATGAAAGCCATGATCAAAAAAAGAGCCTAGCCATCACTTTTCATGAAATTAACGAGGAAAACTGCCCTGATATTCTACAACCAGAGGGCAAAATAAGTATTGAAGGAATCCATCGATCACTGCCTGAAAGAGACCCAAAAAGAGAAACTCCTAGGAACATTGTGGCCAAATTCCAGAATTCCCAGGTCAAGGAGAAAATATTGCAAGCAGCTAGAAAGAAACAATTCCAGTATTGTGGAAATACAATCAGGATAACTCAAGATCTAGCAGCTTCTACATTAAGGGGTCGAAGGGCATGGAATAGGATATTCCAGAAGTCAAAGGAACTAGGACTCAAACCAAGAATCACCTACCCAGCAAAACTGAGTATAATACTTCAGGGGAAAATATGGTCTTTCAATGAAACAGAGGACTTTCAGGCATTCTTGATGAAAAGACCAGAGCTGAAAAGAAAATCTGACTTTCAAACACAAGAATGAAGAGAAGCATGAAAAAGTAAACAGCAAAGATAAGTCAAAAGGGACTTACCAAAGTTGAACTGTTTACATTCCTACATGGAAAGACAGTATTTGTAACTCTTGAAACTTTTCAGTATCTGGGTAGCTGGTGGGATTACACACATACACACATACACACACACATGCACGCGCACACAGAGACAGAGAGCACAGAGTGAATTGAATAGGATGGGACCATATCTTAAAAGAAATTAATGTAAACAGTGAGAGAGAAATGTAGTGGGAGGAGAGAGGATGAAATGGAATGGGGTAAATTATATCTCATTCAAGAGGCAAGCAGGAGAATTTTTAGTGGAGGGAAAAAGATGAGAGCTGAGAGAAAAACATGAAGTTTACTCTCATCACATTCGACTAAAGGAAGAAATAAAATGCACACTCATTTTGGTATGAAACCCTATCTTACAATACAGGAAAGTGGGGGAGAAGGAGATAAGCAGGGTGGGGGGGATGATGGAAGGGAGGGCAATGGGAGGAGGGAGCAATTTGAAGTCAACACTCTTGGGGATGGACAGGATCAAAAGACAGAATAGAAACAATGGGGGGCAGGATAGGATGGAGGGAAATATAGTTAGTCTTACACAACACGACTGTTATCGAAGTCATTTGCAAAACTACACAGATAGGGCCTATATTGAATTGCCTGCCTTCCCAAAGGGAATGGGTGGGGAGGGAAGGATGGGGAGAATTTGGAACTCAAAGTTTTAGGAACAACTGTTGAGTATTGGTCTTGCTACTAGGAAATAAGAAATACAGATAATGTGGAATAGAAAGTTATCTGGCCCTACAGGACAAAAGAGAAGATGGGGACAAGGGAAGGGAGGGATGATAGAAGAGAGGGCAGATTGATGATAGGGGAAATTAGAATGCTCGGTGTATTGGGATGGGGGGAGGGGACAAATGGGGAGAAAATTTGGAACCCAAAATTTTGTGGAAATGACTGTAAAAAGTTAAATAAATAAATTTATTAAAAGAAGAAAGTAAAAGGGAAGGGGATAATTGGGGGAGATGGTAAAAGGTAAGGAAGACTGGGGGAAGGAGTAATCAGAATGCATGCCTTCTTAGAGTGGGTAGGACTGAAAAGATGGAGAGAAATTTGGAATGCAAAATCTTCTGAAAATGAATGTTAAAAACTAAAAATACATAAAACTTTAAAAATATTATTTTAAGAATAACTGTGAGTGACTAAGTTATTCTGAGTATTAAAAATTATGGACAGGTACTTTTTGGAGGAAGAAATGGCAGTTCTAGATAGTCACATAAAAATACTTGAAATCATTACTGATTTTAGAAATGAAATTTAAAATAATTTAGAGATACCGTGTCACACCTGTCAAGTTGGCTAAAGTAATAGGAGATGTTGAAAGGGATACCGAAAAATTGGGAAACTAATATATTGTTGGTGGAACTGTGAATTGATACAACCATTTAGTGAGCAATCTGGAATTTTACCCAAAGAGTTGCAAAACTCAATACCCTTTTCCCAAACAATACTGCTGTTAGGTCTGTTTTCCAAGTTGATCAAGGAAAAGGGATAAGAATCTTTATGTTCTAAAATATTGATGGTCACTCTCTTTGTGGTGGCAAAGAAATGGAAATTGAGGGCATTTCCATCAGTGGGCGAGTGGCTGAATAAGTTGTGATATATGACTATGATGGAATACTACTCCGATGAGGGAAATGATGAGCAAGTTGATTTTAGGAAAACATGAAATAGAGAAGAGTGAAATGAGCAGAGCCCAGACTCTTTTATACAGTAACAACAATATGTTTGAAGAGTAAATGACTAATATATTCTGAGTTATGTGACTATTCAAATCAACTACAAAGGGCCCATGCATGAAGATGCTATCTACCTCCAGAGAAAGAACTGATCAATTGAACTATGTATTGTATAGTTTCACATATATGTGTCAAATGTTGCCCTTCTGTAGTGAAGAGTTGGGAGGGTGAGGGAGATATAGCCTGAAACTCATATGTAACAAAAATAAAATAAAATAGATTTTAAAATAATAAAATATAAGAGGTCTCATATCAAAAATAACAGCTTTAAAAGAAACCAAGAAGAGATAATCTTCAGGGGATATAGACTATGTCAGGCTAAATACAGGGCCTGGGAGAATGTCTGTAATGTTTTAGTAATCTTAAAAAGAAGGAATGGAAAAAGAATTCAATGGTATGGTGGGAAAGGGAGAGGGAAATGAGGTAAATGGTGCACAAATAGAAGTTTATAAAATTTGGAGAAATAAGTGGAGAGTAACTGGTAACCATGGAACTTCACTCTCATTTACACTGATTAAAAGAGGGAAAAATAAACACAGCTCAGTGCAAAAATATATTTCATTCTGTCAGCAAACAGGGAAGAAAGATGTTAAGGGAAAGAAATGAAATGAGCAATGTAGAGTAAGGGGAGACAAGCCAGCAGCAAAGGAAACTCTTAAAGAGGGGGTAGGGAAACAATTTTTCAAAAAGGAAAACATAATAGGAGGGAATCTATTTAGCAATGTGAATAACTGTGAATGGTAGTGAAGTGATAGACTCAAAATATAGAAAGACAAACATATTTTTGGATCCAGTATAGACTGGATCACAATAGCTCCCTATTCAATCTCCATTTAATGTCTATATTTTGGACCCTCCAGGCTCAGAGTGAATGTCAATAGCAACCGTTTCTCTTTTGAACAGCAACCTTGAGGGTCTTCCCTTCACAGTTTCATATATATACATACATATATATATATGTATATATATATATATATAATGTATGTATGTATATATATATATAGGTGTGTGTGTGTGTAGGTGTATTTCTTACTGACTCACCAAGAAAGTGGTTTACCTGTATACAATTTTCTGTTTAGTTGGGTTGATTTATTTGTGGCCCTGGAGAATAGCGTCTTTTAATTTTCTCCCTTACTGACTCATCGATGCCTGACTATTTGGAATTGCCATCCTCAAGTGTTTGTGTAATGACAACAATAACTGCAGCAACCAAAACAATAAGAATAATTATTAGCATTTATATAGTACTTTAAGGTTTATGAAACACTTTATAAATGGTATCTTCCTTTATCCTCATGAAACTGTGGGAGTCAGGTATTATACAGATGAAGAAACGAAAGAGGCTTAGTGACTTAACCAGGGTTACATAGTTAGTAGATATTTGAGGAAAGATTTGAACTCTTCTTTATTCTAAGTTCATAACTCTTTCCAAAGTGCAACCTACCTTTACAACTACTCAAACTTTATTTTTTTTTTGCTGTCCACATTTTTAGAGTTTTTTCTTGAGAGAAAATAAGCTTATTTTTGCCACATTTTGAGTTTTGATTTGCTCAAAAGATGTGGATCATGCAGTGTGTTTCTTGGTATTTCTTTGTGCCTCGACAAAGTGTGTAATCTTGTTGACTGACAAATTACACGAAGGCAGTAAAGCAAAAAGCAAATGTAAGACCAATTTTGATTTATTTAACAGTGAATCTGTTTTAAAACCCTTCAGTGACTACACAAAGAGAGAATACAAGTGAAATGTAATAAAAATAAGTATCAATAACTTATGACTATTTTCTAAAAACCTATGATAAACCCACTAGTTCTAGGATAAATTAGTGGCTATCTAAGAATTAGGAACATTTGTCATTTCAATCTGAAAAAAAAGGAAACTACCCAAAATTGTTTCACAGAACTAGAAAAAATAATAACAAAATTCATCTGGAAGAATAAAAAGTCCAGAATTTCAAGGTAATTAATAAAAAGGATTTCAAGGGAAGGTAGCCTAGCAATACTAGATCTAAAATTGTAGTATAAAGCAGCCATCAGCAAAACTACTTGCTGCCTGCTAAGAAATATAGTGGTGGATCAGTAGAATAGGTTAGGTACACAAGACACAGAAGTAAATTATTATGGTAATGTTTGATAAACCCAAAGAGTCCATCTTCTGGGATAAGAACTCACTATCTGAGAAAAACTGTTGAGAAAAGTGGAAAATGGATTGCAGAAACCAGTCACAGACCAATTATCTTACACCATATACCAAGATAAAGTCAAAATGGGTACAACTATTTAGACATAAAAGTCAATACCATAAACCAATTAGGAGAGAAAGGAATATTTTGTTTGTCAGATCTATGGAAAATGGAAGTATTTATGACCAAATAAGAGATAAGGAACACTGTGAAATGCAAAATGTGTAATTGTAATTACAATAAATTGAAAAAATTTTGCACAAAAAAAGCCAATGTCATCAAGATTAGAAGAGAAGCAGAAAACTGGGACAATTTTTTATATCCAGTATCTCTGATAAAGGCCTCATTTCTAAATCATATAGAACACTGAGTCAAATTTATAAGAAGACAGGTCATTCCCCGATATTAAAATGGTCAAAGGATATGAAAAAGCAGTTTTCAGATGAAATTAAAACTATCTATATTTATATGAAAAAATGTTCTAAATCATTATTGATTAGAGAAATTAAAATAAAAACAACATTGAGGTATCACATCACACACATGATAAAACAGAAAAAGGGTTAACGTTGGAGAAGGTATTGGAAAATTGGAAAACTAATGCATTTTGGAATAATGCTCAAGGACTATAAAAAGGAACATAGTCTTTGATCCAGTGATACCACTTCTAGATCTGTATATCAAAGAAATAATTTTTAAAAATGGGAAAAGGACCCTCATGTACAAAAATATTTATAGCATCTCTTTTTTGGTGTCCAAGAATTGCAAATTGAACGGATGCCCATCAATTGGGGAATGACTGAACAAATTGTGCTTCTTGAATGCAATGGAACACTATGTTTTGTAAGAAATGATCAGAAAGCAGACGTCAGAAAAATTGGAAAGACATGCATGAATTGAAGCTGAGTGAAGTAAGCAGAGTCAAGATAACATTGTACACAATAACAGCAACATTGCACAATGTCCAAGTTTCATAGACTCAGCTCTTCTCAGCAATGCAGTGATTTAAGACAATTCCAAGTCTCCTGATGGATAATGCTCTTCACATTCAGAGACAGAACTATGTACTGAAGTATACTATTTTTTTTCCTTTTCTTAGTTTTTTTCTTTTCTCAAGTTGTTTCCTCCTTTGCTTCTATTTTTTCTTTGCAACTTGACTGATGCAGAAATATATTTAATATGATTATACATGCATGATCTCTATCAGTTTGCATGCTTTCTTGGGGAGGTGGGAGGGAAAGGAGAGGGAAGAAAACTCAAAATTTAACAAAAGTGAATGTTGAAAAGCAAACATAAATAGATATAAAAAATCTGAAAATGGCACTTGAAGAAGATGAAGTTTGATTGACAGCCTTGGATAAATGTCATTTTACACCAGTATGAGGTAGATAATCCAGGTCAGTGAAATAATTTGTGAAAATAATGCAGATCTTTAAAAATCAGTTTCTACTTTTTATTTAGTGAGCATGAACTATTAGTGAAATATATTGTAAAGTGCTCATTTTGTAATTTCTTTTGCTGATTTTAATGAATAATTGAATTAATTATTAATTAAATCAATTAATATTATTTAATTAACAAATTAAATATTTATTATATACTGTTATCTATTCATTTTTACTACAAATTTAAATTTAATTAATCAATTGATCATTTGAAATTAATTATATTGTTATTTTATAGTAGCTACTGATAGGCATGATTTGGTTCCTTCATTTTGAAATAATTGTAGGGTAATTCAAAAATAAAATTTCTAATTGCAATATCCCCTCTAATGTAATTTATTTAATATTTAATAAGAAACCATGATAAAAATTAAATGAAAATACTAGATGAAATTGATTATTTGTAGTGAGTTTTTCACTGTTAAGTTAGTAACTTATAAAGGTAGGTAATTAAGTGTTTTTTTTCTGGAAGTATTCTATTTAGCTAATGTATACAGAAGTAAGATAAAATATTAACCTTATAAGAAGGAAAATAAATATTTGGTAAAATTATCAGATTTATTGATCTTAAACTGCTAGTAGCCTGTGTCAAATGAGTATCCTAATTCTACTTTTCATTAATATTTTTTTTAAGTGTAGAACTGTGGTTTTAGTACTTCAACAAAGACTTCTTCATGGTTTTTAATTTAGTCATCCACAAATTATTCTTCCTAAAGTTCAAGGAAACCAAGGTTTGCATGAAGCATTTTGGAAAATACATAGAAGAGTTATACATCGCGACAAACAGAGCAAAAAGAAAAGGTCAAAGAGAGCTATTTGTGTTTCTCTTGTATGCTATTTGTGTTGATAATCTCATAGCTCAATTTGTTTTCTTATTTGTAAATACACCCTAATATCACATATACCATAGATTTCCAAAGGATTTTTAGAGTTCATCTCCTAGACTCTCATTTTACAGTTCAATAAACTGAGGCCCAGAGATCTGAGGTGATTTGTCCTGGGTCACACAGGTAGTAAATAGCAGAACTGGGAATTGAAATAAAATTTTATGATTTCATATCTAACATTCTTTGCATTAAACTACACTGCTGCATGAATAGAATGTGATATTATAACGTATTTTGCCTACAGTTATGGTTAAGCTGTACTATGAGTTCAATAAATTTACAATATTGACTTCAAAAAGCTAATTGAGGGGCAGAGCCAAGATGACAGAGTAGAAGGACAAACCTACTTAGCTCTACCCCCATAGCCCATAAAATATTTGTAAAAAATGGCTCTAAACAAATTCTAGAGCAGCAGAAGCCACAAAATGAAGGAGTGAAACAGATTTCCAACCCAAGACAGCCTGGAAAGATGACAGGAAAGGTTTATCCCACTAGGCTCAGAGCATAGCACAGACCAGCCTTAGTTGCAGCATGGCAAGGATAGGACTGCAACAGGCTTCAGAGCATGGAATCAAAGACAACAGCTGTGGTTCCCAGATTTCTCAACCTAGAAGTACCAAAGACAGTTTCAAAGGTCAGTGAGAAAACTCTTTCACCTGTATGACAAGGGAGCTGGGTCCAGGCCTTAGCTCAGGGTCCAGGGCAGAAGCAGCTATAGTGGCACAGCATGCATTCCTGGAGCCATCTACCTAAACACCCTGGGGAAATTGTGCAGCTGATCTGGACCTCAGCTCTGAGTGGAGGCCCTGTGGTGAGGAAGAGTGCTGGTGTGATGGAGCTAGTGGAAGCTCTAGAGAAGGAATCCTACTGGAAGATCCAGGCACGAATTTTGCAGTTGCTTCCAGACCAGAGCATGAGCCAGCAGAGGAGTAAACTCCTCTGCCTTGATTGTGCCAACTTGAAGGAAATGAGAATTTACAGGGTCCCTAGAATATACCCTTCACTTGACAAAGGACTCAAAAGTCAAGTAACACACTGGGAAAATTCCTAAAAGGGAAAAAAATAAGAATATAGAAGGTTAATTTCTTCATGAACAGGTATTTTTTTTCCTCCCTTTCTGATGAGGAAGAACAATGTATACCAACAGAGGAATATCTAGAAGTCAAGGCTTCTGCATCAAAAACCTCCAAAAAATAGATCCAATGGTCCAAGCCATGGAAGAGCTGAAAAAAAGGATTTTGAAAATCAAGTAAGAGAGGTGGAGGAAAAATTGAGAAGAGAAATGAAAGTGATGCAAGAAAATCATGAAAAGCAAGTCAACAACTTGCTAAAGCGACTCAAAAATAATGCTGAAGAAAATAGCACTTTTAAAAAGAGACTAATCAAATGGAAAGCCAATGACAAGAAGAATGCTTTAAAAAGGAAAATTAGCCCAATGGAAAAGGAGGTTTAAAAGCTTACTGAAGAAAATAGTACTTTAAAAACTAAAACAGAGCAGATAGAAGCTAGTGACTTTATGAGAAATCATGAAATTACAAAAAATAAAAACCCAAAAGAATGAAAAAAATAGAAGACAACATGAAATATCTCATTGGAAAAACAACTAGCCTGGAAAATAGATCCAGGACAAGCAATTTAAAAATTATGGGACTATCTGAAAGCCATGATCAAAAAAGATCCCCAGACATCATTTTTCATTAAATTGTTCAGGAAAACTGCCCTCATATTCTAGAACCAGAGAATAAAATAAATATTGAACAAATCCACAAATCATCTCTTGAAATAGATCCAAAAAGAAAAATTTCTAGGAATATTGCAACCAAATTCACAGGTCAAGGAGTAAATATTGCAAGCAGCCAGAATGAAACAATTCAGGTACTGTAGGAATAAAATCAGGATAACACAAGATTTAGCAGCTTCTATACTAAGGGATCAAAAGGCTTGGGAAATGATATTCCAGAAGTCAAAGGAACTAGGAGTAAAACCAAGAATCACCTACTCAGCAAAACTGAGTATAACACTTCAGGGAAAAAGTGGTCATTCATATGAAATAAAGGACTTCCAAGCATACTTTATGAAAAGACCAAAGCCGAAGAAAAAATTTGACTTTCAAAAGCAAGAATCAAGAGAAGCATGAAAAGGTAAACCAGAAAAAGATATCATAAGGGACTTAGTAAACTTGAACTATTTACATTCCTTCATAGAAAGATAATATTTGTAATTCTTGAAACTTTTCTCAGTATTTGGGTATTTGGAGGAATTTATATATATATATATATATATATATATACATACATATACATAAACATCTATATATCCATATATATAGACATATAGACATATACACCTATGGACATACATATAGATATATATGTAGATATACATATATATAATATACATATATCTATATATGTATATATAGATATACATATATGTATATAATATATAAATATATATGTATATATAGATATAAGTGTATATATGCATATATGTGTATATATAGATATACATAGAAATACACACACATATATATATATATATATATATATACACAGAAGGCACAGGGTGAGGTGAATAGAAAGGAATGATATCTAAAAAAATAAAATTAAGGGGTGAAAGAGGAATATATTGAGAGGAGAAAGGGAGAAATGGAATGGGGCAAATTATCTCTCACACATGAGGCAAGATAAAGCTTTTTCAATGGAAGGGAAAAAGGGAGAGATGAAAGGGAAAAAGTGAATCTTACTCTCATCACATTTGGCTTAAGGAGGGAATAACAAGCCCACTCAATTTGACATGAAAATCTTTCTTACACTACAGGAAATTGAGGGAGAAAGGGATAAATGGGGCATGGGGAGATGGTAGAAGGGAGGGCAAGTGGGAAGAGATGTAAACACTTTTGGAGAGGCACAAAGTCAAAAGAGAGAATAGAATAAATAGGGAGCAGGATAAGCTGGAGGGAAATATAGTTAGTCTTTCACAACATGACTATTATGGATGTCTTTTGCATAATTATACATGTATAGCCTATATTGAATTACTTTCCTTCTCAGTGGGGATGGGTGAGGGAAGAAGGGAGAGAAGTTGGAATTCAAAGTTTTAGAAACGAATGTTGAGAATTGTTTTTGCATGCAGCTGGGAAATAAGAAGTACACGTAATAGGGTATAGAAATCTATCTTGCCCTACAAGAAAAGAGAGAAAATGGAGATAAGGGAAAGGAGGGGTGTGATAAAAGGGAGGGCAGATTGGGGGAAGGGCTAATCAGAATGCATGGTGTCTTAGGGTGGAGGGAAGGGAGAGATGGGGAGAAAAGTTGGAGTTCAAATCTTGTGGAAATGAATGTTGAAAACTAAAAAGAAATAAATAAAATTTTGAAAAACTAATTGAAAATTAAAATTAACTCAAGCTATGATCTTTCACTGCCATCTGTTTTAAGAGCGCTGTGATGCTTATTTCACACATTTTTCCCATTCTACTTGTAATGTATCTATTTTCATACTCAATTTGCATATTCTTTTGGATTACTGCTTGACGATAGAAAGTGTATTTTATTTGCCTTTATATCTCCTTAGGGCTGGTGTTCTTAATCTTTTAATGTAATTGTCCTGTTGCTTAAGTAAAGCCAAATGACCCCCATTCTAGAATAAAGTACATTATTTCACAAAATAAAATATATAAAACTACCATAGGAAACCATTAACATTGAAATTCAGCTATTAATTTATGTTTTGTTATTTATTCATTTCGGTCATGTCCAACTCATTATGAATACATTTGGAGTTTTCTTAGCAATGATACTGTAGTGGCTTGCCATTTCCTTCTTCTATTCATTCTATAGAGGAACTGAAACAAATATGTTGTAGTGACTTGCCCAGGACCACATAGTTAGTAAGTTTCTGAGGAAACATTTGAACTCAGGAAGATGTCTTCCTAAATTCAGGCCCAGTATTCTGCATTATGTGTGTCTGTGTCTATGTATGCATATGCATGTATTGATTTTGTATGTGTATATTTGTATGTATGTGTATATTATGTATTATGTGTATATGATACATATGGATGTGTATGCATCCATGTATGTATGTATGTAATACAGAGTTCACAGACCCTAGTTTTAGAACCTGTGCCCTAGAATAACACGTTGCATTACACACGTCACCATATATAAGCCTAGGAGTCACAAATTTCGATTCTTCTCTGATAGTGTATGTCTCTTTAAAAGGCCTCAAATTGATTGTAATTCTGGTTGTGACACACATGAATTATTCATAGTTTTGCCTTGCACTTAGAAAGTGAAAACTCTAACAATGTACTAGGAGAATGGGATCTCAAACCTAGTCCAAAAACATCACTATATATTTCATTCTCAGAGCTGCTCCACATTCAAGATTACAAAGAAATCAAAGACAAAATCAAACACAGATATTCATGAGAAACACGATTAGATCAGTCAGATATGCTTTAAAAGAATAAATGAATTTGATCTGGAATAGGTGTTGTCTGTCACAATGCCTCTGAACCAGTTTCTCCATATCTGCTTTCTCTTCAGTAGTCCATCAACATATGTGAGTACCTGCAATTAAGCACGCACACACACACACACACACACACACACACACACACTTTTATACTTTGACATTGGTCCATTTATCTTCTCATAGACTCTCACAGGACTTTATAAAGTCTTGTGCTTGAGGGAGAGAACTGAAGATTTTGGTGCTATTGGTTGGCTGCCACAATCGCACTGCTGCTTCACGTATCCTGGGAAAGGCCTGATCCCTCACTCATTTCTTCATACTTTTCTCCTATCCATCAGAGAACTTCTAAAACTCCCATTGGTGGTGGTAGTGGGGAGGGTAGTGCAGCCCTAACATCAGTTAGCCTCACACATTAGGAAGAAATATAAGTCTCAGTGTCTTAAAGTTTTAATCTACCTTGCAGGCAGGCAGCCAAAGCCTTAACAAAAAGCTGTTATACATATATTATAAGCTACATTAATGTTTCATCAATGAATGAATAGTTCATTTTTCTCATTGATATTGATATCGTTAAGCAGTAAGGTAGTATGGAAAAATAACTTTGACTATACTGTGTAGATTAGCCATTTTGGAGTGTATCGAATACATCTATCTCTTACAACGCAGATTATATGTTGCTGATTGATAATGAAATTGGAATTAAGCATTACTATTCTAATCATATATGAAAAGGCTATTGGCCAAAAATGTAGAAATATTGTTTTAGTATACTGCATTAATTTATAGAGTGAAAACAACATGCACATAATAAGACTATTTCCTTTTTGCTAGGTGTCTGAGGTTTGGACTATTACTTTTACTTTTTAATTTGTTTTCTTGCCACAATTCTCTCCATTCCCAATTTTCTCCACACTCTTTTCAATCTATCCTCTACATAACTGCCAAAATATCACTCCTCTTTTCAATATATTCCCTAGTACTTCTATGATAAATTGAAAAATCCTCTGTTACTTTTTAAAATATTCTCAATCCAGTAGTGCCAGTCCTTTCCAAAATTATTATACATTAATTCCCTTCACAAAAAAATATGCTCCACCCAAACTAGTCTTGCTGTTTCTTATATGTGGCATTCTATTTTCCATTATAATGCTTTTGCAATGTCTGTCCTCCATGTCTGCTATATTTGTTCTTCCCCTTTAGAAGTCCTTCAAAGCTTAATTTATCAACTTTTATACAAGGATTTTTTAGTCTTCCTCTCCCCTTCATCCAGCTGCTTGTGCTTTTCAAAAAAAAATTATCACCCATGTATGCATGTATGAGTACATGTACATACACATGCACATATATACATATATGTATATATGTGTGCATGTTGTGTATTTGTGTATGTATATGTTGTGTACATATACTTCATATAAGCAATTTTGCACGGTATAAAATATAGAAAATATTGTATATATACATGTGCATATATACATATAAAGTGCCATATATGTGTGTATCTCTGTGTACGTATTTTACCTTGCCTGCTTAGACTATATTTTTAAGTCAGGAATCTTTTCATTTTTGTCTCTCTATCCTAAGCAACTACTTTGGCATTTATTAAATACTTGTTGGCTGATTGACTTTAAAAACTATCACTCTAATTGTGATGCAGAAGTCTGGTGTTTAACTGTTCAAATAACTAGAAAAATAATTCAATTTTAATCTTTCTGAGAAATGTTCATTAGGCACCTACTATGTGCAAATAAGAATTCACATTTATTTAAATGATTTATAACTTCATGAGAATTTAAATTTTATGGGAAACTCAAAGTGCATTAGAAACACAAAGTATTCAAAATACACAAAGTATTATAACAGCCCCCAAAACTTCTTGGCATAAGGGATCTCTCTAAAACGTAGATGTAGAGCTGCAAGAGAACTTAGAGAGCATCTAAACTAACCCACTGTCTACTGAAATTTCTGGTAAGATCCTACCCTTGTTGATGTTGAAATCCAAGTGTTCATACCACATATCCCATGTATGTCATAATAGACTTTAGGATACTCTTTGTATAAACCAAAATATTATAATTTCCTAAACAGAATGAAACAGGTGTAATAAATATCCTCAAAATTTTTAGCAGTAGTATTACATAAATTGGAAGGGAAAAATAGTAGAGATAGCAAAGCTATTTTTAATGTACCATTTTTTTCTGTTTTTCTTAATTTTGAGAATTAGAAAGAACCATATTTTCACTGGGGTAGTGGCTGATATTTTTCTTGCATAAACTTCTCAAATTTTCTTGAATAAATATCATTTTAGAATAATCTCTCATTTTATTGTTAAACAGACAGCCACATCTAGCTAAAGTTTTTGAACTTCCTCACTTCTCACATGAGGCTAATCAAAAGGCAAACAAAATAGCCACTGTTTAGGACACTAGAGGCTAGTGACAGAATGTCAGCTTAGATCACGTATTTCTTCTCCCATTATAAACAACTTCCAAGCCACATGAACAACAAGATTGAGGACTAGACATGTGTGTCCCAGAAGAATATGACAGAACAAAAAAATCTTGACATCACAATAAAAAAAATAGAAACGTGCAGAAGTTCTGAGTATAGAAAATGAAATATCATTTGAAAGAATTTAGTGATTGTCTCTAGAGAATAATTTCAAACTCCAAGAAATGTAGTGGTTAAATTTAACTTTTAATTCAGAAACAAGTTGGCAAGTCATCAGGAGAAAATACAAAGGAAATACAAGGATTTCAAATACAAAGGAAAAAAGTTTTAAGTAATGCAAGTATTTCATATCCATTAGAAAAAGGATCAGGGAACGGAATAATGCATTCCAAAGAACAATGGAACTCAGGGTGCAGCCCAGAGTGACCTATCCTACAAATCTGAACTTAACCATATGGAAAATACAACGAACATTCGATTAGGAGGAACAGTTTGAAACTGTTTAGAAAAACAAATTATTAGATAGACAAACAGAACTAAAGAGATTATTTGGTTCTCAGATGCCTGAAATATTAGAAATGTAGGAGTGAATAAATGCAACAGAGAAGATGAGCAACAGAAACAGAATGACAAAAGAGAAATCAGCAAGGAACTTCTTTTTAAATCTACGCAAGAAGATAGGGGTGAAAGCAGAAATCTTGTAGAATTAATAATGAAGAGGGACTTTATGGACCGAACCTGACAAAATCAAAGTTTGTTTTTTTGTGGGACTACATTATAATATGACAGAATATATGCATGGGTTAAATAATTCAGAAGGTAAGGAAGGAGAGCAGTGTGTGATGTACCAACATCAAATCAAGGCTAGTAATCAGAGATAATCTCAGGAAAAGAAACCTACAGGGGAATGGGTGAGAAAGAGAAGAAAGATTGAAAAGGAGGGAGTAAAAAGTAAGCCTTATTTGGAGGGGGGATACCCACTGATAAAGACATATGGTCAGTGAACGGAAATGAGGACTTTATATTAGATAAGACCTGGGGGATTTGGTGCTTGAAAAGTCTACTTGTCTTACATTGAATGGGAGGAGGTATTGGAACTCCTGGGAGGAACTGGTACCTGGGGGAGAGAAAGAGAGAGAGTACAGACAAGGGGAAGAGATTTTCAGTCAAATGTAGAAAACCAACAAACAAAAAGACTAACAGGGGAGAGTAAATATCAGTGATGAGCTGCATAATCAGGGACATTGTGGGGGAAGGGTCCTGTCACGAGACAGCATTCTCTATGACACTTGCAATAATTGGCAGGGTAGTTTTGCAGGAAAAGCATCTCACCCACACATCTCTTCACAGCTTTCCTGCCCACCTAGACCACCTCTTTCTCCCCTTTCCCCATCCCATCCCTGCCATGGCAGAGTTTTTCATGAGTGGCACCATTTGTTACCTTTTAGACTATAGGCTTATGGTGCAGCAATTCCTCAACTATAGAGATAAGCTTACATGCAATGATTTCCCCATACTCCCAGGCTTTATATATTTTACAGCAGATCAAGTAAACCTAACCACTTACCAAAGATAACTCTGAATATCCCACTTGTTTTGTCCCCAGTGGACACAGTCCCCAATGCCAGGATGGCCACAGCCATGGCGCTGGTAGGAGGTATTGGCTTTATCCCCAGAATTCCAGACCAACAAAGTGCACAAAGTGAAGAAATATGAGCAAGGCATCATAACTGAGCCTGTGGTCCTTAAGCCCAAAGACTGAATCAGAGATGTGTTTGAAGCCAAGGTAAGTTTTGGGATTCTGTGGAATCCCAATCACAGACAATGGCAAGATGGGCACCCACCTAGTTGGCATCATCTTTTCTTGTGATATCAACTCTCTCAAGGAAGAGGAGCATGACCATTTCCTGGAGGAGATCATGATCAGGTGAGATGATCTCGTGGTGGCTCCTGCAGGTGTCAATGAAATCAATAAAATCTTGCAACAGAGAAAGAAAGGGAAGCTACCCATTGTGAATGAGGATGATAAACTAGTAGCCATCATTGCCCACATGGACCTAAAGAAGAATCAGGGCTATCGTTTGGCATCCAAGGACACCAAGAAGCAACTTCTGTGTGTGTAGCGACCATTGGTACCAATGAGGACGACAAGTATCAGCTTGACTTGCTGGTCCAGGCTAGTGTAAATGTGATTATGCTGGACTCTTTCCAAGCAAGCTTAATTTTCCAAATTAACATGATCAAGTACATCAAAGAGAAATTAATTAACCCCTAAGTTATCAGTGGAAATGTGGTGACAACTGCACAGGCAAAAGACCTCACTGATGCTGGAATGAACACCTTGAGAGTTGGCATGGGTATTTGTATTATGTAGGAAGTGTTGGCATGTGTGTGACCTTAGACAACAGCTGTATATAGTGTCTCAGAATATGCACAGTGCTTTGGTGACCCAGTTGTACCACGTGTTGGCACCCAGTGGGTCACATTGCCAAACTTGCCCTTGGAGCTTCCACAATGATGATGGGCTCTCTGTTGGTGAACACCACAGAGGCCCCAGGTAAAAACTCCTTCTCTAATGGGATCCAGCTAATGAAATACTGAGAGATGGGCTCCCTCAATGCCATGGACAACAGCCTTGGCAGTCAAAAGCATTATTTCAGTGTGGCAGACAAAATCAAATTGGTTCAAGAAGTGTCCTAGGCCATGTAAAACAAAGAGTCCATCCACAAGTTTGTTTCCTACTTGACTGCTGGCATCCAGCACTTGTGCCAAGATATTGATTCCAAGAGTCTAATTCAAGTCAGAGCCATGATCTGAAATTTGAGAAGATGACATGTTCTGTTCAGGAGGAAGAAAGCACCCATGGCCTCCATTCATATGAGAAGGAGCTTTTCTGAGAAGAGGCCTTGTTTGCTTTTACTGCCTCTCATCCTTGTGTGTAGATTTTTCGATAAAAAGTTGTATATAGTGGTAAAATATTTGCCTGGGGAATCCATGCAGTAAATCCTATAAGATACTGCAGAAAGTACCTAAAGAGAAGAATTGTGAATGACAACTCTGAAGCTTTATTTGCATGAATAAGATTAGGAAAAGAGACTAGATAATTGTAGAGATCACAAGGGTCTGATGTAAATACATTATTACATTCCTCCAGTTACTTTATTTTATTTAATGTGGCCTTCCTACTGGTTCTCTTTTCTTCACCCTGGGTCTTCTTTTCTTGCTTGTTATCTTCGCTTTGAGGGATTTATTTATTAATTCTTTTTTTGTCATTATTTTATCTGGCTGTATGTTTCTTCTCCATCTATTTCCTTTCATTTAATTAAGGAGTTTCAACCTCCCTCTCCTCTCTTTCAGCTAGTCCTATTCTTTAGATATTTTTAAATTTTTTGTACCCCATTCCAATAATGATTTTCCTCACCTTCATCTTCTCTTTTTGTTTACTGCGGAATTAAAAACTTACAGGTCCTTAGAAGTATCTCTGAAAACAGCCATACACACAAAAAAAACCCTGAAGCATGGAACAGTGCATCCTCTACTGTGGAAGCAGAACCCTACTTAACAAAGAATTAAAAAGTCAAGTAATAGGTAGAAAATAAGCAAGCAATGGAAAATCACTCTCACTATTGAAACTTACTCTGGTGAAAAAGAAGATCAAAAAAGCACCCTGAGAAGAAGACAGCAGTCAAAGTTTCTATTTATAAAGCCTCCAAGAAATATATGAATTGTTCTAAGGCCAAGGAAGAGGTCAAAAAGGATTTTGAAAATAAAGTAAGGGAAGTAGAAGAAAAACTGGGAAGAGAAAATTATGAAAAACAAGTCACCAGCTAGGTAAAAGACACACACACACACACACACACACACACACACACACACACATAGATACACACACTATTAAAGTAAATAACATCTTAAAAAAACTAGAGTAGATCAAATGGTAAAAGAGGTTCAAAAAAACAATGAGGAGAAGAATGCCTTAAAAACCTTAAAAAGCAGAATTAGATAAAAACAAAAAGAGATCCAAAAATTCACTGAAGAAAATAATATTTTAAAACATAGAATGGGAGAAAAGGAAGCTAATGTCTTTATGATAAATCAAGAAACAAGAAAACAAATCCAAAAGAATAAAAACATAAAGACTGTGAAATATGTTATTGGAAAAAATAACTTATCTGGAAAATTGATACAGGAGATAAAAAATAAAAATTATTTGACTATTTGAAAGCCAAGTTAAAAAAAAAAAGCCTAAATATCATCTTTCAAGAAATTATTGTGGAAAGCTGCCCTGATATTCTAGAACCACAGGCTAAAATAAAAGTTGAAAGAAACCACCAATCACCTCCTGAAAGAGATCACAAAATGAAAACTCCCAGGAATTTCTTAAAGAAACAATTCAAGTATTATGGAATCACACTCAAGATAACATAAAACTTAGCTAAGTATAGAGGGCTTGGAATGTGATATTTTGGTGGACAAAGGAACTAGGATTACAGATGAGAATCATGTATCCAGCAAAATTGATTATAATAACTCAGGAGAAAAAATGGATATTTAATGAGATAGAGGAATTTCAAACATTTTTGAGAAAACATCAGAGCTGAATAGAAAATTTGACCTTCAGCTACAAGAGTCAAGAGAAACATTAAAAGATAAATGGGAAAGAAAAAAACATAAGGGACTTACTAAAGTTAAACTGCTTAAATTCTTACATGGGAAGATGAGATTTATAACTCACAAGATTTTTCTCATTATTAGGGTAGTTAGAAGAGGGTATGTAGACACTGGGCACAGATGTGAGATGAATATGAAGGAAGAATATTTTAAAAATAAATTTAAGGAATGAGAGAGTAATGTCCTGGGATTAAAAAAAAAATGAGAGGTAGAATGGAGTAAATTTTCTTACAATAAAAAAACAGGCAAGAAGACGATTTTGCTGAGGGAAAGAGAGGGGAAGTAAGCAATAGTAAGTAAACATTACTCTCATCAGAATTGTCTCAAAGATGGAATAATATGCGCACTAAATTAGGTATAGAAATATTTCCTACAGGGAATCAGGAGAGGAAGAGGCTAAGAGAAGTGGGATATGATAGAATGGAGGGAATTTGGGGGGAAAGGTAGTTAGAAGCAAACATGTTTGAGAAGGGACAGGGTGAAAGTAGAGAGAGTATAGAGTAAGTGGGGGGATAAAATGAAGGGAAGTACAGTTAGCAATATTAACTGAAAAAAATTTTGAAATAAGTTTCTGTAATAAGGGACTAGTATCTCAAACATATAGAGAACTGAGTCAAATTTATAGAAATTCGTATTTCCCCCATTGATCAGTGATCAAAATAAATATTTTCTTTCATCCTTTCAGATGAGGAAGAACAATGTACTCCATTAGAGGAAGACCTAAAAGTCAAGGCTTCTGCATCCAAAACCTACAAAATAGATATGCAATGGTCTCAGACTGTGAAAGAGCTCATAAAGGATTTTGAAAATCAAGTAAGAGAGGGGGAGAAAAAATTGGGAAGAGAAATGAGAGTGATGCAAAAAATCCTGAGAAGCAAAGGATTTAGCAAGGGTTTCCTTGCTAAAGGAAACCCCAAAAAATACTGAAGAAAATAGCACCTTTAAAAATAGGTTAACTCAATTGGCAAAAGAGGTTCAAAAAGACAACAGGGAGAAAAATTCTTTAAAAAAGCAGAGTTAATCAAATGGAAAGGGAGGTTCAAAAAGTCACTGAAGTAAATACTTATTTAAAAATTAAAATGAAGCAGATGGAAGCTAATGACTTTAGGAAAAAAACCAATAAATTACAAAATAAAACCAAAAAAAGGAAAAAATAGAAGACAATGTGAAATATCTCACTGGAAAAACAACTGACCTGGAAAATAGATCCAGGAGAGAAAATTTAAAAATCATGGAACTACCTGAAAGTCATGATCAAAAAAAAAAAAGACGAGGCATCATATTTCATGAAATTATAGAGGAAAACTACCTTAATATTCTTGAACCAGAGGGTAAAACAAATATTGAAAGAAACCACCAATCACCTCCTAAAAAAGATATAAAAAGAGAAACTCCTATGAGTATGGTAGCCAAATTTCAGAGTTACCAGGTCAAGGAGAAAATGTTGCAAACAGCTAGAAAGAAACAATTTGAGTGTTGTGGAAATACAATAAGGATAACATAAGATCTAGCAGTTCCTACATTAAGGGATCACAGGGAATGAAACATGATATTCTAGAAGTCAAAGATACTAGAATTAAAACCAAGAATCACCTATCCAGCAAAACTGAGTACAATACTTCAGGGGAAAAAAATGATCATTTAATGAAATAGAGGACTTTCAAGCATTCACTATGAAAAGACCAGAGCTGAATAGAAAGTTTGACTTTCAAACACAAGAATCAGGAGAAGCATGGAAAGGTAAACAGGAAAGAGAAATCATAAGGGTCTTAACTAAAGTTGAACTGTTTAAATTCCTACATGAAAAGATAATATCTGTAACTCTTGAAACTTTTCTTAGTATGTGGGTAGTTGGAAGGATTACACACACACACACACACACACGCACACACACACACATACACATAGACAGAGGTCACAGGATGAGTTGAATAGGAAGGGATGATATCTAAAAAATAAAATTAAGGAATGAGAGAGGAATATATTGAGAAAAGAAGGGGGGAAATGAAATGGGACAAATTATCTCATAAAAGAGGCAAGAAAAACCTTTTTCGGTGGAGGGGAAATGGGGGAGGTAAGAGGAAAAAAGTGAAGCTTACTCTCATCACATTTGACTTAAGGAGAGAATAACATGAACACTCAATTTGGTAAGAAAATCTATGATACACTACAGGAAATGGAGGAGAAGGGGATAAGTGGGGTGGGTGGATGATAAAAGGGAGGGCAAATGTGAGGGGGAAATAATTAGAAGGAAACACTTTTGGGAAGGAACAAGGCCAAAAGAGGGAATAGAATAAATGGAGGTCAGCATAGAATGGAGGGAAATAGTGTTATACAAAATGACTAAGGAATGCTTTTGCAAAACTAACCATACATAGCCAATGTCGAATTGCCTGCCTTCTCATTACGGATGGGTGGGAAGGAAGGAAGTGAGAGAAGTTGGAACTCAAAGTTTTAGGAATGAATGTTAAGAATTGTTTTTGCATACAACTGGCTAATAAGAAATACAGGTAATTGAGCATAGAAATATACCTTGCCCTAAAATAAAAGAGAGAAGATGGGGATAAGGGAAGGGAGGGGTGTGATAGAAGGGAGGGCAGATCAGGGGAAAGGGTAAACAGAACGCATAGTGTTTTGGAGCTGGGGAAGGGGAGCGATGAGGAGATAATTTGGAACTCAAAATTTTGTGGAAATGGATGTTCAATTGAAAAATAAATAAATAAACATAAAAACAGAATGAGTGGGTCAAACAACAAATCAGAGAATCAATAATTTCATCAGAGAGAATTGCAATAATCAGAAAATATACCAAAAGCTTTGGAATGCAACCACAGTAGTTTTTAGGGATAACTTTATATCTCTAAATGTTTAGATAAATAAAATTGAGGAAAAGGAGATAAATGAATTAGTCATGCAACTAAAAAAAATAAAAAGAAGCAATTTAATATCCCCAAATTAGAAATTCCGAACTTTAAGGGAGAAATTAAAGCAATTGAAAGTAGCAAAGTATTGAACTAAAAAATAAAACTAGGATTTGGTTTTATGGGGAAAAACAATAAAGTAGATAAACTTTGGTGAATTTGACTTTAAAATAAGAAAGAAAGCCAAAATACCAGTATCAAAACTGAAAAGGGTGAATTCACCACCAATTCAGAGGAAATTAAAGTTATAATTAGGAGCTACTTTGCCAAATTGTATGCCAATCCAAGTGAAATGCATAAATATTTAGAAAAAATATAAATTGTCCAGATTAATAGAAGAGGAATTAAAATACTTAAATAACCCTATTTTAGAAAAAAAATAAATTGAACAAGCCATCAGTGAACTTCCTAAAAAACATCTTCAGGGCCAGATGGATTACAATGAACTCTAACAAACATTTAAAGAATAATTAATTCTAATATTACAAAAAGTATTTGAAAAAATGGAGTCCTACCAAATTCTTTTTATGAAGCAAATATGGTGCTGATACTCAAAAGAATAACTCAATAAGAGAAATAAAAGTATAGATCAATTTTCTTTATTAATATTGATGCAAATTTTTTAAGTAAGATGTTAACAAAGAGATTACAGCAATTTATCACCAGGGTGATTCACTATGACCAGGTGAAATTTATACCAGGAATACAGGACTGGTTCAATAATAAGAAAATTGTCAGCATATTTGACCATGCCATGTCAATAACAAAATTAATAGAAATCATATGATTATGTCAATGAAAGCAAATTAAAAAGCTTTTGACAAAACACAACAGCCATTCCTATTAAAAACATTAGACAGTGTAGGAACAAATTAAGTTTTCCTTAAAATGACAAGTGGTGTCTGTCTGAAACTGTCAGTAAGCATTATCTGTAATGGGGATAAACTAGAAGTTTTCCCAAAAAGGCCAGGGTGAACAAGGATGCCCATTATTACCACTATTATTCAATATTGTAAGAGAAATGATAGCTTAAGGTAGAAATATTAGCTTAAGCAATGAGAAGAAAAAAAAAGAATTGAAGGAATTAGAAAAAGCAATAAGGAAACCATACTGTCACTCTTTGCAGGATCCTAGAGAATCAACTAAAAACCTACTTAAAACAGTTAACAATTTTAGCAGAGTTGTAGGAAGTAAAATAAATCCACACAAATCATCAACATTTCTATGTAATACTAACAATGTCCAGTAGCCAGAGGTGGAAAGAAAAATTTCATTTAAAATAGCGCTAGACAACATAAAATATTTGAGAATCTACCTGCCAAAACAAACCCAGGACCCATATGAACACAATAATAAAACACTTTGCACACTAGTAAAGTCTGATCTAAACAAATGGAAAAATATAAATCGCTTATGAGTAGGCTGAGAAAATATAAAAATAAAAATAACAATTCTACCTAAATTACTTTACTCACTCAATGCCATATCAATCAAACTATGAACAATTATTTCATAGAACTAGAAAAAGATAAAAACAAAGTTCACTTGGAAGGACAAAAAGTTCAGAATTTCAAGGGAATTAATGAAAATAAAGTAAAAGAAGGGTGACCTAGCCATACCAGATCTAAAGGAGTGACCATCTGAACTATTTGGTACTGACTAAGAAATAAGAGTGGTGAATCAATGGAATATGTTAGGTTTACAAGACAGAGTAGTCAATGACTATAGTAATCTAATGCATGATAAGCCAAAAGACTCCAGTTGTTGGGATATGAACTTATTATTTGACAAAAAACTTTTGGGAAAACTGGAAAATATGATTGCAGAAACCAGACGGGGACCAACATTTTACAGACAATGTCAACATAAAATTAAATGGGTACATGATGTAAACATAAAAAATGGTGCCAAAAACAAATTAGGAGAGCTAGAAATAGTTTACCTGTCAGATCTATGGAGCAGGGAAGAATTTATGATCAAACAACAAATAGAGAATATTATGAAAAGCAAAATGAATGATTTTCATTACATTAAATTGAAAAGTTTTGCACAAACAAAATCAATGCAATCAATATTAGAAGGGAAGTCAAAACCTGGGAAACATTTTTTACAGCCTGTTTAATAAAAATCTCATTTCTACAATTATAGAGAACTGATTCAAATTTATAAGATTGCAAGTCATTCCTCAATTGATAAATAGTCAAAGGATATGAACAGGCAGTTTTCAGATGAAGAAACTAAAGCATTCTGTAGTCATATTAAAAAATGCTCCAAATTACTACTGATTAGAAAAATGCAAATAAAAACAACTCTGAGATACCACCTTACATATAACAGAAAAGGAAAATAATAATGTTGGAGATGTGGGAAAACTGGAACTGATGCATTGTTGGTGGAGTTGTGAAATGATCCAATCATTCTGCAGAGCAATTTGAAACAATGCCCAAAGGGTAATAAAATTGTGCATACCCTTTGATCCAGTAATACCACTACTAGGTCTCTATTCCAAAGAGATCATAAAAAAGGGGAAAGGGCCAATATGTAAAAATATTTATATCACCTATTTTTTGGTGGCAAAGAATTGGAAATTGAATGGGTGAACAAGTTGTGATATATGAAGGTAATGAAACACTATTGGGATACAAGAAATGATGAACAGATGGATTTCAGAAAATCCTGCAAAGACTTACATGAACTGATGTTAAGTGAAATGAGCAGAAAAAGAACATTATACAGAGTAATAGTAACATTGAGCAATGATCAATAGTGATAGACTCAGCTATCCTAAGCAATACAATGATAAAAGACAATTTCAAAAGACCCAGGATGGAAAATTCTATTCACATGCACAGAAAGAATTAAGGGATCTGAATGCTTATCAAAAAATGTTTTTCTTTTTGCTTTTCCTTTTATTCTATTTCTTCTTTTACAATATGAGTAATGTGGAAATATATTTCACATGACTGTACATATACAACCTACATTAGATTGCTTTCTATTTTGGGGAGGGGAGAAGAGGGTGAGAAAAGGAGAAAAAAATGGAAGTCAAAATCTTATAAAAGTGAATGTTGAAAATTGTACGTGTAATTTTAAAAAATAAAATACTATTGTATGTGTGTGTGTGTGTGCGTGCATGCACACGTGGGGGGGGAGGGGGGAATCTATCTTACCAACCGGGAAGTAGGAAAGAATAATTTTGCAAGTAGTGTATAAAACAAAAAAAGGGAGAGGGGAGATTTGTGGGGGAGGTGCCAAGATGACTAGGCAGAAGTAGAGACTTGCTAGAGCTCTCTTCCCAAGCCAAGTCAAATACCTTTACAAAAGTATTCTAAACAAATTCTGGAGCTGCAGAACCCACAGAATGATGGAGTGAAGCAAATCTCTAGACCAAGACAGCTTTGAAGGTCAATGGGAGCAAAGTACAATTCAGCATGGGCCATGCCAGCACAGACAGGACTGAAACAGGATGTGGGGACTGAATCTCTGACTCCTGTGGTGGTTTCCAGACTTCACAACCCTAAAACACTGATGGAATATTAGAAGGGCAGTGGAAAAAGTTTGTCAGAAATGTATGGGAGAGTAGAATGTCCCAAAACCAGCAACAGGGCAGCAGAGGGAGGAGGGGATGGAGGAGCCCATGTCATCCACAGCAGCAGCAGGGAAAGCAGTTGTTTCTGGAGCTCTAAGTCCACAGATTGGGGTGGGAGGGAATCAAGAAGCTGATAGTACACACACACTCCCACGAGAAGCAGAGAACTTCCTTGATAAAGAGCTCAAAAGTCAAATAAAAGACTGAGCAAGTGAGGACAAAACACACAAAAAAATCAAACTACACAATCTTACTTTGGTAACTAGGAAGACCAAAATACACAAATAAAAGAAGACAATAATGCCAAAGCTTCTGTATCTAAAACCTCCAGGAAAAATAAGAAATGATCTCAGGTCCTGGAATATCTCAAAAAGGATTTTGAAAACAAATAAGAAAGGCAGAGCAAAAATTGGAAAGAGACATGAGAGTGATGGAAGAATGTCATGAAAAAAGCGTCAACTGCTTGATTAAGGGGACCCAAAAAGGCTGAAGAAAATAACACCTTAAAAATAGACTATCCCAAATGGCAAAAGAGATCCAAAAGCCAAGAGGAGAAGAATGCCATAAAATTGATTGGCCAGAAGGAAAAGGAGTTCCAAAAGCTCACTGAAGGAAACAATTCTTTAAAGATTAGAATGGAGTAGAGAGAAGCTAAGAACGTTCTGAAAGATACATTATAAAGAAAACCAAAGAACTAAAAAATAGCAGAAAATGTAAAATATCTCATTGGAAAAATAATAGACCTGGAAAGAAAAGATCCAGAAGAGACAATTTAAAAATTATTGGACTACCTGAAAGCCATAATCAAAAAAGAGAGACTAGACATCATCTTTCCAGAAGTTATCAAAGAAAACTGCCCTGATATTCTAGAACCAGAGTGTAAAATAGATTTTGAAAGAATCCAACGGTCACTTCCTGAAAGAGATCACAAAAGGAAAACTCCTGGGAGTATTGTAGGCAAATTCCACAGCTCCCAGGTCAAGGAGAAAGTATTACAAGTAACCAGAAAGAAACAAATAAAGTATTGTGGAAACAAAATCAGGATAACAGAAGGTCTAGCAGTTTCTATGTTAAGGGATCAAAGGACTTGGAATATGATACTTCAGAGATCAAAGGAGCCAGGTTTAAAAGCAAAAATCACCTATCTAGTAATGCTGAATGTAATATTTCAGGGTAGAAAACGGTCAGTCAATGAAATAGAGGACTTTCAAGCTGAATAGAAAGTTTGGCTTTCAACACTAAAATCAAGAGAAATATGAAAAGGTAAGCAGGAAAGAGAAATCATAACGGACTTACTAAAATTGAACTGTTTACATTCCTACATGGAAAGATTATATTTGTAACTCTTGAGACTTTTCTCAGTATTAGGGTAGTAGGAGGGATTATATGCATATAAACATAGGACACAAGGTGAGTTGAATATAAAGGGATGATATCTAAGAAAATAAAATTAAGGGGTGAGAGAGGATTATATTGGGGAAAAGAGAAAGGGAGAAACAGAATGGGGTAAATTATTTCTCACATAAAAGAGGCAAGAAAAAAGCTCTTCTTGATGGAGAGAAAGATGGGAGAGGGGAGAGTGAAAGACTGAAAGTTATCCTTGTTGCATTTGTTTAAAGAGAGGATAACATGCACTCTCCATTTGGTATGAAAATCTATCTTACACTACAGGAAAGTGGGGGAGAAGGAGATGGGGGGATGATATAAATGAGGGAAATGGAAGGAGGGGGTAAGTAGAAGGAAACACATTTGAGGAGGGACAGGGTCAAAGGAGCAAATAGAATAAATGGGGAAGGGTAGAATAGTATGGAGACAAATATAGTCTTTCACATCATCATCATTATTATGGAAAGATTTTTCATGACTTCACATATGTAGCCTATATCAAATTGCTTGCCTTCTTAATGGGGATGAGTGGAAAGGGAGGAAGGGAGAGAAGTTGGAAATCAAAGTTTTAAACAAACGTTAAAAATTGTTTTTACACACTACCGGGAAATAAGGCATACAAGCAATGGAGTATAGAAATCTTCCTTGTTTTTCAATAGAGGGGAAGGGGATGAGAGAAGGGAATGGTGTCATATAAGGGATGGCAGATTGAGGGAAGATGTAATTTGGATGCAAGATTTCTTGGGGTGGCCAGAGGCAGAGAAAAATTGGAACTCATAATCTTGTGTAAGTGAATGTTGAAAACTAAAAATAAATAAAATAAAATTTAAAGAGGGGGATGATTAAAAAGAGGGCAGATAAAAAAGGAAATGCTCAGTAGCCAAACAAACTTTAGAGAAGGTACATGTTAAAAGACATGGATAAATAGAATAAAATGGAACTGAAGTAAATGCACACTTTGCCATCATAACCATGAATATGAATGGGACAAACTCTCCCATAAAAGAGAAGTAGATAAAAGGATGGATTAGAAACCAGAATCCAACAATATGCTACAAGAAACTCACTTGAAACAGAGAGAATCACACAGAGATAAAATAAGGTACTTGAGTAGAATCCATCATGGTTCAGATGACATAATAAAAAGGTAAAGGTAGAACTTATGATCTCAGATAAAGCAAGAGCAATCTTGCTAAAAGACAACATGCACAGTGAAAAAATATAAACACAAATGAACCAAACAGCATATATCCAAATTCTTAAAGGAAAAGTTAAATAAATTATGTCATGAATGTAACAGTAAAACTACACTAGTGAGGGAATGTCAATTTCCCCCTCACACAGTTAGATAAATCTAATCATAAAACAAATAGGAAAGAAGTTAAGGAGATCAATATAGTCTTACAAAATTTAAATACGATAGACACTTAGAAAAAAACTGAATAGGACTAGAAAGGAATACACCTTTTCTCAGCTGTATGTGACATCTTCACAAAAATTGAGCATATATTAGAACATAAAATTCTCACATCCAAATGCAGAATAGCAGGAATATTAAATGCACCGTTTTCAGGCCTTGTGTAATAAAACTAACTTTAGTATGGGCAATAGAAACAGATAAATGTTTCTTGGAAACTAAATAATCTAATCCTAAAGAATAAGTGTACCAAAGAACCAATCACAGAAATAAAAGATCCTTTTATTTCAGAGAATAAAAATTGAAGGACATTTCAAAATTGAATTTCAAAAAATTCAAAAAAGTCAAATAAGTACTTACAGGAAATTTTAATCTCTGAGTGGTTACCTCAAAAGAAGTGAATTGGTCATGCCCCTAAAAAAAAAATTAGCAAAAAAACACCAGCTCAACACCAAAATGACCTGAAAATCAAAGGAGAGAATAATGAAATGGAAAATTAAAAAAAAAAACCTTTGATCTAATAAATAAAATTAAAAATTGCCTTCATAAAATCAGTAAAATAAACATTGGTCATTTTATTTAAAAAAAACTGAATTACAAGTATCAGAAATGAAAAGGATGAATGCACCACCAATGAAGATGAGATTAAAATATTTTGTCCAATTATATTCCAGTAAAACAAAGTAAAATTTATGAATATCAACAAAAATATGTTTTCCAGATTTACAGGAAAAAATGGAATGCTTAAATAATCCTATGTTAGAAAAAAAGTTTTACAAGCCTTCAATGAACTCCTTAAGAAAAAATTATCAGGACTAAGTGGATTAACAAGTGAATTTTACCAATTAGCAATTAATCTCAATGTTACTGTAATGTTAATTAGAGAGTTGAAGATCCTTCCCACGCATTGATGGGTCTTCCCATTAAAAGAGCTTGATTCGGAAAGGTTCACACCATTTTTAATTTCTAATGCTTTGATTTCCAAAGGTTATGATGCCCTATGGATCTGAAAAGTGTATAAATACCCTGAGGTGAGAGTTTATTTGGGGATTGCTCTTTGGAAGTGTGTGTTTGGCCAGAGGACACTCTGGACAGTCACTAAGGAGCCCCCAGCTTTAAAAACCCAACCATTGGTGTTCCTCTCTCTGGTAACTATGTATGTATGGTCAGACGCTTGGATCTGTCTGTTGATCTGTGATGTATGTATTGCTTAGGATAAGATAGTTCGAAGTCCTGTCTGTTGATTATTATTTCTTTGTATTTTCCATGAAGTTTGGGGTGCTGAATTTTCCCCCTGAACTAAGTGAATGTGATGAGAATCAAATTAGGATCTTTTATTGTTTTTATTTTACTTAAAGTGCCTCTGATTGAATGATGTGATTAAAGAAGATTTTCCCCACCCATTGATGGGTCTACCCATTGAGGGAAGCTTCATTAGGGGAGTTTTGTAGAAGGATCCCAAGTACCTTTTGTTTTTTCTATTGAAGCACTGGGTCAGAGGGTTATGGCCTCCTGCTCTGAAAACTGTATAAATACTCTGAGGGTGAGGTTTTTCTTTGGGGCTTAGTGACTGGAGGTGTTTGTTTGGCCAGACGAGAACTCTGGGAAGCCTCTAAGGAGCTCCTTGGTTTGAAAAACCCAGATGCTGGTACTTCCCTCTCTGGTAAATTTGGTCAGACAGTTGGACTTGTTTGTTGATGGTCAGGCAGAGGAAGCTATCTCTGTTGACTTTTGATTTCTCTTTACTTTTTTTGAAGTTCAGGGTGCTGACTCCCCTGAACTAGGTGAATACTATATGTGCTTAATTAAAGTGATTGTTAATCCCTCAACAGTTGTCTTTTCTTTTAGAGAAGCAGATCAAAGAATCTTCTATAGCATACCCACCCAACCCCCACAACCACTCCCATGTATGTCTGGGTGCTTACTGATACAATGAATTATTTATGTGCTTGATTTTTTCCCCCAATTTATTTATTATTTTTATTTTTCCACATTCATTTCCACAAGATTTTGAGTTAAAAATTTTTGCCCCATCTCTCTCCTCCCCCACCCCAAAATACCTTGCATTCTGATTACCCTTTCCTCCAATCTATCCTCCCTTCTGTCATACCCCATCCTTCTCTTTTCCCCATCTTCTCTCTTTTGTTGTAAGGTAAGATAGAATTCTATACCCCATTACCCATATTGCTTATTTCCCAGTTACATGTAAAAACAATTTTCAAAATCCGTTCCTAAAACTTTGAGTTTTAACTTCACTCCCTTCCTCCCTCCCCACACATCCCCATCGAGAAGGCAAGCAATTCAATATAGGCTAGATTTGTGTAGGTTTGCTAAAGAATTCCATAATAGTCATATTGTGAGAGACTAACTATATTTCCCTCCATCCTATCTTGCACGCCATTTATTCTATTCTCTCTTTTGATCTTATCCCTCGCCAAAAGTGTTTACTTCTAATTGCCCCACTCATATCATCTGGACTCTCTTCTATCATTACCCCCACACCCCACTTGTCCTCTTCTCCCCTACTTTCTTGTAGTGTAAGAGATTTTCATACCAAATTGAAGGTGCATGTAATTCCCTCTTTAAGACAAATGTGATGAGAGCAAGGTTCACTTTTCCCTCTCACCTCCCCCTTTTCCCCTCCATTGAAAAAACTTTCTCTTGCCTTTTTTATGAGATTATTTGCCTCATTCCATTTCTCCCTTTCTCCTCCCAATATATGCCTCTCTCACATCTTAATTTTATCTTTTTATATATCATTCCTTCCTATTCAACTCACTCAGTGTCCTTTCTCTCTCTCTCTCTCTCTCTCTCTCTCTCTCTCTCTCTCTCTCTCTCTCTGTCTCTCTGTGTGTGTGTGTGTGTGTGTGTGTGTGTGTGTGTGTGTGTAATCCCTCTAACTACCCAAATACTGAGAAAAGTTTCAAGAGTTACAAATACTATCTTTCCATGTAGGAATGTGAACAGTTCAACTTTAGTAAGTCCTTTATGATTTTTTTACCTTTTCATGCTTCTCTTGATTCTTGTGTTTGAAAGTCAAATTCTCTTTTCAGCTCTGGTCTTTTCATCAAGAATGCTTGAAAGTCCTCTATTTCATTGAATGACCATTTTTTCCCTTGAAGTATTATATTCAGTTTAGCTAGTTAGGTGATTCTTGGTTTTAATCCTAGTTCCTTTGACTTCTGGAATATCATATCCAAGTCCTTCGATCCCTTAATACAGGAGCTGCCAAATCCTGTGTTATCCTGATTATATTTCCACAATGCTCCAATTGTTTCTTTCTAGTTGTTTGCAATATTTTCTCTTTGACCTGTGAACTCTGAAATTTGGCTACAATAATCCTAGGAGTTTCTCTTTTTGGATCTCTTTCAGGAGGTGATTGGTGAATTCTTTCACTATACATTTTGCCCTCTGGTTCCAGAATACCCACGTGTTTTTCCTTGATAATTTCATGAAAGATGATGTCTGGGCTCTCTTTTTGATCACAACTTTCAGGTAAACACATAGTTTTAAAATCGTCTCTCATGGATCTATTTTCCAGGTCATTTGTTTTTCCAATGAGATATTTCACAGTTTTCCATTTTTTCATTCTTTTGTTTTGTTTTGTAATTTCTTGGTTTTTCATGAAATCATTAGCTTCTATCTGCTCCTTTCTAATTTTTAAGAACTATTTTCTTCAGTGAGTTTTTAACCTCTTTTTCCATTTGGCTAATTCTACTCTTTAAAGCATTTTTTTCCTCATTGGTTTTTTGGGCCTCTTTTGCCATTTGAGTTAGTCTATTTTTAAAGGTGTTAATTTCTTCAACATTTATTTTGGGTCTCTGTTAGTTAGCAACCTGTTTACTCACTTTTCATGATTTTCTTGCATCACTCTCATTTCTCTTCCCAATTTTTCTTCCACCTCTCTTGCCTGATTTTCAAAATCCTTTCTGAGTTCTTCTATGACCTGAGACTACTGCATATTTATTTTGGAGGTTTTTGATGCAGAAGCCTTGACTTTGATGCCTTCCTCTAATAGTATGCATTATTCCTCCTCATCTGAAAGGATGGAAGAAAAAACCTACTCACCAAAAAAGTAACCTTCTATTGTCTTATTCTTTTTCCCTTTTGGGGGCATTTTCTCAGCCAGTTACTTGACTTTTGAGTTCTTTGTCAAGAAGAGGGTATACTCTGGGGACAGGTAAGTTCTTGGTTCCTGCAACATGGCACAATCAAAGGAGAGGAGTTTGCTCCTCTCCTGGCCTGTGCTCTAGTCTGTTAGCAGGATTCACTCTACAGAGCCTCCACCAGGTCCACCACACAAGTCAGCTCTCCTCCTCGCCCCAGGGCTGCCACTGAGGGCTGAGATTCAGATCAGCTGCTCAACTCCCCCAAGTCTTTAGGCCAGGCCTCCAACAATGGAAGTTGCTGCTTCCTGAGACCAGGGCTAGCCTGCTGCCTTCCCTTCTTACCCAGGAAAAAGAGCTTTCTCACTGACCTTTAAAGCTCTCTTTGATGTTTGTGAGTTGAGGAATATGGGACTCGCAGCTACTTCTGGTGGTACCTTGAAGCCCACTCCAGTTCTGTCCTTGCCGTGGAGTGGCCGCTTGTGCTTCACCCTGCACCGGGTACAATAGACCTTTCAGGTTGCCTTGGGCTGGAAAACTTTTTCATTCTGTTGTTTTGTGATTTATGCTGCTCTAGAATTTGTTTAGAGTCAATTTTTACAGGTATTTTATGGGCTTTTGGGGGAGAGCTTCTACGGATGTGTCCTTCTACTCCATTGCCTTGTCCCTACCCCCTATGTGTTTGATTAAAGTAATTGTTGACCCTTCAAAAGTTGCTTTCCTTTCAGGAAAGCAGATCTAAGAACCATCCTGGATATGTCAGGTGCTAGCTTTTGCAATTGTATATACTATTCAGAAAAAAATAGGTAAAGAAACTCAACTAAATTACTTTTATGTCATAAATGTGGTTTTGATTCTTAAACCAGGTTTTAATTCTTAAAACAGAGTAGGAAATTATTAAGTGGACTTTTCTCCAAAGCTTGGTGCCAAAATCCACTGCTTCAGTCACATCCTTGAAATAAGATGGTGAAGGTCAGAGTCAACGAATTTGGCCGTATTGGGAGCCTGGTGACCAGGGCTGCATTCACCTCAAGTAGAGTAGACATCATAGCCACTAATAACCCCTTCACTGACCTCACCTATAGGGTTTATATGTTTCAATAAGACTCCACCCATGGCAAGTTCAAGGGCACTATCAAGGCTGAGAATGGGAAGTTGGTGATCAATGGCAAATCCATTGCCATCTTTTAAAAGTGGGATCCCACCAATATCAAACGGGGAAATGATCATGTTGTAGAGTTCATTGGAGTCTTTACTGTCATGGAAAAGTCTGAGATTCTCACCTCTGCCCCTTCTACTGATGCTCCAATGTTTGTGATGGGAGTGAATCATGAGAAATATGATAACTCCCTTAAGATTGTCAGTAATTCTTCCTACACTACCAACTGTTTGACTCCCTTGGTCAAGGTAATTATGACAACTTTTGCACTGTGGAAGGACTCATGACTATAGATCATGCCATTACTGCTACCCAGAAGACAGTAGATGGCCCCTCTGGCAATCTCTGGCATATTGGGCTTGGTGCTGCCCAAAACATCATCGCTGCTTCCACTAAGGCTATGGGCAAGGTCATACCTGACCTGAATGCGAAGTTCACAGGCATGGCCTTCCATGTGCCTAATCCCAGTGTATCTGTTGTGGATCTGACCTGCCACCTGGAGAAATCTAACAAATATGATGATAACAAGAAAGTGGTGAAGCAGCCATCAGAGGGACCCTTGAAGGGCATTTTGGGCTACACAGAGGACTAGGTTGTATCCTGTGACTTTAACAGCAACACACACTCTTCTACCTTGGCACTGGTATTGCCCTCAATGACCATTTTGTCAAGCTCATTTCCTGGTATAACAATGAGTATAGTTACAGAAATCATGTAGTAGACCTCATGGTCAACATGGACTCCAGGAAGTAAAGTGGAAAGCCATAGATCTTCATCCCCAGCCAAAAAAGGAGTAACGCTTCTGGTGAGCCTACATTCCAAACCTACATCCCTATGCTGGGGGTCCCATGTCCCATTCACATCCTTGTCCCAAAGCACCCCTATAGTAGAAGGGAGAAGCCTAGAGTCCTGTATTGTTTACCATCAATAAAGTCAACACATTCAGTGCAACAAGAAAAAGAAAAAGAAAGAAAATTATAAACCAATTTCCTCAATGATTATCAATTCACAAACATTTAAATAAAATACTAGCTAGGTGAGTACAACAATATCTTGTAAATATCATACACTATGACCAAGTAAGACTTATACCAGGAATGTAGACTAGTTCAATATTAGAAAAACTGTCACCATAATCAACCAAATCAATAACAAAAACAACAAAAAACCATAGATGTAGAAAAAGCCTTTGACCAAATGCAGCACAACAATTTAAATGGAAAAAAATAGCTGCATGACAAAAAACATCAAAAATAAATGTTAAAAAAGTTATAAATATCAAACAGGACTGAGAGATATGAGAACACACCTCCAACCTACCACGTTGTGAAGAAATACAAGTGTTACACATTGCCCACATTTTTGGACTTTTTCGAAGTACTGAACAGTTGTGCTGACTTTGTTTCCTGTCTTATGAGTTGACCTTCTGGAAAAGGGAGGAGGAGATGTATGTGGCATATTGCAATGATGTAAAAAACAAGTACTATCCATTAAAAGCTTCTTATTAAAAAAAGAGATACATAATGAACTATTCCAAAAGTCAATGGTTGAATAGTTATTAAGTAACATGATTGTATTTACCATATATTATAAAGTACCTATGAATATAAAGCAATATTTTCAGGAATCCACTTAACCTATTAAAGAGACAGTGCTCTTTTTACAAAGTACTATTTCTCTCTATATAGGTTGGCAATGTATGTCAAGAATAAAGCCTTTTACTGTGAAAAAGGTGTTTTACACAACAGTTCTGCTGTGAGAAGAAGGATATCCTAAATTTCCCTCATGATGTCAGAGCTGAGGTAAAGGAAATTCATTTTAGATCTCTAATAGGAAGCTACAGATAGTTGTTACAAATGAACTCGAAACCTTTTAGGTCTTGGACTTCTGGGTCAGTAAAAATGTTAATTCCTATTATTTGGCATCTATTCTAAGTCTGGCTAACTCTAGTCCTATTGTGTTTGGGGTGTGTGTGTGTGTGTGTGTGTGTGTGTGTGTGTGTGCGCGCGCGCGCGCGCACACGCATGCATGCACATGGGTGCACATGCCAGAAAAAGTGTGAGATTCTATAAAAGATGATCCATAAACTATTATGGGCTATTTGGTCTGTTGAAACATCTCTCCTAAGAGACTGTGTATATATTTCTTTTTGATTGGAGACCTCTTGCTGCTTTGCAGCAAAAATGAATTTGATATTTGTCTCTTCTTCTACCTATGTGTGTGTGTGTATCTTATTTCATTCCTCTCCCCCTCCAATATCTATAGATATTTCCTGCCTAAAGTTAGGCTTGACTGCTGCTGCTCTTCCCCAGTGAAGTAGCCATAACCCCCTTATCCAGGTTTATTACATATGTCTTTGAAGGGAACAGGTCAACTCAAGAAAGGTTCAATGAGGGGACATTGGTATTGTGTGATTTGTTATTAAGGTGAAATTTAAGTTCCATATCATAGTGATCTTAATTCATTTTTAAAAAATTCTGTACAGATTTGAATTTTGATTTGATTTTATTGAATGTATGACCATATGTATCTGAAGCTGAGAAAATGCTTCTTTGTTCTGAGTAGGTAGGTGAAGTTGTGAAAGTACTATGTAAAAATCAATATCTATTTGTTTAGCTGTAGTCTTGTCAAGGCAGAAAAGTATCTGATTTAATAAACTAAATTTGGAAGAAAAGACTTGTCTACAATTTAATTTAAATTGATTTGTCAATGTTAATGATTTAACTGCAGTCAATTTACTTGTAAATAGTCTATGGTTAAAGCCATATATAGAGATATAAGTGTGTATGTGGTATTTTGTATATTACATATATGTATATATGTGTGTGTATGTGTGTGTTTGTGCTTTGTGTGTATGGTTATAATCCATATATTCGCATGCATACATCTATGTGTGTATATGACTACATTATGAAAACATATCTGGCTCCTATGACTAATAAGGTGGAGGACTAGACATTTTCCCTGATCCTCAGGACCTCTTAATCCTCTCCAAACCAGAAATTCAAATTGTCTCAGTGGTCTAAGACACCAGGAATTCAAAACATTTTAAAGTAACATGAACTCTTACCTAATGAGCCTTACTCAGCACCCACGTTCTCACTACACACCACACTACCAGCAGCAAGGACCCTAAAGTCCTGCCACAAAATGAAGCCTCCCTATTGTAGTCCCTTCCCCATCCTCTCTCCGCTGCTGTGAAGATCCAAGTTCCAAAGAGCAGAGATTTCTTGAGGTTTTAATAGCCAGTTATAATGCGCTCTGTGCTACAATGGAATTCTATAGGAGAATGGTGGAACAAAAGGAAAAAGGTAATATATAGATATAGATATAGGCTTGAACTTCACAGTTCTGTCACACATACCCATCATCCCAGAATTTAGGAGATTCAAACGTCAAATGACAAGAATCAAAACAGGATGCAAAAGCACTAGGATGATAGTGTTCTGCACCATGAGACAAGACAACTGAGAAATCGAATGACTCAGGAAAGGGGTGGATGAAAGGGGAACTGTGTTACACTCCACTAACCCGAAGAGAAAGAGCTCAGCATGCATATAGTACATATATTATATATATATATATATATGCATCATATATGTATGCATCATATATATGCATCATATATATGCATCATATGCATGCATCATATGTTTGCATCATATATATATGCATCATATATATATATACATATGTATATATATATATATATATATATATATGTCATATTGAACCCACCATATATATATATATATATATATGGTGGGTTCGATTTGACAATTTCCTTGGAGGAAAAAAGAAATTCTGAAAGAGACTGGGAAGAAAGCCTTTAAATACAAAAGAAAGGCCATTTGGATAACATAGGACATGTTTTTTGATGCATTGGTAAGTGCAGAAGGGAGTGGAATAATGTAATCTAAAGAAAAATAGAGTTTAGGATAGACCTCATGGTGATATCCTATAAATATGAACTTAATCATAAGTGAAACAGATGAATGTTCAATAATAAAGAGGGAATTGAAACATTCTTAGACTGCAAATGAGACCTAAAGAGATCATTTGCTTCTCATCCCAGAAAACAGAAAGGCAAGAAGAGTGAAGGAAGGCAGCAAGCAAGGACAGCATCATCTATTGAGTGACTGTAGAGACACCAGTAAGAGAATTCTCTATAAATGTACACAAGGAGATACAAAAGCAAAAATAGATTGAAATGATGACAGAGGGCCAGACTAGGAGTTATGTAGAAAATCTTGTGGCAATTCTCCTACAGGTGAATCAATACTTTACACTTCTTGCAGAACCAAATTACAAAAGGTAATATTGCCTACAAGGAAGAGATGATAAAAATAGAGGAAAATAAGATAAAGGGAAATACAATTAGCAATCGTAAGTGTGAAAGGAATGAAATGGAAGAGGAGAGAAAAGGACTGGGGAACCTGAAGCCTTGCAGTCACATGTGGCCCACTAGTTCTTCAACCCTTTGACTGAATTCAAACTTCACATTCCAAGGAATTTGTTTTATGAAGTTTGGACTCAATCAAAGGGATGCACTTGAAGACATAGAGGTGACCCTGAGGTCACAAGTTCCCCACCCGTAGAATAGAATGGATTAGAAATTAGAATAAAACAGCATATATTTGGCTTTTTGTTTTGTTTTTTACAAGAGACACACTTTAGGGGGTAGCTGGGTGGAACAGTGAGTAGATTACCAGCCCTGGAGTCAGAGGAGTCAGGAGGACCTGAGTTTAAATCCAGCTTCAGACACTTGACACATTTACTAGTTGTGTGACCTTGGGCAAGTCACTTAACCACAATTTCTTTGCCTTCCACCCTTCAAACCAAAAAAGAAACACACTTGAAACACTTGAAGAAAGTTAAACACACAGATAAAGTAAGGGGTTGGTGCAGAATCTATTATGCTTCTGCTGAATTTAAAAAAGAGAAGAGCAATAATCAATATTTCACATAAAGCAAAAGCAAAAATGGACCTAATTAAAAGAGATAAGCAGGGAAACTACATCTTGTTAAAAACATCATAGACAATGAGTTGATATTAATAATGAACATATGCAGATCAAATGGCATAACACATCTGGAAGAAGAAGTCGAAGTTAGAGGAGGAAACAAAAAAATTACATTAGTGGAAAACTTCAGTTTACCACTCCCAGATAAATCTAACCACAAAATAAAGAAGAAAGGAGTTGCAGAAATGAACAGATTTTTACAAAAGTTAGATATGGTAAACCATAGAAGAATACTGAATAGGAATACCTATATGACACCTTCAAAAAATTGATCATGTACATTAAGTCATAAAAAACTCAGAAACAAGTGCAGAAATATTTATATGCATATTTTCAGACCATATTGATATAAAATACATTCAATAAAGGATTATTGAAGCATAGATTAAAAATTAAGCGCAAATTAAATAGTCTAATCCTAAGGAATGAGTGGGTCTGAACAAATCATAGAAAAAATAATTTCCCTTAAAATGAAACAATGAAGCAACACATTCACAACAATGAGACAACATACACAAAGTTGTGGGGTGCAGTCAAAGCAATATTATGGGAAAATCATGTCTCTAAACACTTTTGTCAATAAAATAGAGAAAAAGTACATGAACAAAGTGGGCATAGAATAAAACAAAGTGGCAATAAATTAAAAATTCTCAATTAAGCACCACAATAGAAACCCTGAAAATCAAAGGAGAGATTAATATAATTGAAACTGAAAAGAACATTGACATGTTAAGTAAAACTACAAGCTCACATGTTTAAAATGGGAAAAAAAATAAACCATTGCTTAATTTTATTTTAAAAAGAAAGAAAACAAAATTACCAGTATAAAAAATAGGATAAAAGCACAACAAATGAAGAAAAATTTAAGTAATTATGAAATTGATTGTCCAATAAAATGGTCAAATACTTAGAAAAATATAAATTGCCCAGATAAATAGAATAGGGAATAGAATATTGAAATGAAAACTTAAATAATTCTATCTTAGCAAAGGAAATTGAACAAGCTCCTGAGGAGGGAGGGAGGGGAGGGAACCTAGCAGCTGGTGGATTCACAAGTGTTGCATTAGACTATTCAAAAAAAGTAAGTAAAGAAGGAATGCTACTAAATTCCTTTTATGACAATTTTTATTTTTTTTATTTTTAAGTCTAAATGCACTCCCTTCTGCCCAGTTAGATAGCAAAAATATGATATCCGTTATATATTTGAAGTCATGCACAATATATTTCCACACTACCCATATTATAGTGGTGGGAAGGGGAGCAAGAAAAAATTAAAGTGAAAAAATATGATTCAATTTTCACTCAGAGTTCATCAGTTCTCTCTTTGGAGGTGGATAGTATTTTTCATCATAAGTCCTTTGGAAATGTTGTGGATCATTGCATTAATCAGAGTAACTAAATCTTTCATAGTTGATAATCTTCCTGCTATGTACAAAATTCTCCAACTTCTGTTTACTTCACTTTGTATCAGCTCATAGAAGTCTTCTCAGACTTTCCTGAATCCATCCACTTCATCAGTTCTTGGAGAAAAAGATTATTCTATCACAATCGTATACCACAAATTGTTTAGCCACTTTTCAAATGACTAATATCCCTTCAGTTTCCAATCTTTGGCACCACAAATAGAACTGCTATAAATGTTCACAAATACATTTTTCATACCTAAACTAGGGAAAGTAAAAAACAAATGGAAAAGAAAACTATAGACTGATTTTCCTAATGAGCACTGATGTAATTTTTTTTCAAATAAAGTAACCTAGCATGGAGATTACAGCAAAACATCAAAAAAATCATAGGCTATGACCAGATTGCTTATGCCCAGAATTGGAGGCTCATTCATTATTAGAAAAACAATAAATGCAATTGCCTGTATCAATTATATCCTTAGATATAGAAAAAAGAAACTTTAGATAGAATATAATGCCTCTTCCTATTAAAACTAAAAGAAAGTATTGGAATAAATTGAATTTCCTTTAAATGATAAAATCTAAAACCAAGGTCAAGCATTATCTGTCGGGATGATAAACTAGATGCTTCTCCAATAAGATCATTGGGAAACACATAATGTCCATTGCCACCATTATTGTTATTATTGTACTAGAGATGCCACCTATAGCAACAAGAAAAAAAATAAAAATGGAACAATATATCAAGAGGAAAGAAAACAATCACTTTTTGAAGATATGAGAGCCCTAGAGTCAACTAAAAAATAAACAGCGTTGCAGGATATAAAATAAATCTACACAAATTATCAGCATTTCTATACATTAAGGTAGAGATAGAGAAATTCCACTTAATATAATGGCAGGCAATGTGAAATGCTTGGGAACCCACCTGCCAAGATACACACATGGAGGCACTATATGAACACAATTACAAAACACTCCTCACAAATAAAGACACTTCTAAATAATTGGAGAAATATTAATTTCTCATTGGTAGGCTGAGTCAATATGCTAAAAAAGACAATATTACCTAAATTATTTATTCATCACATATCAATAATATTTCCAAAGCATTACTTTATAGAACTAGAAAATAAAAATAAAATCCATTTGGAAGAATGAAAGATCAAGAATATCAAGATTATCAATGGGGAAAATAGTGAAGGAAGAGGACCTAGTAGTAACAAATCTCAAACTACATTTTAAAGTGATAATCATTTAAAAAAAAATTCATACTGGATAGAAAAAAAATGGTCACAAAACAGAAGCAAATGAGTACAGCAATCTGTTGTTAGACCAAAAAGTCCCAGCTTTAAGGAGAACGCATTATTTGGTTAAAAAAAAAAAACTACTTGGAAAACTGAAAAGTGGCCTGACAGAAACTTGAGAGAGCCCAACATTTCACATCATACACCAACAGATGCTCCAAATGAGGACATGATTTATACATAAGCAAATGAAGGAATTTTTGAATAAGGCACTAGTTAGATCTATGGATAAGGGAAGATTCCATTACCATATAAGAAACAAACAGGTTCATGAAATTTAAAATACATAATTTTAATTGCATAAAATTTTAAGGTTATTCACCAGTGCAAGCAGAAGAAATTCAGGGAACTAGTATAAGACTCTAATAGTAATTTTTTCTAACATATGTCATAGTTTTCTAATACATAGAGAATTGAATCAAAATGTTAAAAAAGAGCTAATCCCCAATAGATAAATGGTCAAAGAATATGAAAAGACAGTTTTCAAAGGAAAAAATTAAAACTATCAATAATCATATGAAAAAATATTTCTAATCACCAATACTTAAAGAAAAGTATAATAAATAAACTCAGATATATCATCTCACACCAATCATATTGACTATGTTGACAGAAAAGGAAAATGTGAGGAGGAGCCAAGATGGCAGAGTAGAAAGATTCACATATGCTAGCTCTGAACCCACAGCCCATTAAATACCTGTAAAGAAGAATTCCCAACAAATTCTGGAGCAGTGGAAGCTGCACAACAACAGAGTGGAGGAGATTTCTGTTCCAGAGAGCCCTGAAAAACCGACACCAAAGGTCCGTCACACACCAGACCTAGAGCAGAGCCCAGCCCTGCCTTGGCCATGCAGCACAGAGAGGAGCAGATCCGAGCAGGCTTCAGGGACGGAATCTCCAGCAGCCGCGCAGTTCAATCCACCTACAGATGCCAAAGGTTACTGAGAGAGCCTATTTGGCTCGCCAAGAGGGGAGCAGGGGTGTCCCCATAACTCATGCCCCCTCAGGAGGCAGCAGCAGAGGCAGCAGTGGACAGGCTCTCCCAAAGTAAGCAGGGGCTCTGATCCATTGTTGAAAGTCTCTGCATAAACTCCCTGAGGGAACTGAGCCCCTGGTGGTGGCCCTGCCCCAATCTGAGCACCTGAACTTAATCTCACACTCAATAGCAGCCCTGCCCCCGCTGAAAGTACTGAGGCTGGGAAGCAGCATTGGAATCTCAGACCCCAAGCATTAGCTGGGAGGATCTGGAGGCAAGGTGGGTGCGGAAAGGAATCTCAGAAGTCAAGTAACTAGCTGAAGACAATGCCCAGAAAAGGGGAAAAAAATAAGACCATAGAAGGTTACTTTCTTGGAGAACAGATATTTCCTCCTTTCCTTTCTGATGAGGAAGAACAATGCTTACCATGAGGGAAAGACATAGAAGTCAAGGCTTCCATATCCCAAACATACAAAATAAATATTCAATGGGCTCAGGCCATGGAAGAGCTTAAAAAGGATTTTGAAAATCAAGTTAGACAGGTGGAGGAAAAACTGGGAAGAGAAATGAGAGAGATGCAAGAAAAGCATGAACACCTTGCTAAAGGAGACCCAAAGAAATGCTGAAGAAAGTAACACCATGAAAAATAGGCTAACTCAGTTGGCAAAAGAGGATGAAAAAGCCAATGAGGAGAAGAATGCTTTCAAAAGCAGAATTAGTCAAATGGAAAAGGAGGTTCAAAAGTTCACTGAAGAAAATAGTTCTTTCAAAATTAGAATGGAACAAATGGAGGTTAATGACTTTCTGAGAAACCAAGAAATCACCAAACAAAACCAAAAGAATGAAAAAATGGAAGAGAATGTGAAATATCTCATGGGAAAAACAACTGACCTGGAAAATAGATCCAGGAGAGACAATTTAAAAATTATGGGACTACCTGAAAGTCATGATCAAAAAAAGAGCCTAGACATCATCTTTCATGAAATTATGAAGGAAAACGGCCCTGACATTCTAGAACGAGAGGGCTCAATAAGTATTGAAGGAATCCATCAATCACCACCTGAAAGAGATCCAAAAAGAGAAACTCCCAGGAACATTGTGGCCAAATTCCAGAACTCCCAGGTCAAGGAGAAAATCTTGAAAGCAGCTAGAAAGAAACAATTCCAGTATTGTGGAAATACAATCAGGATACCACAAGATCTAGTAGCTTCTACATTAAGGGATCGAAGTGCGTGAAATAAGATATTCCAGAAGTCAAAGGAACTAGGACTCAAACCAAGAATCACCTACCCAGAGAAACTGAGTATAATACTTCAGGGGAAAATATGGTCTTTCAATGAAATAGAGGACTTTCAAGCATTCTTGATGAAAAGACCAGAGCTGAAAAGAGAATTTGACTTTCAAACACAAGAATGAGAAGAAGCATGAAAAAGTAAACAGCAAAGAGAAGTCATAAGGGACTTACTAAAGTTGAACTGTTTACATTTCTGCATGGAAAGACAGTATTTGTAACTCTTGAAAATTTTCAGTATCTGGGTAGTTGGTGGGATTACACACACACACACACACACACACACACACACACGTGCAAGCACACACAGAAACAGAGAGCACAGAGTGAATTGAATAGGATGAGATCATGTCTTTAAAAAATGAAGTTAAGTAGTGAGTGAGAAATGTATTGGGAGGAGAGAGGGAGAAATGGAATGGGGCAAATTATCCCTCATAGAAGAGGCAGGTAGGAGACTTTTTAGTGGAGGGAAAAAAAGGGGAGCTGAGAGAAAAACAAGAAGTTTACTCTCATCACATCCGACTAAAAGAAGGAATAAAATGCACCCTCATTTTGGTATGAAAACCTCTCTTACAATACAGGAAAGAGGGGGAGAAGGGGATAAGCTGGGCATTTGGGGGGGATGATGGAAGGGAGGGCAATTGGGGGGAGGGAGCAATTTGAAGTCAACACTCAGGGAGGGACAGGATCAAAAGACAAAATAGAAACAATGGGGGGCAGGATAGGATGGAGGGAAATATAGTTAGTCTTACACAACACAACTATTATCGAAGTCATTTGCAAAACAACACAGATATGGCCTGTATTGAATTGCCTGCCTTCCCAAAGAAAATGAGTGGGGAGGGAGGGATGGAGAGAAGTTAGATCTCAAAGTTTTAGGAACAACTGTTTAGCATTGTTCTTGCTACTAGGAAATAGGAAATACAGGTAATGGGGAATAGAAAGTTATCTGGCCCTACAGGACAAAAGAGAAGATGGGGACAAGGGAAGGGAGGGATGATAGAAGAGAGGGCAGATTGGTGATAGGGGAAATTAAAGTGGTCGGTGTATTGGGGTGGGGGGAAGGGACAAATGGGGAGGAAATTTTGTGAAAATTTGTGTAAAAAGTTAGATAAATAAATTTTAAAAAAGAAAAGAAAAGGAAAGGAAAATGACATATGCTGGAAGGCATATAGTTAAATAGGTAGATTCTACTCACAGTGGAGTTATGAAATGGATTGACCATTCTAGAGAATTATTTGTGCTATAAAACTGGGCATACCCTCCAAACCAACAATAACACTTCTACATCTCCATGTAAGGAGATCAAAGAAAAAGGAAAAGCACTTATAATTACTCAAATGTTGGTAGCAGCTCCTTTTGTGATGGGAAAGTATTGGAAATATTTCCATCACTTTGGAAATGAGTAAACAAGTTATGGTATATGAATGTGATGGAAAACTGCTCTGTTATAATAAATGATGAAGAGGATGTCTTCAGAAAACCTTGGAAAGTTTACATACACTGATGCAAAGAGAATTGAGCAGAATCAGAGGAATAATCTACACAGCCATCACAATATTGTAAGGATTACCAACTGTGAAGGTCTTGGTGATTCTGAGAAACACAATAACAACACAATTTATAAGAACTCATTATTTTAAAAATATACTGTATCTACATCCACATAGAAAATGGGCTTATGACACAATTGAATTTGTTCCTTTAATTTTCTTGATATTTTGTCGAGCATGACTAACAGGGACATAGGTATTTTGTTATTTCATATGGAAAATGGGATTCTTATTTCTTGCCTTCTCAATAAATGGGGTAAGGAATACAGAAAGGAAAAGTATTTGAAACTAAAAACATTAAATCCAAAAATTAGTACTTTGAATGTTAAAGATGAAAAAATAGTAGAAACAAATAAAGAAAAAGAGAAACCCAATTCTTATACCTTTAAATGTCAAAGGATTAAATAATCTAACAAAACAAAAAATTAACAGATTGAAAAGGAAAAATTATATATGTTGCTTTCAAGAAAAACACTAAAATAAATATATGCAAAAAAAATAGTACTGAGGGGATGGGGGAAATTTACTATCACAAAAATCTAAAAAAAGTAGAAATTACAACTATGCTATTTGGTAAAGCAAAAACAAATATTCAAAACATAAAAAGGAATGAGTGAGGAAATTATATTGTGCTGAAAGTATCCACAGAGGACAAAGCAATTTCAGGAATAAACTTACATGCTCCAAATGACTTAGCACACAAATTCATAAAGGAAATGTCAACTTATTTAAAAATGACAATAAAATAAGTTACAGTTTATTTCAATGTTATTTCTGCTTCAGATATGTCTAACAAAATGGAAAACACAAGGGAAAATATGAACCCAAACAAATTGCTGATGTCATCTTCTAAATAAGACTTCAAAACAATATACATATTTTTCAACATCAGAATGATGATTTTACAAAAAAGCTTACAAAATATTCCTAATCAAAGACACAGACCACAAAGGAAGTATGATGATAAAATCCTAAATAATAAATGTGTAAAATGACAAATTATGGTGGGAGGATAATAAATGTGATAAAAAAAATGATAATGATGAAATGCATACCTAAATTTCTGGGATGTAACTAAAATAGTCCTTTCAGGGGAAAAGTCACATTCCTATATTAACAAAAGAGAAGATTAAAATACAGAGTACTTAAAAAAAATTAGGAAGCCAACACATTGACAAACAAAAATTAAGTACAAAAGGGGAGATATTAAAATTAGAGGAGAAATAGATAAAATGAAAACAAAAATACCACAGAAATTATGAATAAAATTACAAGATATAGATTTGAAAAGACTGGTAAAATTGATGAACTGTTAGCTAACCTGATTAAAAAAGTAGAAGAAAATCAAATCAATAAAATAGCGAATGAGTAAGGTAAAATTACCAAAAGAAGAAGACAAAAAAGTCAGCATCATGAACACAATCATACAGTTACACGCAAAAAGCAAGAAAATAAGAAAGAGAGAAGAGCTTCAACAATGAAAAACAATATCTTGTCAAAACAATTTCTAGTAATACTAATCTTGAATAGCCTAGTCTTGGAAAGAGGATAGAAACAGCTGTAAAAGCAGTATTAAAAAAAAAAAAAAGCAAAAGCAAAGCCTGCTACTAATGGATCCACAAGAAAATACTATCAAACTTTTGAAGAACAATTAACAATCATATTTTACAAATCATCCTGAAAACTGATAAAGTAACCTGTCAGAAACCTTTTATGAGATAAATATTAGATGACCCTAATATCTAAACCTAGAAGAACAAAACACAAGAGGTAACTATAGATCAATCTCATTAACATATATATATACTTAATTTTTAAATCCTGCCAAATAGTCTACTGTCTATTGATTTTCTCAGAAATAATTATTTTTATTATGACCACATGGATGTGTATCAGTGATACTAAGGTAAATCAATATTAGGAAAACAAACAAAAATAATAGTAATTGAAAATTAAAAATGAAAACCACATGATTATCCTAGTAGATGCAGGAAAAACCTCTGACAAAGTACACCACTCATTTGTGTGGAAAAAAAATCTATAAAGTTAGGAATAGTAGAGGAATCTTTCTGATATCTTGTAAAAGTATCTGTCTAAAAGCACATTATGGTCAATGGGGATGCACTGGAACCTTTTCAAATCAAAGCAGAAGTAAAGCAAAGATGATCATTCTCTCACTTTCTCTTTGATAAAATACTGAAAATGCTAGCAGCAGCAAGTAAATAACAAAAAGAAATTAAAGGCATGATAATGGATAAGGATAAGGAAAAGGTGAAGCTACCCTATTTGCTGATTACTTGATAATACACTTAGAAGAACCTAAGGAAACAGAAAATGTACTAATTAAGAAAATTTCTAACCTCCACAAGCTTCCAGTATACTAAAACAAGCATAAAAGCCCTTTTCTTCCATATAAGAATAATAGTATTTTGAAAATTCAAGAAACAATGACAAGAAGGGAAATATAATGCCAAATAGCTATAGAATGCATGAAATTGAGATTGCTCTACTAAAGAAAGTAAATGACTAATATAAATTTAATTATCAATATTCCTTTAAGAAATAAAGAACAAGTGGGACAGAGTCAAGATAGCAGAGTAGAAGGATGGACCTCCTCAAGCTCTCCCCCCATAGACCATGAAAAACCTGTAAAACTGACTCTAAACAAATTCTAGAGTAGCACAGGTCACAAAATGATGGAGTGAAACAGATATCTAACTGAGGACAGCCTGGAAGGTCAGCAGGAAAGGTCTATCACATCGGCTCAGAGCAGAGCTCAGCCAAGCCTGGGCCAGGTGGCAAGGACAGGACTGGAGCAGGCTTCAGGGCACAGAATCGTGGGTAGTAGCTGTGGTTCCCACATTTCTCAGCCCACAAACACCAAAGACAATTTGAAAGGTCAGTAAAAAAAAACGTTTGTTCTTCTAGGTGAGAAGGAAATGTAGTAAGAACCCAGCCCCAGCTCCAGGGGGGCTGCAGCCATTGCTTTGATAAGGTCGACTTTTGAAGGCCTCAGACTAAAGACCCTGGGAGAACTGAGCAGATTATATGGGTCTCAGTCCTGAGTGGTGATCCCAGGATGAGGAGGAGCTCTGGTGTGGTAGAGTTTGTGGTGGCTGTGAAGAGGGAACCCTTCTTGCAGTTTCAGGGCAGAAAAGAGTGCTTGTGGTTGCTCACAGATTAGGGTGCAGGTGAAGAAAGGAGTAAACTCCTCTCTCTTGATTCTGTCACCTTAGAGGAACTGAGAACTTACAGGGTATCTGAGATATCTCAGGGAACATGTGTGGTAAATCTCTGAAGCCTAGGGTAGTATACCCTCTACTTTTTGATGAAGGACTCAAAAGCTAAGTAACTGGCTGGGAACATGCCCATAAAGGGGGAAAACATAAGAGTATGGGAGGTTACTTTCTTGGTGAAAAGGTATTTTCTTCCATTCTTTTGGATGCCATCAGAGGCAGACATCAAAGTCAAGGCTTCTACATCCAAAATCACCAAAAAAATATTCAATGGTCTCAGATAGTGGAAGAGCTCGAAAAAGATTTTGAAAATCAAGTAAGAGAGGTGGACGAAAAATTGAGAAGAGAAATGAGAGCAATGTAAGAAAACTATGAAAAAGAAGTCAACAGCTTCCTAAAGGAGACCCAAAAAAATGCTGAAGAAGATAACACCTTTGTAAATAGATTAACCAAAATGGCAAAAGAGGTCCAAAAAACCAATGAGGAGAAGAATGCTTTAAAAAGCAGAACTGGCCAAATGGAAAAGATGGTTCAAAAGCTCACTGAGGAAAATGGTTCTTTAAAAATGAGAATGGAGAAGATGGAAGCTAATGACTTTATCAGAAAACAAGAAATTAAAAAACAAAACCAAAAGAATGAAAAAATAGAAGACAATGTGAAATATTTCATTGGAAAAACTGACCTGGAAAATGTATCCAAGAGATATAATTTAAAATTATTGATCTACTTGAAAATCATGATCAAAAAAAGCACCTAAACATCCTTTTTCAAGAAATTATAAAGGAAAACTAAAACCAAAGGGTAAAATAGAAATGCTAAGAATTCACTGATCACATCCTGAAAAAGATCCTAAAAGGAAAACTCCTAGGAATATTATAGTCAAATTCCAGAGTTCCCAGGTCAAAATATATATATATATATATATATATATATATATATATATATATATATATATATTTCAAACAGCCAGAAAGAAACAATTCAAGTACTGTGGAAATACAATCAGGATAAAACAGGATTTAACAACTTCTATCCTAAGGACCTGAAGGACTGGAAATATGATATACGAGAGGTCATATGAGACAGGATTAAAATCAAGAATTACCTACTCAACCAAACTGAGTATAATACTTCAGGGGAAAAATGATCATTCAATTAAATAGAGGACTTCCAAGTATTCTTTTTGAAAAGACTAAAACTGTATAGAAAATTTGACTTCCAAATACAAGAATCAAGAGAAACATGAAAAGGTAAACAGAAAAGAGAATCCTTAAGGAACTCATTAAAGTTGAAATGTTTGCATTCCTACAGGGAAAGATGTTATTTGTAACTCATGGGACCTTTGTCAGTATTAGGGTAATTAGTGGGAATATATATAAATATGAATATATAGGTCTGTATGGGTATGGATATATGTGTGCATTATATGTGTGTATGTACATGTATATATAGTTTGTGTATACATATATACATATAGGGGTGTGTGCATATGTGTGTGTGTATATATATATACATATATATGTATATCTATATCCATATCTATATATAGATAGACAGTGACCACTGGGTGAGCTGAATATGAAGGGAGAATACCTAAAAAAAAAAAACAAAATTTACTTTTGAGTACTAAGAGTAAAAGAAAGGGAAAAGTAGAATGTAGCAAAACATCTCACATAAAAGAGGGAAGAAAGAACTTTTTACAAAGGAGAGGAAGAGGGGGGAGATGAAAGGAAATAAGTGAGCCTTACTCTCATGGAATTTGGCTTAAGGAGTAATAACATACTCAATTGGATATGGAAATGTATTTTACCCTGCAGGAAGGCATGGGAGAAGGGGATAGAAGAGGGAAGATAACAGAAGGAACAGCAAGTTGGGGAAAAGGATAATGTGGGAGAACAGGTCAAGGGAGAGAATAGAATAAATGAGGGGGCAGGATAGGACAGAAGGCAATGTGGTTAGTCTTTTACAACATAACCATTATGGAAATGCTTTGCTTTGTTACACATGTATGAACTATATTGAATTGTTTGTTTTCTCAATGAAAGTAGGTAGAGAGGGAGGGAGAGAATATGGAACTCAAAGCTTTAATAATCTGTTAAAAATTGTTTTAGCATGCAACTGGAAATTAAGATATACAGGCAATAGAATCCAGAAATCTATTTTGCCTTACAGGAAAATAGAGAGGAAGAGAGATGGAAGAAGGGTGGGTGATAGAAGGGGAGACAAACTGGAGGAAGGTGCGGTTGGGTTGTATATTGTCTTCTGGGGGAAGGAGGAGAGATGGGGAGAAAATTTTGAATTCTAATTCCTGTGGAAGTGAATGTTGAGTACTGAAAAACAAATAAATTATATATTAAAAAGAAAAAAGAAAGAAATGAGAGCATGCAAAAAAAAGAAAGAAAGCACAACTTAAACAGATAAAGGAAAAAATTCAGAATTCAAGACAAGACCATGCCAAAGTAATAAAAATGCCAATACTACCAAAGTTATTTTATAATTTCGATGGTATATCAATCAAATTTCCAAATGGATACATAAATAATACAAATAATAATAATTTCTATTATGATAGGTAAAATACTAACAAAATTTAGTTGGAAAAACATCTAGAATATCGAGAGGATATGGGAAAAAAATGTAATGACAAAGGTGGAATAGTATTTCCAGACTACAAATTATATCATAAAGCATCAGGCAACAAAACTAGTGTTACCGATTAAAAATAGAGATAGACTAATGAAACTTACCAGGCAAAGGAACATGGAACAAAAGAACTTAGTAACCCTGCATTCAATAAAGTGAAAAACATAAACTTCCTAGGAGAAATCTCCTTATTTGATAAAACCTCTGGGAAAACTAGAAAGCTGTCAGGAAGAAATTAGGCTTAGAATAATGCCCTACACTATATTTAACAGTATATTCCAAATACATACATCATACTATACAAAAGTTAGGAGCAGCAGATTACATACTTCTCACAGCTCTGGACAGAAGACTTAGTCTTAACCAAAGAAGGGATAGAAGCAATTACAACAGATAAAATAGAAAACATCGATTGAATGAACCTGGATATATAATTTTGATTACATGAACCGGAAATGCTAAAAATGTTACAGCACAGATAATATTAATACACAAGATAAGAAGTCATGTGGTCCTGAAAGCAAAAAGATAAAGATAAAAATTTCTGTTTCAAATTTCTCCAAAAAAAGATTTAGTATATAAAATATAAATTATATGTTTCTATACACATATGTAACATACACACATATATTTGTGTATGTATATTGTGTGTATATACACATATATGACTAAAAGCCACTCGCTGTTACATAAGTGGTAGAAGCATATGAATGAATATTCTCAGAAGTATTCTCAAACATAAGAAATAATGTTCCATTCACTAATAACAAGAGAAATACACATAAAAACAACGCTGTGGTTTTTCCTCCCACTCTGTAAATTGACTAACATGAAAAAATGCAATAGTTAATGTTGGAAAGGTTATAGAAGGCACACTAATTATAGAATTTGTACACTAATGCATTGTTGGTGAATCTATGAAGCAGTAGCACCAATTTGAAAGCAATTTGAAATTATGCAAATGCAAACTATTCATACTCTTAAAACCAGATATTCCACTATTGGATTTATACTCCAGAGAAATTATGGAAAAGAAGTCCCCATATATCACAAGATATTTGTAGCAGCACTTTTCTTAAGAGCAAGGAAACGAAAATAAAGTAAATGTCCATTTTGGGGAGCATCTAAAGAAATTGGTGTACATGTATTTGACAGAATATCATTTGCTGAAATTATTAATTTGGTGGATGCAGAGAAACACAAAATGATCTATGTGAACTGAAGTAAAGTGTAGTAAGAATGACCAAGAAAAAACATACACAATGCTTACAACAGTGTAAATAGAAAGAACAATCATACTCAAAAATGTCAAGTGAATGTAATCAAATTATAGAGATAGAGGCTCAAATGAAGAAATTTGAAAGGACGTTCATAATGCAAACCTTTATGGAAGAGCTAGGTCCATAAGTGTTACACACTGCACATATTTTCAAACTTTCAATGCATTTATCAGTCTTGTTATATTTTTTTCCTTTTTTGTCTGTAAAATATTTGTTATAGAGGATGACTCTCTAGGAGGAAAGAAAAATTATGGAGGGGAGAATACATAGTGATGTACAAAAAGACAAAATATCAATAAAAACTTATTTAAAGAAAACTTCAGTATATTATCATAGACTATTATGCTAGAAATGAGGGGAAAGGCTAAAAATTTGTATTGTTATTTCGTGGATTTTTCCCTGATACTCTTTTCTACAACATCACGGAGACAGAAATTAGAAACTCCTTTGCTCCAACAGCAAATAAGAAAAGAAGAAAAATAAAATCCATTGCAAATATGTATAGTCATGCAAAGCAAATTCCCATATTAGGGAAAGGAAGAAAGAAAGAAAGAAAGAAAGAAAGAAAGAAAGAAAGAAAGAAAGAAAGAAAGAAAGAAAGAAAGAAAGAAAGAAAGAAAGAAAGAAAGAAAGGAAGGAAGGAAGGAAGGAAGGAAGGAAGGAAGGAAGGAAGGAAGGAAGGAAGGAAGGAAGGAAGGAAGGAAGGAAGGAAGGAAGGAAGGAAGGAAGGAAAATAAGTAGGAATGAAAGGAGGGAAGGAAGAAGAATGAAAAAGAAAGGGAAAGAAAAGAAGGAAGAGAGAGAGGGAGAGGAGCAAAGAGAAAGAACAAAAGAAAGAAAAGAAGAAAAACAAGAAAAGAAGAGATGCTGCAATTTGCCCTCTAGGTCCATCCGCTCACTGTTTGGAGGTGAATAGCATGTATCATCGAAAGTCTTGGTTGCTTATTGTGATTACCTAAATTCTTTCAAAGTTTCTTACTTTTACAATATTACTGTCATTTTATAAATTACTATTCTGGTTCTACTCACTTGTTCAACCATTTTCCTCTTGATGGGCATTCCCTTAGTTTCTATTTCTTTTCTACAAACAGAGATGATACAAACATTGTGTACATGTAGGTCCTTTTTTCTTTTTCTTGTTAGCTCTTTGGGGTACAGGCTAGCAGCATGATAGAGTGAGGCATGCACATTTTATTGGTTTGGGGGGCATGGTTCTTTGCTTTCCAGAATAGTTAAATCAGTTGACAGCTCCATTAAAGGTACTTATTTTCTCATGGCTCCTCCAACATTTGTCTTTTTTTTCCATTTCTGCCAATTTAGTCAATTTTATAGGCATGATGTGATTACTCAGATACAGCATTCATTATTTAATTGTTTGGGATAGTTTGTTTTACTAAGCAACATAATAATGTCATCTGTATATAGTTTTCTTGAATTTGTTTACTTGACTTTATTACATAAAGATATATAATTTTTGACTAATATGACACAAGGAAAATGATAAATGTTAGAATGAAAATGGGAGATTTGGGACACTAATATTAGTGGAATTATGAACTGAAAGCTCTGGAAAATAATTCAGAACTACACCGAAAGGGCTATAAAACCATACATACCCTTTGACCTAGAAATATCACTACTAGGTCTGCATTCCAAAGAGATTTTTTAAAACAGTTATGGGGAAGGACATATTTGTACAAAACTATTTATAGTATCTCTTTTTGAGGTACCAAAGAGAAACTGAGGGGATGTCCATCAATTGGGGAGTGGCTGTACAAGTTGTTGTACATGATTGTGATGGAATACAATTGTGCTATAAGAGACGGTGAGCAGGCAGATTTCAGTAAAAACCTGGAAAAACTTACATGAATGAAATCTGAGTGAAGTTAGCAGAACCAGGAGAAAATTGTACATTGTAACAATAGCACTTTATGATTATCAACCGTAAATGACTTAGCTATTCCCAGCAATACAATGATCCAAGACAATTTGGAAGGACATGATGAAAACTGCAATCCACCTCCAGAGGAAGAAATGATGGAGTCTGAATGTAGACTGAAGCATACTATTTTTCATGAGGTATTTTGATATATGATTTCTTTCACAACATGACTAATATAAAAATGTGTTTTGCAAGACTGCATATATATCAAATATATCAAATTGCTTACTGCCTCAAGTAGAGGGAAAGAGGGAGAAAGAAAATGTGGAAGCTGTGTTTTTAAAAAAACAAAATTATTTTTAGCTGTAATTGGGAACAAAATAAAATATTCAAAAATAAACCCATAAAAATCCATGTTTCTCTATTATATTCATAATTTCTTTTTTCCACTTAATAATATTTTATTTTTTCCAATTGCATACAAAGATAGTTTTCAACATTCAATTTTACAAGATTGAGTTCCAAATTTGCTTCTCCCTCCCTAAGACAACATGTAATCTGATAATAGGCTAATAGTATATGAGATATCATTTTTAATATATTTCCACATTAGTCATAATAGTAATTTAAAATGGAAAAATCTTTCTCATTAATTAATAGGCCCATATGATCTGCTTGGATCTCCTGAAAGCCTGTGTCATATGTGGTGAGAGGAGCTTGCTAAAGAGGTGGAACAGGAAGGGTAGAGTGGAACCAGGAGGAAGTGAGTGAGTGGGGTCAGGTCAGAGGGGAAAGAACGCAGGCCAAATGACACAAGTCAACTGAAACATTGCGACAGTTGATAATGAGAAGGCCCTGGATGAGGAAGGAGATGTCTGAGAATGGCTCTGCCCTCAGCTGTGATAGTGCTTATTAACTTCTTTGTCACCATGATGAATCTTGCTTTCTGGTTCTGGGATTTGCCTTTCTGGTGTTTAAATAAATGTTTCCCTTCTGCCTTCTATATGGAGAGTCTTTTGTATTTTGTGACTGAGAACTATGCTGGCATATCCATAGTCACCACGAGTGCTGTGAATATTGTCTTGACAATACAGTCATACTGTGAAAAAAGAATCAGAATAAAAGGGAAGGAAATAACAAGAAAGAAAAAACAAAAGAAAATAGTATGCTTCTATCTTCAATAAGATTCCACAGTTCTTTCTCTGGATATGGACAGCATTTTCCATCATGAAAACCTTGTCATTGTTTTATATCATTGCATTGCTGAGAATAGCTAAGTGTATCAAAGTTGGTAATTGCACAATGTTGTTGTTACTGTGTACAATGTGCTCACTTCACTCACTTCGCACAGGATGAAGTCATGTAAATCTTTCCAGGTTTTTTCTGAAGTCCACGTGTTTGTCTTTTCTTATGGAACAATAGAATTTCATTGTATTAATACACCACAACTTATTCAGCCATTCTCAAACTGATAGGCATTCACTCAATTTCCAATTCTTGACCACCACAAAAAGAGCCTCTAAGAATATTTTTGTACATGTGGATACTTTTCCCTTTTTTGTGATCTCCTTGGAATGCAGGCTTAATAGTGGTATTGCTGGATCAAAGGGTATGAATAATTTTATAGTTCTTTGTGCATACTTTCAAATTGCTCTCCATAATGGTGGGATCAGTTCACAACTCCACCAGCAATGCCTCTGTGTTCCAACTTTCCCACATCTTTTCCAACATTTATCCTTTTCCTCTTTAATCATGTTAGACAATCTGATAGGTGAGAGGTAGTACCACAGATTTGTTTTAATTTGCATTTCTGTAGTAATGATTTAGAGCATTTTTTCCTATATATAGATACTTTTAATTTCATCCCCTGAAAACTGTCTGTTCATATCTTTTGACTATTTCTCAATTGCAGAATGACTTAAATTGTTAGTAATTTTAACTCACTTTCTATATTTTTGAAATGGGACCTTTATCAGAAACACTGGCTCTAAAAATTGTTTCCCAGCATTCTGCTTCCCTTCTAATCTTGATTGCATTTGTTTTGTTTCTGCAAAAACTTTTCGATGTAATGAAATCAAAATTATCCATTCTACATTTCATAATGCTCTGTATTTCTTGTTTGGTCATAAGTTCTTCAGTTCTCCATAAGTCTATTCCTTGCTCCCTTAACTGACTGACAGAATCATCTGTAATATCTAAATCATGTACCCATTTTGACCTTAATTTGGTATATGGTATATGATGTTGGTCTTTGCCTATTTTCTGTGATATTTTCCAATTTTCCCAGCATATTTTATCAAATAGTGAGTTCCAATCCCAGAAGCTAGACTTTTTCAATTTATCACACATTGGCTTACTATATTCATGGACTACTTTGTCTTGTGCAGTTTTCCTATTCTACTGATACACCACTCTCTTTCTTAGCCAGTAGCGAGTAATTGTGATGATTGCTGCTTTATAATACAGTTTTAAATCTGTGACTAGGTCACCTTCCTTTGCGTTTCTTTTCATTAGTTCCCTGAATTCTTGACCTTTGTTTTTTCAAGTGAATTTTGTTATTATTTTTTCTTAGCTTTATAAAACATTTTTGGTAGTTTTATTGGCATGGCACTAAATAAGTAAATTATCTAGGTAGAATTGTCATTTTTATTATATTAGCTTGGTCTGCCTAAGAGTAAATGATATTTTTCCAGTTATTTAGATTTGATTTGATTTCTGTGAAAAGTATTTTGTAATTGTATGGAAAGAGTTCTCGTGTTTGTCTTGGCAGGTAGACTCCCAAATATTTCAGCTTGTCTGAAGTTATATTAAATGAAACTTATCTTTCTATCTCTTGCTGTTGGGCTTTGTTTGTAATATATAGAAATGCTAACGATTAGTGTGAGTTTATGTCATATCCTGCACCTTTGCTAAAGTTATTAATTGTTTCAAGTAATTTTTTAGTTGATTCTCTAGCATTCTCTAACTTATATCATCATACCACCTGCAAAGAGTGATAGCTTTGTTTCTTTATTGTCTACCCAAATTCCTTCTTTCTCTTTTTCTTTTCTTAATGCTAAACTAACACTTCAAGTATAATATAGATTAACAGTGGTCAAAATGGACATCCTTGTTTCATGCAGGACCTTATTGGGAAATGCTTCTAGCTTATGCCCATTGCATATAATGCTTGCTGATGGTTTTAGATAGATGCTACTTATTATTTTAAGGAATACTCCATTTATTACTATCCTCTTTAGTGTTTTTCATAGGCATGAGTACTGTATTTTATCAAAAGCTTTTCCTGCATTTGTCGAAATAATCATATGATGTCCGTTAATTTTGTTATTGATATTGTCAATTTTGCTGATAGTTTTCCTAATATTGAACCAGTCCTGCATTTATGGTAAAAATCTAAACTGGTCATAGAGTAGCATGATCACAATAAGTTGTTGTAATCTCTTTGTAATCTCTTATTTAAAAATTTTTCATCAATATTCAATAAGGAAATTAGTTTATAATTTTCTCTCTCTGTTTTGATTCTTCCTGGTTTAGCTATCAGCACCATATTTGTATCACAAAAAGAATTGGGTAGGATACCTTCTTTGCCTACTTTTCCAAAAGGTTTATAAAAATAACAATAAATAATTTTTTCTTGAAATATTTGACAGAATTCACTTATAAATCAATCTGATCCTGCAAATTTTTCTTGAGTAATTCTATAATGATGCATTAAATTTACTTTTCTTAAATGGGGTCAAATCTGTTTTCTATCTGGTCATTTAACATTTTTCTAAATATTCATCCATCTCACTTTCATGGAAAGATTTATTAATCTAGAGTTGAACAAAATAGCTCTTAATTATTGCATAAATTTTTTATTCATTGGTGATTTATTCAGGCTTTTCATTTTTGATACAGGAAATTTGTTTTTTTTCTTTTTTTAAATCAAATTAACAAAAGATTCATCTATTTTATTATTTTCCCACAAAACCAGCTTAGTTTTACTTGTTAGTTCAATGATTTTGTTAATTTCAATTTTAAAATCTCTCCTTTGTTTTTGAGAATTTCTATTTTGGTATTTAATTGGGGATTTTTAATTTGTTCTTTTTCTAGTTTTTGTAATTGCATGCCTATTCATTGATCTCCACTTTATTTCTTTCATGTAAATATTTACAGATATAAAATTTATCCTAAGAATTGCTTTGGCTGTTTTGGTTTTAGTATGTTTTGATTTGTTGTCTCATTATTGTAGTTTTCTTTGATCAAGTTATTTTTTTTTATGATTTGTTGTTTTACCTGTTCATTCTTTAGGATTAGATTATTTAGTTACAGATTAATTTTATTCCATTGTCCATGGCTCTTTATTATATCGAATTTTCATTGCATCAGGATATGAAAAGTATGGATTTAACATTGCTTCTCTTCTGCATTGGATTGTGAAGTTTTATATTCTAACACATACTCAATTTTGTGTAGATGTCATATACTGCTGAGAAAAATATATTCCTTTCTATTCCCATTCAGTTTTCTCCAGAGAGCTATCATAATCCAACTTTTCTAAAGTTTGATTCATCTCATTAACAAATTATTTCTTGCTTTTTTTGTGGTTAGATTTATCTAATTCTGAGAAGGAGAAATTGAGGTCCCCCTTTGTATAGTTTTACTGTTCATTTCTTCCAGTAACTAATTTGCCATCTGTATGCCTTTGAGTGCTATACCTCTTGGTACATGTATGTCTAGCCCTGAAATTACTTCATTGTCTTTGCTACCTTTCAACAATATGTGGTTTCTTTCCTCATCTCTTTTAATTAGATATATTTTTGTTTTTGCTTTTTCTGGTTTCAGGATTACTACCCCTGCTTTTTTTTTTCTTCAGTGGAAGCATGATATATTCTGCTCCAGCCTTTTGTCTTTACTCTGTGTGTATCTCTGTGCTTAGAAGAAGCAGGGTCAGTATTCAAACTGAGTCCCTGTGACTTTAAATGCAGGTTTCTTTTCACCACATGGAACTGTCTCACCTCACAGCTGGAGCTGTGAAAAGGTTACAAGCCAAGATGAAAGTGGAGAGAGTGTGGGTGCACTATTTTCTGTTTGCAGATGATTGTGCACTGAATGCAGCCACTGAAGCTGAGATGCAACGAAGTATGGATCAATTCTCTGCTGCCTGTGCTAATTTTGGCCTAATAATTAACACCAAAAAATACAGGTGCTCCATCAGCCACCACCACACCATCCATATGTGGAACCATTGGTTACAAGTGGAGTTTTGAATGCTGTGGATAAGTTCACTCACCTTGGTAGTGTATTTTCCAGGAATATACACATTGACAATGAGGTTGATGAATGCATTGCCAGAGGTAGCTCAGTGTTTGCGGGGCTCTGAAGAAAAGTTTGGGAGAGAAGAGGTATTAGACTGACTAACAAACTGAAGGCCAACAGAGCCGTTGTGCTGACCTCATTTTTGTATGCCTGTGAGTCTACCAGTACCATGCCAGGAAGCTGAATTGCTTCCATTTGAACTGTCTTGGAAATTTTCTGAGGATCACCTGGCAAAAGAAGGTACCAGACACTGAAGTCCTTGCTCAAGCTGAACTACCAAGCATTCAAACTGTGCTTCCGAGAGGACAACTCTGATAGGCTGGTCACATTGTTCAAATGCAAAATGTATGCTTTCCAAAAAGACTATTTTATGGAGAATTCACATGGGGCAGGTGATCACATGGTGGTCAGAAGAAGCAATATAAGAACACCCTCAAGGTCTCTCTCAAGAACTTTGGATGTGACTGTGCAACATGAGAGACTCTGGCACAGGACTGCTCAGAATGGCATGCCCACATCAGAAAGGGTGTTGTGCTCTATGAGCAAAGCAGAATTGAGAGAGCACAAAATAAACATAGGATGCACAGATTTGGAGGATCCACCTCAAATGTTCACACAGACTATCTGTGCCCAATCTGAGGTAGAGCATTCCAAGCTCAGACACTGGAATTTCATTTTATAATGATGATGTTTTTTTGATCCTCTTTGAGAACAAAGGACAACAACCAACCAAGCAACCAATCTCTGTGCTTGAAATATGTTTCTTGTAAACAACATTTTGCTATCTGCTTCTCTTTTGTTAGAGTTCATCCCATTCAAATTCTCAGTTATGATTACTTACAGTGTCCTTCTTTCCATTACATTCTCCTCTTTGTTTATATTTTTCTCTCTCTTTTCACCCTGTCCCTCCTCACCAGCGTTTTGCTTCTGATGAACACCTCCTTCAATCTGCCCTCCCTTCTATCACCTCACCTCCCTTTTCCTTCCGTTTTCCCCTCCTACTGCTTCCTTCCCTTCTGTCATCCCTTCTATTCACCCCCTCTTTTCTTTCCCTTTTCTCTTCCTACTTCCCTATAGAGTAAGATAGATTTGTATAAATAAGTCGATGTTCATTCAAATAATTCAATAATATCAATTCTGATATTTGTGTTTTGATCTTCCCTGTCACCATAGGAATTCTCTATGGTAGATTTCTTTTTTGCTTTTTGTTCATCTTTTTTGTCTATGTCCTGACTTTTCAAGTTGAGCCTTCCTGCTAGAGCACAAGGGCCGCTGTCCAAAGCTTCTTGCACTAGGAGTTAGGGACCTGGTAAGTGACTACTTGCACTGGAGCCCAAGGTACTGGCAGCTAGAAGTTATAGGGGTCTGGCAGCTTACCTAATGCTGAGCTGGGGTCCTGGTGGTGGTGTGGGGTCCTAGTGTTTATGTACTTTTTATGCTTTTTATGCACACATAGATATGTGTCTCCATCTTGCTCAACCTTTGGATACATGTAAAGCCAATCTTCAAAAAACAATGATCTGGAAATACTCTATAGCTTCTGTCCCTGATATTTCCTTCCTTAGTGAAATGTATTTCTCTATCCATGTGTCTTTGTGTAGGAATTTTCCCCTTCCTTTGATCAGTTCATACAAAAGTTTCAATCTCCTCTCCTTATTCATATAAACAGTGCTCCTAGATTATGAAAAGTAATCTTCCATAATCTTCCTTTCCTCCACTAAAACATTATTCTTACCCTCCCTTTCCATTCTTCTTTTAAGGTCATCATGTACCAGAACTCTGTGATTAGATTCATTATATGACCCTAATTTTCAGAAAGGATAATCAGAGGGTATCATCTTTCCACATATGAATGCAAATAGTTTATTCTTTTAGTTTCTCTCAACTGTTTGTTCACATTTATCTTGTCACATTTTCTTGACACCTCTGTTTACACATCAAGGTTCTATTCTTTTCATCAGGAAGTCTTCTATTTCATTAAAGGTACATTTTTCCCCTGTAGGGTTATATTAAGCTTCCTGAATAAGTTATTCTTGGTTGTAAGCCTATTTGTTTTGCTTTATAAAATATTTTTTGACTTCTAAAGTACGATTAAAATATCACCTCTATAATGGTGGCTGCTAAATTGTGTGTGATACTGAATGTGGGTTTTAGGAACTTGAACTTCTGATTGCCTCCAATGTTTTTCTCTAACCTGGAAGCTTAGAGTTTTGATTATAATGCTCCCTGGAGTTCCTTTCAAAGGGTGACAGGTGGATTTCTTTCCATGTTTCACTTTGCTTTGTCATTCATAGAGATCTAAGCAGTTTTATTTTAAGATGCTTTGAAATGTTACGTTGAAGTTTTTTCTGTTATAATTTTTGGCTAGTCCAATGGTTTCTTAATTTTTTCCCTTCAGGCTCTTTTCCAGATCAATTCTTTTTCAGTCTTTTCATTTTGTATTAATATTTCTTATTGTCTCATGGGATCATTAGTCTTTATTTGGTCAGGGAATCATTTGCCTGATTAAAGTTTTGTGTCCTTTGTGCTAAGCTCCATTCTTTCCACTTCTTTCTTCCATAGCTCTCAATACTTCTCCATTTTTTCCTCTAGTATTCAAATTTCATTTGGGAAGAACAGTTTAAACTTTTTTTTAACTTTTCCTTTTCTAGAAAAGTTAGTTGCATTTGTCTTTACACTATTTTTTTCCTTTGGAGCTTTCCTTATAGATATTTTAATTATTCTCTTATACTCAGTTTGTGTCATCAGGAAAACAGTCACATTGTAAGTTTTTATAGTGGGATCTTTCCAGTTTGCTTCCTGTCTTTAGACTTGGTGTTAGGACTAGGTTCTCTGTATTTCTGGGGAAAACTATGTTTGTGTTGATCCTGCTTTTGCTGTCTTGAAATATTGAATATTGTGCTATTCCGGGATATAATGGACACCTCAAACTAAGAATCTATAAACTTTTAGCATTCTGAAAGTGATAGCAGTAATTCAAGCTTAAGTCTGATCACTGCCCTATGGTCCAAGCTCTGCAAATTCTTGGCCTGGTTTGAGGTTTCAGTAAAAGGTCTATGGGTTCTATTTATTTAGTTTTGTTAAACTGCTGATGGACTCATCTACTCTCAGACAACTGGAAAATTCTTGATTTACAGTGATATAACTACAGTCTCCCATTTGGTCTGAGATTACTGCTTTGGTTAACTGGGCTAGAGATTTGAAGTGAAACTCTGCTCTGTTTCTGGAGTTAAAGCCACATTGATTCTAAACTTGCTCTTTTGCTGGGACCACACCCACTCTTCATCCTGGAATGCTACCATTAGGGACAGGTTCCCTTCTTAGTCCTCTCAAGATCTGTGAGTTGGAATTGAGTAATGAGTGACAGAAGGGCATCTTGGAACCTCTTCCTTCAGTATGCACAAGTTTAAGCCATTCTGTACATGATATGGCATCTGTTCTTTCTCTGTTGCACAGGCTGTACCTGGGCATCAGAATTCTCAGAGTATGGCACACTCTTGGCAAGTCACCATTCCCAGTGACCACAGAACTCCCTACACAATATGGCCCAGAAAAATGACTCATGAATTCCAGGAACCAAGACGGTGGAGTAAGCAGTAAGTTGCTCTCAATCTCCTTACTGATCTTGAAAAATCCAGAAAATATCACCCCAGGAGGAATCTAGGAGAAGTGGAGTCAGCAGAAAGACAAAGTGCAGCAGTTTTTAGCTTGTGAGGGGAAAGTCCCTCTTAATTTGACTGGAGGGGATTAGTACAAGACAGGAGGCACACTGCCAAGCCATCACTAAGTCCCATCTCAGCAAAACAGCAAGAATTCCTGAGTCCAATGGTTGTGGAGAAAGCAAACACCAACACCAGGACCCCTTACACACCTTTGCACAGGCAGGGGAACTGGTGGGTACCAGTGAAGAACCACTACTTGCATAGTGGAAAAATGTCCACTCGTGACTGAGCCTACTCATGTACTAGTGCAGGCCTCTGTCAGGAGGCAACCTCAAGAAGTCAGACCACCCACACACCAACACTTCACACCAGAAATTTCAGTATAACATGGAAGCAAACACAGTAAAACCCCACCTGGCATCAGCACACACCAGCTACCACCACCAGTTTGAGCTCAACACTGGGTTTGATATAGCATCTACAGCCTCCAGGCGCCAGAACCTGAGGTCCCAGCACCCAAAGCCAATAACCAGGTCCCTAGCACACAGCACATGAAGCATGGGAGAGCACTCCCTGCACCTCAGTAACAGAGATCTGCTTTAAAAGAGAGGAAAAAGTTAATAACAATGAGAAAAAAATCAACACAGAAAATCAGCAACCATAGATTCTTATTATGGGAAAAAGGAAGATCAAAACACAAATTCAGAAAAAGGCAGCATTGTCACTATACCCACATCTGAAACCTCAAAGGGAAATATGAACTAGTCTCAATCCCAAGCCTTCTGAGAAGACCTTAAGGTTTTTTTTGTATATAAATTTATTTTCAGTTTTAAATATTCACTTCCACAAAATTTTGAATTTCAAATTTTCTCCACATCTCCTCCAAGTTCCCACCCCATGACATTGTATATACTGATTGCACTTTCCTCCAATCTGCCCTCCTTTCTATAATCCCCCCCTTATCCCCTTCCCTTCTATTTTATTGATAGATTTCTATATCCAATTATATATATACACATACAAATATATATGTGTGTGTGTGAATGTGCATGTGGATATATGTCTGTCTGTCTGTATGTATGTATGTATGTATGTATGTATATTCCCTCCATCTACCCTAATGCTGATAAAGATCTCATGAGTTTGAAATATCATCTTTTCATGTAAGAATATAAACAATTCAAATTAATAAGCCCCTTATGGTTTATCTTTCCTGTTTACCTTTTCATGCTTCTCTTCATTCTTGTATTTGAAAGTCAAATTTTCTATTTCTTACATTTTCTATCTCTTGTCATTTCAACAAGAATGCTTGTAAGTCTGATATTTCACTGAAGTTCCATTTTCCCCCTGAAGTATTATACTCATGTTTGCTGGGTAAATAATTCTTGATTTTTAAAGTACCTCTCCTGGATCTATTTTCCAGGTCAGTTGTTTCTCCAATCGGATATTTCAATTGCCTTCTATTTTTTTTCTTCTTTTGGTTTTGTTTTATAATTTCTTGATTTTTTATAAAGTCATCATATTCCACTTGCTCCATTCTAATTTTTAAGGAATTACTTTTTTCAGTGAGCTTTTGGAACTCTTTCTCCAATTGATCAATTCTGTTTTTAAAGCATTCTTCTCCTCATTGGTTTTTTGGATCTCTTTTGTCACTTGGTTTACTCTAATTTTAAAGTTATTATTTTCTTGAGTATTTTTCCGTTAGCAAATGGTTGGCCTTTTCTTCATTATTTTCTTGCATCGCTCTCTTTTGTGTTCCCAATTTTTCCTCTACATTTCTTACTTGATTTTCAAAATCCTTTTTGAGCTCTTCCATGGCCTGAGACCAATTCATATTTTTTGCTTAAGAGGTTTTGGATGCAAGAGTTTTGGATTTGCTGTCTTTTTCTGACTATATGCTTTGATCATTCTCATCATCAATGACACAAGAAAACATCTCTTCACCAAGAAATTAAGAATCTATAGTTTGTTTCTTTTCCCCCATTTGCTCTTTTTTTCCAGCCAATTACTTGACTTTTTAACTTTGTTAAGTAGAAGGCTCCAGAATCAGCCTCCATTTCAGCAGAAGCTGAAGCCACCCTGGGGCTGGGGTGGGACCAAGAATGGTGCTGGTTCCAGTGCTGGGCTAGGGGCTGGACCATGCTACCCTGTCAGCCAGTTGAGAGAGCCTTCCCACTGACCTTTGAATCTGTCTTTAGTGTTAGTAGGTAGAGAAGTCAGGAATCCACAGCAGTTGACAGCAATTCAGGCCCTTAAGGCCTGATCCCACTCTGTCCACACCAACATGGCACACACCAAACTGCACTGTCTTCCCAGGCTGGTGCCATAGACTCTTCCTGTTGACCTTTGAGATTGTATTGGGCTTATAATTTGCTTCTATCTGTCATTTTTTGGCTTCTGCTCTAGAATTTCTTTAGAGTCATTTTTACATATTTTTGAAGTATTCAAGGAGAGAGCTGCAGTAAGTCTCTGCTTCTCCTCTGCCATCTTGGCTCAACCCCAACAAGAAGGATTTTAAAAGTCAAATTAGAGAGGTATAAGAAAAAATGAACAATTTCTTTTAAAATACAGTTGACGGGAGCCAAGATGGCAGAGTAGAAAGACTCACATATGCTAGCTCCGAACCCACAGCCCATATATTTCCTGCAAGAAGAACTCCCCACAAATTCTGGAGCACAGCAAGGCGCGCAGAAACACAGGGGAAAAGATTTCTGTTCCGGACAGCCCTGGAGAGCCGTCCCCAGGGGTCCGTCGTGCTCCAGACAGTGGAGTCCACCCCTGCACTGCCCTACTGCGCTGCCCCAGAGGAGCAAATCCGAGGAGGCTTCAGGGACAGAATCTCCGGCGGCTGGGAAGGTCCCTCCGCCCACAGACGCTACAGGTCAGTGAGAGAGACGTCTGGGCTGGCTGAAAGGGGAGTGGGGTGTCTCTGTGGCTCAGGTCCCCTTGGGAGGAAGCCGCAGAGGCAGTGGTAGAGTCAGTGGCAGAGGCAGTGGCAGAGGCAGTGGCAGAGGCAGTGGGGGCTGCCCGAGACTCCCAGAGCAGGCAGGAACTCCATTACCAAACGTCTCTGCATAAACCCCCTGAGGGAGCTGACCCTAGGAGACAGCCCTGCCACCACCTGCCCCATTACTGAAGGTCTCTGCCTAAAGCCCCTTAAGGAACAGAGCCTGGAAGACGACCCTGCCCCCACCCAAGCACCAGAACTTCAGCTCACATTGAATAGCAGTCGCTCCACCGTGCAAAACCCATTTGAATCTCAGACCCCAAGCACTAGCTGGGCAGACCTAGGCGGGGGTGGAGAGGAATCTCAGAAGTCAAGTAACTGGCTTGGAAAATGCCCAGAAAAAGGAAGCAAAATAAGACCACAGAGAACTACTTTCTTGGGGAAGAGATGTTCCTTCCTCCCTTCATTTCTGATGAAGAAGTACAATGCTTGCCATTGGGGAAAGACATGGAGGTCGGGGCCTCTCTATCCCAGACATCCGAGGTGGATGTCCAGTGGGCTCAGGCCATGGAAGAGCTCAAAAAGGATTTTGAAAATCAAGTTAGACAGGTGGAGGAAAAACTGGGAAGAGAAATGAGAGAGATGCAAGAAAAGCATGAAAAACGGGTCAATACCTTGCTAAAGGACACCCAAAAAAATGCTGAAGAAAATAACATCATGAAAAATAGGCTAACTCAATTGGCAAAAGACGTTCAAAAAGCCAATGAGGAGAAGAATGCTTTCAAAAGCAGAATTAGCCAAATGGAAAAAGAGGTTCAAAAGCTCACTGAAGAAAACAGTTCTCTCAAAATTAGAATGGAACAGATGGAGGCTAATGACTTTATGAGAAACCAAGAAATCACCAAACAAAACCAAAAGAATGAAAAAATGGAAGAGAATGTGAAATATCTCATGGGAAAAACAACTGACCTGGAAAATAGATACAGGAGAGACAATTTAAAAATTATGGGACTGCCTGAAAGCCATGATCAAAAAAAGAGCCTAGACATCATCTTTCATGAAATTATCAAGGAAAACTGCCCTGACATTCTACAACCAGAGGGCACAATAAGTATTGAAGGAAACCATTGATCACTGCCTGAAAGAGATCCAAAAAGAGAAACTCCTAGGAACATTGTGGCCAAATTCCAGAATTCCCAGGTCAAGGAGAAAATATTGCAAGCAGCTAGAAAGATACAATTCCAGTATTGTGGAAATACAATCAGGATAACTCAAGATCTAGCAGCTTCTACATTAAGGGATCGAAGGGCGTGGAATAGGATATTCCAGAAGTCAAAGGAACTAGGACTCAAATCAAGAATCACCTACCCAGCAAAACTGAGTATAATACTTCAGGGGAAAATATGGTCTTTCAATGAAACAGAGGACTTTCAAGCATTCTTGATGAAAAGACCAGAGCTGAAAAGAAAATTTGACTTTCAAACACAAGAATGAGAAGAAGCATGAAAAAGTAAACAGCAAAGAGAAGTCATAAGGGACTTACCAAAAGTGAACTGTTTACATTCCTACATGGAAAGACAATATTTGTAACTCTTAAAACGTTTCAGTATCTGGGTACTTGGTGGGACCACACACAGATGTACACACACATGCATGCACACACACACACACGTACAAACGTGCACACACACACATACACACATGCATGCACATACAGAGACAGAGAGCACAGAGTGAATTGAATAGGATGGGACCATATCTTAAAAGAAATTAAGGTAAATGGTGAGAGAGAAATGTAGTGGGAGGAGAGAGGGTGAAATGGAATGGGGTAAATTATCTCTCATTCAAGAGGCAAGAAGGAGACTTTTTAGTGGAGGGGAAAAGAGGAGAGCTGAGAAAAAAGCATGAAGTTTACCATCATCACATTCGACTAAAGGAAGGAATAAAATGCACACTCATTTTGGTATGAAAACCTATCTTACAATACAGGAAAGTGGGGGAGGAGATAAGCAAGGGGGGGATGATGGAAGGGAGGGCAATGGGAGGAGGGAGCAATTTGAAGTCAACACTCTTGAGGAGGGACAGAATCAAAAGACAGAATAGAAACAATGGGGGGCAGGATAGGGTGGAGGGAAATAGAGTTAGTCTTACACAACATGACTAATATCGAAGTTATTTGCAAAACTACACAGATAGGGCCTATATTGAATTGCCTGCCTTCCCAAAGGGAATGGGTGGGGAGGGAGGGATGGGGAGAATTTGGAACTCAAAGTTTTAGGAACAACTGTCGAGTATTTTCGTTGCTACTAGGAAATAAGAAATACAGTTAATGGGGAATAGAAAGTCATCTGGCTCTACAGGACAAAAGAGCAGATGGGGACAAGAGAAGGGAGGGATGATAGAGAGGGCAGATTGGTGATAGAGAAAATTAGAATGCTCGGTGTATTGGGGTGGGGGGAGGGGAGAAAAGGGGAGAAAATTTGAAACCCAAAATTTTGTGAAAATGAATGTAAAAAGTTAAATAAATAAATTTTTATTAAAAAAAATACAATTGACCAAATGGGCAAAAGATGCACTGAAGAAAAGAACTCCTTAAAAAGTACAATTGGTCAAATGAAAAACAAGTTACAAAACCTAAGTGAAAAAAACAGTTTGTTAAAAATTAGAATGGGTGTAAGTGCAAGCTGATGACTTCCTGAGACAAAAATAATCAACCAATCAAAATCAAAAGAATGAAAAAATAGAAAATGTAAAACACCTCATAGGAAACACAACTGGCCTGTAAAATAGATGAAGGAGAGTTAATTAAAAATTATTAGTCTACTATTATTTTGCCATAAGGTGAAAAAGAACCTGTGCAGTGTATTCCAAGAAAATATCAAAGAAAACTACCCCAAGGTCCTAGAACCAGAGGGTATAATAGTCATTGAAAGAATTCACCAATCACCTCCTGAAATAGATCCAAAATTGAAAATACCAAGGAACATTGTAGCTAAATTCCACAGTTATCAGGACAAGGACAAAATAATGCAAGCAGCCAGAAAAAATAACAATTCAAATATCATGGAACTGCAGTCAGAATCATGCTGGAACTTGAAACTACTACATTAAAATAGCAGAGTGCTTGGGATATGATATTTCATAAAGCAAAGGAATATAGACTACAACCAAGGATCAACAAGACAAAATGTCAATGGAAAATTTGATCCTCAAATACAAGATTCAAGAGAGGCATAAAAATATAAAGAAGGAAAGGCAAAATCATTTTCAATAAGGGCAAAGAGTTTGCATCCCTACATTGGAAAGATGATACTTATAAATCTTAAGAATTTTATCTTTCTTAGGACATTTAAAAGGTGTATACATAGACAGAGAATGTGGTCATAAATTAACTGATATGATGATAAAAATGCTAATTAAGGGATGAAAAGGCATTGTAATGGGTGAAGACAAAAGGGGGCAGAAAAGGGTAAATTACATTGCATGAAGAGGCGTAAAAATATATTAGAGAGAAAGAAGGGAGGAGATAAGCATTGTTTGAACATTACTCACATTACTCTCACCGTATTGGTTCAAGAAAGCCTATTCAGTTAGGTATAGAAATCTAATTTGCCCTACAGGCAGTGGGAGTGGAAAGGTGAAAAATACGGAGGGGATAGTTAGCAGCAGATGGATGGTGCTTCAGTGACTGCTTCTGGAACTCTTCATCTTCAGATGGCAGGGGAATCAAGCAGATGATCTGCAGTCAAGCAGATGATCTGGGTCACAGTCCTGGGTCACAGTCCTGGGGTGAGAAGGAGTGATGACATGGCATAGCACGTCGCAGTTGTGGAGAGGGAATCCTATATACAGTTCCTGGACAGAAAAGAGTGCTTGTGGCTGCTCAGAGACCACAGTGCAGGACAGCAGGGAAGAAAACACCTCTCCTTTGATCTTACCCGCTTTGGAGGAACTGAGAATTTGCAAGTCCCTAGAGATATCTCTGAAAACAGCTGCACAAAACCCCTGAAACTTCAGGCAGAGCACCCTCCACTTAACAGAGAGCTCAAAAGTCATGCAATTGGCAAGGAAAATGACCAAAAAGGGAGGGAAAATAAAACTATAGAAGTCTACTTTTGGGGTGAACAGGCATTTTCTTATGAAGAGGAAGATCCCAGCATGCAACCGGAGGAAGAATGAGGCAGCGTTGCACAAAAACGTCAGCCTCACTCTCTCCTACAGAGTCATCATAGTCCAGTGGTAGGACAGAGTCAAGACCACTGGCTATGGCTCAGTACGCAGTGGATTTGTTTTGGCACCTTTGATGTCTAACCAAGGTCTAAGTGTGCCACATCATCTGCTTCACCTGCCTTCATGGCCATCGGAAAAAATTGTTCTCATTCTCCTGTTCCACCAGGGGAAGTCTTCGCATGCTTTGGATAGACACCCTCTAACTCACCAATATATTTGAGAAATGGTTTACCAGGGAGTGGGCACGGTGCATGCAGCAGCTTCTTGGAGCTGCAGGTGAGAGTAGGATGGAACACGTGGACACTAAAGGTGGAAAAAGCCCCAAAAAAGGCTTGCTTGGGGCAGGCTATCACATCAGAAGAAGTAATACAAGGACATTCTCAAGGTCTCTCTCAAGAACTTTGGATTTGATTGTGCAGCATGGAAGACACTGGCACAAGAACACTCAGCATGGCATGCCCATATCAGAAAAGGTGCTGTGCTCAATGGGCAAGGCAGAATTGAAACAGCACAAAGGAAACATAGGATGTGCAAATTTGGAGGAGCCACTCCAAATATTCAGACGGGCTGTCTGTGCCCAATCTGTGGTAGAGCATTTCATATTGGTCTGATCAGCCACAGTTGTGCACACTGAAACTTAACTTTATCATGGTGATGTCATTTTGGTCCTCTTGGAGAATGAAGGACAACCACCAGCCAAAATATATATATATATATACATATGTGTGTGTATTTATGTATGTGTATATTACATATGTATAGTATATGTGTGTATGGGTATATATGTGTGTATAGATATCATATAGATAGATACAGATATACACCTATAGCTCTATGTAGATAGATAGATAGATAGATAGATAGATAGATAGATAGATAGATAGATATAGAGATACAGATATATAGATATATGCAGAGGGCATAGGATGAGCTGAATATAAAAGGGAAATCGGTAAAATAATATGTGTTGGGAGGAATGTACTGGCAGAAAGAGAATGGAAGAGGTAGAATGTAGTAAATCATCTTACATAAAAATGAAAAAAGGAGCTTCTACAGTGGAAGAAAAGAAGAGGGAGGTGAGAGGGAATAAATAAGGCTTATTCTCATGGGATTTGGCTTAAAGTAGGAACAACACTGATTCACTTGGTTATGGAAAGCAATCTTATTCTGCAAGAAGGCAGGGGGAAGGGACAGAAGAGAGAGGATAATAAAAGGGACAATAGATTGGGGGAAAAGGTATTCAGAGCAATACTATTGTGGAGGGGGGAAGTACAGATCAAGGGAGAGAATGGAATAAATATATGGCAAGACAGGATAGAGAGAAATGTGGTTAGTCCTTGGTAACATGACTCTTATGGAAGTATTTTGCAAGGTTACTTATATATGACCTATTTTAAATTACTTGCTTTCTCATCGAGGGTGGGTGGCGAAGGAGAAAGGGAGAGAATGTTGAACTCAAAGCTTTAAAAATGAATGTTAAAAATTGCTGCAACTGGTAAATAAGTTATATAGACAATGAAGTATAGAAATCTATCTTGCCCTAGAGGAAAACAGTGGAGAGGGAGAGGGAGGAAAGAGTTTGATAGAAGGGAGGGTGACTGAGTCAAGTCATGGTTGGGGAGCACACTGTCCTGGGGTGGGGTGAGGAGAGGGATGGGGGGAAAATTGGGAATTAAAAAGTGAATGTTGAAAACTGCAAATAAATAAATTATATTTAACAAAGAAAAATCGTAAATATATGTACATATATATACATATATATGTATACACACTCAGGAAATCATTTAAAATAAAATGATAGAGGGACAAAAATTTGTCCTATTTTGTTTACAAGAAATCTGTTGTTTACAAGAAATATTTGAAATAGGGGAGTACACACAATATAATCGTAAAGGCTAGAGTAGAATATGTTGTGCTTCAACTGAAGTAAAAAAAAAAAAAAAAAAAAAAAAAAAGCAGGAGTAGCAATCCTAATCTCAGACAAAGCAAAAACCAAGATAGATCCAATTTAAAAGAGAAAAGGAAGCAAACTACATCCTGCTAAAAAACACCATAGACAATGAAGCAATACCATTTCTAAATATATATGCATGAAGTGGTATAGCATCAAAATTCATAAAGGGGAAGTTAAGGGAGTTAGAGAAAGAAATATACAGCCAATCTATACTAGTGGGGGAATTAACCTCCCTATCTCTGAATGTGATAAATCTAAAATAAAAAAGAAAGAAGGTAGGGAGGTGAATAGAATTTTAGATAAGGTAGATATGATACACCTCTGGAGAAAATTGAATAAGAATAAAAAGGAATATACCTTTTTAAAAAAAATGAATTTACTTATGTTCAGTTTTGAACAATCACTTCCACAAATTTTAAACTTTCTCCCCTCCCTACCCTTTTCACCCCAAGACAGCATGCAATCTTATATGGGTTCTACACATAGATGTTTATTAAAAAAAACATTTTCAAATTAGTCTTGTTGCATAGAAGAACTACAAGGAATGGCAGAAACCATGAGAAAAAACAAACAAAACATAACACAAGAGAAAATAGTCTGCTTCATGGTAGGTTCCAACTCTATGGTTCTTCCTCTAGATGGGGATGGCATCTTGCTTCGAATCCTTTGGAAATACTTTAGATCCGTTCATTGCTGTGAAGGGCAAAGTCTATGAAAAACAATCCCCATACACAGTGGCTGTTACTGTGTATAATGTTCTCCTGGTTCTGCTCACTTCACTCAGCATCCTTTCATATAAGTCTTTTCAGGATTTTCTGAGGTCTACCTATTCGTCATTTCTTATAGCACAGGAGTATTCCATCACATTCATATACCACAACATTTTCAGGCATTACTCAGTTGATGGACATCCCCTTGATTTCCAGTTTTTGGCTGCCACAAAGAGAGCTGCTATAAGTACACTGGTACATGTGGATCCTTTTCCCATTTTCTATGATCTCCTTGGAATACAGCTCTAGAAACGGTATTGCACGGTCAAAGGGTATGCACGGTTTTGTGGTCCTTTGGGATAATTCCTAATTGCTCTCCAGAATGGTTGGATCAGCTTACAGCTCCACCAACAGTGAATTAGTGTTCCAACTCTCCCACATCTTCTCCAACATTTATTATCTTGTTTAGTCATGTTAGCCCATCTGGTATGTGTGATGTGGTACCTCAGAGATGCTTTGATTTGCATGTCTCTACACAATAGTGATTTAGAGCATTTTTTCATATGTTTCTTGATAGCTTTAATTTCTTTTTCTGAAAACTATTCGTATCCTTTCAGCATTTATCAATAGGGGGATGACTTGTATTGTTGTAAATTTGACTCAGTTTTCTATATATTTTACAAATGTGGCCTTTGTCATAGATACTAAATGTAAAGATTCTTTCCCATTTTTCTGCTTCACTCCTAATGTTGTTTGCATTGGCTTTGTTTGAGTAAAAGCTTTTCAATTTAATTTAATCAAAATGATTCATATTGCATAATGGTCTCTTTCTATTGGTTGGTCATAAATATCTCCATTCTCCACAAGTCTGACAAATAAACTATTCCTTGCTAATTTGCTTATGTTAACAGCCTTTATACTCAAATAGTGTACCCATTTGGACTTCATTCTGGTATACGCTGTCAGTCATTGGTCTATGCCCATTTTCCACCACACTATTTCCATTTTTGTCAGCATTTTTTGTCAAAATGTGAGTTCTTATCCCAGAAGCTGGGATCTTTGGGTTTGTCATACAGTAAACTACTATAATCACTGACTAGTATGTCTTGTGTACCTAACCTATTCCAGTAATTTACCCCTCTATTAGCAAATATCAAGTGGTTTTTATGATTGCTGCCTTATAAAACAATTTGAGATCTGGTATAGCTAAGCCACTTTCCCTAGCATTTCTTTTCATTAATTCCCATGATATTCTGTACCTTTTGTACTTTCAGATGAATTTTGTTTTATTTTTTCTACTTCTGTGAATTAATGTTTTGGTAGTTTGATTGGTATGATAATAAAGAAGCAAATTACTTTAGGTAGAATTGTCATTTTTATTATATTAGCTCAGCCTAGCTACAAGCCATTGATGTTTTCCCAATTCTTTAGATTTGACCTTATTTGTGCCAAAGGTGTTTTGTAACTTTGTTCATACATTCCCTGGGATTATTTTGGCAGGTAGAACCCTAAATGTTTTATAGTGTCTACCAAAACTTTAAATGGGATTTCTATTTTTACCTGTTGCTGTTGGGCTTTCTTAGTAATGTACAGAAATGTAGATGATTTATGTATATTTATTTTGTATCCTGCAAATTTGTCCAAGTTGTTTATTATTTCAAGTAGTTCTTTTTTACTTGATATTTTAGAATTCTGTAAGTATATAATCACATTATCTGCAAAGAGTGATAACTCAGTTTTTTCTTTGCCAATTTTAATTGCTTGCATTTCTTTTTCTATATTTACTTCTAAAGCTAATATTTCTAGTACCATATTGAATAACAGTGGTCATAATGGACATCCCTGTTTCAGCCCTGATCTTGGAAATGCATCTAGCATATCGTCATTATGTATAATGCTTGCTGGTGGTTTCAGGAAGATACTACTTATTATTTTAATGAAGACTCCGTTTATTCCTGTGCTATCTAATGTTTTCAATAAGAGTGGTGCTATGTTTTGTTGAAAGATTTATCTGCTTCCATTGAGATAATCATATGATCTCTGTTAGTCTTGCAGTTGATATGACCAAAAATGCTCATAGTCTTCCTACAACTGTACAAGTCCTGCATCATGATATAAATCTTACTTGACCATAGTGTATTACTCTCAATATGTCCTTTTAATAATTTCCCTAATATCTTATTTAAAAATTTTGCATTTGTAGTCACTAGGAAAATTGCTCTATACTTTTCTTTCTCTGTTTTGGCTCTTCCCAGTTTAGGTTTCAGAGCCATATTTGAATCAGAAAAAGAATTTGATAGGACTTCTTCACCAATTTTCCCAACTAGTCTAAATGGCATTGGATTTTACTGTTCTTTAAATGTTTGATAGAATTTGCTTTTGAAACCATCTGGCCTTGGATACTTTTTTGTAGGGAATTTATTGATGGCTTATTCAATTTCTGGAGTTATTTAAATATTTTGCTTCCTCTTCTGTTAGTCTGGGCAATTTAGATTATTGTAAATATTCATCAGTTTCACTAAGATTGTCAAACTTATGGGCATACAGTTGTGCAAATTATTTCTAATTATTGTTTTAACTTCCTCTTCATTGGAGTTGAGTTCACCCTTTTCGTTTTTGATACTGGTAATCTGGTTTTCTTCTTTCTTTTTGTTTTCAACAAATTGATCAAATGTTTGTCAATTTTATGGTTTCTTTTTCATAAAACCAGTTCTTTGTTTTATTTATTAGTTTAGTAGTTTTCTTAATTTTAATTTTATTAATCTCTTCTTTGAATTTCAATATTTCTAATTTGATATTGAATTGAGGATTTTCAATTTGGTTTTTTTCTAGTTTTTCCAGTTACATGTTCTGTGGTTGATCTCCTCTTTCTCTTTTGTCTTCATGTAAGCATTCAGAAATATAAAATGTCCCCTAAGAACTGTTTTTGCTGTGTCCAATAAGTTTTGATAAGTTGTCACATTTTGCTATCCACTTCCATTTCATCAGAGAATTTCATCCCATTCACTTTCACAGTTATGATTATTATCTATGTCTTTCTCTCCATCTTATTTGCCTTACTGTTTATGCTTTTATTTCTTCCTTCTCCCTTTCCTCAAAAGAGTTTTACACTTAACCACCATCAACCTCACTATCCCCTCCCTTCTATCAGCTCTCTTCCTTTTTATTTCACCTTTCCCTTAATATTTCCTCCCTCCCTTCTAACCAGCCCTCCCTTTACTTTTCCCTTTACCCTCCCACTACATGTAGGGTAATTTATATTTCTATCCTTTACTGAGTATATTGTCCCCTCCTTGAACCAAATCTGATGAGAGTAAATTTCAAACAATGCTCATCTCTCTTCCTTCTTTCCCTTCACTCTAATATGTTTCTGTGCCTCTTCTTGTGATGTAATTTACCATTTTCTGCTTCCTCCTTTATTCTTACTCCATTGCAATCCCTCCACATTCTTTAATTATGTTTTCATCACCACATCAGTTAATTTACATACATTACATTTATCTATGTATATTCCTTCTAAATGTGATAATATGCCATTCTCAAAATTAACATGTTTCACCTTCCTATACAGGGAGGCAGACAGTTTGCCCATGTTGAATAATAGGATTTTTTTTCATTTCTCCTTTGTTTCCCTTTGTATGCCTCTTTTGAGGCTTGTATTTGAAGATCAAATTTTCTATTGAGCTCTGACCTTTTCATCAGTAAGATCTGTAAATTCTTTTTATTATTGAATGTCTGTTTCCTTGCCTGAAAGAATATACTCAATTTTGCTAGATAATTGATCCATGGTTGTAGTCTTAGTTCTCTTAGCTTATGGAATATGATATTCCAGTCCCTCTGATCTTTTAAGGTAGAAGCTACAAGGTCTTGTTTGATCTGGACTATAGTTCCTCAAAATTGAGGTTGTTCCTTTCAAGTTTCTTGTAGTATTTCCTCCTCCTGCTAGTACTGGAATTGGGCAATTTGTTGACATTTTGAGTCTGGGATGTCTTTCAGGAGATGATAGTTGGATTCTTTTGTTTTTCTTTATTGCAATTTATTTATTTTTTTAGTTCTCAATATTCACTTCCAAAAGAATTTGAATTCTAAATTTTCTCCCCATCTCTCCCCAACTCCCCCCACCACAGAACACCATGCACCTAACTGACCCCTTCCTCCAGTTTGTCTTCCTTTCTATTACTCTCCCTTCTTCCATAGCCCTCCCCTCTATTTTTATGTAGGGCAAAACAGATTTGTTTATCCCATTGTCTATATATATTTTATTTTCTAGTTGCATACTAAAACAATTTTTACATCCACTATTAAAGCTTTCAGTTCCATATTCTCTCCCTTCCTTCCTCCCCACGCACACTCATTGAGAAAATAATTCAGTATAGGTCATATATGTGTAGCCATGCAAAACACTTCCATAATACTTATGCTGCAAGTGACTAACCACATTTTCTTCTGTCCTATCCTGCCCTCAATTTATTCCATTCCCTCCCTTGACCAGTCCTCTCACAATGATGTTTGCTTCTGATTATCCCTTTCCCCAATTTTCTGTGCCTTCTATTAACTTCCCTCTCCTATTCTCTTCCTTCCTGCAGGGTAAAATAGATTTCCATACGCAATTGAATGTGTGTTATTTCCTTTTTAAGCCAAATCCCATGAGAGTAAGGCTCACTTATTTCCTTTCATCTCCCCCCTCTTCCCCTCCATTCTAAAAGCTCTTTTTTGCCTCTTTTATGTGAGATGATTTGCTACATTCTACCTCTCCATTTTTCTTACTCCTAGTACATTCCACTCAACAATAAATATTATGTTTTATATATCATTGCTTCATATTCAGGTCACCCTGTGCCTTCTGTCTAGATACACACATACACAAAAACACATATACATGCACCCATGTGCATATATGCATATATGTGTATATATACATGTATATGTATATATAATATACATGCATACATATTCATACTCACATACTCACACATGCACATATGCATGTGTGTGAGTACATATACACAGACACAAACATACACACACACACACACACACATATATTCCCTCTTGCTACTCTAGTACTTGAAAAGGTCTCATGAGTTATGAATAAATAACATCTTTCCATGTAGGAATGTAAACAGTTCAACTTTAATGAGTTCCTTAAGGCTTCTGTTTCCTGTTTACCTTTTCATCTTTCTCTTGATTCTTGTATTTGAAAGTCACATTTTGTATTCAGCTCTGGTCTTTTCAAAAAGAATGTTTGGAAGTCCTCTATTTCATTGAAATTTCATTTTTTCCCTGCAGTATTATACTCAGTTTTGCTGTGTAGGTGATTTGTGATTTTAATCCTATCTGCTTTGAACTTTGGAACACCATATCCTGAGTCCTTCAATCCCTTTGTGTAGAAGCTGCTAAATTCAGAATTATCCTGATTGCATTTCCACAATACTTGAATTGTTTCTTTCCATCTGTTTGTAATATTTTTTCTTTGATTTGGGAACTCTGGAATTTAGCTATGATTTTCCATCAGTTTTCCTTTTGTGATTCCTTTCAGGAGGCAATCATTGAATTCTTTACTCTTCCATTTCATTATCTGCTTGTAGAATATCAGGGGAGTTTTACTTGATAATTTCATGAAAGATGATGTTTAGGCTCTTTTTTTATCATGGTTTTCAGGTAAACCAATAATTTTTAAAATTATATTTTCTGGATCTATTTTCCAAGTCAGTTGTTTTTTCAGTGAGATATTTCAAATTATCTTCTTTTTTAATTCTTTTGATTTTGTTTTATAATTCCTTGGTTTCTCATGAAGTCATTAGCTTCCATCGGCTCCATTCTAATTTTTAAAGAATTAATTTCTTCAGTGACCTTTTGGACCTCCTTTTCCATTTGGCCAATTCTGATTTTTTTAAAGCTTTCTTCTCCTTACTGGCCTTTTGGACCTTTTTTTTCCAGTTAGGTTAGTCTACTTTTAGAGGTGTTATTTTCTTCAGCATTTTTTGGGTTTCCTCTAGTAAACTTTGTTTTTCATAATATACTTGAATCACTCTCATTTTTCTTCCCAATTTTTCTTCCACCTCTTTTACATGACTTTCAAAATCCTTTTCCATGTACTGGGACCATTACATATGTTTTTGGAGGCTTTGCATGTAGAAGCCTTGACCTTACTATCTTCCTCTGATAGTATACTTTGTTCTTCCTCATCCAAAAGGATGGAAAAAAATACCTTTTCACCAAAAAAGGAACCTTCTGTAGCCTTATTTTCCTCTTTTGGGGCATTTCTCAAGCCAGTTACTTGACTTTTGTGTCCTTCGTCAATTGAGGGGTACACCAACTTGGGCTTCAGAGGTTTTGTGCAGCTGTTCTCTGAGATATTTTTAGGTACCTGTAAGTTTTCAGTTCCTCCAATATGACACAATCAAGGGAGACATATTTGCTCCTCTCCTGGTCTGCCCTCTGGTCTGTGAGCAGCCAAAAGTTTGGGTTTTTTGCTAGTAGGATCCTTTTCCACACCCGCCACCAACTCTCCACTCCACTGCTCCTCCTTACTCCAGGACCATCACTCACTCAGGACTGAGAAGATCAGCTGCTTGATTCCCCCAGGCTGGGGGCTCACAAAGTAGACTCTGCTGCCCCAATGGCTGATGCTGCCTTGAGGCCCTGGATGTGGTCCAACCTCACTCTCCTCTCACACAGGTGAAAGAGCTTTATTACTGACCTTTGAAGTGGTCTTTGGCATTTGCGATTTGAGAAATCTGTAAACACACAGTGGCTACCTGTGATTCAGTGCCCTAAAGCCTGTTCTAGTTCTTCTATGACATGCAATTCACGCTGGCTGCGTTCTGTCCCAAGACCCTTGTAATAGACCCTTCCAGTCTGCCTTCTGGTGGTCTTGAGCTGAAAATCTGTTTTACTCTGACATTTTGTGGCTTCTGCTGCTCTAGAATTTCTTTAGAATTATCGTTTAGAGGTATTTTAAGGGCTACTGGGGGAGAGCTAGAGTAGGTCCATCTTGTTTCTCCACCATCTTAATTCTACCTGTGGTTGAATTCATTTGCTGATATTTTGCCCTCTGCATCTAAGACCTCAGGGCAGTTTTCATTGATGATTTCATGGAAGAGAGTGTCCAGGCTTTTTTGTCATTATGGCATTCCTGTAGACGAATAATTCTTAATTTTTCTCTCCTGTATCTATTTCCAGGACAGTTATTTTCCCAATTATATTTTCATTTTCTTCTATTGTTTCATTCTTTTGATATTGTTTCATTGATTATTGATGTCGCATAGAGTCATTAGTTTCTACTTGCCCAATTCTAATATTTAGGAAATTGTTTTTTTCAGTTATCCTTTCTACCCCCTTTTCCATTTGTCCAATTTTCCTTGTTAGATTTTGTACCTCCTTATACATTTGGCCAATTTGACCTTTTTTATTATTATTAATTAAATAATTAATTGATTTATTTTTATTTTTCATTTTTAACACAGTTCATATTACATAAAACAATTCCAACTTTTGGCCAGGTTATACTTCTTTTAAAGCATTTACAATATAGACAACAAACAAATTATTTTTAACATTAACCAACTGAGACACAAATAATAACTATGTATACTAACTTCATAAGCTTTTGACCCTAATTGTCTCCACACTATTACTAAGAATTAAGGGACCCAAACTTATTGTTGTTGGTCTAAAGTCCTAAGCCTAATAGCTTCATTTTAGACTTAACCTTGGATGTTCCCCTAACAACAATCAATAATTTAATAGATCTGATATTAACTTTACAAACCTTTTGACTACAAGAAATTACCACTAAGAGTAGGGACATTGCAGGGAAACAATATCTCCCCAACTTCATGTCAGTTCCAGGCAATAGTAGATTGTTAACTTGCATCCAGTGAGGCTTAAAGTCTGCCAGATGTCAGTGGGGAAATTGGATCAGGAGAATCCTACCTCAGCCCTGGCTGAACAGCTGCTCTCCCACCCTTCCCATGAGATCACGTTTTTCAGTTCATACCAGCATCTCAGAGGCTTACTGGCATCATGGATTGGAGGCTCAGACTGACTTTCTTACTATCCATACTCAGAAGAACAGTAAAAGTCCCATAGCATCTTAAAATAGCAAGTTTCAATAACCAGTTTCAGATATGACTATAATTTCACATTGACTAAGGAACATCTTTGAGGCAAGTCTTAAATGGCTTACATGCCTTTCTATACATATTCTAGTTCCTGCTTTAATAACAATCATAAAATCAAATTTACCATTAAATTTACCATTAAAACCTTAACTTTTCTATCAATGCCAAATTTTACCCCAAATTACTTTGGAAACTTAGACTAAAATTCTTTTCCCCAAACTAAAGATGTCTCTGGCTTAGTCTCAGTAATTAATTCAGTCAATTATTTTAATACTAATTGTTTCTACATCACTTTGCAACATGTTCAATTTTTCTCCCCATCTCTCTATTCCCCCTACCCACTAATACTTTGCATTCTGATTACCCCTTCTCTCAATGAGCCCTCTTTCTATCACACCCCACCCTTCCCTTATCCCCATCTTCTCTCTTTTCTTGTAGGGTAAGATAAATTTCTATACCCCACTACCTGTGTTCCTTATTTCTAAGGTTTATGCAATAATAATTCTCAACATTCATTTCTAACACTTTGAATTCCAACTTCTCTCCCTCCCTCCCTCCCTACCTGTCTCCACTGAGAAGACAAACAATTCAATACACACTAAATATGTGTCGTTTTGCAAAAGACTTTATTTTTTTATTCCCTCATTTAACCTTGTCCCTTCCCAAAAATGTTTTTTTCTAGTTACTCCCTTCTCCCATTTGCCCTCCCTTCTATCATTTTCCTCTCCCCACTTGTTTCTTTCTCCCCTACTTTCTTGTAGTATGATAGATTTTCATACCATATTTAGTGAGCATGTTATTCCCTCCTTAAGTCATATGTGGGGAGAGCAGCTTCACTTTTCCCCTCTCCCCTTCTCCCTTTTCACCTCCATTGAACAAGATTTTTCTTTATCTCCTTCATGAGTTATAGCCTGCCCCATTCCATTTCTCCCTTTCTCTTCCCAATATTTTCCTCACTCACTCCTTAATTTTTATTTCCTTTTTTGCAGATATCATCTCTTCTGATTCAACATAGCCTGTACTTTCTGTGTGTGTGTGTGTGTGTGTATACAATCCTTCCACCTACCCAAATACTGAGAAAAGTCTCAAGAGTTATAAATATTTTCTTTCCATATAGGAATGTAAACAGTTCAATTTTAGAAAATCTTTCATGATTTCTCTTTTCTGTTGACCTTTTCATTCTTCTCTTGATTCTTGTGTTTGAAAGTCAAATTTTCTATTCAGTTCTGGTCTTTTCACCATGAATGCTTGAAAGTGTTCTGTATTATTGAATGACCATTTATTCCTTTGAAGTATTATACTCAGATTTGCTGGGTTGCTGATTCTTGGTTTTAATCCCAGTTCCTTTGGCTTCTGAAATGCCTTATTCCAAGCCCTTCAATCCCTTAATGTTGAAGCTGCCAGATCCTGTGTTATTCTGATTGTATTTCCACAATACTTAAATTATTTCTTTCTAGCTGCTTCTAATATTTTCTCCTTGACCTGGGAACTCTGAAATTTGGCCACAATATTCCTAGGAGTTTCTCTCTTTGGGTCTCTTTCAGGAGGTGATCAGTGGATTTTTTCAATGTTTATTTTGCCCTCTGGTTCTAGAATATCAGGACAGTTTTCCTTGATAGTATCATGGAAGATAATGTCTAGGCTCTTTTTTGATCATGGCTTTCAGGTAGTCCCATAATTTTTAAATTGTCTCTCCTGGATATATTTTTCAGGTCCATCATTTTTCCAATGAGATGTTTCACATTATATTTTATTTTTTCAAATTTTTGGTATTGTTTTTTAGCTGCTTAGTTTATCTCATAGTCATTCACTTCTCTGAACTCAATTCTCTCTTTCAGAGAACTATTTTGTTCAGTGAGCTTTTGAACCTTCTCCAGTTGACTAATTCTGATTTTTATTGCCTCTTTCTCCTCATTGGCTTTTTGAACCTCTTTTTCCAGTTGAGTTAGCTTCTTTTTAAAGGTGTTATTTTCCTGAATGTTTCTTGGTTCTCCTTTAGCAAGTTGCTAACTCGCTTTTCAAGCTCTTCCATTGCCTGAGGCCAATTTAAGGTCACTTCGGAGGCCCTTTTTCCTCCTTTTTGGGCATTTTCCCAGTCAGTTACTTGACTTCTGAATTGTTTGTCAAGAGATTCAACTCAGCTGCTTGCTCCCCTGGGGTTTTTGGGTGGGGACAGGGCTGTCACTCAGGGCTGAGGCTTAGATCAATTGCTCCCTACCTCCCGAAGCTTTAAGCTGAGCTGCCTGGAAAATGGACCCAGGTTGCTTCTTGGCCACCGTAGCTGCCTGCAATCTGCTGCCAGGGCCTCTGCTATTGCCTGGGTTTATTGGTCGAAGAACCCCTTCGCCTCTTGCCAACTGGGAAAGCCCTCCCACACTAACCTTTGGAACTTTCTTTGTTGCTTGTGTGTTGAGGTATCTCGGACCCTCCCTGCTGGGGATTCTGCTCTGGAGGCCGGTTCCAGTCCTGTTTCTCCCCATGCTGCATGACCAGGACTGGGCTCCACTCCACTCAGCATCCCGTGAGATAGAGCTTTCCTGTTGGTCTTTCAGTTTACCTTTGGCTGGAGACCTCTTTTGCTCTGTTGTTCTGTGGCTTCTGCTGCTCTAGACTTTGTTGAGAGTTGAGAGTTTTTACAGGTATTTTGTGGACTATGGAGGAAGTGTTAGAGTATATGGGTCTTTGTACTCCACCATCTTGACTCTGCCCTCTGCCAATCTGACTTTTTAAGGAGCTGTTCTCTTCAATAATTTTTTTTTTCATTTTGTTAATTGTATTTATTAAGTTATTGGTCAGTTTTTCTTTTGCCTCTTTAATTTGGCTTTTACAATCCTTCATGAACTCTTCCAAGGACACTTTTTGGGCTTGAGACCAGTTCATATTCCATTTTCACGTTTCAGATGTGGAAATATTCTCAGTGCCATCCTTTTTTGAATTCATATTTTCATCTTCCCTTTAGCCATCATAAGATTCTATGATATTTGCTTTTCTAATTTGCTTCTTCCATGTGATTATTGCATTTTTTCTGACTTTTAAAGTGTATATCTGCTTCTGGAGCACAGGGGACTCAGTCCTACATTTCTTGTGCTGGGAGATTGAGGTGTGTTTACTGACTTCATATGTTGTGGCCTCTGGTTCTTTCAGCCAGAAGCTATATAATACTATATCTTACCTGGTGCTGAGCTTGCTGGTGTAGGCCAAGGCTGAGACCATGTGAATTCTTTCTAAGTTTTCCTGGAGCTCCAGTGAAGATCATGGCATGAGATGTGAGGGTGGGGTGGTCTGGCCTCTGGAGGTCTCTTCCTCCCTTAGGGCTGAGCTAGAGCACAGGCAGGTTCAGTTGCTGGTGAACTCCAGTGTGCACTGGTGTCTGCTGTCTTAAGGCACACCTGGGTTCCTAGTGTGGATGATTACTGGCTCCCTCCTTCCCTAGGACTCATGATCTCCTCCATTCTACTGATTTGAGGCTGTTTCTGATGCCTCTGGTGCTGCACTGGTCCCTTTCAGCCTCAACAAGAGGTCTTCTTCCCATCAATCTTCCTAGCCTCCCATGCTGAAAGACTGCTGCTCCCCTTCAATACACTCCATTATTCTAGAATTTTCCTGGGAAATATTCTCTGGGTTTTTCAAGATCGAAAATAGGAGGATGAGAGTATTTACAGTTTGCTCCTCCATCTTGGCTCCCAGAAGTTCAAGCAGATGACTTTCAAACAATTAGTCTGTAGGCTGACAGCCTCAGAAGTAGCTGCTTCTGCTACCACAGTCCCTGTGCTTCTCTCTCATACATTTCTTCTGAATTTCTCCTGTCCTGAGACATTTGAGAATCCACACAGTCATTTCTGATTCAGTCCACTCCTAACCTTTCCTGCTCAGCTATGGCTGAGTCCCCATTCTGAATACATTTCTTTCTCAGTAGTATATGACACCTACAGAAAAAAATTGCCCATGTGGTAGTATGACATGGCATACTACTGTGAGGGCATTAAAAAATTCACAGTCCAGTGCAGAAAAGCAGAAATATTAAATATATCCTTTTTAGATCATGATGTAACAACAATTATATGTAATAAGGCACCATGAAAGATAGACTAAAAGATTAATTGGAAACTAAATAATTTCATTGCAATGAATTGGTGGGTCAAACAAAAAAATCATGAAAACAATCAATAACTTCATCCAAAAGAATGACAATCATGAGACAACCTACCAGGGGTGGAGCCAAGATGGTGGAGTAGAAAGACTCATGTATGCTAGCTCCGAATCCACAGCCCATAAATTTCCCATAAGAAGAACTTCCCACAAATTCTGGATCACTGCAAGGCGCACAGAAACACAGTGGAAGAGATTTCCGTTCCAGAGAGCCCTGGAGAGATGTCCCCAGGGTCTGTCCTGCCCCATAAAGCGGAGCCCACCCCAGTGCTTCCCTGGCCGTGGCCCCAGAGGAGCAGATCCGAGCAGGATTCAGGGACGGAACCTCCGGCAGCCGGGAAGGTCTCTCTGCCCACAGACGTTACAGGTCAGTGAGAGAGACTTCTGGGCTGGCCAAGAGGGGACCAGGGTGTCTCTGTGACTTGGGCCCCCTCAGGAGGAAGTGGTGGAGGCAGAGACAGGGGCAGCAGCAGTGGCCTGGGACTCGAACAGCAGGCAGAAGCTCAGGCCTCTGCATAAACCCCCTGAGGGAACTGAACCTGGGAGATGGCCCTGCCCCCACCCGCTCCATCACTGAAGGTCTCTGCATAAAGCCCCTGAGGGAACTGAGCCTGGGAGGCGGCCCTGCCCTCACCCGAGCACCAGAACTTGAGCTCACATTGAATAGCAGCTGCTCCCGCAGCGGATAGCCCATTTGAATCTCAGACCCCAAGCACTGGCTGGGCGGATCTAGGCAGGGGTGGACAGGAATCTCAGAAGTCAAGTAACTGGCTGGGAAAATGCCCAGAAAAGGGAAGAAAAATAAGACTATAGAGAACTACATAGAGGGGGTGCAGATGTTCCCACCTTTCAATTCTGATGATGAGGAAATATTCTTATCATCAGGGAAAGATGTGGAGGCCGGGGCCTCAGTACCCCAGACACCCCAGGGGGATGTCCGGTGGGCTCAGGCCTTGGAAGAGCTCAAAAAGGATTTTGAAAATCAAGTTAGACAGGTGGAGGAAAAACTGGGAAGAGAAATGAGAGAGATGCAAGAAAAGCATGAAAAACGGGTCAATACCTTGCTAAAGGACACCCAAAAAAATGCTGAAGAAAATAACACCTTGGAAAATGAGACAACCTACCAAAAATTTTGGGATGCAGTGAAAACAGTTCTTAGAAGAAATTTTATATCTCTGAATGCTTACACGATTAAAATGGAGAAAAAGGAGATCAATGAAATGGGCATGCAACTAACTAAAGCAAGAAAAATAACAAATTAACAATCCCCAATTAAATACCAAATTTGAAATATTGAAAACCAACAGTGAGATGAACAAAATTGAAATTTAAAAAACTATTAAACTAATAAATAAAATTAAAAACCAGATTTATTGAAAAACAATAAAATAGTTTTATGAAAAAAATTTCATAAGTTTTATGAAAAAACAATAAAGACCTTTTATTAATTTGATTTTAAAAGAGGAAGAAAACCAAATTACCAGTATCAAAATAAAAAAGGGTCAATTCACCATCAACGTAGAGGAAATTAAAACAATAATTGAAAACTAATTTGCCCAACTTTATCCCAATAAATTTGACAGTAGTAATGAAATGAGTGAATATTTGCAAAAATACAAACTTCCCAGAGTAGCAGAAGTGTAAGCAAAATATTTAAATCACCACATTTTTCAAAAATGATATTGAACAAGCCACCAATGAATTCCCTCAGAAAAAAATCTCTAGGGACAGATGGATTTACAAGCAAATTCTATCAAACATTCAAAGATCAATGAATTCCAATACTATATAGAGTATTTGGGGAACAAAAGACAAAGAAGGAGACCTACCAAATTTTTTTCTTATAATATAAATATTGTACTGATACTTAAACCAGGAAGAGTCGAAACAGAGAAAGGAAGTTATAGAACAATTTCCCCAATTAATATAGATGCAAAATGTTAATGTATTAGCAAAAATATTATAGCAATTTATCATGAGAATAATACACTATGACCAGGTAGGATTTATACCAGGATATTGGACTGGTTGATTATTAGGGAAAAAATATCAGTATAATTGCTCATATCAACAAAAAACTAACAGAATTCATAAGGTTTTCTGAATAGATTCAGAAAAAACTTTTGACAAAACACAATTCTCATTTTTATTGAAAAGATTAGAAGGGATAGTAATAAATGGAGTTTTCCTTAAAATGGTAAGTAGTATCTACTTAAAACCATAAGCAAGCATTATATGTAATGGAAATAAGCTAGATGCATGTCCAATAACGTCCAGGATGAAACAAGGATGTCTATTATCACCACTGTCATTCAGTATGGTACTAGAAATGCTATCTTTAGCAATAAGAGAAGAAAAATAAATTTAAAAAATAGAATAGTCAATGAAGAAACAAAGCAATCACTATGTGCAGATGACATGATGATACACATAGAGAATTGTAGACAATCATATAAAAACTACTTGTAATGATTAGCAACTTTGGCAAAGAGACAGCATATAAAATAAACCCACATTAATCATCAGCATTTCTATATATTACAAACAAAGCCCAACAGCAAAAGATAGAAAGATAAATTTCACTTATAATAAGTAAGTGGAATAATTGTAAACAACATAAAATACTTGGGAGTCTACCTACCACAACAAACCCCAGAACTATATGAACATAATCACAATGCACCTTTCACACAAATCAAGTCAGATTTAAATACTGGCAAGGGAATCAGTTGCTCTTTGGCATGCCAAGCTAATAGAATAAGATATTATGTACATAAATAATATAATATAATGTAATATCATATCATATATATAGTATAGTATCGTATAATATATGATATGATATGATATAATAATATAGTTACACGTACATATATTATATATACTTTACATATATATGTGATACATAATATATATGTTACATAAATAAAATATTTATATTTAATATTTTATTAATAAAAATAAATAGTAATTAATAAATAAGTGTTAATATTTATATAAAATATATAATAGAATATAGCAAAAATGATCATTCTACCAGAATCAATTTATTTATTTAGTGCCATACTAATCAAACTGCCAAAACATTATTTCATAGGAGCAGAAAAAACAGTAACAAAATTCATCTGGAATAACAAAAGGTCAAGAATATCCATTGAATTAATGAAATAAATTCTAGGGAAGCAGACCTCGTCATACCAAATCTTAAATTGTATTGTACAGCAGCCATCATAAGAACTACTTTGTATTGGCTAAGAAATATAGTGGGATCAGTGGAATAGGTTATGCATACAAGACACAGTAGCCATGACTATAGTAATCTACTGTTTTACAAATCCAAAGACACCTGTTTCTGGGATAAGAATTCACTATTTGAGAAAAACTGCTCAGAAAACTGGAAAATAGTATGACATAAACTGGTCATCTTGCATGATACAGCAAAATAAAGTCCAAAAGGGGACACAATCTAGGTATAAAGGTTGATACTATAAGCAAATCAGACAAAGCAATAGTTTACTTTTCAGATTTAAGGAGAATGGAGGAATTTAAGGACAAACAAGAGATAGATAACATTATGACATGCAGTATGGATCATTTTGATTAAATTAAATTGAAAACTTTTGGCACAAAGTCAATGCAACCAAGACTAGGATGGAAGCAGAAATCTAGGAAATAATTTTTATAGCCAGTGTCTCTGATAAAGACCTCATTTCTAAAATATGTAGAGAACTGAGTTAACTTGGTAAGATTACAAGTCATTCCCCAATTCATCAGTCGTCAAAGGACATGAACAGGTAGTTTTCAGGTGAACAAATTAAAGCTATATATAGTTATATGGAAAAAAAAGACACTCTAAATCACTGTTGATTAGAGAAATGCAAATGAACCAACTCTGAGGTACCTCTTCACACCTGTCAGATTGTCTAACATGACAAAAGTGGAAAATGATACATTTTAGAGACGATGTGGGAAAATTGGAATACCATTGCATTGTTATTGGAGTTGTGAACTGATCCTACCATTGTGAAGAACTGTTTAACTGTTTGGAACTATGCCCAAAGAGCTATAAAAATGTGCATACCCTTTGTCCCAGCAATACTGTATCCCGAGGAGATGATAAAAATAGATAAAAGACCCACATGTAAAAACTATATTCATAGCAGTTCTTTTTGTTTCACCAAGAATTGGAAATTGAAGGAATGGTCATCAGTTGGGTAATAAATGGACAATATGTGGTACATGAATGTAAAGGAATATTATGCTGTAACAAATGGTGAGCAGGTGGACTTCAGAAAAACCTTAAAATTCTTAAATGCACTGATGCTGAGTGAAGTGAGAAGAACCAGGAGAACATTGTGAACAATAATAGCAACATTGTGTGATGACCACTTTTGATAGTCTTAGCTCTTCTCAGTAATGCAAGGACCTAAAACAACTCCAAGGAACTCATGATGGAAAAAACCATCCACATCCACAGAAAGAAACATGGAATCTGAAAGCAGATCAAAGAATATTATTTGTTGTCTTTTTTTGTTTACTCTTATTTTTTCTGTCTCATGGTTCCTCCCCTATGTTCTTATTCTTCTATACAACATGACTAATGTGAAAGTTGTGTTTAATAAGAATGTACATGTAGAACGTATATTAGATTACAGTCTTGGAAAGGAGCGATGGGAAGGAGGTGGAGAAAATTTAAAACTTATGGAAATGAATGTTGAAAACCAAAGATAAATTTACTTCTTTTAAAAAATTATTTTATAAAATGACCCACAGTGATTTTTTTCTTTGATTTCCAATCTGTATTTAATCTGATTATATTGTAGGTTATTTATCAAGGTTTTACAGAATGAACTCACTGTATTTACTACTTTGACAGTTTGGTTCTACTCTTCCAACATTATCTCTTTAAAAAATTTCACTCAATACCTTGATTTCCCCGATTCGGAAATTGACTTCAGAGGGAAGCCTTTGAATGCCATAATATTGAACAATAGACTACAACAATTAAAACATCAGATCATTTGTCTAAGGAATGATAATTTTTAAAATTTCTGTTAATGATTGATGTAATACAAAGGCTTTCATGTGCAGAAACTAGAATTTTTACTAAGCCATAAAGAGTACATGACTACCTGGAATATTACAACTACAAAAAATAATAATAATCTCATCAGATTATCTGCTATTGATCAGGTTTTCAAACTGAGACCCACAAATCTCATCCTCTCCATCTAGCAATTGAAGCTGTAAAGTAGAGTACAGCCAATATACTGGTAAGCACTTCCTTTCTGAGGGAAGAGAAAAGAAATATCTGCACTGCATTCATCCTTGCAACCTATGAAATCCTAAGAAAACCACTGTCACTTCTCTGTTAAAACTGCAAATATGCATTTCCTTTATAAAAATCTCATACGTTAATGTTTTGCTTCTTGAATGTTAATTTCCAATACTAACCTTTGCTTTAAAATATACTGCAAATAGTATTTTTCTGGGTCTTAAGTCTAGACATTTTCACAGATTCTCACAACCTCTCAAACACCACCAAAACAGAAACTATATTAGAAGGATGAAACTTCAGCGATTCTGTGGTCTAGTACCTGAAGAAATCAAAACAAGGCTTAAAAAATAAATTCTGGAATTGATTCTTGCTTACTCTATGCTCATTTAGCTCATATGCAAGGATGAATGCAGTGCAGATATTTCTTTTCTCTTCCCTCAGAAAGGAAGTGCTTACCAGTATATTGGCTGTACTCTACTTTACAGCTTCAATTGCTAGATGGAGAGGATGAGATTCGTGGGTCTCAGTTTGAAAACCTGATCAATAGCAGATAATCTGATGAGATTATTATTATTTTTTGTTGTTGTAATATTCCAGGTAGTCATGTACTCTTTATGGCTTAGTAAAAATTCTACATTGTGGAGAGTGAGGCCACACTAGCAGGTCCAAGGAGACAACACAGATTTGCATTAATTAACACACACACACACGCACACACACACAGCAATCCTACCACCCTCCTTCCAGTGAAATAAAAACCCTAGCTTCAGGCTTTGGAAGCTTTCATGAACTTCTCCGGACAACTTTGCCACAGCTCTTCAAAAACAAAAGCCTACTGAGATCTATAACCCAGAAGGACCAGTACTACATGAAGCTCCAAACTGCTAGTGCTGGGGAAAATAAGTTCTGAACTACTGGAGACAGGAAAAGAAGATTCTGAACTACTAGAGCCAGGCACAGAAATAAGGAACAGAGGTAATAGGACAGGGTAATGGTAATTTAAATCCAAAGATTTTTCCCATTCCTTAATAGTCCCATGTGACCTGCTTGGCTCACATGGAAAACTGAGTCACATGAATCTGTGGAGGGAGGCTCAGGCTCAGGATCTGAAGAGATTAAATAAATGAAATAAATGAATGAATGAATGAAAAAACCCTTTCCTGTGACTTGATCATCAGCTAAAGTTCTAGGGTAATCCAAGAATATGATTGAATACTTGAAAAAAATCAACAAATCAGAATCTTATTTTCATTAATTAGTTCTGGGCCCTCACCCCAGTTTATTAAATATTAGCTATTTAATAAACTAGAGAAACCTGTTTTCCCAACTCATCTCTTTCTATCAAAATTTCTAATCTCCTAAGCTTCTATAAACATTAAAATTAATGACTTTGCAATATATTAACATAGTAATAGCTAATATAAAATAAATCTCATTTCATGTTTTAGTTGTTTAGAAAATCATAACCAGAGCCAGGAAGCAAAGTACCATCGTAACAGCCATAAACAGGAATGCACTTTTTATTATAATATGAAAAGAGTAAGTTCTATTTGTCTTCTCACAGTTTGTCTAAAACCATTACTGTTAATAGTATTTTTCAAATACTAGTTAAATTCAGTCTCTTTAGAAATGATAGTTAAAAAACAAAACAAAATCAACAAAAGTCAAAGACTTTCCTTAAATCAAAGCTCAAACACTCACAATTAATTCTTGGGAAATTGGAGTTAAACTGTCTTTGTTCAAAATTCCAAAGTCTCTTAAGATATAGTAAAAGTATGTGTAGTCTCTGTATGAGAGGCTATTGAAGTTGATGATACGTAAAGTGCAAAACCTTAGCAAAGATATTCAAACACTTGGCAATTATGTACATTTACAACAGTACTTCTCCACATCTGTCCAAGTAAATAACATTAACAGACTGAACGTAAATATTCATCAAATTCAAAGAGCTATATTTTCTCCTAACTAGTTCATATAAAATTTACCAAAAGACAAACCTCAATGAATTAAAGCTATTCTAATTCTAGCTATTTCTGACTAAGGGCTATGGCTTTTGTTAGTACCTTAGGTTCTTAAGTCTGGGCATAAAAAATAATACATAATCATCAAATGAGTAACAGCTGAAGAATTTGATGGAATGATGGTTGTTCCACCTAGAAAAATAAAAACCTTGGGGAAAAAATTTATTCTAGGTATTTGAAGCACTGTGTAGAATATGGGTTATCTTGACCTCTAACAGTACTTTCTTTTTTATAAGAAAACTCCCAATCCAATATAAACATTTAACAAAAATTATAAATACATTCAAAAGAACAACTAGTTATAAAAAAAGATAGTTTACATTTTTTACAAAAGGCCTTCATAGTTGGCTTCTTATTTCACCTTTGCAGTTTCCCAATTTACCTCATCAACAGACTCAGTACTAGTCAAAGGAAATTTAAAGCAATTAATTCATTTCTTCTTATTCTTTCAGTTATAATCATATCATTTCAATTTTACTCATGATGTCAGATAATGGATTAAGATTTATCTGTCATATTCCTTAAATGGAGTTCATACATTAAACTGATATCTTGGAGAATTGTTGATCACTTTAACTTTGGTAACACAACAATTAGGAAATGGTTGATTTTTAGTAGAAAATTTATTTAATACCTTATCTCCATCACTGTGGGTTTAAGCATAAGTAATAGGGCACATAAATGGTGCGGTCGATAGAGTGCTGGACTTGGAGTCAAGAAAATGAGTTCAAATATGGCCTCAGATACTTACTAAATCTGTGACCCTGTGCAAGTCACTTAATCCTTTTTGCTTCAGTTTCCTCACCTGCAAAATGAACTAGAGAAGCCAATGGCAAACCATTCCCCTTCCTTTGTCAAGAGAACTCCAAATGGGGTCATAAAGAGTTGGACATGACTGAAATGACTGAACATTTCATAAGAAATTCATTAACCAGGAGCTTTTACTGAAAAAAAAGAGTAGGGCATTGCAGTTAGGAATAAATTTCTATCGTCTATGCTAGAAATTTAAAGTTTAAGAATTAGAGTTTAAAGTATAAGTTTTAACAAATGTTTAAATAAAATAATTCTTAGCTCTGAGGTGAGGAAACATTTTGATATAGCAAATTTATAAAGTCACATTACTCAACAAAGTACGTGCCAGGCCCATGGTTTTACCAGAAAGGAGGCATTTTGAATTAAAAAAGAAACAAACATCAGAAAACGGAGTCTGAAAGATCCAGCTATTACTTTCATAAGATCACCTTCTCAACTATCATGGCAATATAAAAGCAACTTGAACTGACTATAACTACTGGAGGTACAAGACATCACTCCTCATGGACAGCTGTCGGCATTTCTTCTTACATAATGGCTTGACAATTCACTAATATAAACATTTTTAGTAGGATTAAAACTGAGATCAAATCAAAATTACAGTTCAAAATTGCAGTGAAGGTTTCAAACCATGTAATAAATTTGATTACTTACAATTTGTAGTAAGGTAGAGTCATGACCATATTAAAATTAATAATACAAATGCTGGGTTTTTTTTAACTGTAGCACAATATTACAAGGTTCAAAGCATTCCTTTATATCCACTGAGTGCATATAAAATAATTTGACACTTTTAAGTCTTTTTTACTTGGTTCTACCAAGACAACCTACCATCATATTACATGCATCATGGTATTCTTAATGTATTTTTTAAATAGTTTTTAATTTTTTTTCAGGTTTTACATCTCCACAGTATTCTATGCATTCTTCCACCTTCCCCTTTCCAGAGAGATATCCCATATAACAGACAGTGTTTTCTTATTTTCAGAGACAAAAAAATCAGCATTACTGATTGATACATTGAGAAAGTCTGAAAACATGTGAAGTGAAACATAAGTAGACTTTCCACCTCCAACAAGGAGTATGTTGGGTTTGTCTTCTTCTATCTCTTCATATGAGTCTTGTTGAACATTGCTTTGTTACATTTACTTTTGATTTTTTGGTGTCATTATTCTTTGCATTTAAATTGTTTTATTAAATGTGTATATTGTTTTCTTGGCCCTGCTTACTTCACTCTGCATCGTTTCATATAGATGTTTCTCTATTTTTATCACACATAATTTCTTACAGCACAGCAGAAGTCTTTTACATTCATGAACCAAGACTTGTTTAACTATTCCTCATTCTTTCTTTCTAATTCTTAGTGACAACAAAAAGGGCTTCTTTAAATATTTCTGGGTACGTTTTTAAAAAGCAATATCTCTCTGGTAACATAAGCCCAATAATAGAGTCTCTGAATCAAATGATATGGATACTTTAGTCGCTTTATTCTCTCAATTCCTTATTGCTTTCCAAAATGGTTGTACAATTTCACAGAACCACACTAACATTGACTGCAAGGATTTTTCACCATTTTTCTTCACTTTGAAGGTGTGATGCAAAGCTTCAAATTTGTTTTTATTTGAAATTTTCTTATGAGTATTTATTTGAGATTTTTTTCAAGTGATTGTGAATTCTTTCCATTTTTTCTTCTTTTAATAATTTACTTTTCTCCAATCATGTGTAAAAACAATTTCTAACATTCTTTTTGCTAAATTTTGAGTTCTAAATTATCTCCTTCCCTCTGAGATGTAAATCCAACTGGTCCTGAAGACTTTTCTTAGGGAATTCCTTGATGACTAATAACAATTATTTTTCCAAAAAAAAAAGGGTTATTTAAGTATTCTATTTCTTCCTCTGTTAATATGAGCAATTTCTGGTGGGATGAGCCAGGATGGCAGAGTAACAGAATGGACTTTCTAGAGCTCTTCCCCCAAGCCCAACCAAATACCTGTAAAAATAACTCTAAACAAATTCTGGAGCTACAGAACCCATAGAATGATAGAGTGAGACAAATCTCCAACCCAAGACAACCTGGAAGGTGGCCAGGAAGTGTCTATCACACCATGCTGTCACAGATGGGACTTGAGCAAGCCTTGGGAGGGACTGAATCTTGGGCACTTGTAGTGGTTTCCAGACTTCCCAATCTCTAAATGCTAAGGACAAATTGAAATGTCAGTGGAAAAAACCTGTTGGACTTGTGTGAGAGAGCAGGGTGGTCCAGTTCCAGATCCAGGGTGGCAGAGAGGGTGGAGGAGCTCCCAGAGGAAGATTCTGCAGCCGAAGATGCAGAGGCAGGGGCAGCAGTAGCTGCAGGGAGTATTTCTGGAGCTCTAGAACCACAGATTGTTGAGAGACAGAGTGGCTGACAGCAAACAACTCAAAAGCAAAGCAAATAGCATGGAAAGTGAGCAAAAACAGGAAAAAGAATCAGACTATAGAATCTTAACTTGGTGACAAGAGAGACCCAAGCATACAAACAGAAGAAAAGGTCAAAGCTACTACATCCAAAGCCTCCCAGAAAAATGTTAATCGTTCTCAGACCATTTAAGAGCTCAAAAATGATTTTGAAAATCAAGTAAGAGAAGTAGATCAAAACTGGGAAAAGAAATGAGAGTGATGCAAGAAAATAATGAAAAATGAGTCAACTGCTTGCTAAAGGGGAACCAAAAAATGCTAAAGAAAATAACACTTTAAAAATAGACTAACCCAAATGGCAAAAAAGATCCAAAAGGTCAATCAGTAGAAGAATATCCTAAAAAGTAGAATTGGTCAGATGGAAAAGGAGGTCCCAAATCTCACTACAGATAATAATTCCTTAACCATTAAAATGGAGCAGATGCAAGATAATGGTTTTATGAAAAATCAAGAAACTACAAAACAAAACCAAAGAAATGAAAAAATAGCAGACAATGTGAAATATATCTGGAAAATAGTTCCAGGAGAGACAATTTTAAAATTATTGGACTACCTGAAAGCCATGATCAAAGGAAGAGCCTAGATATCATCTTTCAAAAAATTATCAAGGAAAACTGCCCTGATATTCTAGAATCAGAGGGTAAAATAGATACAAAAGAATCCACTGATTGTCTCCTGAAAGAGATCCCAAAAGGAAGATGCCTAAGAATATTGTAGCCAAATTCAAGAGCTCCAAGGTCAAAGAGAAAATATTGCAAGCAGCCAGAAAGAAACAATTTCAGTATTGTGGAAATACAGTCAGGACAACACAAGATCTAGCAGGTTCTACATTAAAAGACTTCCAGACTGGAATATGACGTTGCAGGGATCCAAGGAGTTAGGATTAAAACCAAGAAACAGTTACCCAACGAAGGTGAGTATAAAACTTCAGGGGGGAAAGTGTTCATTCAATGAAACAGAGAACTTTCAAGACCTCTTGTTGAAAAGACCTGAGCTGAATAGAAAATTTGACTTTCAAACACAAAAATCAGGAGAAGCATATAAAGTTAAACAGGAAAGAGAAATCATAAATAGACTTACTAAAGTTGAACTGTTTACATTCCTACATGGAAAGATCATATTTGAAACTCTTGAAACTTTCCTCAGTATTAAAGTTGTTGGAGAGATTTTATACACACACACACACACACACACACAGAGGGCACAGGGTGAACTGAACAGATAAGGATGATATCTAAAAAATAAATTAAGCAGTGAGAGGGATATGTATTGAGAGAATAAAAGGACAAATAGAATTGGGCAAATTATCTCATGCAAATGAGGCAAGAAAAAGATTTTTCGATGGAGGGGTAAAGGAGGTAGAAGAGAGGGAAAGAATGAGCCTTACTCTCATTGAATTTGGCTTAAGGAGGGAATAACATGCACATTCAATTTGGTACAAAAATCTATCTGCACTACAAGAAAATGGGGGAAAAGGGACAAGGGGGTCTGGGGAATGATAGAAGGGAGGGCAAATGGGAAGAGGGAGTAATTAACAGTAAATTCTTTTGAGAAGAGTTAGAGTCAAAAGAGAATAGAATTAATGGGGCAGGGTAGGATGGAGGGAAATATAGTTAATATTTCAAAATATGACTGTTATGGCAGTGTTTTGCATAACTACACATGTGTAACCTATATTAATTTGCTTGCCTTCTCAGTGGGGATGAGTGGGGAGGGAAGAAGAGAGAATAGTTGGAATTCAAAGTTTTAAAAGCAAATATTAAAAATTGTCTTTACATACAACTGGGAAATATGATCTATCTTGCCCTACAAGAAAATAGAGGGGATGGGAATAAGGAAAGGAAAGGATGTGATAGAAGGGAGGGTAGACTGGGAGATGGGATAATCAGAATGCATGCTGTCTTGGGGTGGAGGGAGGGGAAAGATGGGGAGAAAATTTGGAGCTCAAAATCTTCTGAAAGTGTCTTTTTAAAACTAAAAATAAATAACTTTTTTTACAAAAATTGAAAAAATATTATTAAAATTATCAACTATGTATTTCATTTAGCTTTTTAATTAAAACACAATATAAAAAAACATGGGCAATTTGTTTGTTTGGAAATATTCATCCATTTCCCTTAGACTGTCAAATTTATTAACATATAATTGGGAAAAATAGCTTTTAATGATGGCATTAGTTATTAATTAATTATTACAAATTGTCTCATTTTCTGGTGAATTCACCCTTTTTGTTTTTGATGTCAGCAATTTAGTTTTCTTTTTTCTTTTTTAAAACAAATTAGCCATTTTTTGCATATTTTATTGGTTTTTCCATAAAACCAGATCCCAGTTTTGTTTATTAGTTTAATGATTTTTTTATTTCAAATTTTATTAATCTCTCCTATAATTTTCAGGATGTCTAATCTAGCTTTTCACTTGAAAACTGTTCATATCTTTTGATTATCTATTGGAGAATGGTTATAACTAATATGACATACATACTTATGCACACAATATATACATATGCGATATGACATACACACATACTTAAACGCATGCAAACATACACATATATGCATAGATAGATAGTTTATATGTCTTTTATACCAAGCCTTATCAGAGAAACTAGATATAAAGAATATTTCTTATTCAACTATTTCCCTACTTATCCTAAATGCACTAATAGCTGTGCAGAAATTTTTCAATTTCAATTAAAGTTTTATTTTTTATAATTTGAAATTGTGTCTCTCTGGATTAAGAATACATCTCTTAGGGGGAGGAGCCAAGATGGCAGAGTAGAAAGATTCACGTATGCTAGCTCCAAACCCACAGCCCAAAAATTTCCTGTAAAAAGAACTCCCCACAAATTCTGGAGCAGTGCAAGCTGCGCAGCAATGCAGTGGAGATTTCTGTTCCAAAGAGCCCTGAAAAACCGACCCCAAAGGTCCGTCGCGCACCAGACATGGAGCCCACCCTTGCACTGCCCTGGCTACAGGGCCCCAGAGGAGCAGATCTGAGCAGGCTTCAGGGACGGAACCTCCAGTGGCTGCGAAGGTCCCTCCACCCACAGGCGCTACAGGTCAGTGAGAGAGACTTCTGGGCTGGCCAAGAGGGGACCAGGGTGTCTCTGTGACTCAGGCTCCCTCGGGAGGCAGTGGCAGAGGCAGTAGCAGAGGCAGCTGTGGCCCAGGACTCCAGGAGCAGGCAGGAGCTCAGGGCCATTACTGAAAGTCTCCGCATAAACCGCCTGAGGAAACTGAGCCTGGGAGGCAGCCCTGCCCCCACTCGAGCTCCAGAACTTAAGCTCACATTGAATAGCAGCCCTGCCTGCTACTGAAAGCCCTGAGGCTGGGGAGCAGCACCTGAATCTCAGACTCCAAGCACTAGCTGGGAGGATCTAGGTGGGGGTGGAGAGGAATCTCAGAAGTCAAGTAACTGGCTGGGAAAATGCCCAGAAAAGGGAAAAAAAATAAGACCATAGAAGGTTACTTTCTTGGGGAACACATGTTGCCACCTTTCCTTTCTGATGAGGAAGCACAATGCTTACCATCAGGGAAAGACATAGAAGCCAAGGCCTCTGTATCCCAAACATCTGAAATAGATATCCAATGGGCTCAGGCCATGGAAGAGCTCAAAAAGGATTTTGAAAATCAAGTTAGACAAGTGGAGGAAAAACTGGGAAGAGAAATAAGAGAGATGCAAGAAAAGCATGAAAAACGGGTCAATGCCTTGGTAAAGGACACCCAAAAAAATGCTGAAGAAAATAACACCTTGAAAAATAGGCTAACTCAATTGGCAAAAGAGATTCAAAAAGCCAATGAGGAGAAGAATGCTTTCAAAAGCAGAATTAGCCAAATGGAAAAAGAGGTTCAAAAGCTCACTGAAGAAAACAGTTCTCTCAAAATTAGAATGGAACAGATGGAGGCTAATGACTATGAGAAACCAAGAAATCACAAAACAAAACCAAAAGAATGAAAAAATGGAAGAGAATGTGAAATATCTCAGGGAGAAACAACTGACCTGGAAAATAGATCCAGGAGAGACAATTTAAAAATTATGGGACTACCTGAAAGCCATGATCTAAAAAAGAGCCTAGACATCACCTTTCATGAAATTATCAAGGAAAACTGCCCTGAGATTCTAGAACCAGAGGGCAAAATAAGTATTGAAGGAATCCATCGATCACCACCTGAAAGAAATCCAAAAAGAGAAACTCCTAGGAACATTGTGGCCAAATTCCAGAATTCCCAGCTCAAGGAGAAAATCTTGCAAGCAGCTAGAAAGAAACAATTCCAGTATTGTGGAAATATAATCAGGATAACACAAGATCTAGCAGCTTCTACATTAAGGGATCGAAGGGCATGGAACAGGATATTCCAGGAGTCAAAGGAACTAGGTCTAAACCCAAGAATCACCTACCCAGCAAAACTGAGTATAATATTTCAGGGGAAAATATGGTCTTTCAATGAAACAGAGGACTTTCAACCATTCTTGATGAAAAGACAAGAGCTGAAAAGAAGATTTGAACTTCAAACACAAGAATGAGAAGAAGCATGAAAAAGCAAACAGCAAAGAGAAGTCATAAGGGACTTACCAAAGGTGAACCGTTTACATTCCTACATGGAAAGACAATATTTGTAACTCTTAAGACTTTTCAGTACCTGGGTAGTTGGTGGGACCACACACACACATACACACACATGCATGCACACATGCATACACACATGTACATGTGTGCATGTGCACACACATGCACGCACATACAGAGACAGAGAGCGCACAGAGTGAACTGAATAGGATGGGACCATATCTTAAAAGAAATTAAGGTAAACGGTGAGGAGAAATGTAGTGAGAGGAGAGAGGGTGAAATGGAATGGGGTAAATTATCTCTCATTCAAGAGGCAAGAAGGAGACTTTTTAGTGGAGGGGAAAAGAGGAGAGCTGAGAAAAAAAAAACATGAAGTTTACCATCATCACATTCGACTAAAGGAAGGAATAAAATGCACACTCATTTTGGTATGAAACCCTATCTTACAATACAGGAAAGTGGGGGATGATGGAAGGGAGGGCAATGGGAGGAGGGAGCAATTTGAAGTCAACACTCGGGGAGGGACAGGATCAAAAGACAGAATAGAAACAATGGGGGGCAGGATAGGATGGAGGGAAATACAGTTAGTCTTACACAACACGACTAATATCGAAGTCATTTGCAAAACTACACAGATATGGCCTATATTGAATTGCCTGCCTTCCCAAAGGGAATGGGTGGGGAGGGAGGGATGGAGAGAATTTGGAACTCAAAGTTTTAGGAACAACTGTCAAGTATTGTTGTTGTTACTAGGAAATAAGAAATACAGTTAAGGGGGAATAGAATGTTATCTGGCCCTACAGGACAAAAGAGAAGATGGGGACAAGAGAAGGGAGGGATGATAGAAGAGAGGGCAGATTGGTGATAGGGGAAATTAGAATGCTCGGTGTATTGGGATGGGGGAGGGGAAAAATGGGGAGAAAATTTGGAACCCAAAATTTTGTGAAAATGAATATAAAAAGTTAAATAAATAAATTTATATTAAAAAAATTTAAAAAAGAATACATCTTTTATCTAAAAGTGTGAGCTTTGTACACTTGATTGATTTTTCTTCCAAAATTTTTTATGGTTGCTGTCCTTTGTTCTTGAAGAAGATCAAAATGACATCACTATGTTAAAGTCATGTTACAGTGTATTCAAATGTGGCTGATGAAACCAATATGAGTTCAGAATGCTCTATCATAGATCAGGCACAAATAGCCTATGTGAACTTTTGGGGTAGACTTTCTAAATTTACTCGCTCCATGTTTTTTTTTTAGCCACTTCAATTCTGTTTTGCTCATAGAGCACAGAACTTTCTTTGATGCAGGTGTTTCTTGCTTAGCAATCTTTTGCCAGCATCTCCCATCTCATGCAATCAATTCCAAAGTTCATCAGAGTGATTTTTAGAGTGTCTTTATATTGCTTCCTTTGACCACTGCACACTTACTTGTATAAGTTCTTCATAATACAATGTTTTGGGCAAGCATGCATTTGGCATTCAAACTAGGTAGCTAATCCATCTGAGGTACATTCTCTGCAGTAGAGTTTGAATGCTTAGCAGTTTAGTTCAAGAAAGTTCCTCAGTTTCTGGTACCTTATCTTCTCAGATGACCTTCAGAATCGTCCTAAGACAATTCAGATATAAATTATTCAGTTTCCTTGCATGATGCTTATATACTGTCCAGGTTTCACAGACATAAGGTCATGTATCCATTTCAAATTTATTGTGGAGTGTGAGGTAAGGTGTTGATCTAAGCCTAATCTGCTAGACTGCTTTCCAGTTTTCTCAGTAATTTTAGGAAGATTTTCCTGAAGTAATTTATGTTTTTCAGTTTATGATATTCATCCAACTTGTTACTTATTTGATCTAGCTATATATTATCTACAAATCCACCAAGCATCCCTTCTCTTTCTTCAGCATCCTTCTCTCTCATTGATTGAAAATTGTTAAATATTGTAGGGTCAAGGACATATTCCTGGATGTTTTGCTGTGAGCAATGACATCATCAAGGTCACTCATCCTAGACATATCAATACTGAGTGAATGATAAAGTTGACTTTGCTAAGTAACTCAGCTTGAAGCACCACACTGAGAATAGGGCAGCTCTCAAAGACTTGAACTCCTGCCCAATGGCCAAAATCCATCCCAATATCAAGAAGGTGAGGTGACAGTTTTTAGGGTGGAAGTTTTTACCATGGAATCCATGAACGTTTTAAAAACAAATAATAACTTTATTTCAATACAATTGGTTTTCTTTGTAATACTATATATTTTATTTTGTGACTTTAAACACATTATTCTAAGGAGTCTGTAAATTTCACACGAATGCTAACACACACAGAGACATGCACACATGAACTATGGTTAATTAACTCTGATTTCAGGTAATAGCTGTAGGAAAAGTGAAGCCTCAGGAAGTCTGCGAGGGCAGTAGCCTGGGGCAAACCCATTACTTCTGCTGGTTTGCCCTCATGTCCATGCCATCAGGCAAAGAAATCCCTAAGTTACCTCTCTTCCCTCCTCAGTTATAGCTCTTTGTCCACCTTCTGTAGTTATACATCTTCTTGTATGGTTTCGCTCTGCCCTGTTGGGCATATCAACTCCACAATACAGAGCAATAAATGTTTTGATCCTACCAATTGCTAGGGCTCTCCATCTCAAATTACCTGGCACTAAATTACTTTGCATACATTTGTATTTATTCAATTTATATATAAACTATATATTGTATCTATATATATACATATATAAACAATGCATATATTATCCATCAAAACTTTGATAATAGTATTTTTCCATCCATGAGAACAGACATTATTACAATCAATCAATATTCATTAATTGCTTGCTATAAGCCAGATATTCTGTTTAATCCTGGGGATACAACTAATGAAAATAAAACCCATTTGCAAGGAACTTACTTTTTAATATTCATATTAAAATTTTCAGTTGCAATTTCTCTTTGTCTCTCTAATCCCTCTCCATTGAGAAGGCAAGCAATATGTTATCAATTATACATGTGAAGTAATGCAAAACGTATTTCCATATTAGCCACGTTGCAAAAGAAAAACAAGAAAAATAAAGTGAAAAGACGTGCTTCAATCTGTACTCAAAATTCATCAGTTCTCTCTCTGGAAGTGGATGACATTTGTCACCATGAGTCCTTTGAAACTGCTGTGTATCATTGTATTGATCAGAGTAGAAGAGCTTAAATTCTAATAAATGAGAAAAGTACAAAGTTTTGATGGATAATTTCTATTTTTTTTCCTGTTTTTCTACTTCTATTTTCATCCCCAAATGTTCCACAGATAATCTGGCTTAATTGAATAATGTCTCAAGCATTCTGAAAGTTCATTTCTTGTTGTTTTAAGACAACTTTGTTCATACTCTTCACTCAATAAATTTTAAAAATGTTATTTTTTTCTGTCTTAATATCTTAGGCATTTTACCCTTCCCCTGTCTTACAGTACTTTTTGTGAAAGAAAATTAAGCAAAAACAACTTCATGTGACGAGGTGTAAAATAATTTTGTTTTTACAGTTCCCCACCTATTTGCCTTGAAAAATCTATACTTCTTTGTCTGTCATCTGAGAACTTCACTAATCTTTCAGTTATTCAGAATTCAACTTACATTTATGGGTCTTGATGGTTACCTTGGAGTAGCTAAGTACCTTAGTGGATAGAGTTCTGAGACTGGAGTAAGGAAGATTCCTCTTCCTGAGTTAGAACTTGACCTCAGACATTTACTATATGTGTGATCTTAGACAAGAAATCTAACCTTGTTTACCTCAGTTCATCTCTAAAATGAGCTGCTGAAGGAAATGGCAAACCACTCCAGTATCTTTGCCAAGAAATTCCCAAATGAGGTCAGTCATACGGCTAAAAAAATTACATTGTTCAAGTATAGTGTATGTTTTACTTTTGTTTAATTTCACTCCACCAGTTCATATACATTTTCTGAATTCATTGTATTCTTCGGAATTTATAGACCCAAACTATTCCAGTGCAACAATGTATATCTTTTTGTTTGGCTGCTATTTCACAATGCCCCTAAATTTGGTACCACAAAGAATGCATGCTACAAATATTTTGGCATGTATTATAATTTTGTATCCATCTTTGACTTATTTGGGACAAATGCCCAATAATAAAGACAATGGATCAAATAGAATGAATAATTAGTGACTCTTGTGCAAAATTCCAAATTAAAATTCAGAATGATTGAAATATTTCAGTTTCAATAACAGTATATAAAATGTACCTGTCTTCCCATATCTTCTCTAGCATTGATTGTCCTCTTCTTTATCACTTTTACCAATTTACATTTTGAAAGTAGAAGTGTCAAATTAGTTTTCATTTTCATTTTTTCTGTCTATCCAGTGATTTGTAGCATAATTTCATTTAATCTTTGTAATCTTTCCTTTGATGACATATCTTTTGAAGAATACTTCCTAGCATTATATTTTCAAAGTTTGAAGTCCTGTCTTAGTCATAATTTTATAAACTTTTTCACTCTTGCTTTTCTTCTAATTCTATCTTCATTTATTTCATTAATGCAAAATTCTTTAATTTTCTGAGGTTTGACTATTTAGCTTTTGTAATCTTCTTTGTACTTGAAATATGAATTCTCCCTCTATCCATTGTCATAAAAAATACCTGATCTCCTTCGTTTTTGTAGTGGGACCTGTTAGGATACATATGCTTACAATATTTTCAAAGGACCTTCCATTCTAAATTTGTATTGCCCTTGAATGTCATGTTTGGTTTTGTCCTATACAAACTTTATATTAGTTAAATTTCTGAAGTAAAGGGTAATAATGCTGGTATCTGTTTTATGTATTTCCAACTTGCTTCTTATTTCAATAAAGCTGATTTGAATTATTTTGATGGCACGCAAAATTTTCTTGTTTTTATCATCTTTTAATTTCTTTTTGATTTTCCTCTAGCAATTAAAAAAACCAGCTTTTACGTACTATCCCACAGAGATTATATGTAGTGTTGCTTCTTTATGCCACATGCAATATATATTGCAACTTTAAGAGGCAACGGATGCTTGGACTATTACAGTTTAATTGTCCTTCTTTGAGGAGTTTATGAATTGACTGAGTGTTTATTTGATATTCTAGAGAATCTATTACTTTTGAAGACTTGAGGGAAATTGTAAGAAGACTGATAGAAAACATTAAAAGAAGATCTTTCCTGAAAGAATTGTGTTAATTCTTATCTAGCAATCTCTCCACTGTGCCACCTAGACAGAGTAGAGTAGAAAACCTGTAGTCAGGAAAGCAGGAGTTGAAATCCATCCTCAAACATTTTTTCTCCTTGTATGACCCTGAGCAAGTCACTTGGCTTCTTTTTGCCTCAGTTTCCATATCTGAAAAATGGGAATAATTATAGCTTCTATCTTTCAGGGTTGTTATGGTGATAAAATGAGGTGACATTTATAAATTTCTTTACAAACCTTAAAGCATTACATAAGTGCAAGTTATTCCAGCATATAACACTGTGTGTTACTAACAAACATATTAAGTGTTTCATCAGTGTTCAATAGGTTGATTGACTGATTACCTTGTAAAGGAACATAAAGAGAATTCTTGAGAACCTGAGAGCTGGATCCCGGCCTTGTGTTTGCAGGAAAAAGGAACAGTAGCAATAATGGCTAGAAGTGACTGTCATCTTTATCTCAGCTGATAATAGTGTAAAAGTTACTTGTCTTTGTCTTATTTATCTATTACACTGTTAATAAATAAAATAATCAGAATGCATGATATTTATTTAAGTTTAGAAGAAAAATAGTTTTATGTAGAAAGATATAAAAGCTTATGGGGAAAGAGATTTCCATAGTTTGGTAATAATAAGCAATGTTTAATAAACTGGGGAGGGGAGTATACTCAGATTTCATTGAGAAATACATTGCTATTTTACTAATGTGTGAGGAAATATTTCATATCCTTTAACTGCCTTGGAACACATCATATTTTAGTTATATTTATATTCATTTGCATTTGAGGTGATATGATGTTTACATTAATGTTGTATTAATGGCCTTGTGTTCATAGATATATACAAAGATTAGCATTTTGGTAGTTTTTTTCAATTAATCACCCCTGTGAAAGACAATCTCTTGAATTTCCATAAAGAACTCAAACATTTCAATTTAAAATTAAGCAAAACACTGATTACTGTGAAGACTCCTGAATAAAAACAATAGATCTAATCAATATCACTTACATTACTATACTATGAATTTTTTATATATATATATTTAGCAGTTGGGTATTGTAGTAGAAAGAGCTCTGGATTCAGAATCAAGAAAATTAATTTGAACCCCATTTCAGACATTTACTAGTTGACATGAGGCAAATCATTTAAACTCATTATGATAATAAAGGCGTACTTTGTTTTGTTGTATTTTATTGCACTTCACAAATGTATTATTTTTTTTTTAAATTGAAGCTTTGTGGCAACCCTGTGTCAAGCAAGTTTATCAGTGCTTTTTTTCTAATAATATGTGTTCATATCATGTCTCTATCACAATTTATAATTTGTGCAATGTTTCAAACTTTTCCATTATTATTATATCTGATATAGTGATCTATGATATTTAATGTTACTATTGTAAGTATTTGGGTTTCCAAGAACCATGGCCATATAAAATAATGAAGTTATCTGATCAGTGTTGTGTGTGTTCTGATTGTTCTACCAACTGGCAGTTACCCATCTCTCTTCTCCTACTCAAGCCTTCCTCTTCTCTGAGATACAACAACAATTATGTCAATAAATAATCATACAATGGATTCTAAAACTCTAAGTTTTTAAATAAAAGGAAGAGTCAGTAGATACAGCAAATTTCATTGTTGTCTTATTTTAAGAAATTGTCACAACCACCCCAACCTTCAGAGTCTACCACTTTGAACAGTCAGCAAGCCTCTACATCAAGGCAAGACACTCCATCAGCAAAAATAAATATGACCTGAGAAGCTTCAGATAATAGTTAACATTTCTATCAATGAAATATTTCAATTAAGCTATGTTGATTATTTAAGACATAATATTATTGCACCTTTAATAGACTACAGAATAGTATAAGCATAACTTTCCTATGCACTGGAAAACAAAAATTTTCTCATGATTCACTTTAATGTTATATTCGCTTAATTTTGGTGATCTGGAACCCAATTTTCAGTATCTCTAGGGTATATCTATAGTACTAACCTCAAAGAGTTGTTGTGAGAACCAAGGAATAAGGATAAGAATTGGACCTGTTATTTCATTTATTTAATGAAAGTTCAGGTAATAGATTTCCCTCTGCCAATATAGGTCCATATCTTCTGTATAACATGATTTAGAAAGCTGCCTAAAGAACTGAGAAGTTAAATAATTTTCCTAAGGTCATATAGTTAGTGTATGTTACAATCAGGACTTAAACTCAAGCTTTCCTAACTCTGAATCCATCTATACAAAACTGTCTCCAAATGAATAAAAATATGTAAATATCTTTGGAAATCTATTATTTATAACAATGTAAATGAATAAAAATTATTGGTTTATAACTTTCAAAGCACTCAATTACACTTATACTGATTTTCACAGCTCTGGAAAATGATTTTTTGACATAATATGCTAATCACCTAGCAAGATGTTACAGTTATATTTCCAATGAAATTATTGCCCTAACACTTAAGGAAATTATTTTCTTGAGTAAGATATTAATTCACTATAAATTGATTCAATTGTGTTACTAATTCATACTAAAATGTACTGTTGCCTGAGACACACTGATAAAACTTAATCCAGGAGAGAGAGTACAATTATCAATGATATTATATGGTTAGGAATATGTACCTCAAACCCATAAAGGAATGCTGCAGGAGAGCTAGCCAAGCAAACATCTAGATAATTAATTAATTAACTCCTAATCTAATAATTGAATTTACAGAAGAACATTGTAAAAGATTTTATTAACTTACAGATTGAGAAATAATCATGACAGCAGCAAGAATTTGATCTGTGTTTTTGAAGGCTTATTCCTTAATTTAGGAAATGCAACTCTTAATTTTTCAATATGAATTGTCCTTCAAATTATAATTGTTCTTTACATAACCATAAAAGGACCTGTTCTCAACATGTTCTCAAGATGGAACTCCAGACTGGGAATTTCCTCATTTCTAGTAATTGATTATAACTATGATTCGATAGATGTATCCCAGTAATTGAATCAGTCACATAATAGATTAAGTGAATTACTTGCCCAAGGTAATACCCAGATCCTGCTGAATAGAAGTCTAGTATTTTTTCCCTAGACTGTGTTTTCATGGAAGATCTTATCAAAAGATCAGCTAGCAAGCATTTGTTAAGTACTTGTTTTATGCCAGACACTGATTATGCTATTGAATATGTCCAAAATTGGAAGAGACTGGGGTAAAAATAAATATTTGAAGAAAAAAATGTAACTAGAAATGCTACTAAGAGAAACTTAAGACTTTATTTTTAAAGCAAAATATTTTCTTAGAAACACACAAGGAATAACTTAAAAAAGGCAAAATTAAGAGCATTAGCCAAAAATGAGAAATAAAGTTGCGGAAAATACAGAAATAGGGAGAAACCAAGTTGAGCAGCAGGAAGGAGTACAACCCAGTCCCACACCTGCCAAACTCCTCAAAGCATATCTAGAAAATGCACCTGACTAAATACTTATGGGGGAAAAAAAATCATAGCAATTTTTCCAGTCCAGGTCAGCATTGTGAAAAAATATTGGTTTTTGGACACAGGTGATGGTACCTGACCAGTAGTAAGACACTAGTAGAGCTCACCAGTGACAAAAGATACTGTACAACAAAGGAAGAGGACATCCCAGATCCACATCATGGCACAATTTTAACAGAAACATCCATCAATTTGCAGCTGTGTTACCTACTACTCAATTCTGGGTTACAAATCCAGGCTATGATGAGGAGGGTACCTGCACTCAGAGGTAATGTTCCTGGGTAAAGAGTGGATGGCTCCCTGGACAGAGAGGAAGGTCTCATTTCTTTTTATCTCCAGTCTGAACCCTGCAGAGGAATAACCAGGAAAGAAGACTCAGACCAAAGAGAAAGTTGCAATTTGTCTCTCAGAACTTAAAGAACTAACTAACTGGCTGATAGAGACTGAGCTTCTACTTTAAAGAATTCTGCTTTACTTGTTCAGATCCAAAGTCAAAGCAAGAACTTGCAGAGTGTGGACCAAAGTTGGGGAGAAGGAAGGGGCGTAGCAATCAGACTTTGCTCTGGATCAGACAAAGGGATCACTAAAAGTTTCCAGATTCCAATCTGAGCTTTCCCCAAGATCCTGGAATAACATGATGCTCAATAATGCAAGAAAGGAGCAAAAGCAATAAATACCTCTCTGGGAGTGTGAAGTATCCAGCCCTAACATTAAGTCTAAAGTGAGTTTGAAGTATGAGCAAACAAATAAATAATCGAAAAATAGAAGCTTTTATGGTGATAAAAATGTTCAAGATACAAATCCAGAAGAAGAAAATTCCAAAACACCTACAAGCAAAAGCTCAAAGAAAACTACAACTTAGGCAAAAGTTAAACTAGAATTCTTGGAAGAGATAAAAGAAGAATTCTTTTCAAGAGTTTTAAAAATATTTTTGTCAAAGTGCTGGAGAGAAAAACTGGAAAAGAAACAATAGTGGTGTAGGAAAGGTGGTGGAATTGAAGGAAGCAGTGAAGCAAGGAGCTCCTCATTAAAAATTCTCCAAAACAGATTTAAAAAACAAACAAGATCAAAATGTTATGGGGAATTTAAACATCATAGTGAGTCATTTTTCCAGTACAGATTAGTACAGAAAAACAGAAGGTAAGGATACTGGATATGGAGCTGGGACAGGTTTAGGCCAGCACAGAGCACTTCAGAACCTAGGTTGTGAACCAGAGCAAGAGGGAATCACAGACTAAAATGATAAAATTTGTTGCCCATTAACAGTTCTGGGTCACAGATCCAGAATTAACTTGTAAGGGGATCTTCAACCACCTTTCCATGATCCAGCCGCACTCAGGCCTTAAGTGATGTGCACAGAAAGGAACAAGTTCAGAAGCAGGCAGCATCAGTATGCTCAGCTTCAAGGAGTGGATTGGAACATGAAGTCAGCCCTACTACCTAATCTAAAGCCAAGAGAGGAATAACCAGTAAAGGAATCCCAAACCAAAAGGGGCCTAAAATTCTGAATCAGCAAAGCATTTCATCTGGCTTAAAGTACCTAAGTCCAGAAACAATCTAATTTGCTCAGGCACCAACAGCAGGTCAGGAACCTGCAGAACTCAGAACAGATGGCAGCAATGAAACTTTGTCTTGTATCAGAAATCTTTGAGAGTGCTATAAGCTTTCAGGTCCTAAGCCTGAGTTGTTCGTGGGATCCTCAAATACCAAAACTCAGTAATCCAAGAGAACAGCAATAGGATCAGTCCATACCTTTCCTACAGAAGTGCACAGAGTATAGCTCTAAAACTCTGAAGCCAGAGAGTAGACTGGAAGAGGAATCAAAAAAAGAATCCCACCATAAGAAGTTATTACGATGACAGGGACATTCAAGACAGAAATTGAGAAGAGAATGCCTACAAAACCTCCACAAGCAAAGGCTATAAGCAGAACAATTAGGGCACAAATTCAGTGAAATTCTTGAAGAGACCAAGCTAATTTTTTTTTTAACTTTAAAACTCTTTCGGACAATGAAAGTAGAAGGATAGAGGATAAACTTTGAAAATAAATGAGGCCAAATTGTACCTGTCAGATCTATGAATAAGGGAAGAATTATGAACAAATAAGAAATATAGAGGATCATAAGAATAAATATGGATTATTTTGATTATGTGAAATTAAAAAGATTTTGCACAAACAAATCCAGCACTATTGACATTAGAAGAAAGGCTGGAAACTGGAGAAAAAATATACAGTACATTTCTCCAATAAAAACATGAATAAAAATGTCTCAGATATATATGAAATTGATTCAAATTTATAAAATTCCAAGTCAATCTCCTATTGACAAGCGGTCAAAGGATTTGAAATGGCAGATTTCAGAAGAAATCAAAGCTGTCTATAGTCATGTAAAAATTGTTGTAAATCACTATTGATTAGAGAAATGAAAATTAAAACAACTATCAGATTGGCTAGCATGACAGAAAAGGAAAATGACAAATGTTGGAGGTAATGTGGAAAAACTGAAACAGTAATGCACTACAGTTGGAGTTATGAACTAGTTCAATCATTCTGGAGAACTATTTGGAAGTATGTATAATCTTTTGACGCAGCAACAGCACTACTAAGTCTGTATTCTGAAGACATGAAAGAAAAGGGAAAAGAACTCAATATGTACCAAAAATATTTTATCAACTTTTTGTGGTGGCAAAGAATTGGATGTGGAAGGGATGTTTATCAATTGGGGAATAGTTAAACAAGTTGTAGTATATGGTTGTGGCAGAATATTATTGTGCTATAAGGAACAATGAGGAGAATGATTTCAGAAAAACCTGGGTACATTTATATGAACTTATATGAACTGATAGAAAGCAAAGTGAGCAGAACCAGAAGAACACTGTACACAGAAACAACAATATCGTAACATGATCAACTGTGACTTAGTTATTCTGATCAGTACAGTGATCCAAGGACCTATGATGAAAAATGCTATCCACCTCCAGAGAGAAAACTGGTGGAGTCTGAATACAATTTGAAGCATAATATTTTCACTTTCTTTCTTTTTCTTGATATTTTTGCAACATTGATAATGTGAAGATACATTTTGCATGATTTCATAAGTATAAATTATATCACATTTTTTGCCTTCTCAGTGACTGGGAGGAGGGAATTCAGAACTCAAAATATAAAAACATGCTCAAATAAATAACATTTTAAAAGAAATGAGATGTATGAAAGAACTGAAAAGGGAAATAAGAATTCAGTCTAAAAAGCACAAAATCTTGTGCAAGACACAAACTACCTAAATATTAGAAATTACCAAATAGAAGTCAAAGATGTCACAAGACAAAGAGATATATTGATAGAAGGTCAAAAGTATGAAAAAAATAAAATGTAAGATATCTCACAGCAAAAACAACTGACCTAGCAAACTGTTGTGCCATCAGACTACCATGACCAAAAGTACCATGACCAAAACAAAGGACATGATATTTAGAGAAATCTTAAAAGAAAACTGCCAAGATCTCTTAAAAGCAAAGGGTGAAAAATGGAAATAGAAACAATCTACCAATCACCTTCTGCAAGAAACTCCAAAATTAAAATTCCCACGAATATGATAGCAAAAATCTAGAGTTTCCAGGGAATAAATGCTGCAAGCAAACAGAATGAATTCAAGTATGAAAGCCCTGAGTCAAGATTATGCATGATTTAGCAACCATGAGTGTAAAATAATGCAGAGTTTGAAATATGATATTTCAGAGGCAAAGGTTTTTATAGTAAAAAAAAAATAGGCTTATGGTAAAAAAAAAAATCACCCAACAAAACTGAATATAATCTTATAGGGGAGAAAAATGGATCATTGATGGAAGAGTACTTCCAAGCATTAGAGGCAGCTAGGGGGTGCAGTGGCTAGAGCACCAGTGCAGGAGTCAGGAGGACCTGAGTTTAAATCTCACCTCAAACACTTGACACTCACTGGCTATGTGACCTTGGGCAAGTCACTTAACCCCAATTGCCTCATTCTGGGTCATCTCCAGTCATCCTGATGAATAGCTAGTCACTAGATTCAGATGGCTCTGGAGGAGAAGTGAGGCTGGTGACCTGCACAACCCTCCCTCACTCAAAAGAAAGTCAAATGCAAGTCATGTCATTATTTCTCTGATGGCATGGTCTTCTTCAGCAACGAAGGACGAACACAATTCCAAACATTAATGATGAAAAGAACAAAGGTGCACAGAAATTTTGATATTTCAGCAGAGGAATCAAGAAAAACATTAAAAAGTATGCATGATCAATTAATCATGACAATAATCAAAGACAAACTGTTTAAATTCTTATATGGGGATAATAGATAGTCAAAAAAAAAAAACTCCTCTCTCCAAAGCAATAATCTTTCTAGTCTTTTCTCAATCCTCTTTCTTTTTTAACTCACTAGGCTTTGCCGCTATTCAGAAGGTGATAGATACCCTTCTCCTTGATACTTTTTGTTGTCTAGGTTTTTGAGACACTATTTTCTCCTGGTTTTCCCCCTATTGAACTGACTGATCATTCTCAGTCTTCTTTGCTGACTCTTCATCCAGATCACTATTTCACTTGATGATTTCTTCAGCTTCCATGGGTTGACTTATTTTCTTTATTCTAATGATTCTCAAATACACTTAACTAGTGCTAACCTCTCTAAATGTAAGACTGGGATATTACATCTCCAAGTTACATCTTGTAATGCCCTATAAACTTTTAAAACTCAAAATCTCCAAAACTAAAATATTCTTTACCCCACTCTAGCTCTTCCTAACTTCTTAATCACAGTCAAAAATATGACTATCCTTGAAGTCATTGGGGTCACAAAATAGGGGTCATCCTTGACTCCTTAACTCTATCTTACCCTTCATAGTCAATTTATCAAGTTGTCCTGATTTTACCTTCATAGTACCTCTTGAGAAGAAAAGAAAAAAATCATACTGATAGACACTTATCATCTTGTACCTGGATTACTTGAATAACTTCTGGCTGATCTGCCTGCCACAAGCCTCTCCCTATTCTACCCTCCGCTCAGCTGTCAACACAATCTTCTTAAATTTCAGGTCTTATCATGACACTCCTCTTACTCAGTAAACTCCAATGTCTCCCCATCACCTGCAGGATCTCATAAAATATCCTAAACCTTCTTTTTGTTAAAATCCTTTGTAACCTTCCCCCTCCTACTTTCTAATCACCTTACAAATTAACTTCCCACCATGTGTCACTGACATCCTTACTATTTTCTTTTATCCTTGGTGTTAGCATAGTGCTCGGTACATAGTAGGCACTTGATAAATATGTATTGACTATCTGATTAAAAAATTATATGTAATGGGAAAACTCTGAACGAATTAAATTTTATTCATCTATATATAACTATTGCTATGTCAAACTATTATCTTATAATGACATTTTTAAAAAGAAAAAAATATAAAGAGTCATCCAAAACTGAAAGTTAAGAGAATAAAAATTACCCTGGTGTAATGAAAGTTAAATATCTTCCCTGCCCGTTAATAGACCTCATGGGGAGCCCATTGGGGGAGACTTGCTTTGTAAAAAGGCAGACGCCTTTTCTTAATTTCTAATAGGCATTAGATCATGAGGGTCATGATGCTCTCTGGCTCTGAAAAGTGTGTGTGTGTGTGTGTGTGTGTGTGCACACACACACACACACATATATATACTCTGAGGTGAGATTTTGCTTTGGGGCTTACTCTGTGGAAGAAGGTTCATGATCCATATGAGACTCATTATAGCTTTTCTTATTGGGCAGAGATAAGATAGAGGAGTGAGAGCAACTACTGACCTAAGCTATTGGACAAACTCCTTCAGATACATCTAAAAAGAGACTCTGACCAAATTTTGGAGGGACAGGATCCAATAGGAGACAGACTGTGGCAGATTCACAGGCCAGGAGAGACTGGAAAGTCAACAGGAATGTTTCTATTCTACAGGGGTAGAGAAGCACACAGTGGACAGGCTGTATCAGCCCATCCCGCCACAGCAGGGCCCAGCAGGAAACCCCAGGTGGTCTGAGGCAGTGGCTTGTACTGCGGAATCTCAGACATATCAGTCCAGGACAGGAGTACAGCAGAACCCAGCAAATGAGAGCAACAGAGCCCCAGGTAGCTGCAGGGCTGCTCCTGAGACTATCAGCCTGAAGATTAAATGTCTGTAAGTCACCTACTTGAACTTTCAGGAGCTAAAATGGCATAGTGATCAGTAAATTGTCTCTCCTTCTCCCCTTGCTGACCTTGAAAGAACCATAAAATATTTCCCCAGAAAAATTCTGGATCACTGGAATCAACAGAAGGAGCAGTCTTGCAGCATGTGAGGCTAGGAAAATCACTAAGGAGGATCCCTCTGACTGTAGGGGAAGGGGACCAGTGCAGGATCAGAGCCATCCCAGACAACCCCACCTAAGTGAACCAGCTGTGGATCCGGGGGGGAGGGGGGGAGGGAAGCCTCTCAACTACCAACACCAGGATGGCAGGCCTGCCTCAGCACCTATGGGGAAACGGGAAAACACTAGCTGAGATCACCAACTGCTGAGCTTGCCTGTGCTGTACCTCAGCAGAGGAGACCTCCAGTGGCCAGACTCCTCCCCCAACTTAACAAGTTAGCTGTTATGCAAATCCAGGGAAATGAAAAAAGACCTCAACTGCCCTCTGTGTTCTCACACCAGCCAGGTCATTACCAGATTCTTTAGCTCTGAGCTGAAAGAACCAGAGGCCTCAACACACAATACCTCATCATCATGAGTAAGAAGCAAAGCAGGAAAGAAAAGACCATAGAATCCTTCTATGGGGACAAGGACCAAAACACAGATACAAACAAGGTCAGCATGGAGACTGTACTTCCATCTGTAACTTCAGAAGGGACTACTAACTGGTCACAAGCACAACAAGCACTATTGGAAGAGCTTATGAAGGGTTTTAAAAACAAAGTTAGAGAAACAGAAGAAAAACTGGCCAATGATTTTAAAAGTAGGAAAAAAGAATTCACTGAAGAGAATAGATGCTTAAAAAGGAAAATTGAATAAATGGAAAAGGAAGCAGAAAACCTAACTGAGAAAATGGACAAAGGGAAAAGGAACTACAAAAGCTAACTAAAAAAAGTAACTCCTTAAAAGAAATAATTGGAGAGATGGAAAAGGAGATGCAAAAGTTAACTGATGAAAACAATTTGATAAAAAATGGAATTGGGCAAGTAGAAGCTAATAACTCTATGAGACATCAAGAATCAGCCAAACAAAATCTAAAGAACAAAAAGATGTGAGAAAATGTAAAATACCTAATTGGAAAAACAACTGAGCTGTAAAATAGATCGAGGAGAGAAAATGTAAGAATTATTGACCTACCAGAGAGCCATGATGGAAAAAAAAAAAAAAGAGCCTGGATAATATCTTGCAAGAAATCATCAAAGAAAACTGCCCAGAAGTCCAAAGATCCAGAGGGCTAAATAGTCATCGAAAGAATCCACTGTTCACCTCCCAAAAAGTATACCAAGCTAAAAACATCAAGGAATATCATTGCAAAATTCCAGAACAGTGGAGTGAAGGAGAAAATACTACTGACAGCCAGAGAGAAACCATTCAGATATCAAGGAGCTAAAGTCAGGATCACACAGAATCTTGCAATGTCTACATTAAAAGATTGAAGGAATTGTACAATATTTTGTAAGTCAAAGGAGCTGGGATTACAACCAAGAATCAATAACCCAGCAAAGTTGAGCATAATAATTCAGGCAAGGCTATGAATATTCAATGAAATAAGGAATTTCCAGATCTTCCTGATAAAAAGGCCAGAAATCAAGAGAAAATTCGATCTTCAAACACAGGTCTCAAGAGAGGCATAAAAATGTTAACGGGGGAAAAAAAACTTGTTACTCAATATGGGCAAACTGTTTACATCCCTGTAAAGGAAGATAATACCTGTTAATCTTGAGAATTGCATATTTATTATGAAATATAAAAGGGATATACAGAGATAGAGGGAGCATGTATAAAGTAAATGATATGATGATAAAAATGTTATTTAAGGATGTGAAAGGACTATAACAGGACATGTGAAAAGGAGGAGGCAGAAAATGATAAATTACATCACAGGAATAGGCACAAAAATGATATTACAGTAAAGGGGGGGAAGGGGAGGAAGATAAGCACTATTTGAGAGGTACTCTTATCTGATTTGGCTCAAGGAGGGAAAAACAAACTTAATTAAGTATATACATCTAACTAGTTCTGTAGGCAGTAGGAGTGGAAGGGGAAAAGAAAGGGGAGGGGAAAATAAAAGGGAGGGAAGAAGTAGTAAGGGTAAAGGGGAGTAAAAGGAGGGTAGTTGAAAGAAGGAAGGGAAGATGGTGGGAGGTGGTGGTCAAAAATTAAAACTCTATTGTGGAGCAGAAGGGAGAAGAGACAACTGAAAGCACAAAGGGTGGGAAAGAGAATGGAGGGAAAGACAGATATATTAATCATAACTGTGTATGTAAAAGGGATGAACTCTCCCATAAAATGGAAATGGATAGCAGAATGGATTAAAAACAATAATCCAACAATATGTTGTTCACAAGAAACACATTTGAAGAAGGGGGATACAGACAGGGTAAAGGCAAAAGGTCGGAGCAGAATATATTGTGCTTCATCTGATGTAAAAAAAGCAAGAGTAGTAATCCGAATCTCAAACAAAGGAAAAGCAAGAATAGATCTAATCAAAAGGAATAAGTAAGGAAACTTTATCCTGCTAAAAGGCACCACAGACCAAGAAGCAATATCATTACTAAACCTATATACTCCAAGTGGTACAGCATCAAAATTGTTAGAGGAGAAGTTAAGGGAGTCACAGGAAAAAATAGACAGCAAAACTATACAACTGGGGAACTTCAACTTCTCCCCCTCTGAACGTGATAAATTTAAACTCAATATAAACAAGACAGGAGGTAAGGAAGTGAATAAAACCCTGAATAATGTAGATATAGTAGATCTCTGGAGAAAATTGAATGGGACAAAAAGGAATAGACCTTTTTCTCAGAGGTACATAGCACATATACAAAGTTCATCATGTACTAGGGCATAAACAATCTGCAATCCAGTGCAGAAAGGCAAAGGGAGTCAATGCATTCTTCTCAGATCATAATGCAAAAAAATGTATGTAATAAAAAGTCATGGAAAAATAGATCAAAAATTTATTGGAAACTAAATAATCTAATCCTAAAGGAGTGGGTTAACCAACATATCATAGAAACAATCAACAACTTCATTCAAGGGAATGACAATAATGAGACAACATACCAAATCTTATAAGACACTGTAAAAACAGTTCTTAGGGGAAACTTTATATCTTTGAACACCTACATGAATAAAATAAAGAAAGAGGAGATCAATGAATTGGGCATGCAGCTGAAAAAGCTCAAAAGAGCAAATTGACAATCCCCAAGTAAAGACCAAATTAGAACTCCTGAAAACCAAAGAAGAGATTAATAAAATTGAAATCAAGAAAACTATTGAACTAATAAAACTGAGAGTTTATTTTCTGAAAAAAACAAATAAAATTGATAAACCTTTGGTCAACTTAGTTAAAATTAAGAAAAAAGAAAATCAAATTACCAGTATCAAAGTGAAAAGGGTGAACTCACCTCCAATGAGAAGGAAATTAAAACAACAATTAGAAATTACCGGGGGGAGGAGCCAAGATGGCAGAGTAGAAAGACTCATGTATGCTAGCTCTGAACCCACAGTCCATAAACTTTCTGTAAAAAGAACTCCCCACAAATTCTGGAGCAGTGTAAACCATGCAGCAATGCAGTGGAGGAGATTTCAGTTCCAGAGAGCCCTGAAAAACCAGCACCAAAGGTCCGTCATGCACGGCACAGTGGCGTGGAGCACCTGCCCTGCCCTGGCCACATGGCCCCAGAGGAGCAGATCCGAGCAGACTTCAGGGATGGAACCTCCAGCGGCCATGAAGATCCCTCCACCTGCAGGCACTACAGGTGAGTGAGAGAGCCTTCTGGGCTGGCCAAGAGGGGAGCAGGGTGTCTCCGTGGATCGGGCCCCCTTGGGAGAAAGCAGCAGAGGCAGCGGCAGCCCAGGACTCCTAGAGCAGGCAGGAGCTCAGGGACATTACTGAAGGTCTCCACATAAACCCCCTGAGGCAACTGAGCCTGGGAGGTGGCCCTGCCCCCACCTGAGCACCAGAACTTAAGCTCACATTGAATAGCAACCCCTCCTGCTGCTGAAAGCCCTGAGGCTGGGGAGCAGCATTGAATCTCTGACCCCAAGCCCTAGCTGGGCAGATCTAGGTAGGGGTGGAGAGGAATCTCAGAAGTCAAGTAACTGGCTGGGAAAATGCCCAGAAAAGGGAAGAAAAACAAGACCATAGAAGGCTACTTTCTTCGGAAACAGATGTTTCCCCCTTTCATTTCTGATGGGGAAGAAGAATGCTTGCCATCAGAGAAAGATGTGGAGGTCGGGGTCTCTGTAGCCCAGACATCCAAGGTGGATGTCCAGTGGGCTCAGGCCATGGAAGAGCTCAAAAAGGATTCTGAAAATCAAGTTAGACAGGTGAAGGAAAAACTGGGAAGAGAAATGAGAGAGATGCAAGAAAAGCATGAACACCTTGCTAAAGGAGACCAAAAAAAATGCAGAAGAAAACAACATAGCCTTGAAAAATAGGCTAACTCAACTGGCAAAAGAGGTTCAAAAAGCCAATGAGGAGAAGAATGCTTTCAAAAGCAGAAGTAGCCAAATGGAAAAAAAGGTTCAAAAGCTCACTGAAGAAAAGAGTTCTCTCAAAATTACAATGGGACAGATGAAGGCTAAATGACTTTCTGAGAAACCAAGAAATCACAAAACAAAACCAAAAGAATGAAAAAATGGAAGAGAATGTGAAATATCTCAGGGCAAAACAACTGACCTGGAAAATAGATCCAGGAGAGACAATTTAAAAATTATGGGACTACCTGAAAGCCATGATCAAAAAAAGAGGCTAGACATCATCTTCCATGAAATTATCAAGGAAATGTGCCCTGAGATTCTAGAACTAGAGGGCAAAATAAGTATTGAAGGAATCCATCGATCACCACCTGAAAGAAATCCAAAAAGAGAAACTCCTAGGAACATTGTGGCCAAATTCCAGAATTCCCAGCTCAAGGAGAAAATCTTGCAAGCAGCTAGAAAGAAACAATTCCAGTATTGTGGAAATAAAATCAGGATAACACAAGATCTAGCAGCTTCTACATTAGGGGATCAAAGGGCATGGAATAGGATATTCCAGAAGTCAAAGCAACTAGGACTAAAACCAAGAATCACCTACCCAGCAAAACTGAGTATAACATTTCAGGGGAAAATATGGTCTTTCAATGAAACAGAGGACTTTCAAGCATTCTTGATGAAAAGACAAGAGCTGAAAAGGTGAACTGTTTACATTCCTACATGGAAAGACAATATTTGTAACTCTTAAGACTTTTCAGGATCTGGGTAGTTGGTGGGACCGCACACACACATACACACACACATGCACACATGCACGCACATACAGAGACAGAGAGCACAGAGTGAACTGAATAGGATGGGACCATATCTTAAAAGAAATTAAGGTAAACGGTGAGGAGAAATGTAGTGAGAGGAGAGAGGGTGAAATGGAATGGGGTAAATTATCTCTCATTCAAGAGGCAAGAAGGAGACTTTTTAGTGGAGGGGAAAAGAGGAGAGCTGAGAAAAAACCATGAAGTTTACCATCATCACATTCGACTAAAGGAAGGAATAAAATACACATTCATTTTGGTATGAAAACCTATCTTAAAATACAGGAAAGTGGGGGAGAAGGAGATAAGCAGAGTGGGGGGGATGATGGAAGGGAGGGCAATGGGAGGAGGGAGCAATTTGAAGTCAACACTCGGGGAGGGACAGGATCAAAAGACAGAATAGAAACAATGGGGGGCAGGATAGGATGGAGGGAAATACAGTTAGTCTTACACAACACGACTAATATCGAAGTCATTTGCAAAACTACGCAGCCAATATTAGGAGGGAAGTGCAAAACTAGGGAAAAGTTTTTGCAACTAGTGTCTGTGATAAAGGCCTCATTTCTAAAATCATAAAAGAATACCAGTCATTCCCGAGTGGATAAATAGTCAAAGGATAAGAAGAGGCAATTTTCAGAGGAAGAAATTAAAGCTATCTATAGTTATATGAAAAAATGCTCTAAATCACTAACTCAAAACGACTCTGAGATACCACATCACGCCTATCAGATTGGCTAACATGACAAAATAGAATGATGATAAATGTTGGAGAAGATGTGGGAGAATTGGAACACAAATTCATTATTGGTGGAGCTGTGAGCAATTTGGAATTATGCCAAAGGGCTACAAAAATGGGCATACTCTTTGACTCAGCAATACCACTTGTAGGACTGTATTGCAAAGAGATCATAAAAATGGGAAAGGGTCCCACATGCACAAAAATATTTATAGCAACTCTATGGTGGCCAATCAAGGGGAAGTGGAAATCAAGGGGAAGCCATCAACTGGGGAATGTCTGAATAAATGTGGTAAATGAATGTAATGGAATACTATTGTGTTATAAGAAATGATTAACAGGATGGCTCCTGAGAGACCTGGCAAGACTATATGAACTGATACTGAGTGAAAGGAGGAGAACCAGGAGGACTTTGTACACAGCAACAACCACAGTGTGCGCAGAATTTTTCTGGTAGACTTAGTAGTTTATTTTGATGCAAGGACTTAAATAATTCCCAATGGTCTCTTAAGGCAAAATGCCTTCCCCATCCAGGGAAAGAACTATGGAATTCGATCACAGAACGAAGCAGATCATTTTCTTTTGTATTATGTTTTGGTTTGTTTTATGATATCTCCCATTCATTTTATTTATATCTGTCTATTGATCTGTGATGTATGTATTGTTTGACAGTTAGAAACTATGTCTGTTGGTCTTTATTTCTCTGCTTTATCTCTCTGCTTGTATTTTCTCTGTTGGTATATGTGATTAAAGAGGATTGCTGATCCCTCAAAATTTGCTTTCCTTTTAGAAAAACAGACCTAAGAACCTGTGCTAGCAGGTCATCCTGGATGTATCAGTGTGCTTGCTGCCACACCTGTCTCCTCAGATATTTTACGAAAACATTAATAATAACAGCAAAGAGACACACCAAAGAGAGAGCCTTCTAAAACACCACACCAGAAAATAAATACCAAACAAAATAGCAGAGTGATGATAAAATTTTCAAATACTATAAAGCAATTGAATCATCTGAAATGCCAGAAGGAATGGAAATGGAAAATGGAAATATACAACATATCCCCAGAGACATCTTCAAAAAGATAAATTGCACTTTCATAGAAGGTAAGAAATAATTGGTAATTGTAAAAATTGATAGGATTTCAAATTTAGAACTGGAATGGACCTTAGAGACCACCTTGTCCAAGTTCTTAATTTATACATGAAGAAACTGAGGCCAATAGGTAAAGTGATTTCTGTAAGATCATAAAGATCATAAAGATAAGTCCCTACACCTTTACCAGTATCACAAAGGTAAGTTGTTGAATCCAGGTCCTCTGACTCTATTATCCTTTCTCCTATTTCATGCTGCCCCTTCTACCATCAGGTAAGAATTTGAACAAACTGAAAACGATATGAGTAAATTGAATAAGAATTAAGTAATGAAGAAAAGAATAAGAAAAAAATGAAAAATACAAAAAAGGAAACCAATAGAACAATATGTGCACATAAGTTAGAAGCTACATGAGCCAACTCTATGAAAAGATTCAAACTTAAGTGACAGTCCTGGAAAATGATTATAACACACCAATTCTAAGATTATGAATATTCCAGAGAAATTAGAAAAAAATGTTGCCTATATCAATTAGCTTCAGTAATTCTAAGTAAAATTCTTAACAAAACTTTAAGATTTGAAAGAATATTCCCAAAAACTTTAAATAAGTAAACTTATAAGTTTGTCGGTAAAATGAGCATAATATGTCATACTTAGACTGTTATGCATAAAGCATTTTGCAAAACTTAAAGTGCTCTATAACTATTAGTTTAGTGGTGGTGGTGGCGGTAATAGAAGTAGCAGTAGTAGAAGTAATAGTTGTAGTAGTAATGATAGCAGCAGCAGCAGCAGCAGCAGTAGTAGTAGTAGTAGTAGTAGTAGTAGTAGTAGTAGTAGTAGTAGTAGTAATAGTAGTAGTAATAGTAGTAGTAGTAATAGCAGTCAGTTAGTAGTAGTAGAAAAAAATTTTCAGGGTACAAAATCCCCCCTACTTCCCACAGACTGATAGTTGTTTTGAATCTATATTCTTAAAAAATTGCTTTGAACAGTGAAAGGCTGAGTGGTTTCTTGCCTAAAATCCCTCATGGACAACACGTGTCCAACTCAATTTAAATTTAGATCTTCTTGATACTAGAATCTGTCCTTATTTCACTACTCCACACTTTTGTATTATCTCTGTACATTGTCTCTATTGTAGAGTAAAAGAAATTGAGGATCAAAGAGATGAAGTAACTTACCCACAGGTAAACAACTAGAAACTGTCAGTTTAAAGTCTAATGAGGTTTCCTAAGTCCTACTTAATTCCTACTTTCCTTCCTAAAGTTTAGAATAATCTTTAATTATTGGAAAATAACAAAAATGTGAAGAAAAATGTAAGCTAAAACAATCTAAAAATATAAAATATTTGAATTTTTCCAAATAACAGATGGACATATCCATAAGTGAATCATGATTATAACCAGGCATAGCCCAAAGCCCTTTATTAATTCAGGTTGATAGCTTGTCTGTGACTAAAACTGAGCACTGAAATATTAACTGACCTGGGACAAGGCATATATCCAGCACAGGTCAGATACAGAACTTGAACCCAACTGTTCCATGCTTCAAAGTCAATTTTCTATTCACTCTGCCTCTGTCAGGACATGATTTAGCCAAAAAAAAAAAGTATCTTCATTATAGGTCAGAATTAATGATTGTATTTTTAGGTTTTACTAACCAATAAAACACTTGACCTTGGAAATTATTACATTATGTACAAAATTTACAAGACTAATAAAAATATATTACATTTTGACCCAAAGAAAAAATGAGAAGAAATGAGTTGAAATGAGCTCACAAATTATTTCCCCAACTTTCAAAAAAGAAGTCAAAGCTATTTTTTCAGTAAATCTTGTATACATAGTATTTATAACAAGCTAGTAATTTCTACACTGAGAACAATGATTAGTCTTTAAAGTATGATTTGCTTACTATTGTTTTGATATTGCTTATTCCAACCACATAAAAATAAAATTCATAGCAACAGAAGCAGGAATCAACAGGAAACAACTAGAAAACTCAGCACAACTATCAAATCTAAAGTCCTTCAAACAGTAGAATGTCAACAGTGGATTTACACAAAAAAGGGAAACCATTTTTCACATATATATATATATATATATATATATATATCATACTATACTTCTTAGAATTCCTTTATGATATAGATAGGTACACATGTATACGTTTTTAAATATAGATGTACCAATAGATGTAGATAATTTGCCAAGTACTTACTGGGTGCTAAAGACTAGGGATGCAAATACTCCACTCCACTTAAAGTAAATAAAATATTCTAGTCCTGATAACTTTATCAGTTGATACTATCTCAAAAGAATCAATAAAAAATCTGTATTGATTGTCAACAAAACTTAGACATACCAATTTAATCAGCTAATCAATAAAATATATTTCAACCAGGTGCATCAGGAAATGTGCTGAAGAAACTTATTCATACTCAGTGGGTTTTAAATAAAATAATGGGACAATTTCAAATTCAGACATTCAAGTGTCTGGCAGCCAAGTCACACTGCCCAGATGAAACTGCCTTGGAAGAAAGGAACTTGAGTTTTATCTCTATGTGCTCCTTGACCAGATTAATTCTTGCTAACTTTGGAAGTTTTAAAGATTTTTGGACTGCTAGAAGGAGTCCCTTGAAACTTCGGTTGCTGGTGGAAATATTTGCATCAGTTGCTGGAGAGAAACTAGACACATGGGTGAAAGGCAATTTTAAGGACTAGGAAAAGTAATAACTTTGCCAAGGGGACATTAATAAGTATCTCAGAAAGGGAAAGAAAGGCGTCCCAGCAATCTCACTGGAGTTACCCCCGTTTGCGTTTTCCCCTACATGTTACCTACTTGAGAGAGTGCATCAGACTTTGGGGGAGATATATACTATTACAACTATTCCTACAACAGCACCTTAGTCAAACATCTCTTTCTAAAATCAAATAAGTTGAGTTGACTAATTGGTATTCAATGATAATCATGAGAGGAAGCACAGCAATAGAGTTCATAAGCTAGAGCATTAGAAGGAGAATAAGGAAAACAAACAAAACAGTCTCTCATTGTATTCTAGAATTCAGAGGGAAGAAGTAACAGTTTTACCCCAGGATCCCTCCTACCAGTTAGAATTGAAATTAGGATAGTACTCCCTGAACTTATGTTGCACCAGCAAGCGTGACAATCCTTGCCCTCAAAGAGCTCACATTCTGATGTGATAAGAAAATACATAACCTCTCTGGGGAAAAAAATGTATTAATATATGCACTCTCTGTATGAAGATAGTCAGCAAGTGTAGTAGAGATCTGGATTTGGACAAAATAAGCTGAAAGGTCACTTATCACAGCCCAGGGTAGTATCAGTGACTAAATCCAAGTTCCAATGGGGAAGACTAGTATAGTGATCAGAATGCAAGTGGAATGATTTGCATATGTACACAAATATGTATGTGTATATGCAGCTATGTATACACTCTCCTATAAATACTGTTCTGACAACTATAAACCATGGAAGACTTCATTGAAATTCAAGACATCATAGCATCAAATGGTGAAAGAACAAGTAACAGTATACATATAGATGTACATATATAGACATATGTATATGCGTGTATAAAACGCACATATGTATCTTATATATGTGTGTTTGTTTTTATCATCTACCACTGGTTGAATAGGGTACAATGGGATCATACCTAAAAAAAGGCCTTAAGGGTCATGACTCCATAATTTCAACCGCCATGACTCCAGACTTCAATATTCATCAGTAACTGACATCCAAATACATCTATCAACTAAGAATAGTCTCATATGGTGTTATGCTGCTTAGTCTTCTTAGCAAGTCTACCTATAATTCTTTCCATCTCTAAACAACAACAGGGTGGTCAGGTGGAAACAACAATGAAAAATTAGTTTGAAATGTATAAGTATGATGGAAGTAAAAAACCCTTAGGAGGGAAATGGAAGGGTGAATCAGTAAAACTATGTTCCAAGTCTACATATATCTGAATAAGAAATCCTTTCTCTTTAGACACACCACAGAGAGACTTTGGCAGAGAATGAGCATATATATTTTTCTTCCCCACATTTCCCAGATGGACTGGTCAGTTTTCCAGGAAATTAAAACTGTTCTTTCTGATTCTATTATCTGTAGTGACTAATTTGAAGGTTATAGATACATTCTGATTTACTGTTAAGAAACATAATATAGAAAAAATAACATTTTTCATGGAATCAGAGATTTAGTAAAACTAGGTGATTTTTTTTTTTGTAATTGCAGTAAAATCGCAGCTTTTCTACTCATGACCTTGGGGACTCTAGGCCACACTTTCCACATCTACAAAATGAGAAGGTTGGACCAGATGATCCTCTAAAGTCTATTCTAACTCAAAAGTCCTATGGAATTTCTTGGTGTCACCTCACTTTTCCCTACCTTTCCCTTCATAGCAAGGCCCTATTGGAATCAGAAAATCCTCTTTTTCTTTTGAAGAAAGTCATATCAAATTCCCTCTAGCAGTTAACCCTTTCAAGGGACTAGAATAGAAATTCAAAATCAAATCTTATTTTAGGACTGCTCACCATTTTTGCTTATTAGGGTACAGAAAGGAAAGAGTTCTTATTCCAGTTGACTAGAAAAAAAATATAAAAAATATATAAGTAAACAGAGCAACTCCTAAATAAAACAAGGAAGGAGCAGTAGAAATGCAGCCATTTGGTCTCTACTTCAGGTTTTGAGTCTTAGAAATTCTGTTGAGGATTTAGGAAGTAGCATCACCAGTTTCTGTTCCAGATTGTTAAATATGCATACTTAAAGGAAGAGAAGAAAATAACAGATACAGAAACTGTGTAGCCTGGAATTTTTAGAGAAGAATATAAGACACAGCTGCAAGAAAGAAGCTGTACCCTACCTTCTCTTCTTGGAATCTGGCATGATTATCCATGATCTATACCTTGCAGTGTGCCAGTGGACCTGCTGAGTTCTCCAGCCTTAGGAAGTTGTCAGAACCACTAAGGTAGCAACCAAACTCCATCCCCAAGAAAAACTGCATAAATAGCACTATAGCACCACCAATCTATGAGAGCTACAGCAGTGGTCCAATGGAAACAGGATACACAGCAGCACTAAAAGCAGCAACCATTCCATAGTCTGTAAATGCCATCATATGGATTATCTACAGAAACACAGCATGCTGGGTGAATATAAGCTGTCACCACTATGCTTGAGCAGAGACTTAAACAAAAGGAAAACCAGAGGAGCAGTTCAAGACACAACTCTATCCACAGCAAAGAGCTCTGAACAGGCCTGGCCAGATCTTTTTCTCTAGTTAGTCAGCCAGCTTGGAGATAGAGATAAATGAATATTACTCTGCTGAATTATTTAGATGATGATCTTCACTACTGAATAAAACATTGATGAGGCTACTTTTGAAGTGCTTTATCTTGGTAATCGTATTGCCCAAAAGGAGCTGGTGTGATTTTCAGGTGGAGGCTTCCTGGGAAGGTGGGGGAAGGGAGAAGAGAAGAGAATGGAGGGGGATGGAGGCAAAATATGGAAAAAAAAGAGAAGGGATTTTTGTAAATTAACATATATTGATCCACCTCTGCCAACCCTAGACACTACATGTTAATCCTATGTCAGCAAAACCTACCTCCTCCATAAAAATCATTACGTGCATTGAGCTATCAAAATAAAAACAGTTTTTGTCCATTACCAAATCTATTAATCTAATACTGTTTCAGAGGAAAGGAGTATACTAAATCCTGATGTATAAATATATGCCTTCTTTCACAACATAGCTCCTGTATATCACATTTTAAAAATCCTATTTATAAATCCTGGTACCCTTCTATGAAAAACAAGATACATCAAAATTCAATTTCAAATCAAAATGTTCAGATACTAATTTTCAGCTAATAGAAATCTTATCGAGCTCTTCAACATATACACATACAGACACATACATATACCTCCCACCTGGTAAAAGGGGTAGTTAAGTATTAAAGGTTTGTTGGCAGAAATAGGGCAGAAATAAAACATCTTAATTGATGCTGTCCCCATCTATATATTTTTATTAACAAACTGGTCATGGCATCCATATCTTCAAAATAGAATTAGCTTACCCTAAATTAAAGCACCCTATTTAAATCTTTTGCAGGTTCAACATGCTTAGCTCTCTTATACAGGGTTCAGGGTGGAGCTTAACCATCTTCCCTTTGCTTTCGCAGATAGGTTAAGTGTTCACGTATAGATTGATTTTCAATGTAACAGAAATTATTGTATTGGTATATAATAAATGTCTCCCTTGAGCATCCGAACCATTCCTAACAGATATCAAAACATTAATAAATAAATTGGCCTGCAATGCAGATAAGAAACTAGAATAAAATCATATGGGAAAATGGGTAAATGTAGTGGTTTTCTTATTACCTGGTGCCTCCAGAGGGCAAAGAGGATCGTAATAGTACTTTCTCTCCTTGGGTACAATAACAGCAAAGTGGTTCCAGGTGGTATTCAGTGTTTTCCTCGGGTATTTCTGGTCAATCCTCTGTCCTTTGCCATAGCTCAGCATCCGCATCCTAAGGAAGGGAAAGGACTGCAGCTGTCTCTGCCGCCGACGCCCGCCGCTGCAGCAGCCGCCTGCTGCCACCTCTGCTGCCTTCAGGTTGGGTTGGGTGGTAATCCGGACAGATAGCCCCAAGGAAAGGAGCGGTTCAGCATCTAGGGACCAGGCCAAGAAGGGCGGCTGCACAAGCACACTCACACACACGCACGCACGCACGCACACACTCACATGCACATAACACATTCACAGGGGCGCGCGCACACACTCTCTCACATACACTCATACACACAGGCGCGCTCACGGAGCACAAAACTGCATAGAGAAGTGAGGGAGGAAGCAGCGCTGCTCCTCTGCACAATCCTCTGCCGTGCTCTTGCGGGATCACAGCACAATCAAGCGTCTAGAATACATAACATTTTGGTCACGTTTCTGTCTAGTAGGAGGCCAACTCAAATCCGCGCAATCCTAGGGTCATGGGTATTTGTGGGACGGAAGATGGGAAAGAAAACTGCGTATAACGTTTATAAAAGCAGTTTTGAAAACAATATTCAAGATCTCAGGTTTAAAATGGCTGAACTTTTGGCAGCAATTTTTGTGAAAAGCAATGTACCTCTTTTTTAAATAAATCATATAAGTAGAAAAGACCTTGCGATATATCTGTACTGTATTCAAACCTCGGTATAAAGCTGTCAACACATACACATAGCTCCGCAGAAGATGCTAAAGTCTGAGAACGCCAAAAAGGTCTAGATACCATTATCTGATTTTCCCCATTATCCAAGCATTTGTCGGAGTCGTCGATTTAAAGTACTTGTTTTTCAGCAGTCTAATCAGCAATCTCTATAGATAGGTACACACACAAAAAGATTTTCTAGGAATAGGTTCACAAAATAGAAGATAAACTGAAACTTTAAAAAATATATTAAACAGCTGATTCGGGGAAATTGATGATCAGGCAAAGGGAAGACTATTTAAGTCTTAAGTTGTGTTTTCTTCCTTTTCTCTTGTATGATTCCAAAAGGTTTTTGTCTGCTCCACCCTGGTTCAATTATACTGTCATTTTTTTCTGATATAACTGACCTTTCAAAATTAGTGGGTTGGGTTCATAACCCCAAATTTTCAAAAGGATCCCGGTGATCTGTCTACAAAGAAGTCATTCTCATCCTCCAAAAAAAGAAAGAAAAAAATCACCCAAACCTCAGTTCTGTCTGCACCAATTCTCCACCTTCCCTCACTCAGCCTACACACAGCGTCTCTCCAGCTTTCTCTCGTTCCTAAAGAGAATCAGCGTCTAAAGCTGAGCTTCCCCAGCCTTTGGCGAAGGAGAAAGCTTACTGTAAGATTCTCCCTTTAGTTTCCTCTGCTAGGGTAGACTTCTGAGCCATCCTCCTCCCTGTGGCGCATTCAAGCAGCTGCAGCTTTAGCGGTCTGAGCCAGAAGAGGTGTGCTCCTCTCTGCAGCATGAAGACGGTTTTGCAGATTGATGGCTCTACAATTAAGAGTCCCAACCCAGTCCCAGAAGTCGCTATCTTCTCTGCAGCAGAGGAGGTGAAGCAAGTGACCAAGTGGTGGAAATGGGAGGAGTAAAATCAAATATCAAGTGCATTAGCCCTTATTTAGTTTGTGCCCCTCCTTTCCTCCTCCCACCCCCATGCTGGGAGTGTTAAAACTGCCAGATTCTACTGTCTAAATCGCCAGAAGGGAGTGCTGTGGAAGTATTGGCAGATCGGGCAGGGAGGGTAAAAGGACTATGTACTGCCATTATCATTTCTTATACACACACATACATATGTACATATATGTGTATGTCTGTACATGTGTATGTATATGTGTGAATATGTGTATAGATGTATATGTATATGCATATTATTTATTTTTAGTTTTTCACTTCCATAAGATATTGAGTTTCAAATTTTCTCCCACACCTTCTCCTCTCACCTTCCCAAGACAGAGTGCAATCTGATATAGGCTGTACTTATACATTCGTATGAAATGTAATTTCACATTTGTCATGATGAATAGAAGAGTTGGAACTAATGGGAGGAACTGAGAGAAAAAAAAAACAGTAGAGGAAAAGGAGTGCAAATAGCATGCTTACATCTGCATTCAGACTCCAAAGTTCTTTCTCTGGATATGAACAGCATTTTCCATCCTGAGTCTCTTGGAGTTCACTTAGATCTTTGCTTTACACAGAAGAGCTAAGTCTGTCAAGGTCATTCACAACACAATGTGGCTGCTACTATATACAATATTCTCTTGATTCTGTCCACTTCACTCACCATCAGTTCATATATGTCTTTCCAAGTTTTTCTGAAGTCCACCTGTTCATTATTTCTTATAGTGCAATAATAATCCATTACATTCATATACCATAACTTGTTCAGCCATTTATCAATTGATGGACATCCCCTCAATTTCCAAATTTTTGCCACCACAAAAAGAACTGTTATAAGTGTGCAAGTGGATTGTCATTTCTTTTCAATCTTTTAGGAATGGAATTATTATACTACTACTATCCTTTGGTAAAGAAATGTTGCTGGACTAGGGTAATGCCCAGTGAAGATTATCAATCTCAATAAAAAGAAACAAAGACTCAGACACTGGGATTGAAAAAAAGGAGTGCAAAAATGCATGCACATAAAAGCATTCTAGCTTTCTCTCTTTTTTCCCTCTTGTAAATAGGAAGGGGTTTATAATATTTTGTTCCCCAATTTCAACACATTACAGATATCCAGCTTTGTTTCAAGAAAGCTGCGAAGTTGGTATAGTAAACTAAGGTCATCTGTCTGAGGACAGATAGGTTTAATACTAAAAGTGCTCCTTAAACAATGGTCATGTTGTAGACAGCAACCAAAGGGGAATAGAAAGATGTATGTTCAAAGGAGAATGCAGTTGAAGGCTCTCTCTGGAAAGAAGAAGGAACCAGGGAGAACTGTATGGAATTCCAAGCTACAGCTATACTTTTCCACTTTTTCTCCAGTTTTTCCAAAAGCTCCACTTTACTCTTCCCTCACCTCTTTATGGAACCAACCCATCCTTCAGCTGACTTTTGGAAAAGCTAAAATTCTTTTGTAGGTAAAAAAAAAATTCTCAGGCCATTCCATTATGGTCTAAAAAAATACTAAATATTAACTGTTTCTCTTTTAGCCAAGAACGCAGAGGGTAATCCCCTCTAGTTTAAGTTTTGGTTATTTTCTCTCTTTATTAAATGGGCCATCCCATGAGTACCACTTAAAGAGGCCTATTCACTGAATGAGTGTATCTCACTCAAAGTGAGAATCTGTTAAGACCTTAGCCTAAAAAGATCAGAGTTCTACAATCCATCCTGGACCATCTCCAGTCATTCTGATGAATATCAGGTCACTGAAACCAGATGACTCTGGAGGAGAAAGTGAAGCTGGTGACCTTGCACATCCCTTCCTCACTCAAATCAAAGTCAAGTGCAAGTCATGTCATGATCTTGATGCCATGGTCCTCTTCCAGAATGAAGGACAAATGCAACAACAAGAAGTCTATCTTCTTTCCCTCAACCAAGGCCCTTCAAGCTTTAGAATTTTTTCTCTTCTTTTTCTCTCAAAAAGAATCACAATGGACACTAATTTTTTGTTGAACATCCTCCTAATGAACATGTCATAATAAATTGAAAAGATTTTAGTAGAATATGGGTTTGTAAATGTGGCTGAAGTCAATGACTCAGACTTGACTCTTCAGAGTGTCTCCTTTGGATGGTCACCTCCTTATTTTAGTGATAGAAATATTCTTTTATTCTGGCTGTTAAGGAATCCTCTACCAGTGTTCTTTCCTCTCACTCAAGGAAAAGGAAGCCTACATACAGCTTTCCTAGCCATCCCTTTTAGTATACAATGGAAGGGTCGACCATCCTGAATGAACAACATGAACACTAGTTTTTCCCTTACCTCATTTGAGATTCCCTAATCTAAACCTTTAATTCAATCTCTTCTTGCTTCAAATTGCTCAGTAGCTAGGATGACCAGTCTCTTCTTCAAGCAATTTTGCAGAAAAGTAGAATTAGAAAGATGTTGTTATAAGGAGAAAGAAGGGTATGGGTCTCTGGGAGCAAGGAAAAAGAGAGTAGGAAACCAAAAAGAACCTGTAGCTAGATTTGAAATGTATGCCAGTACCCTTGTTTCTGTTCCCAAAGTGAGTTGTAGGGCTACCTTAGCCCTCCTGCTACACTTCACCAGGCAGCGTGGCTTTCACTAGGGGAGTCTGCAGTTTGTAAGAAAAAAAAAACAACCTAGAGGGAAGATAAATTCACCTCTGTGAAGAAGCTCTCTCCTCGAGGAGGTGAAAAGAGAAAGACGAAGGACTCCCATGCTGAAGTCTCAAAGATCCTTTGGTAACACAGCAGTTGCTTCCAACCTGTTTTATCTGGAGAACTCTGAACTGAGAGAATTCCTCCTTGAACCGGAAGGAAAGTGGGAATGAGGAGACTCAGAAAAAAATAGAACAATGAAATTAGAGAACATTTCCTTCTTGATTTATTTTAAACTTTGCTACTTCAGAAACTTCTTTTAGATGTGGCAGAGCTGTGCCAAAACATTCTTTCCATTAGCTCAGAGCCCTTACTTCCTAATACTTTGAAAAGAAGCAGACTATGGGGGCTACATTTTCTTCTGAATACTGTAGTGTCTCCTTATAACCTTCCTCGATGGAGTAGATGAATGACATTGGGATAAGAGGGAAAACATTGCAGTAACAAAAGTTCAAAGATACATTAAATGAGAGATCTTCAGAATTTGTTGCCTTTGATTTATTTATTTTTCCAATTTTGTGGCTGGCTGGACTTGGGAACAGGAAATCTTTTCAGACTATCTTGCTTGTAACCATGAAGAAAAAAAGTATGAGAAATTGTAAAAATATAGACATATACACATTCATAGGCTGAGATGGGCAAAGAGAATTTGTGGTGGTAGAATTTCCTTATTTTACTTAGGGATTAATCTAGTTAAGATCTTTGGGTTTTATTGTTTTATCATTTGATTAAAAAAACACTGTGAAGTGTATCCTATTAGTTCTCACATTTTACAGCTAAGGAAGCTGAAACTGAGAGGGTAAGGTGGTGCAGTGGATAGAGCACCAATGCAGGAGTCAGGAGGACCTGAGTGCAAATCTCACCTCAGACACTTGACACTGACTGGTTGTGTGACCTTGGGCAAGCCACTTAACCCTGATTGCCTCATCCTGGGTCATCTCCAGTGATCCTGATAAATATCTGGTCAGTGAATTCAGATGGCTCTGGAGGAGAAATGAGGCTGGTGACCTGCACAGCCTTCCCTCACTCAAAACAAAGTCAAGTGCAAGTCATGTCATCATTTCTCTGATGGCATGGTCTTCTTCAGCAGTAAAGGACGAACACATATCACATAAGTTACTTGTCCAGCATCACACAATGAAACAGGATTCAAATTCAGAGATTTATGACTCCCTGCTGAGTCCAACACTTCATCCATTACAACACCTAGTTGCATATGAAAAAGAAAATCTAAGATAGAGCATGAATTTCCAGGGGACCCAGATTTGTGAGCTGCTTGAAAAGTATAAATCTGAGGTGAAAGTCCCACAAAAATGTTTATGCTTTAATATTTTAAGTATCAACTTCCCAAATGAGTGTTTCCTACTTTAAGCCTTTGTTAATATAAGTTTATGACTTTTTCACATTTTAATTATATATTTATCTACTTCTTTGTGCATTGACTAACTGGCTAGACATGAACCTGTTCATCTTTCTGAGAGTCACTCTAGACTTGAATCAAAACTCAGTTTTGTTTTAGAGATTTTCTCCAGAGTGCTACTGTGAGGCAAGTCATAATAAGCCAGAAAGTAAGAGAAGAGATTCATCCTGTATCATTGGGGTCAAGTTATCCCAGATTTTACTAGTTTGCTTGATTCAAAGCCTAAGTGGAAGAGGTGTCTACAAATGGAATATGAGCTGCCACAGGAATTTTTTTTCTATTTTACATATAAATATTGTGCTAAAAGTTTTTTTAACTCCAACATAACTTTATCTTTCTGTCAGTTTTTTAATGTCAGTTTCAAATGTTGACTAACACAAATTAGGCATACATATTAGCATCCTATAACATCCTATCTGTTTATGATAGTTTCTACTTTTTGCCTTCAATGTGGCTTTTCTTTCATGGTTTAATTTTGCCCAGAGATTTACTTGTACTACACAGAAACATAATTATTCTTGTTTTAGGGACAGATTTGTACAATTTCCTCTAGATTAACCAAATTTTGGTTGAAAAAGCTTAATGATATGTTAATTTCATATCAGAAGTGGACATATCGGACGCTTGAAATTAAAGTTATGATAACCATGATTTGAATGACTGGTTATTTTAATTTTTATTACTACATAATTTGAAGCATGAAGTTGAAGTCCAACTTGTTTATTTGGGTATTTTGCTTCATAAATCAATTTCTAAAAACTAAAATGCTACATGAAGTTGTCACTTTAATCCATCTTTCTATTGCTTATGAAACATTTCAGATTGAATTGTTTGGAATTACAAGAGCTTTTGGGACTAAAGATCAAGTATGTAGATAAAAAGAAGTTGTTAACTTATTTCGAAATATCAAAGCATTTATGCATTTTTTTATTCTACCTCATAACAGTGCAGTATGGTACAGTAGTTGAAGAGCCTTCTTCCGAGTCAGGACAATCTTGATTCAAAATTTATCTCTGAAATATGCTTGCTATGTGGCAAAAGCCCCTTCCAGAAAGGTTGCCAACTGCTTTGGTAAAGAGAATTTCCTCACTTTGAAGGCTTGGCAGGAACCCTGAAAAGCAATTGTTAGAATGTCAGTCAGTGTGTATTAATTGCTCTTCTGAATCTGAGAAACAAATTGGGAGGCATAAGGTTGCAGGCTGTCCCTACAAGCAACTATTTTTATGTTTAGCTGTTCAGTGTAACATGTGGTAATCATTCATTTTTTGCACTACAAGAAGGTAAAATATATTAGAGCAATAGGAAAAAAACAGTACACCAATATCCAACCTCCCGGAAAATATTCTGTGTTAGTAGCACCTGACCTCTAAAGTGGACTAACCATGAGTATGCATGAAACATGTTTATAAAAGATGACACCATTATACAACTAGAAAAAAATCTTAACAATTATAGGCAAGAATTTCTACTTACTTTTTTTAAAAATCCTTTTTATTATGGATCATTATTATTAACAAACATAGAAAACAAATATTTCAATATTTTTGTTGCAAAAAGAGGGTTTAATTGTGTTAAGGAATAGTAAAAATCCAAAAGAAAGAGTGGCAATGTATTCATTTTAAGAACAATGTCCTCAGCTCTAAGTTACACAACGAAGAAAAATTGTAAAAACCACATTGGAGATGGATGAACTGTTCTACTGGTAAACCCAATGAGGTTCTTGTTTTTCACTTAGCAGTTTCTGGATATCCCCATCATTTCCATCAAAACAATCTTGATGTTTGCTAGTGCTCTGGCCCAAATGAGTAAATGCAGAGTAGTACACCAAACCTCTAAAAGCAGGCCACTCTCTTTCTGCTCCACTGCTGCCTGCTGTGTGTTGGCTCATTTTCCCTCCAAGTTAGTGATGAACTCTTTCTAATCAAAAAAGTGCTCTAATCGGTTGACAGATTAGATGGTCTTGGGGCCATAAGATTTGTTGAACGTGAATATTTAGCTTTTATGAATAATTCCATGATCAATCCAGCATTCTACATTACACATTACCTTCATCAATCTGACATCATGTATGTCTCTTCCTACAAGTGACATAGTCTTTCAAATGCCAATGTTTGCTTCAATGATGCATTTGTGAAGTTTTATTGCATTTAGGCAAATGAAAGATAGCGTTGGTAATGAGAAGATCATGAGATTCACAAGTTTTCAGTAGTAAGTGACCATTGCTAGTGCTGTTTCTGACTCCATTCCTCCCAGTGACTCCCTGCCATGATTGGTAGTTTGTGTGTACTCTTGCATTAAAACCACAAATTTGTCTCTTTTGGGTCCATTGATGATGAGTGTCTCCAGGTCTTCATGATTTTTTTTTCTTTGACCTCACCAAGGTTCATCATGGAGGAAGCATATGCCCCAATGATGATGGTATAACACTTTACTGAATGTGGCAATCACGTTGTCATGAGCATATTATTCTCTCCTTTTGGTAAGGATATAAGCTTGTTGAATCAATTTGTTTCAATTGCTAAACCTACACCAGCTTCACAGCACTGCCCTTCACTGTGACTACTCTAGAAAAGTGTTTATCCACTTCTGACTTCAGTAAGCTGGCCTTCATTTTCCAGTCTTTTTCATCCAGGGCTGCTATTTGGATTTGACACCTGATGAGTTTTCTCACAGTAAGAGCTATCTGTCTTTCAGGTTTGTTGGATTCCATGCTGTCCATAAGTATGCACACATTCCTTGTACTGATGGTGAATGTAATCATTTTTCTAAATATTTTTGTACATTTTTGCATGTTTCAACCATAGGATGGGATCCTTATCTGTGACTATAAGTAGGAAAGGGTTGAGGGAAGCAGAAAAAATTTAGGGCACATTTCCTAGCTCTCTTTTCACCCCTGTTATGAGCAGTGTGCTACTTCAGAAAAGCTTCTCAGATAGCTAGGGGTTGCTGCTTCAGTTCAGTGAGAAGACAATCACTATATGACCTGGGCCACCTGTGCACTGGGTTATGACTACAGCTCCTAGTGTATCTGCTGATTCATCACTCACCTTTTCCACAGGACTTTGAGATAACTAAAAACAGTAAAATGGTATAGTTTATGTCTTTTGATTCATGCAAAAATAGATTTAAGTGATGCAGAACTGCATGAAGTCATTGGCCTCAGTGTCTCTTCCAGAGTCATCAAAGTCCAGTGGCAAGACAAAGTCAAAACAACTGGTGATGATTCAGGATGCAGTAAATAACCTTGACATCTTTGATATCTTACTGAACTCCAAGCACTTCATAACACCTTCAGCTGCCTTCATGCTTGTTGGAATAAATTGTTCTCATCTACCCATTCTGTTAGGGGAAGTCTTCACATGCTTGGGGTAGACAGTTCCTCTCACTCACCAGTGTATTTGAGACCCCATAGTTGTCCTCATCCTGATTTAACCCATCTGCTGAAATGATTTGCTAGGATGTGGCCACTGTCCATGCTAAAGCTTCTTGGAGTCACAGGTGAGGATGGGGTGGCAGGTAGACATCAAAGAAGAATAACCAGTGATACTAGTTTCCCCTGAGTACACCCTACACACCTGATATCGTCATACAATTTACCAGAGATATGACTTTTCTTGGTTGTCACATCGATGAAAGAAATGACACAACAACTTTGTTCCATTTACTGTTATTCCCTTTAACACACCAGATGTCATTTGCCTTCTTCATTGGTGACACAGGATTATCTTAATGGGACATAGAGCAGTGAGGTACACTGATCTCCTACATATAGAGAAAAAAGTGATTGAAGAGACCACTGATTAGGTACTGTTGTAAATTACTGGATTAATTATGCCAAGATAGTAAATGAAGTTTTATTACACTTAAGGTTCAGGATGCACTGAAAAATTATCATTTGTTTGTGAGTCCAGAACAGTTGTTTCGCAACCTTATATGGAATATAAGCAGAGTAAATATAATGGAATTTGACATAGGGCAGAAGAGAGAGAAGGTCTGGGTTTAAAACAAAGAATAGAAGGGAAAGATAAGTATGTCTGTATCATTAATGTTAGCAAATTAGTTAGTCCAAACTTGAACTGAAGTTTATGTTCAAAGTTTTATTTTACAGACTTCTTCAGGATGAATGGTCTGTTTGCATCAAGCCAACTGTGTCAAGAAGCTCAAGATCCAGTCTGGGCCAGTTTTTCAAAGGCTGAACTAAAATTACCTTGTAACAATCACCCCTTTGGTCAAAGGCCACATATGTGTATCTCAGACTACATTATTGTACATCAAATTCTTTTCTTCTTGTGATAATTTTATTTAAGCATTCTGACAGATATTTCTACAAGAAGATACAGATATTGGTACTAATTGAACAGAAAAATAAAGCAATATCAATGCAATAACCATTTTTTACTATTATAAGTCACAGGTTTTCAAAACTACCCAAGTCACACATGACCCTATCAACAAATCTCAAATGTCCTAGTCAGATATCTCTTCATTTTTAATTTCTTCAGATTTTTCGCTAACTATCCAGTGCAATTTAGGTGCTGAGTCATATGAAGAGTTTAGTCAAATACATATGTACAAGATATAATTAAACATTTTTAAACAAGTTTTCTTTTTATTCTGTTGTCTTGGATTTAGCTATGTATTTCATGAAATTTTCTGCTCCTGGAAAATATTTTCCTTTGGAAATTCTATGTTGAGAGTGTCTATCCCTGACCACTGCCACAAATTATCTAGTTGAAAGAAAGAAGAGCATAGCTGTAACAGAATCAAGACTATTCACTCTAGTCTAAGACTTAAGTCACAGATTGACCTATGACACGTCATGACATACTCCCCTCAATTCTATGATCACAGATGTCTTTTGGAAAAACATCATGCAACAGAATTTGACATTATTCACTGGTCGCTATAGCCAGGTTTGTAATCAACCATGTTGTAAAACATTGCTATTCAGAAAGGAAATAGCATAGTAGTGAAATTAAGTCAAGAAGATTCATTCATTACTTTTGTGAGGCCACATTCTAAACCTCAGTGGCAGTATTTTATAGAAGGCACTCTTCCAGCAGCTCTTGGCGTTTTTACTTGAATGGTGGCATACTAACTTAACAGCAATCAGTGACACCTAAGCTAAAAATTCAGAGAAAATAAAATGATTGCCCCACTTCACATTTCAAGTTCCACTGTTTACAGTTTAGGAAAAGGTACAATTCTTTTTTGTTGTGACAACAGTTAATTTTCAATAAATCAGAACATTTACCTTCAGTTCTTTTATGTTCATATCAGTTTATTTCACTCAAAATATTAATTCATCATTTTAGTTTTCTTAGTTGAAAAATACTGGTACAAATCAATGATTAAATATTTAAGAAAATAATCACAAGCTGTAGATTTACAAAAAAGTGTGAATATGTAACAGTTCGCTCAAAAACTCAAGAGAAATTACCTTGTGACAGCTTTGATATCTTTAAGCATTGCATAGGAACCCACAGGATAAGAGAATGTTTCAAACTAAGATTTTTCAATATGAAGTTGATTTAAAGATATAAATTCAATTAAAGTATTTCAAGTGCAATTTGATAATTCACATAATTAGTAATCAGATAAATTTTCGCATAAATCACTCCTCTACTACAAACAAATTTGCAAATAATCTTCTAGGAATGTTTGTGATAAAGGAAACTATCTCAGATGCCTGGTAAAACAATTCCCTATTTTAGAACTTACAAAGCTTTCATTATTCACATACATTCTTGCACCTTCTTTCACAGAGCTGATAAGATTTTGTGACTTTGACAAAACTGAAAATCCAGAGGGCCTAGTAAGTCTCCAAAGAATTTCACAAATAATAAAATTTATGAGTTCTTCTGTAATATTCCCATAAACTAAATAATTATTAGCTATGCTTTTTAAAGTAAATACCTTAAAAATAAGCAGAGCAATGAACATTTATAACAAATGATAGTTCATATTCATAATTTTACAACATTCAGGTAAAAAGAAGAGTTGCTTTTCTAGTGATACAATTGAATCAGACTGCAGTTATGATTTCTTCCCAAATTAACAGTGTTTCTTATATCATTGCTTCCCTAAAATTATAATACAAGAACTCACAAGAATTAAAATAACAAAAAAATCTTAGCTTTTTAAACATAAACAAAATAATTTTTCCAGTCAAGTAACATTAGTCCAACTGAATATATTTCTGAATTATATTACAAAAAATAATTTTGGTATCTATCATTTCAGGCATTATATATTGGTTGAATTCAAAAACTAATAAAGTATTTATAAAACAACTATATTTAAAGGTGGTGACCAGCATTGCCATTTAGAGAAAATAACAATTTTATTGTGAATAATTTTCCAAATGTTGTCAAAACCCAATGTAAATTAATTTTTGAAAGGTTTTAAAAGTATTTAGTAGGTCAGTGACCTCAATGTGACTTAATATTGACACAAAGATTATACTTATGATTCTTATGCTTATAGTCTATAAACTTAAAATCAAATTTTTAGTGTACTTTACATTAAGTTCCATTTTACTCAAAGAAAGTCAAATATCACAATGTCTTAATTGGGTGGAAGGGTGAATTTCATCCTAAATGAGACTGAATTATAATATGTTTAGGATAAATTCAATCAAATCAAATGTGAGTCTATAGTTACAAATGGAATGATGCAGATAATAAAATTTCCCAAGAGTCATATGTTATCATCACTTCAAATTATAGACCTCTCTACAAAGTAAATTTACTGCAAATGATTAATGGGACAGTTTTGCTTTTTCAAATCCCCATTTTGGAGTAAATTTTTTAATTCTTTTGAAGCATGGAAATTGCAAGTGCAATTTCTATTCCATAGTAATGGAATCATGAATGTATATTCCTCACATAAATATTATAATATACCTTTCTATTGGTCCTTCAAGCACATAATTTTAGTATGTTTTACTCAAATGATTCCATGTTGCAATATTATTTCTGAATTCTCCACTTAGTAATTGTTGTAACTGAATAGGACACTGTCAATTTGAAATTATGCTGCATGAGATCTAGCTATTTCCCAAAATTAACAAGAATATTCAAATGGATGAAATAAAATTTAGAGAATATGAAAAAATGTTAAAATTCATTTTTTGTTAAAATGTTAAATGATAATTTTTTTTGTTAAATGTTCTCAAAATTTGTTCAGTCATTTCAGTTATGTCCAATTTTTGTTATACATACAGGAGGGGTTGCTCTAGTTCATTTTACAGATGAGGTCACTGAGACAAACACACAACTAATAAGTGCATGGGGCTACATTTGAACTCAGGACAAGCAATCTGCCCACTTCATCCACTGTACCACCTCGCTGTCCACTTTTTCTCCAAGCAATGTTCATCTGCTGGCGTACGTGTATGTGTATGCACACATACACACATGCATATATTCATTTTATTGCAAAGAAATTCAAAATATCATTTAACCTCTTTCATCCTGTGGAGTTTGACTAAAGCCTTACAAACTTCAAAATTGCTTCTCTCTTCCCATACTCTGATTCAAAATTTCACTACTTTCACAATTTCTCAGTCTCTCATGGGAAATAATATTACCCAATTATGTATCACCTTTTCTACAGAACTGGCTTCCTTCATTCCACTGAATACATCATGTGCAAATTTGCATGAATTTTCATATTCAATATCAATTACATATAACACTTTTACTTTTCTCTGATCTGAAAACTTCTGTGAATTTGGGGGAAAATCTCCCTAGAAAAAGGAATCTATCAGGTCAAAGAAATTATTACATGGTTGAATAAGTAGAGACTGGCCTTTAGTCTGCATTATCTAACAAGATACACCCAGTGATTCTACCTTGAAGAAAGCCTTCACTATCTTAAGAGACCACCTTCAATCTGTTCCACTTCCTCTTAAGATAGCTTTGCTTCTAATTTACCTAGGCAATTACGTTTATTTAAATAATCCACAGAAGAAATAGTAGTAAGGTAAAAAAAAATCCTTGAAATTAAGAAAGCTACTGAACTAATAAATAAAACCAAGAGCTGATTTTATGAAAAAACCTATAATATTGATAAACCTTTGGTCAATTTGATTTAAAAAAATGCAAAAAGAAAAACAAATTACCAATATCAACAATGAAAAGGGTGTACTCACTTCCAATGAGGAGTAAATTCAAACAATAATTAGAAATTATTTTGACCATCTGCATGCCATAAATTTGACAATCTAAGGAGAAGGATGAATATTTTAAAAATATATAAATTGACCAGATTAACAGAAGACGTAGTTGAATACTAAATAACCTCATCTCAGAAAAATAAATCAAACAAGCTATAAATGAATTCCCTGCAGAAAAAATCTCTAGGACTAGATAGATTTACAATTGAATTCTATTAAGAATTTAAAGAACAATTAATTCCAATACTATATAGACTACTTGGGAAAATTGCTGGAGTCCTCCCAAAATCTTTTTATGATAAAAATGTGGTTCTAATATATAAACCAGGGAGAGCCAAAACAGAGAAATAAAATTATAGGCCAATTTCTCTAATGAATATAGATTCAAAAATTTTAAATAAGATTTTAGCAAAAAGAATACTGCAACTTATCATGAGAATAATTCATTATGATCAGGTAGGATTCATACTAGCAATGCAGGGCTGGTTCAATATTAAGAAAAGTATCCACATTATTAGTTATATAAACAAAAAAAACCTAACATAAACCACATAATTATCTCAATAGATGCAGAAAAAGCTTTTGACAAAATACAACACCCATTCCTGTTGAAAACACTGGAGATCATAGAAATAAATGGAGCCTTCCATAAAATAATAAGCAGTTATCTACTCAAAACCATCAGCAAGCATTATATGTAATGGGGATAAGCTGGATGCATTTCCAATAACATCAGGGGTGAAACAAGGATGTCCATTATCACCACTATTATTATTCAATATGATACTAGAAATGTTAACTTTAGCAATAAGAGAAGAAAAAGAAAATGGAGGAATTAGAATAGGCAAAGAATGATATTTGAGAATCTCAGAGAATCAAGTAAAAGCCTACTTGAAATAATAAATAACTTTCACAAAGTTGCATGATACAAAATAAACCCATACAACTCATCTGCATTTCTATGTATTACTTACAAACTCCAACAGCAAGAGGTAGAAAGATAAATCCCATTTAAAGCAAGGTTGGCACTATAAAATATCTGGGATTCTACCTGCCAAAACAAACCCAGGGACTATATGAACACAATTGCAAAACACTTTTCTCATAAATAAAGTCATATCTAGTAAGTAGGAAACATCAGTTTCTCATGGGCAAGTCACACTAATATAACAAAAATGACAATTCTACCTAAATTAACTTCTTTATTCAATGCCATAGCAAACTGCCAGCAAATTATTTTATAGAGCTAGAAAAACTAATATAAAAATTCATCTGGAAGAACGAAAGTTCAGAATATCAAGGGAATTAATGAAAAGAAATGCTAGGGAAGGTGGCCTAGCCCTACCGAATCTCAAATTGTATTATAAAGCAGCAATCATAAAAACCACTTGTTACTGGCTAAGAAATAGAAAGGTAGACCAGTGGAATGTGTTAGGTACTCAAGACACAGTAGTCAATGCATATAACAATCTAGTCTTTGATAAACTCAAGGACCCCAGTTTCTAGGATAAGAACTCACTGTTTGAGAAAAACTGCTCTGCAAACTGGATAACAGTGTGGCAGAAACTGAGCATAGACCAATATCTAATACTGTATAAAAGAATAAAGTCCAAATGGATACATGATCTAGGTATAATGACTGATACTATAAACAAAGTAGGGGAGCAAGGAATAGTGTATTTGTCAGATTTATGGAGAATGGAGAAATTTTTGACTAAACAGGAGATAGAGAACATTACAAAATGCAAAATGGATAATTTTAATTACATTTAATTGAAAATTTTTTTTGCACAAACAAACCCAATGAAACCAAGATTAAGAGGGAAACAGAAAATTGCGGAAGAATTTTTGCAACCAGTGTCTGTGATAAAGGTCCTATTTCTAAAATATACAGGGTATTGAGTTAAATGTACAAGAATACAATTCATTTTCCAGTTTATTAATGGTCAAAGGATATTAACAGGCAGTTTTCAAAGGAAGAAATTAAAACTATCTATAGTCATATGAAAAAATGTTCTAAATCACTATTGATTAGACAGATGCAAAACAAAAATCTGAGGTGCCACATCACACCTATCAGACTGGCTAAAATGACAAAACAGGAAGATGATAAATGTTGAAGAAGATGTGGGAGAGATGGAACACTAATTCTTTGTTGGTGGAACTGTGAACGGATCCAACCATTCTGGAAAGCAATTTGGAACTATGTCCAAAAGGCTACAAAAATATACATACCCTTTGACACAGAAATATCACTTCTGTATCCCAAAGAGATCGTAAAAATGGGAAAGTGTCCCACATGTACAAAAATATTTATAGCAACTCTCTTTCTCATGGCCAAGAACTAGAAATTGAGGGGATGCCCATCAACTGGGGAGTGACTGAACAAGTTGTGATTTATGAATGCAGTAGAATACTATTGTGTTATAAGAAATGATGAATAGGAAGACTTCTGAGAAGTCTTGAAGGACTTAAATGAACTGATGCTGAGGGAAAGGAGCAGAACCAGGAGAACTACCTGGGCACAACTACCGTCTGTGAGGAATTTTTCTGGTAGACTTAGCCCTTCACAGCAATGCAAGGACCTAAAAAATTCCCAATGGATTCTTAAGGCAAAATGCCTTCCACATTCAAAGTAAGAACTATGGAATTGGATGAGAGAATGGAGTAAACTATTTTCTCTTGTGTTATGTTTTGGTTTGGTTTTTTATTCATGGTTTCACCCTTTCGTTTTAGTTCTTCTATGTAATATGACTAGGGTGAAAATGTATTTAATAAGAATGTATGAGTAGAACCTAAATAATATTTTGTACTGCCTCAAGGACGGAAGGTGGAGGGAGGGGCGAAGAAGAAATGAGAGAGGGGGAGAAAATCTAAGATATATGGAAGTGATTGTAGAAAGCTGAAAAGCAATCAATTTTTTAAAAATTATTAAAATTTAATTTTGATTTTCTCAAATTATTTGGTTCCTGATTTAAACTTGCTGCTACCTTTACAAGATAGAGAGAAAAATGAATAATGGATTTTTTTTAATTGCCATCCAATAATGTAAACTGTAAAACTATTTTTCTCTCTTTTTTCTCTCCTTTTGGAATATATATATATATATATATATACATATATAATCTAAAAGTTATAAAGGATACATATTTCTGAATTTATTTCAGTTCTGCATTTATTTCCTAGTTGTTTAAATCACCTTCTTCCCTTGCACTCAATATCTTAGTGGGTTTTAGTCCCCTAAGACTTTTTCACATAAACAGCACCCCCAGCTTCCATATCATAGTTTTCCTTTCCTGGACATTGACTATTGTAGTATAAGAAATGATGAACAGGTGGGCTTCAGAAAATCCTGGAAAGAATTATATGAACTGATGCTGAGTGAAGTGAGCAGAGCTAGGAGAAGAACACTGTTCACAGAAACATCCACAGTGTGCTATAAATGATTTTAACAGACTTAGCCCTTCTCAGGAATGCAAGAACCTAAAACAATTACGAAGGACTCATGATGGAAAATGCCATCCACATACAGTGAAAGAATTATGGGGTTGGCTTGCAGAGAAAAGCTGACTGCTTTCTTTTGTTTTGTTTTATTTTATTTTGTTTTGCTTTTCTTTCTCGTGGTTTCTACACTTCCTTAAAATTCTTCTATGCAACATGCCTAATGTGAAAATGTATTTAATAGGAACGTGTGTGTACAGCTTGTATTAGATTGCATGCCATCTAGAGGAAGAACTGGGGAGGGATGAGGAGAATATTTAAAAAGTTATGGAAATGAATGTTGAAAACTAAAAATAGACAAATTGAAAAAACATATAGGGTTCAAATGTGCCTAAGACTCAATGTCAATAAAAGCAGTTCCATGTATTGGTTTTCTCTACAGGTAGCCAAAACTTTACATGAATTGTACACAACTGTCAAATGAATGCAACTCCACAAAAATCTAGAAGATCTTGAAATTTCTTAGGGCATCACTTAGACTTCCTAGATTTGAACTATCTTTTTAATTATATAGCATGTAGTAGGATTTCCATAGTTTTTTTTGTTTTGTTTTGTTTCATTTTATCGAAACCTGGTTTTCTCTTGGAGTCAGAGCTTTACCAAAACAAATCCATTCTGCCAATTCAGGGAAAGAGAGAGTCAAAACTACACCTGAAAATGTAAGAAAATCAAAGGTCTCTAAATATTCCAATTTTTGAATCCAGTGAAACAGAACTGGTCCTAAGGAATTATCTTCCTTCCCACTCTAAGTTCCTTCTGAGACTTGAGACAACTAGAGATAGGCAAGAAAAATTAAAAAATAAACTTAAACAACATAGGTTAGTCTGCATACTATTCTGGTTTTCAATGAAAGTTTTAAATATTATCTTTTTGTTTCTCACTTTTATGACAATGTTCAATTGAAATCAGTGTCTTTTACTTGATTCTAAATTGATCATTCTTTTGAAAGAATATCTTCTTCATTCAATATGAATCATTGAGATTACAACAAGAGTTCATTTTAAGAAAGAATATTGCAAAGGAAAATATTACTTCATTCAACAATAACTAATGGGACTCTTCATGAGAACTTTCCAATTCTTTATAAAAAGGCTGCATGTTGGCATTCAGTGTCTTAGTACACAGGGTCCAAAGTTCAATGAGAATCAATGCCCATAAAAGCACTTCCATATTTTGCTTTTTGCCTCATTTTGCCAAAATTTTGCATGAAAAAGATTTTGTCATTTAAATGATCACACCTACATAGAATCTAGATTTTCTTGCACTTTTTTAGAACTTCCTTTGTATTACTTAGATTATATCTTTTTTTTAATTAATTAATTTATTTATTTAGCTTTTTACATTCATTTTCACAAATTTTTGGGTTCCAAATTTTCTCCCCTTTTCTCCCCTCCCCCCACCCCAATACCCCAAGCAATCTAATTTTCCCTATCTCCAATCTGTCCTCTCTTCTGTCATCCCTCCCTTCCCTTGTCTCTATCATCTCTTGTCTCCTGTAGGGCCAGATGACTTTCTATTCCTCATTAACTGTATGTCTTCTTTCCTAGTTGCAACAACAATACTAAACAATTGTTCCTAAAACTTTGAGTTCCAAATTCTCCCCATCCCACCCTCCCCACCCATTCCCTTTCGTACGGCAGGCAATTCATTATAGGCCATATCTGTGTAGCTTTGCAAATGACCTTCCTGATAGTCGTGTTGTGTAAGACTAACTGAATTGCCATCCCTCCTAACCTGCCCCTCATTGTTTCTCTTCTGTCCTTTGATCCTGTCCCTCCCCAAGTGTTGACTTTCAATTACTCCCTCCTCCCATTGCCCTCCCTTCCATCATCCCCCCCCCAATATCTCCTTCTCCCCCGCTTTCTTATACTGTAAGATAGGTTTTCATACCAAAATGAGTGTGCATTTCACTCCTTCGTTTAGTCAAATGTGATGAGGGTAAACTTTTGTTTGTTTGTTTTTTGTTTTTTTCCTCAGCTCTCCTCTTTTTCCCTCCACTAAAAACATCTCCTACTTGCCTCTTAAATGACATACAGTTACCCCCTTTCATTTCCCCCTCTTTCCTCTCACTACATTTCTCTCTCACCATTTACCTTAATTTCTTTTAAGGTATGGTCCCATCCTATTCAGTTCAATCTGTGCTCTCTATCTCTGTATGTGTGTGCATGTGTGTATGTGTGTGCATGCGTGTACATGTGTATGTGTGGTCCCACCAACCACCCAGATACTGAAAAGTTTTAAGAGTTAGAAATATTGTCCTTCCCTGTATGAATGCAAACAGTTCATTTCTGGTAAGTCCCTTTATACTTCTCCTTGCTGTTTACTTTTGCATGCTTCCTCTCATTCTTGTGTTTGAAAGTCAAATTTTCTTTTCAGCTCTGGTCTTTTCATTAAGAATGATTGAAAGTCCTCTGTTTCATTGAAAGACCATATTTTCCCTTGAAGTATTATACTCAGTTTAGCTGGGTAGGTGATTCTTGGTTTCAGTCCTAGTTCCTTTGCCTTCTGGAATATCCTATTCCACGCCCTTCGATCCCTTAATGTAGAAGCTGCTAGATCTTGGGTTATCCTAATTGTATTTCCACAGTACTGGAATTGTTTCTTTCTAGCTGCTTGCAAGATTTTTTCCTTGAGCTGGGAGTTCTGGAATTTGGCCACAATGTTCCTAGGAGTTTCTCTTTTTGGATCTCTTTCAGGTGGTGATCGATGGATTCTTTCAATACTTATTTTGCCCTCTGGTCCTAGAATGTCAGGGCAGTTTTCCTTGATAATTTCATGCAAGACGATGTCTAGGCTCTTTTTTTGATCATGGCTTTCAGGTAGTCCCATAATTTTTAAGTTATCTCTCCTTGATCTATTTTCCAGGTGAGTTGTTTTTCCCATGAGATATTTCACATTCTCTTCCATTTTATCATTCTTTTGGTTTTGTTTGGTGATTTCTTGGTTTCTCATAAAGTCATTAGACTCCATCTGTTCCATTCTAATTTTGAGAGAACTATTAAATTCAGTGAGCTTTTGAGCCTCTTTTTCCATTTGGCTCATTCTGCTTTTGAATGCATTCTTCTCCTCATTGGCTTTTTGAACCTCTTTTGCCAATTGAGTGAGCCTGTTTTTCAAGGTGTTAATTTCCTCAGCATTTTTTTGGGTCTCCTTTACCATGGTATTGACCTGTTTTTCATACTCTTCTTGCATCTTTGTCATTTCTCTTCCCAGTCTTTCCTCCACCTGTCTAACTTGCTTTTCAAAATCCTTTTTAAGCTCTTCCAAGGCCTGAGCCCACCCGACACCCCCCTGGGGTGTCTGGGGTACTGAGGCCCCGCCCTCCACATCTTTCCCTGATGGGAAAAATACGTTCTCGTCCTCCCCATCAGATCCCAAGGTCGGGATCATTTGCATTTGTTGGAAAAAACTCTCTAAAGTCTTATTTTTCTTCCCCTTTCTAGGCATTTTCCCAGCCAGTTACTTGACTTCTGAGATTCCTTTCCACCCCCGCCTGGATCCGCCCAGCTAGTGCTTGGCCTCTGAGATTCAAATGCGCTTTCCCGTGGCAAGCTTTAGTTCTGGCGCAGGGGTGGGGGCAGGGCCACCTCCTAAGTTGGGCCCTCAGGGGCTTTCCGCAGAGACTTTCAGGAACAGAGCGGGTAGGGGCGGGGTGGGGGGCCCGCCTGCTGTGCTCAGCTCCCTTGGGGGTTTTATTCAGAGGCATTCAGCAGTAGAGCAGGGTGGGGGCAGGGCCGTCTCCCCTGCTCGGCTCCCTCAGGTTGGAAAGACCTTCAGTATTGAAGATCCTACCTGCTGCTGGGGGATTCCTGAGTCCCGGGCCGCTGCCGCCTCAGCCGCCCGCCCACGCCTCTGCCTCCGCTGCTTCCTGCCCCCGTCTCTGCCGCGCCGCTTCCTCCCGAGGGGGCCCGAGTCACGGAGGCGCTCCGCTCCCCTCCCCTATCGCAGCTTTCTTTCTTACTGACCTGTAGCTTCTGTGGGCGGAGGGACTTTCCCGGCTGCCAGAGCTTCCCCCGGAGCTTTCCTCTCTGAAGTCTGCTCGGTCAGCTTCTCTGGGGCCGGCCAGGGGTGGGGGTGGGGTCCGCTTTCCGGAGTGCGATGGACCCCGGGGACGGCTCTCCAGGGTTCAGTGGAACGGAAATCTCTTCCCCTATGTTTATGCACCCCCTGCAGAGATTCAGAATTTATGGGGATCTCCTTTTACCTCAATTCCATGGGTTGTGGGCTCGGAGCTCGTAAATGTGCGTCCTTCTACTCCGCCATCTTGGCTCCGCCCCCCCTAGATTATATCTTTTTAATTATATACAATGTAATGAGGTTCCCATAAACTTTTTTGGTAGTTTTCTCTTGAAGTCAGGGTTTTATATAAACAAATACTTCCTGCCAGTTCAGGGAAAGAGAAGAGTCAACTATACCTGTTGATGCAAGAAACTCATGGGTGTCATGCTATTTCAGTGCATTGAATGCAATGAAATAAAACAAGTCCTGAGAAATAACCAACCTTTTCCACTCTCTGTTGTTCTTTCTGAGAAAGGCATCTCTTTAGAGGCAACTAGAGATATGCTTTGGCTGACCAGAAAAAGTGAAAAAGGGACATGAACAAAGAAAATAGAAGCTAAGGTTTTGTACCATTCTTGTTTTCTAAGAAATTTCAAGTATCATCATCTTTCTCACATTAATGGCAATGATTCATTGAATTCAATGTATTTTAATTGATTCTCCTTTCAATTGGCCTTTCATATGAAAGAATATCTTAATTAAAATAAAATCGTGGGGAGGACAACAGGAGACCTTCTTGTTTAAGAGTAGGGCTATGTGCTTAAAGAGATTGGGCCCTTACAGTATAATTAAAAGGAGTCTTCTTTCAGAGTTCTGCAGTTCTTTACATAAAATCTGCCTATTTACATCCAATTGTAAGATGCATAGAAAACCAAGTTACCTTAAACTCAATGCCCATAAAAGCAGCTCAGCATCCTGTTTTTCATTTCATCCAGAAAAAACTTAACATGAAGAGAAAGTTTCCTTTCAAATGGAGTCAACTGCACAGAAATCTACAACTTCTTAAAGCTTTTCAGGGCACTGCTTTGACTTCTTTGAGCTAAGATTTTTAATTATTTAGAGTGTAGTAGGGTTCCCACAGCCTTTTTTGGTTTTCTTTTTGAGTCCAAATTTTTTCAAAGTAAATCCTTCCTACTAGTTTATGGAAGAACCTAGCACTGCAAAAAATTCCACAACATCAAGCTATTACAATACTCTGAATCCAAGGAAACAAAAAGCAGTCCAGGGCTAATACCATTCTTTCCAGTCTAAAGTGGTGTGTTTTAGAAAAATGTTGAGTGAGAGCCACAGAGTCCCAGGTATGCGCAGCAGCTGCTCCTGAGAATATTAGCCCACAGATTAAATGCTTGTAAGTCACCTACTTGAACTTCCAGAAGTCAAAATGGCAGAGTGATCACCAGGTCAGCACCAGGTTCTTTAGCTTCTAGCTGAAAGAACCAGAGGCCACAACACACAAAGCCTCATCGTCATAAGTAAGAAGCAAAGCAGGAAAGAAAAGACTACAGTATCTTTCTATGGGGACAAGGACCAAAACATGAATACCAAAGAGGTCAGTACTGAGTCTATACCCCGATCTGAAACTTTAGAAGGAAGGATGAACTGGTCACAAGCACAAAGAGCACACTTGGAAGAGCTCAAGAAGGATTTTAAAAGGCAAATTAGAAAAATAGGGGAAAAAACTATCCAATGATTTTAAAAGTATGAAAAAAGAATTCAACGAAGAGAAGAGCTCCTTAAAAAGGAATATTGGACAAATGGAAAAGGAAGTACAAAAAGTAACTGGAGAAAATAACTACTTAAAAGGAATAGTGGGACAGATGGAAAAGGAGATGCAAAAGCTAACTGAAGAAAACAATTTGATAAAATTAGAATTGAGCAAATAGAACCTGATGACTCCATGAGACATCAAAAGTCAGTCAAAAAGAATCTAAAGAATGAAAAGATAGGACAAAATGTAAAATATCTAGTTAGAAAAACAACTGACCTGGAAAATAGATCGAGGGGAGAAAATCTAAGAATTATTGGCCTACCAGAAAGGCATGATGAAAAAAAGAACCTGGACAATATCTTCCAAGGAATCATCAAGGAAAACTGCCCAGAACTCCTAGATCCAGAGGACGAAATAGTCATTGAAAGAATCCACCGTTCACCTCCTGAAAGGAATCCAAACCAAAACACCAAGAAATGTTGTTGCCAAATTCCAGAATGGTCAAGTGAAGGGGAAAATACTACAGGCAGACCGAAAGAAATGATTCAAATATCGAGGAACTACAGTCAGGATCACACAGTGCCTTGCAGCTTCTACATTAAAAGACTGAAAGAACTGGAATATGATATTTTGTAAGGCAAAGGAGCTGGGACTACAACCATGGATCAATTACTCAGCAAAGGTGAGCATAATATTTCAGGCAAGGAGATGTAAATTCAAGGAGATTTCCAGACTTTTCTGATAAAAAACTAGAATTCAATAGAAAATTGGATCTTCAAACACAGGTCTTAAGAGAGGCATGAAAAGGTAAACAAGGGAAAAGAAAAACTTGTCACTCAATATGGGCAAACTGTTTACATCCCTATAAGGGAAGATGATACTTGTTAATCTTGAGAATTGCATATTTATTTTGAAATTTAAAAAAGGGATATACATAGATAGAAGGAGCAGGTATAAAGTAAATAATGTGATAATGAAAATACAATTGAAGGGTGTAAAGGAATTGTAACAGGACAGGTGAAAAAGAGGAGACAGAAAATGGTAAATTACATCACAGGAAGAGGCACAAATTTATATTACAATAGAGGGAAAGAAGGGAGGAAGATGAGCATTGTTTGAGAGGTACTCTCATCTGATTTGTTTCAAGGAGGAAACAATAAACTAAGTACATAAATCTAACTGGATTTATAGGCAGTAGGAGGAGAAGTGGGAAAGGAAGGGGAGGGGAGGCTAAAAGGGAGGGAAGAAGTAGTAAGTGTAAAAGGGAGTAAAAAGAAGAGGGACTGAAAGAAGGAAGGCAAGACTGCAGGAGGTAGTGGTCAAAAATTAAAACTCTTGTGAAGGAAAAAAGAGAACTAAAAGGACAAATTATGGGAAAGAGGGTGGAGGAAAAGACACAGATAGTAATAATAACTGTGAATGGGAATGGGATGAACTCTCCCATAAAATAGAGACAGAAAGCAGGATGAATTAATAACCACAAACCAACAATAGGCAGTTTAAAAGAAACATTTGAAATGAGAGGATACACACAGGTTAAAGGTAAAAAGTTGGAGAAGAATATATTACACTTCATCTGATGCAAAAAAAGCAGGGGTAACAATCCAAATCTCAGACAAACCAAAAGCAGAAATAGATCTAATCAAAAGAGACAAGGAAGGAAACTATATCCTGCTAAAATGCATCATAGACAACGAAGCAATATAATTACTAAACATACTTGCTTCAAGTGGTATAGCATCCAAATTCTTAGAGGAGAAGTTAAAGGAGTTACAGGAAAAAATACACAGCAAAACAATACTAATTAGGGAGGTCAACCTCCCCCTCTCTGAACTTGATAAATCTAAACTCAAAATAAACAAGAAAGAAGTTAACAGGTGAATAAAACTCTGGATAAGATACATATGATAGATCTCCGAAGAAAATTGAATGGGGATAGAAAGGAACACACATTTTTCTCAGCTGTACATGGCACATATACAAAAATGGACCATGTACTAGGGCATAAAAACCTGACAATCTAGTGCACAAAAGCAGGGATAGCTCAGATCAGAAGGCAAAAAAAAAGTTATATCTAATAAAAGGCCATGGAAAGATAAACCAAAACTTAATTGGAAACTACATAATCTAATCCTAAAGAATAAGTATGTTAAACAATATGTCATAGAAACAATCAACAACTTCATTTAAGAAAGTGACAGTAATGAGTAAACCTACCAAATCTTATGGGATATTGCAAAAGCAGTTATTAGGGGAAGTTTTATAACTTTAAATGTCTACATAAATAAAATAGAGAAAGAAGAGATCAATGAACTGGGCATGGAGCTGACAAAACAAGAAAAGGAACAAATTGACAATCCCCAAGTAAATACCAAATTAGAAATATTGAAAACCAAAAGTAGAGATTAATAAAATTGAAATCAAGAAAACTAATGAAATAATATATAAAACTTAGAGTTAGCATTATGAAAAAAACAATAAAATTGATAAATCTTTGGTCAATTTGATTAAAAAATGAAAGAAGAAAATCAAATTACCAATATCAAAAATGAGAAGGATGAATTCACCACCAATGAGGAGGAAATTAAAACAATAATTAAAAATTACTTTGCCCAACTGCATGCCCACAAATTCGACAATATAAATGAGATGGATGATTATTTTAAAAAATATAAATTGCCCAAATTAACAGAAGAAAATGTTGAATACTTAACCCCATTTCAGAAAAAGAAATTGAGGAAGTCATCAATGAATTCCCTAGGAAAAAATCTCCAGGGCAAGATGGATTCACACATGAATTCTATGAAACATTTAAAGAACAGTTAATTCCGAAACTATATAGACTATTTGGGAAAATTGGGGAAGAAGTAGTCCTCCCAAATTCTTTCTGTGATACAAATATGGTTTTCACACCTAATCCAAGAAGAGTCAAAACAGAGAAAGAAAATGATAGACCAATTTCTCTAACGAATACAGATGCAAAGATTTTAAATAAGATTTTAGCAAAAGGAATACAGCAACTTATCACAAGAATACATTATGATACATCAAGTAGGATTTATGCCAGGAATGCAAGTTCAATATTAGGAAAACTTTAGCATTTATTGATCATTTCCCCAAAAAAAACTATCAGAAACCACATGATTATCTCAACAGATGCAGAAAAAGCTTTTGACAAAATACAACACCCATTCCTATTGAAAACACTGGAGAACATAGGAATAAATGGAACTTTACACAAAATAATAAACAGTATCTACCTAAGCATTATATGTGATAGGGATAAGCTAGATGCATTTCCAGTAATATCAGGAGTTTAACAAGGATGTCCAATATCACCACTGTTATTCAATATGATATTAGAAGTGCTAGCTGTAGCAATAAGAAAAAGAAATTGAAGAAATTGGAACAGGCAAAGAAGAAACTAAGTTATCACTCTTTGCAGATGATATGATGATATACTTAGAGAATCCCAGAGAATCAAGTAAAAAACTGCTTGAAATAATAAACGACTTTGGCAACATAGCAGGTTACAAAATAGACCCACATGAATCTTCTGCATTTCTATATATTACTGACAAAGTCCAAAAGCAAGAGATAGAAAGACAAATACCATTTAAAGTTAGGGTAGACACAATAAAATTTGGAGTCTACCTTCCACAACCAACTCAGAGACTACATAAACACAATTACAAAACAGTTTTCCACAAATAAAGTCAGATCTAAGTAAGTGTAAAACATCAGTTACTTGTTTGTAGGCTGTGCCAATAACAAAAATGACAATTCTACCTTAATTAATTTACTTATTCAGGGCCATCCTAATCAATCTCTCAGATAATGATTTTATAGAACTAGAACAAATAATATGAAAATTCATCTGGAAGGACAAAAGGTCCAGAATATCAAGGGTAATTAATGAAATGAAATGCTAGGGAAGGTGGCAGACCTGTACTAGATAGCCCATTCTATTATAAAGCAGCAATTAGGAAGGAAGTAGAAAATTGGAAAGAATTTTTGCAACTAATTAAAGACCTCATTTCCAAAATATATGGAGAACTGAGTAGGGGCAGCTGGGTTGTGCAGTGGATAGAGCACTAGTGCAGGAGCCAGGAAGACCTGAATGCAAATCTCACCTCAGACGCTTGACACTCAGTAGCTATGTAACCTTGAGCAAGTCACTTAACCCCAATTGCCTCATCCTGGGTCATCTCCAGTCATCCTGATGAATATCTGGTCACTGGATTCAGATGACTCTGGAGGAGAAGTGAGACTGGTGACCTGCACAGCCCTCCTTCACTCAAAATGAAGTCAAGTGCAAGTCATGTCATTATTTCTCTGATGTCATGGTCTTCTTCGGCAACAAAGGACGACACACACAAAGAGTTCTGTGAAGTTATATTGAAGGAAACCTTCCCTATTCTCCTAAGGACCAAAGATGATTGGTAAGAATGAGAATTTCTCTCAACTTGCACTGATTCCTTAAATTCAATGCATTGCAAGAGTTAGAGAATGTGGAGCTTTCTTCATTTGATGGTGGAGTTAAGATTTTTGCCTTTTCCTGAATTTGCAAACATAATTGGTTATGATCAATCCTTGACTGAGTGGGAAAACCATGATTGGAAAGGAATAAATTCTAAAGAATGCTTTGGAACCATGAGGTAATGCATGAGATAAAGAGAAAGGAGCAAGATAAAGAACATTCCAGATGAGTCATGATTTACTCAAAATGACCTAAGCCAATCCCTTTCACAAATTCCAGGAAAGCAACAAGGCTTAACTTGCACCACCAAATGCAAAAAGCTCCACAGACTCTAGCTATTGCAATACATTGAGTCAAACAAATTAAATCAAGTTCTGAGAAATTCCCATCCTTACCATTCTATCTTGGGCCTTAGGAGTATAGGGGATGTTCCCTGCAATATAACTCCACAGAAACTAGTGAAATCTTGCAGGTGGTCTTTAAACATTTTTGTCAACCCCTTTTCTCTGCATCTTTGTCATTATATCATGTGTCTTAAGATTTTTATTGACTTTTTCTTTAACAAAACATGGTTTTCATATTCAGTAAAAGGGAGGAACAAAGTCAATCCATTTGGCAACTTCAGAGAGAAATAAAAGTCTTAACTCCACCATCAAATGCAGAAAGTTCCCCAGTTGCCAGGTATAACAATGAATTTAATCCAAGGAATCCAAGAAATTCCCGTTGTTACTATTCTATGTTGGCCCTTAGGAGAATAGAAAATGTTACCTTCAATATAACTCCACAGAAACTTTCAACATACTGCTGGTGATCATTGCACATATTAATCTTCCTCCTTTCTCTTCATCTTTTAAAAAAATTAATTTTTAGTTTTCAGCATTAACTTACACAAGATTTTGAGTTCAAAAATTTCTCCCCATCTCTCCTCTTTGCCCACCCCAAGAGATCTTGCATTCCAATCTTTCCCCAATCTGCCCTCCCTTCCCTCATGCCCTTCCTCTCTATTTTCTTGTAGGGCAAGATAGATTTTATACAACATTACCTGTATGTCTTATCTCCAGTTGCATGTAAAACAGATTTTTAACATTCGTTTTTAAAACTTTGAGTTCCAACTTCACTCCTGTCCTCCCTCCCCACCAATCCCCCTTGAGAATGCATGCAATTCAAAATAGCTTGTAAATGTATAGTCCTGCAAAACATTCCATAGCAGTCCTGATGTGAAAGCCTAATCATATTTCCTTCCATTCTATTCTCTTTTCACCCTGTCCCTCATGAAAATTATTTACTTCTAATTACTCCCTCCTCCCATTTCCCCTCCTTCCTATAGTTCCACCCCCCTGCTTTTCCCTTTCCCTCCTACTTTCCTGTAGTGTAAGATAGATTTTAATATTAAATTGAGTGTTCATGTTATACCCTCCTTAAATCAAAAGATATGAGACTATGATTCACTCTTGCCCTCTAACTTCTACCTTCTTCCCCTCCATTGAAAAAACTTTTTTTCTTGACTCTTTTATGTGAGAGATAATTTATCCGGTTCTATTTCTCCCTTTCTCCTTCCTTTAATTTTACTTTAGATGTCATCCCTTCATGTTCACCTCACCCTGTACCTTTTTAATAGTGATTTAAATGGAAAGATCTTTTTCATTAATTAACAGGCCCATATGATCTGCTTAAATTGCCTGGAAGCCTGGGTCACATGTGGTGGGAGGAATTTGCTGAAGAGGCAGAACAGGACGGGTGGAGCAGAACTGGAAGGAAGTGAGTGAGTGGGGTCAAGTCAGAGGGGATAGAACACAGGCCAACTTAACACAGGCTCAACTGACGCATTGTGACAGTTGATAGTGAGAAGACCCTGGCTGACAGAGGGGAGGTTTGAGAATGGCTTTGCCCTCTGCTGTGATCGTGTTTATTAACTTCTTAGTCACCATGATGGACTTTGCTTTCCAGTTGTGAGATTTGGTTTTCTGCTGTTTAAATAAATGTTTTTCTTCTGCCTTCTACATGGAGAGTCTTTCATATTTTGCAATTGAGAACTACGCTGGCATATTCATAGTCACCACCAGTGCTGTGAATATTGCCTTGGGGATATAGTCCTTTATCTATACGTATATAATCCCTCCCTTTACTCAAATCCTGAGAAAAGTCTCAAGAGTTACAAATATTATATTTCCATGTAGAAATATGTAATTTGCCATTCTCTGTCTCCTCCTTTTCACATCTCACAGTCTCTTTGCACTCTTAAATCACATTTTTATCATCACATCATTTACTTCACACCCTCTCCCTCTATCTAGGTGCCTCCCTTTTATATAATATGATAAATATACAGTTCTCAAGATTAACAAGTATCATTTTCTCTTGTAGGGATGTAAACAGTATGTCCACATTGAATAACAAGTTTTTTTCCCCTATTTACCTTTTGATGCCTCTCTTGAGACTTGCGTTTGAAGATCCAATTTTGTATTGAGTTCTGGCCTTTTCATCAGGAAGATCTGGAAATCCCTTATTTCATTGAATGTCCATCTCCTTGTCTGAAATATTAGGCTCAACTTTGCTGGGTAAGTGATCCTTGGTTGGAGTCCCAATTCCTTTGCCTTACAGAATAGCATATTCCAATTCCTTTGATCTTTTAACAAAAAAGCTGCAAGATCCTGTGATCCTAACTGTAGTTCCTCGATATTTGAATAGTTTCTTTCTGGCTATCTGTAGTATTTTCTCCTTCACTTGATAGTTCTGGAATTTGGCAACGATATTCCTTGGTGTTTTTATTTTGAGATTCCTTTGTGGAGGTGAACAATGGATTCTTTCAATGACTATTTCACCTTCTGAATCTAGGACTTCTGGGAAGTTTCGTTTGATATTTGAAAGATATTGTCCAGGCTCTTTTTTTCATCATGGCTTTCAGGTAAGCCAAAAATTCTTAGATTTTCTCTCCTGGATCTATTTTCCAGGTCAGTTGTTTTTCCAGTTATATATTTTACATTTATTCTATCTTTTCATGCTTTAGATTCTGTTTGACTAATTTGACTGATTCACTCAGCATCAGTTCATATAAGTCATTCCAGACCTCTCTGAAGTCTTTCTGTTCATCATTTCTTATAACACAATAGGATTCCACTGCATTCATGTACCACAACTTGTTCAGTCATTCCCCAGTTGAGGGGCATCCCCTTGATTTCCAGTTTTTGGCCACCCCAAAGAGAACTGCTATAAATATTTTTGTACATGTGGGACCCTTTCCCATTTTTATGATCTCTTAGGGGTACAGTCCAAGAAGCAGGCATTGCTGGGTCAAAGGGCATGCACAATTTTGTAGCCCTTTGGGCATAGTTCTAAATTGCTCTCCAGAATGGTTGGATCAGCTCACAGCTCTACCTACAAAGAATTAGTGTTCCAACTCTCCCACATCTTCTCCAACATTTATCATCTTCCTGTTTTGTCATTTTAGCCAATCTGATAGGTGTGATGTGGTAACTCAGAGTTCTTTTGATTTGCATCTCTCTAATCCATAGTGATTTAGAGCATTTTTTTCATATGACTATAGATAACTCTAATTTCTCCCTCTGAAAATAGCCTGTTCATTTCACTGACCATTTGTCAATAGGAAAATGACGTATTCTTGTGCATTTGCCTCAGTTCTCTATACATTTTAGAAATGAGACTTTTATCATAGACAGTAGTTACAAAAATTCTTTCCCAGTTTTCTACTTTCCTCCTAATCTTGATTGCATTGGGTTTGTTTGTAAATAAATAAATAACTTTTCAATTTAATGTAATAAAAATTACCCATTTTGCACTTCATAATGTTTTATATTTCTTTTTCAGTCAAAAATTTCTCCATTCTCCAAAAATCTGATAAATAAACTATTACTTTCTCCACTAATTTGCTTAGAATATCAGTCTTTATACCTAGATCATGTACCCATTTGGACTCTATTCTTGTGCACAGTGTCAGCCATTGATCTATGCCCAATTTATGCCACACTGTTATTCAATTTTCCCAGCAACTTTTATCAAACAGTGAGCTCTTATCCTAGAAGTTGGCATCCTTGGGTTTATCAAACAGTAGATTACTATATTCACTGACTATTGTGTCTTGAGTACCTAACATACTCCACTGGTCTACCCCTCTGTTTCTTAGCCAGTACCAAATGGTTTTGATAATTCCTGATTTGTAGTACAATTTGAGATCTGGTAGGGTTAGGTCACCTTGCCTAGAATTTCTTTTCATTAGTTTCCATGATATTCTGTACATTTTGTCTTCCAGATGAATTTTGATATCATTTTTTCTTCCTCTAGAAAATAATTATCTGGTGGTTTGATTGGTATGGCACTGAATAAGTTAATTAATTTAGGTAGAATGGTCATTTTTATTGCATTAGTTTGGCCTATCCATGAACAACTGATGTACTTCCAGTTACTTAGATCTGTCTTTATTTGTGGAAAAAGTGTTTTGTAATTGTGTTCATATACTGCCTGGGTTTGTTTTGGCAGGTATCCCAGATATTTAATAGTTTTAGCTTTAAATGGCATTTCTCTTTCTATATCTTGCTGTTGGGCTTTGTTAGTCATATACAAAAATACAGATGATAGGTATGGGTTTATTTTGTAATCTGTAAGTTTGCCGAAGTTGTTTATTATTTCAAGTGCTTTTTTATTAGATTCTCTGGGATTCTGTAAGTATATTATCACATCATCTGCAAAAAGTGATAACTTACTTTCTTCTTTGCCTATTCTAATTCCTTCAATTTCTCTTTCTTCTCTTTTTGCTGCAGCCAAAGTTTCTGGTACTATATTGAATAACAGTGATGATAATGGACATCTTTGTTTCATCCCTGATATTACAGAAATGCATCTAGCTTATCCCCACTGCATATGAAGAGTTTAGGTAGATATTGTTTATTATTTTACTGAAAGTTCCATTTATTCCTATGCTCTCCAGTGTTTAAAATAGGAATAGGTGTTGTATTTTGTCAAAAGCTTTTTCTGCATCTATTGAGAAAATCATAAGGTTTTTGTTAGTTTTTTTGTTGATATGATCAATAATGCCAATAGTATTCTTAATAGTGAACCAGCCCTGCATTCCTGGTATAAATTCTACCTGATTATAATATATTTTTCTGGTGATAAGCTGCTGTATTGTTTTTACTAATTTCTTATTTAAAATTATTGCATCTGTATTCATTAGATAAATCAGTCTCTAATTTTCTTTCTCTGATTTGGCTCTTCCTGGTTTAAGTATCAGAACCATATTTTTTTCATTAAAAGAAGATTCTTTTATAATCTGTATACTATGGGAATCAACTGTTCTTTAAATGGTTGATAGAATTTGCTAGTAAATCTACTTTGCCCTAGAGATTTTTTTCTAAGTAATTCATTGATGGCTTATTCAATTTCTTTTCCTGAGATGGTGTTTATTTAAGAATTCAGCTTCCCCTTCTGTTGCTATGGGCAAACTATATTTTTTAAAAAATAATCATCCATGTAATTCAGATTCTCAAATTTATAGGCATACAGCTGGGCAAAGTAATTTCTAATTATTATTTTGATTTCCTCACCCTTTTCATTTTTAATATAGGTAATTGGATTTTCTGCTTTATTTTTTTAATCAAATTAACCAAAAGTTTATCCATTTTATTGTTTTTCAATAAAACCAACTCTTAGTTTTATTTATTAGTTCAATAGTTTTCTTAATTTCAGTTTTATTAATCTCTTCTTTGGATTTCAGTATTTCTAATGTGTTATTTATTTTGGAATTTATTTGTTCTTTTTCCAGTTTTGTCAGCTCCGTGCTCAATTCATTGATCTCCTCTTTCTCTATTTTATTCATATAGGCATTCAAAGGTATAAAACTTCCCCTAAGAAATGCTTTTGCAGTATCCCCTAAGATTTGGTAGGTTGTTTCATTATTGTCATTCTCTTGAATGAAGCTGTTGATGTTTTCTATGATTTGTTATTTAACTCACTCATTCTTTAGGATTAGATTATTTAGTTCCCAATTAATTTTTGGTCTCTCTTTCCATGGCCTTTTATTATATATAATTTTTATTGCATTATGATCTGAGAAGGATGTATGGCCTATCTGTGCCTTTCTGGACTGAATTGTGAGGTTTTTATGCTCTAGTATATGGTCAATTTTTGTATATGTGCCATGTACCATTGAGAAAAAGGTATATTCCTCTCAATCCTCATTCAGTTTTCTCCAGAGATCTACCATATCTACTTCACCCAGAGTTTTATTTACCTCCTTAACTTCTTTCTTGTGTATTTTGAGGTTATATTTATCAAGTTCAGAGAGGAGGAGGTTGAGGTCCCCTACAAGAATAGATTTGCAGTCTATTTCATTTTATAACAGCCTCAACTTCTCCTCTAAGAATCTGGATGCTATACTACTTGGCACATATATGTTTAGTAATGATATTGCTTCATTGTCTACAGTGCACTTTAGTAAGATATATTTTTTCCTTTCTTATCTCTTTTGATTAGATCTATTTCTGATTTTGCTTTGTTTGAGATTAAGATTGCTACCCGTTTTTTTGTTACAACATCTAATTCATAACATATTCTATTCCAACCATTTACCTTCACCTTATGTGTAAAGAAAAAAAAAGACCATAGTTGAAGAGAAAATTTGACTTTCACATGAAGAAAAGCATGAAAAGGTATACAGGAATGAGAAAATTTAAGGGACTTCTTAAAGTTGAACTGCTTCCTTTCCAACATGAAAAGATGATATTTGTACCTCATTAGACCTTCCTCAGTGTTAGCATATGTGGAATGAATATATATAATACATATATATATATATATATACACACATATGTTTGTATATTTATGTATACATACATACACACACACACAGGGTAAGCTGGATGTGAAGTTATGAAATCTGAAAAAAAATTAAATGTTGAGAAAAATGTACTAGAAGAAAGGAGAAGTGGAGGTAGAAAGCAATAAATCATCTCACATAAAGGAGGCAGGAAGGAATTTTTGCAATAGAGCAGAAGAAGAGAAAGATAAGAGGTATAAGTGAGCCTTCCTTTCATCAGATTTGGCTTCAGTCAGAAATAACATAAATTTTAAACTGGATATGGAAGTTTATCTTATCCTACAGGAGAGCAGTGGGGAAGGGGAAGCGGGGACGGGGGTGGAGATAATAGAAGAGATGTCAGATTTGAGGGAAAGGGGTAATTAGAAGCAAATATTTTCATATAGGGACAGGTCAAAGAATAGAATAGATGGAGGGCAGAATAGATAGAGAGCAATATAGTTAGTCTTTAACAACATGATTGTTATGGAAGTGTTTTGCTTGACTCTATATATTTAATCTATATCAATTTGCTTGACTTCTCAATGAGAATGGATGGGAAGGAGCAAAGGGTGAGAATGTGGAACTTGAAACTTTAAAAATGAATGCTAAAAATTGTTCTTCCATGCAACCAGAAAATGAGATGTATATGTAATGGTGAATAGAAATCTATATTGCCTTACAGGAAAATAAAAAGGAAGTGGAAAAGGGGAAGTGGGTGGGGGTGATAGAAAAGAGGACAGACTGGAGGAAAGGGTCATCAGAATACACACTGCCCTGCTTTGAAGGTAGTGGGGATATAGGGCAAAATTTGAAATTCAAAATCTTTGGGAAGTGAATGTTGAAAACTGATAGTATTTCTTTTAGAGAAGAAGGATGTACTGTGAGTTGAAGAAATATTTTCTACCTGACCCTAAGAACTGATGACCATAGAGTTTACAAGCTCAACTTACTCTGCATATAAAAGGAATAACCCACCTCTATCTCTCTGTCTTTTTCTGTACCTCTCTCTGTGCTTCTGCCTCTGTAACTATGTTTCTCTATCCCTCTCTCTTTCTCCCCTTTGGCTTTGAAGCAGGAGCACTTCCTGAACATCTAGGTGAAGGAAGAGTGGCTTCCTTGTCTCTTTGTATCCCCCCCACCCCCAGCCATACTAACTGCAAGGAAGCACATGGCTACCTGTCTTTGTGTGATTGTTCCTGATTTTCAGCAAATCAGCCTTCCTAGATGAAAATATGTGTATAACCTGATTAGTTCAGAACATCCTCCATTCCCGTTGGCTGTTGGAGCTGAATGGTTGTCATGTCAGCCTCTCCAAGAGACAGAGGAGGAAGTGTGCCACATTGTGGGATGCATGACTAACATTAGTGGAGGTATTTGCAATAGCTGTGAAAAGATCATCTCCTGAGAGCAGTAGCTGTTTTGGGATGTGGCCTCTCAAATTGTTAAGAAGTACCAGTAAGCAACCAATAAAGAAATCAACCTTCAAAATCTAGGTGAAATGAGACATAAATTACTAGAATGGGACATAATTTACTTAAATGAGAACCTAAAGTAATAACTGTCTTTTAAGCACTCATACAAGTCAGGAAAATAATCGCCAACATGGAGGCACTTCATTAGGGCTGCATTTGGGATACACTTTTGTGCTCATCAAAGAGCCTGGCAATAACAAAACAGGAAGGTGATAAATGTTGGAGAAGATGTGAGAGAGTTGGAACACTAATTCATTGTTGGTGGTGCTATGAGATGATCCATTCATTCTGGAGAGCAATTTGGAACTCTGCCCAAAGGGCTATAAATATGTGCATACCCTTTGACCCAGCACTATCACTTCTAGATTTGTATCCCTAAGAGATCATAAAAATAGGAAAAAGTCACACACATACAAAAATATTTCTAGTATCTCTTTTTGTGGTGACCAAGAACTGGAAATGTAGGTAAAATCCATCAATCAGGTAATGACTGAATAAGTCATAGTCTACAAATGTAAAGGAATACTATTGTCCTATAAGAAATGTTGAACAGGAGGACTTCAGAAAAATCTAGGAAGACATATGAACTGATGCTGAGTGAAATGAGAAGAACCAGGAGAACATTATACACAGTAACAGCTACAGTGTGAGAGGACTGTTTCTGACGGATTTAGCCCTTCACAGTAAGGCAAGGATCTAGAACATTCCCAAAAGACTCTTGATGCAAAATGCCATTCACATCCACAGAAAGAAGTATAGAATCAGAATGCGAACTGAGGCAGAATATTTTCTCTTTTGTTATGTTTTGTTTGGTTTTGTTTTTTCTAATGGTTTCTCCCATTCATTTTAATTTTTCTATGGCACATGAGTAATGAGAAAATGTTTGTAATAAGAATGTATGTTTAGAACCCATATAAGATTGCATGCCATCTCAGAGAGGAAAATTTAAAATTTATGGAAGTGATTATTGAAAATCGAAAACAAATTAAATTAAAAAAAAGAAAATAGTACACACTGAAGATACTGTCCCCATATGACACAGAAATGTTATCTATAAATGTGAGGACTACTTTAAAAAAAATCAAGGCATTATTTAGGGATTTAGCACCTTGCCCCACATCCCATTAGTCCCAGGGATTTTGAGGACACATATAATATACACAAGTATAGTGGGTAGAAATCAGCTTAGCTCTTTTAGGCTGTAATCCTTCTAGATGATCTTGTATGGATTAAGCCCATAGATCTCATGGGTGGGAGAAATCTTTAGTCTAGACCTTAGAGGAATAGCAAGTAGAAGAAAACATTTTTTCCTATTCATTGTGGTTTTAAATGAGGGACTAAACCTAAAAAATTAGGTGGTTATTGGGGTGGCCATAGAAAAGGAAATAAATTGGGAGAAGCTGAAGTAATTATTTCTGAAAATAGTAAATCAAGTATTTTATTGAGAGAGAATAAAAAATGACTCTGAATTGATCAAGAGAAAGAGGGAAGGGGAAAAAATAAAAGAGAAAGAAAAGGAAGGGAAGAAAGGAAAAGGTAGAAGGACCCAGTGAGAAATATTTGAGGAGAGGGGTACAGAAAATTCAAGTCTGACTAATAATGACTAACATGGGATGGCCAGTCATCTCAGGGTTACAAATGTGGCTAAATCCTTAGTTGTTTTCAAAGCTCATAGTCCTCCTTATGCATAACTAAGGATCATACCATTCCATAGCATAGCTGGGTTAATTTATACTTTAAGCTTGTATTATGGAAGTCATCTGTGAGTCTAGTATTGGTATTCTTTTATCTCTTTATAGAATCATTGTGACATAGTGACATTGATGTAAACTCATTGTGTTTAAGGATTGGTCCAATTAACTATACCTAAAAGGATACAAAAATGTGCAAATGTCCAAAATGTACAAAAGATTTGACCCAGCAACATCATTTCTAAATCTGTATCCCCAAGAGATCATTAAAAGAGGAAAAGGTTCCAAATATACAGCTCTGTTTGTGATGGCCAAGAACTTGAAATCGAGGGAATGCCAATCAATTGGGGAATGGATGAACAAGTTATGGCATATGAATGCAATGGAATACTATTGTGCTATAAGAAATGATGACTTTAAAATGACTTTAATGTCATTTTCTAAATCACTTTAGAAAAACCTGAAAACACTTGCATGAACTGATGCTCAGTGAAATGAGCAAGAGAACATTATGCACAGTAACAACCACAGTGTGTGAAGACTGTTTCTGATAGACTTAGCCCTTCACAGCAACGCAAGGACCTAAAACTATCACGATGAACTCTAGGTGCAAAATGCTAGCCATATCCAAAGAAAGAGGTGTGGGATTGGAATGGAGAATGAAGCAGACTATTTTATCTTGCCTTATATTTTGTTTTTGTCTGTTTTTTTTCATGATTTCTCTCATTCATTTTAGTTCTTGTGTGCAACATGACTGATGTGAAAATGTGTCTAACAAGAATATATGTGTAGAAGCCATGTAAGGTTGCATGCTTTCTTGGGGAAAAGGGGAAAAGGAGGGGGAGAAAATTGAAACCTTATGGAAGTGATTGTTGAAAACTGAAAACAAATAAATTTAATTTAATATAAAGGATTGTTCCAATCTTTGTTTCTAGTACCTTCAGTGGCTAGCATATTTCTGACAATTAAAAAACATTTCTTGATTGATTTACTCATTTTGAAGTTACAAAAAAGATCTAAGTGGAAGCCCTATTTCTGAAACATAGTAGTTCTCTGACCTTGTGTGTTCTAGGCGAGTTGAAGACAAGGTATGATCTTCACTGGTAGATAAAATGTATTGCGGTGAATTCCTAACATCAATGAAATTACAGGTTTGACAAAAAAAAAAATCTAACTAATAGTTCCTGTGCATTTATTAAGCATTTCCCATTGTTTCAATGAATTCTGAGAGCAGTAGTCTGTCTCTATGTCCATCTGAACACTGTTAATAATTGAACATATTTTACAGTGTTTCATAAAACCTTTCTGAATACATTTTGGGACTATCATATTTACACTGCACAAGACTACTAAGAATTTTAAGGCAATATCACCTGTGTAATGTTGAACTTAGGAATGAAAAAGAAAGCACCTACTTAGCAAGAGTACTAGTTATATCAAGATATAATTTTTCAAGATGAATCTCTTATTGTTACCAATATGAGATTATAGTCAATCCTTGTTATCTAACATACATGATCCTTGAGAGTTGAAGATTGTTGGAATTTGCTTTAAGACTTTATGGGACTGTAAACTGATATATAGCATGTTCATCAAGAAATACTACTAAGCCAGTGATCTACGATGCCAGTAACCCTCTGAGTTTTATATGTGTGAATTTTAAGTGGAGTTCTCATGGAAAAAGACTGGGAGGACAACTCTTGGTATGGGCTGAGGTAGGATTCTCCTGGCTCAATTTCCCCAGTATGATCTTTCCTCTTGAAAATATCCCACCTGGCTGACTTTGAGCCTGACTCAATGCAATTGGCCATCTCTATGAATTTGACCTGGAATAGTCATCAGAATAAGGGAACACTTTTGATTATGTCTTTATTCTTCCTTTATGACAAGTTTCTGAAATCATATGAGATGATCAATATTAACATAATATTAAATCTTTAACTTATAAGCTAATACTAGACAACATCAAAGTTACTGCAATAAGATGTGGGTATAAGATTTGAGCTATTTGGCTTGGAATCTTTGCCTTTGATATATTCCAAGCAACTAATTGGATGTGTCTAGTGTTGCCATTTGCTATTATTAGTCATCCATGAATTTGTGAAAGATTTGTAGAACAAGTATATGATTCTGTCATTTAGTGAATATCACAACTGTCTGAGTCACATGCTAAGGAAAGGAATATCAATATAATTAGTTATCTCAGGAGAAGAATGGCTTATGTTCTATCTTGTAAATGTCTTAAAGAGATACTTTTGTTAGTAGTTATTAATTTGAACATGACTAGAATTGGAAAGTGTTTTTACTGTAAATAACCTATTTTATATGCACAATTTTAAAATGTATTACTCAATATATTTATGTATCCCATCCCTGAACCTTTTGTTACAATCTGGAAACTTTTAAATGAATTCATTTTTCTATTAGAATCTGTTCCCTTATAAAAAAGCATCCTGTTATTAATTTCTTAGTGGAATCTTATCCTCCTAATGTGGGAATGAATGTTGCCAAGTATAAAAACTGGATTCTAATTTTCCTGTTTTTGTATTTGAGTTTCTTCTATATATCAATATTACATTTGGCTAACCTAAAAATGTAAATTGCTTGCCCCTGGTGTAAAGGGTTCCAAATTTGATATTCTAGTAATGAACATAAGGTTTGAGATAGCTTTCATTATCTTCCCTGATTATTGACAAATTAAATTTAAAATTGTGTTAAGACCAATTTTATTGGGAAGTTTTAGCAGAGAAGAGGATTTTTACAAAGTGACCTGAACCTAAGAAGGCAGTAGCTGGAAACTGTTCTGAAATTACACTCAGACTAGAGAGCAACATCAGATGGTGTCCTGAGAATCAGACAACTATATGAATTAAGACTTCAGAGTCTGAAAAGGACAATTTTATTTTTTTACTGTTTACTTTTCCCTTTTGCTGCATCTTTTATCTGTAAGGGCTGCTCACTAAAGGGGACTGCCCCCTTTGGTCTTGACAAAGTGGAAACCAATGTCTTACGTTTTTCCCATCACATTGTTAACCATCAAAATCCTAATAGTTAAGAATGCTTAATGAAGTGCTTTTTAGTGATTCATTTAGGAGACTTCATCTCTTAATTATTACCAAATGTGGGAATGTGAGAAATGAATATTTCTCTCATGTTTGATAACTAATTATTATGTTAGCATCAACGATTTCTCCTTTTCTACTTCCACATCTAGAAATCAACCAGTGTGGGAAATCTCTCTTACTGAGGCCAGGATCCCATCAGACTGTTAAAAATATCTAAGTTTGGACTAATGGGTGTATTCCTGTTATTTACAATTTCTGAGGCAAGTCTGGGAAAATGCTTATTCTTCTTATTATCAAAACAGATGATATGGAAATTGGTATCTCTTTGATCAAGATTTGAATGACTTAAGTGACATACCTTAAGAACTTAATTTTAATACAGCCCACACTTCCCTTTGTGTTAACCAACCTAACATCCCTGAGGAATACCTCCTCTTTAAGGACATATAAACTTTGACTCCACAGTCATTAGGGTTCTTTGGTCTAAGAGAGAGAGCCAAATGATCATCTTTTTAATTAATTATTTGCTAGCCTTATTAGTAAATGATTATATTACCCAGAAACTATGTCTGTTGATCCTTTTTAATCGTCATAGTAAATCATATTTTTTATTTTTTCTGACAATAGTATTCCTTATAAAAACACATGACAATTTTTTAAGGCATTGCCTTAGTGATAGAAACACACTTTTCTTTTTCTTCTTTTTTTCATACTACCACAAAAGATGCTGTTTAGAGGTATTTTGGTAAATGAGACCTTCCTACCATTTCTCTGGGAAATGTGTGGAGTATTGGATATCAGAATCACACCTCATTTAATAATCATTAAGAATCCAAGGAATTCACGTGCTATTTTACCCTCCTTATGAATGAGTAAACTGAGGGTCAGTGACTTGTCCGGGCTACACAGTGGCAGAATCAGGGACTTGACTCTACTGTAATAAGTCCTGCTGTATTGTTCTACCTACTATACTCTTGCCTTACCTTTGGGGTCTATTACTTCATAAATAATATAACAGTAAATGCACATTTATAGGTTGTTCTTCTAAGGTTCAGTTAAAACCTTCCTCTTTGTAGAGATACAGAGCTAGAGGGAATCTTAGACATCATTCCATCCAATCCTTCATTTTACAGAGAAGAACATTGAGGCTGAGAGGTGTGAAGTGAAGTGTTTTGTCCAAGGTCGTTGAAGGAGGGGGTAGAAGAGTTTGAATTCGAATTTAGACAATATGACTTGATTATTATTTCTCACTTCATTACACCATGTTGCCTTTTGACTTAACTATCATTTTTTTGAGTGATCTTCCTATTTGTTTCTTCCCTGCTTTTTCCACCAAGTAGTCTTCCCTGACACCTCAGGAACAAAAGCAATTTCTCCTTTTTAATTATACAATTTCATATTTTCATCTTTTTAATTCACTTTTACCTGTCAACCATTATGGAGTTCATTCTAAGAAAGACAAAATTAGGCTCCATGTGGATGTTTATTTCTTTCAGTCTAGTTGAACATGCATTGCAGGAAATGAGCACAAGGAAGGATAGACAATAGGACCTTATATCTTTGGAAAAATTCCATCTCATCCCTCCCTTCCTTGCTCAAGATGCCCTTGTCAGGCAAAATCATAGTCTGCAAATAACAATAATATTAGAAAGGAATTTCTTATTTGGATAGATTGTAAATACAATAAAATAAGAGAATATCACACACACATATATACATATGAATGTATGTTTGTATGCCTATATGTATCATAACATGTGTCCATAAAATACCAAGATAATAAGAAGTCCCATTATTCAAGATAGTGTCTGGTTCAACCCTTCCTGCCCTGAACAAAGGCTCCCAATCAGATTCTTCTGGCTTTGGCATTGTTGACACAGAAAGGCATATTTTGGTTCACTCAGAAAGTAAACATATCTGTTACTCCAGTGAGCACAAGGCATTTTGGGAAATTAAGCTCAGAATGGGCCCAAATGTCATTCTCCTAACTGTCCAATTCAGGTCTTTGGGCATTTCTCAGGTCTTGGGGTTTAAAGTGATTTGGGAAGGTGTTCACACACTTTATACATTATTTGTTTAAATTTCTTACTATACTTTATGAGAGCAGGACTACACCTTCTTCCTTGCACTACTTTTCTGCATTTCCTAGCACAGTACTTTGCACTTAGTAAGTATGTATTACATATTTGTTGATGTCATCTATTCAAGCATATTATTCCCACCTTCATTTTTCATTTCTGTCTCCTTGCATTATGCCCACACCAACAGACTGTTATTCTTAAAGATCAACTTCTGCACTAACTTCTAAACTTGGTGATCACTGTCTGATAGAAAACCTGAATTAGTAGAATCCTGCTATGACAAGGTGCCAGGGAATTGTAGACCAAGGCAGACACTCTCTATAGGGTATTTAGATCTTTCCCCGCCAAAGGGAAAAGATACCCAGAGAACACAAAGGTCAGTTCTGGAGATCCAAAACCCCTTTTCTCAAAGCAAAAAAAAAAAAACAAAAACAAAAACAAAAAAACCACCAGACGAAGCCAATGCCTGTGAAATTAAAGGTTTTTATTAAGCAGGGAAGCAAAACATATGCATGGAGACTGTCAGCCTATGCCTACTGCCCACCAAGTAACAGATGGTGAGAGTTTATATATGTTTTAAACAAAAGAAGGCAAGAAATTTTGGGGGAAACATTGGCTTAGAAGGGAATGAGTGAGAGAGCCCCATCCCTAAAATAGGAATTAAGAGTGAGGAAACCCAGGTTTCAGAGCTGTGGCCCCTTGATATGCAGATCAGAGATATACAAATCAGAATGTTTTCTTGGTGATAAGAAGTCCAGAGTTCAAAGCTCGAGCAGAGACAATAGGATAGGAGGATGTATCCAAGACCCCATAAGCAATTATGGGAAGCTTCTGAAGATAAGACTGCAGATAAAAATGTCTCTTGAAGGTCCATCCACTACCAGATGGCTCAGGGACTGCTTCAAAGCTGGGGAAGAGCTTGCAGTTGCGTTTTCTCTTGCTTCCCAAAAAGGACTGTTGGTCTGTCAGGTCCTTTAGTATCTTAGCTAATACAGCCAGTCATCATATACACTTCCCTTTTTACCCCCATGGATAAAGGATTCATACAATAGCTTTACTTACACACTATCAGATTACAAGCAGGTTTTATGTAGCATGGTGCCCCAAGGAAAATCTAGATTGTAAATCTTCCCATTAATCTGGCATAAAGAAACCTTAGTCCATTGTCAGTTAAGCATGGAGAAATCAAATCTTCCCTCCCCCCACCATTAAAAAAATAATTTAGAAACCTCAACTTCTATTGTAGTAGGCAAAAGCTGTTTCTAATAATTGCAGGAGGGACATGAAATTGAGTACTGAAAGCTCATCTGAGGATTTAGAGTAAGTGGGTAGTCATTGATTATATCTTAGCGTCTCCCTCTCTTTCCCTTTCTGATTACTGTAATCCTGTGCAGACCAGTACTTAGACTACTCCTTCTGGAAGTTTCTCTTCCCCACCCCCAGACTAGTTGGAGCCTGAGTATATCAGACTCTAATTTTTATATATAGTTATATCACCAAGCAGCTCTCCCAATGTTGGCTTCATTTGTAAGCAACTGGACATGTCCTCCCTGGAAAGAATAATACATATAAACCAATATTAAGTAAGCCCAGAGATTTTCTTATGTCTTATACTTAATGCCAATGTGATACCCAGAGCTTCTAAGGTAAATTTGCAAAACATAATAAACTCTCTTCCTCAAAAACAAAACCAAAATGTTTATTTGGGAAGTCATTTGAGTACCAGGAGGTAAGATTTAACAGGGTACTTATCAATAATCCAGGGAGCACTGACATCTTAAAGGTTTCCTGTCAGGCCACCCCACAAAAACAAATTTCCCTAGACAAATTTCTCCCTGACCCCACTCACAATTTGCTTCTCTCTCTCTGTTCTGCCTGCTTTCACTCTCTGCTCATGCTCTCTCCTCCTTGGGCCAGCTCCTCCCAGTCTGAGTTGACTGCGACCCAGGTTTCCTGTGATCATAGACTCCATGTGCTATGCCTATTAATGGATGGAGAAGATCTTCCTATTCTATTAACATGACATGTAGTGAGCAGAATCTGCCTCTGGATTTGAAATCACTCTTTTCTGTGGCCTTTTAAAAGTCATTCAAGACTCCAGTTTCTGAAACTCCTGTATCTTGTTTTGGGATCCTTTTCTAGTGTTTTGTAAAAACTCTGTCCTGAAACTGCTCCTGACATTTGGTCTGCCATTCCTCATGATGAGGGCTGGAAGAGGAGGATGAGGCCCCCACAAAAACCTGATTACCAAGGGTAGGTCACCTGAAATGAATTCGAGGACTCAAGCATTGTTGAGGTCAAGGTATGGATTAATTATGCTTTTCAGCAGGCAAGAGTTCTTAGGGAACCTGTAACCTTAGAAGTGTACAGTTAAAGTTTATATAGGATATTCTATAATGAAATGTGCCAAATATGCTAATTAGGTGTTTTTGAGTGGCATTAGGGAGTGGTTAAGGAGTGGTTAGTTCTTAAAAAACACGTACTTTTGGTATCTCCTGTGCAGATATTTTACACAGAGTTCATTGGGAAATAGCCCAAGCAGGGGCTACCTGGAGGTGTGGTTTTAGACCTGAAATGTCACTGAATCAACTAGAGGTCAGGGCTGACTAGGAATACTAGGCTGTTCTCAACAATGTCTTGTTAGACAAGATAAATGTAAGGGAGTATGCATATGTCTAAGTCAGGGATACATATGATTGGTCAGTGAGTAGTAAATGTCATTATGACCCAGTGCACAGCCCATTCAGCCAGTACACAAGTGGTTCAGAATAATAAATTCTATAGGTGCAGCTGGCTACTGCAGCAAGAAGAGAGATAAGAGTTTAGCTAGGATGGGCTATGTCATTGGACTGGGGAGAAACTGCCTGGGAGAGTGTTTTGAGCCTAGGAAGAAATGTGATTTTTAAAGAGAAATGTGGTCTTAAAATTGGGGTTCGAGCACTTGCACCCAAGCATCCCATCACTCACACCAGGGGGCAGCCTGTAGCTCCCTCTGCCCTCTGCAATCTGATTTCTGATCTGGGATTGTCAGAAACCTTTGCTCTTCACTTGTTGCAGAAGTGCAAAATGCCCTCTTAGAGTCTTTCCAAAAAGTCTTCATGCAGCCTTGGATAAGTGGAGAGCTGAAGCACAGACTCCCATGTACAGAATGTTCCATCTAATCTAATTGTACCAATTAATAAACTGAAAGCAAAGGTTGCAGCACAAAGGGGTAGAGAATTAGAGGACTGGAAGTCAAAAGATTTGGGGATTCTAATCCTAGCTGTGTGAGTAGAAAAGTAACCTCGGAGCTGCATATTCTTCATCTAGTAAATGAGGGTAATACTTGCAGTATTTGTTAATGACATAGTCTGGTGAGGAAAATTCTTTGTCAACTCCAAATGTTATAGGAGGAAACACTTGGTACTTTGCAGAGCTAGCCTTGGGTGAGCGGGTGGGTGGCAGTAACTACTCCCTGACCCTGACTCCCTGTCCGTCAGGTGGGAGTAACTAATGGAGGTGGAGGCTTGCGGGGGTGGGAGAAGCAGCGGGAGAAGGAGACAAGGGCCAGGGAGGACCCTGATGAGGCAAGTGAGGAGTGGAGACAGTGGGAAGGAGGGGCGGTAAGAAGTAACTGACGTGATGACCACCGGAGGCTGGAATCCAGAAAGCGGTAGAAGAACAGGTCAGGACTGCTGTGACCCGTGGGCTTTCAGAGGGAGGATCGGCGGCAGGATCCAGCAGTAGGTCCCGGGGGAAGTGTAGGCGGGGGCTGGAGAAGGGGACCCCTCGGGAAGCGCAGCGAGAGCGCCTAGTGGTTTCTTCCAGACGCGGTGGGCGCGGCGGCGGAACCGGCTCCCGGGCTCCCGGTGTAGAGATGCCCCAGCACGGACTGAAGAGGACCCCTGTGCAGCGAGGGAGCCGCTGCCGGCTCACGCTGTCCGGTTTCGCTCTCTGAGGTTTCTGAGCTGGTGGCGAGCGCTGTTAGTGCTGCAGAAGCCGGGGCCGGGGCCGCATAACCCCGCAGTGTGAACTTCCTCCACACAGCTGGTTTGCACAGACCTGAATCTTCTTCTCTTTTCCCTTTTTGCCTCCCTTCTCCCTCTCCAACTCGTGGGGACCAGTACGCGAGCAACCAAAGCTCACACTTGCGGGCCCCACGTTGGGGCTGGGGAGATTCCACCCGCTGTTTAGGGTTGGGGTAGTTGCGTTTGGAAGGAATTGGGCGATGGGGAGCTAGGCGGTGTCGCTGCAGGCTTGGCGGAGCTTCCAGCTGCTGCGGGCAGGGCAGGAGGAACCTCGATCCTTCCCCCCAGGCCCAGATGGAGAAGCCGACGTTCCGACTCGCTTCCTTCACGTCTGACTCTCTTTTAATAGCTTCAGAACGTGGACGCTTGGAATTTCCTCTTCTCCTGCGGGCAGTGGATGCCCTTTCTTCGCCTCTTTTTCCTCTGGTGGTTTCGCGCAGTCCTCCTGGGTGCCCGGGGCGGGATAGTGGCCGGAAAAAAACAGTCCTCCGGGGTCAGAGGCGCACTCCAGCTGACACAGTATCTATCATCTTCCATCACCCTATCCCGGGCTGCGAGACGCAGGGACGAAGCTTTCCTGCGTGCCATCAGACGCTTTCCTGTTTGTCCAGGCTTAGAACGAGCTCCGCACGTCCTTCCAAAGCCCTTAAAGTGTAGGATTTTTAACTGGTCATATGAGCTCTCAGGCTGGAAAACACAAGTCTCTCCTCGACATCATGACTTTGATTACCTTGTTTTTGTGTGGACTTTGTCCTATTCTAGCCACCGTACTACCTGGCGAGGTAGAGCTGAGATTCTCAAACTTTGGGGAGTTTGATGTCCTATTCTTCTTCTGTCACTCTCCCGGTGCCTTCTAAATGTGCTTTGTGCCATGGAATTCCTTCTTCAAGTGCAAATGAATACAATTCTACTTTATGAACTTGCTGAGAATTTCTGTATGTCTCACGAGATAATAATACTGCTGTGTTGGGAACTGATGCCTGGAAATGAGAGCAATTATATTTTCGGGGGAAACTACAGAAAGAGAAGAATTTTAGAAACCATGGTGGGGTATTTTTTTTTTAATAAAGAAAATTCACACTAAATCCCTAACAGCTAAGGAGATTTCCAAATTTATGGCCAAATGTTATTTCTTTTGTGCACTTACTTAAAAGCAAGCTAGTTTAAATGTAAAGCCAGCCAAGTTAGTATTGCGAGGCTGTTACTAGTAAAGCTTCTAGAGATAAATTTTTGTTGTTTTTGTATCCTTATAACGTAGCATATAGTATAGTTATGCTCTTTGAATCCATGACTGCAAGTTGGTAGAGTTGGCCTGGAAGTTTGAATGATAGAAAATGATTAACAGTTATGCAAGCCTGCCATTGTGTGTGTGTGTGTGTAAATAAATAAATAAACATATATATAAAATATATATGCACAGTTAGCTAAAAAGAGGGTGGCTGCCACTGGACTGGTTGCCATTTTCCTTCCAATGTGGGGGAGTTGTGAATAACCATCTAAATGAAAGATAGAGCAGAGGTGACAGAAGGCATAGAAGTATAGAATGAAGTCTTGAGAGTTTTCCTTAAGCATGTAGCACTAAGACTTTTTTGTTCCCCTTTAGGCCCCATTAGGGCAAGGTCTATGCAGGTACTCACTTAGGGTGAGGTAATGGCCATTTATTGAAGTAGCCAGGGAGAAGAGGAGAGAAGAGGGGAAGGGAGGAGGATCTAGCCAGTAAAACCCACGTCAGCTGGGCATCTTTTGGACATCCGTATTTACCCAGCTAGCTGGTTCCCCATTTAGGTGGTTGCGTCTACTCACAGAGTTGTGTTTGCCCTTTGTGACCTAAGAAGACGATGCCATCAGAGAAATGATAACACAGGTAGTATAAAACAGAGAGCTGCTAGGAGATCAGATCACCCTCCTCTCATTTTGATAGCTGTCATTTATATTTTTTCCAAAGAAGCCTTACAAATGATATAAAGATTTTGAAGTAGAAATATATGGTGTACAATGCATTAGGTATGTGTATGTATATACTTGCATATATATAATTCCTACATACATATGTAAACATATACATATATTTATAGTACTTGCATATGCACACATAGATAATATGACTATGTAAGCTATAAAACTGGAAACTACTACAAGTTGAGATCTCCTAACTGTAATTTTGATGGCTATATGTGTCTTACCTTTTTCCAAAGTAGTGTTACAAATTGTATAAAGACTTGTAAGTAGAAATAGATAATGCACTATGATTTATCTGGAAGTTAAAAAAATCCAAAGGTTTTACCCTAACTATTCCAAGAGAAAAATGCAAATCTAAGACCAGTCTGTAGAAGGATCCCCTGTCTGATTAAATGGCTACACTGCTTTACCAATAGAATGTTGACTCTTCAAAAAAAAAATGGTTGTTTAATGATGACATTATCCTCACCACTCCTCTCCCCTCCTTTCCCCTCCCCTCATCTCAGACCTACTGTACTCTGAAGCTCAGATACTGCTGGTCCCCTGACTAAGGGCTCTTCTGCCCCCTCCTAGCTAAAGAGTGATTATCAATAGTAACTGCTGCTGTTTCCCTCCCAGACTGTTGTCTTTCCTTTTCTTTGCCTCATTAAAGGAGCCATGCTCTTACTACTTCTTAAATGGGCCTATTCAAAGAATGGGCATTACCTCACCCTAAGTGAGAACCTGCATGGAACTTGGCCTAATGGGGCCAAGGTCTCCCAATGCATCCTGAGTCATCTCTGAAGTGGACATTATTCCTCCCTGGGGCCCCTGGGTTGAGAGATATGTTAGGTTGCTGGGCGGGGTTAGGTAACCTTGCCTAGCAGCAGCATTCTGTTGAGCCCCTGTCAAAACATTACCCCCCTGGGTTGCGAAATATCTGTTGAGTTGCTGGCAACAACTTTCTGTTGGCCCGCCCCCTTGCCTAGCAACAACTTGGGCCCCCCTGTCAGAACTGTTCTGTGAGAAATTGTAGAAACCCCAAGGCTGTACCAGGAAGTGCCAAAATGCTTAAATGCACACACATACCTTAGTTCGGGGCTGTCTCCTCTGGGTTTTTCCATGAGGCAGTCACCAGCCTGGCTAATAAAGACGCTCTCGAAATTCCCAATTGACTCTTGCCTGTAAATTTCTTGGTCCATCCATTTCAATCTCCAGTCATCCTAATGAATGTCACTGGATTCAGATGACTCTGGAGAAGTGAGGTTGGTGACCTTGCACAGCCCTTCCTCACTCAAAACAAAGTCAAGTGCAAGTCATGTCATCATTTCTCTGATGGCATGGTCTTCTTCAGCAAAGAAGAATGAACATAACAACATCGACCTTTGACCTAGTTTTATTTCACTCTGTGAGTTTATTCTTATTGCCCCCTGAAATTTTTATTCACTCTTTAATAGCAGTGTAATGAGTGAGATGAGGAGATTGTGAAAACTTTTCATAATAAAAATATGGGGAACATTGGATTTTCTAAATAAAATTTCTCTTTTATAAGGCCTCCTCTCTCCCTGGATACCTGAGTTTCAGGTATCCAGGGCCTGTGGACAGTCAGTTGGTGCCCCCCTCCCTTACCAGCTACCAGCTTTCTTTGTGAAAGTGCTGTGGGCTGTAGCTGAAACTTGGAAGTTACTCAAATCTCCCCTTTGTTTGTTATGCTGTTGCCACATCAACACTACCACTCCCACTTCTCCCCCTCCCCTCCTTTCTAAAGCCATATCAGCAGTTAAGTTAGATATTAGATGAGGTAATTGTGTTGAGATAGGTGAAGATTTCCCAGGGTTTGTATAGTTTTTCACTTAGATTGTGAGCCCGCCTCCCAGCCAATGGAGAGGTGAGATAATGGGGATGTGGGATTCTCTGTGTTAGCGTATAAAAATTGTACTTCAATTTCTGTAAGCTGCCTCCTTCCATCAGGTTCCCCCACCTGGTGGAAGAATGTCCCTTTCTCAAGAATTGTAATAAATCTTTTTCTTTCTGTTCTTATTGAGAAGCCTCTTCATTTATTTAAGATTTGAGTAAGGGTCTTTTTATCCCACACAGTAAGATACCATTTCTTCTCAGAAGCTTCAGTTTATAGAGTTTAAGGACCACCAATTATTCCAGAATAGATATTTTTTTCAAAATATATTTACCTCAATTGGGTAATATCCTTAAATAGATGACCCTGGAATACCATTGAGACTATTCTGTTAGAGCATGTGCTTTGGTCCTTTGTGAGGGGGAAGGGAATGGGATAGGAGTGCTTTGTTGTAAGAACAATGAACACTAATAATGGACAGTCAGTCAATAAGCATTTATTAAGCACCTACCATGGGCCAGAAACTGCTAAATTCTGGGGACAGAAAGAAATGTAAAATTGTCTTTGCTCTCAAGGATTCACAGTGTAATTCAGCAGACAACAGATAAACCATATAAAGAATAAGTTAGAGAGGAAGCAGAGGGAAGGTATTTCCTCATTCTAGGGATGAGATAAAGTTTGCTGTGGAAGGCAGGATTTAAGCTGAGACTTAACAGAAGCCTGAGAAGCCAGGAGACAGATGAGAGAGAGCATCCCAGGTGTGATGGACAGCCAGTGTAAGTGCCCAGAGTCAGGAAATGGAGGATCTTGTTCAGGACAGTAAATGGACCATTGTTACTTGATCTGGTCTGGTAGTCCAGGTTGATGGAAGGAGGGGTCTAGGGAGGGTCCTGAGAAGTCTAAGGAGGGGATCCAAGGAGGATTACAGGCTGGAAACAGCTGGAGGCAATCAGGAGACATCAGACAATGGAGCACCTAGGTGGGAAGCAGGTGGGGCAATATAGAGGTAACAGACAATGGCCACAGATTTGAGTATGAAAAAACAGTTTCTGTGGGGAGATTCAAAGAGAATTCAAGGAAGTTCTCAGAGTTTGAACCCCATCATTCCCCCCCCTCAAACAGATTGAACCCAAATACTTTTGGGTTAAAGGACAAAGATCTCAGCTTCTGAAACTGCTTCCCGCTGGCAAGGGGCATAGAGCTGTCCCTGCCTTGATGGGTCCTGTTTAAGGGTTCAGAACCTGAGTGGTGCCAGGTCCAGTGGGCTGGAGACCTTGGATTCAGAAGGAGGTTATATAGCCTGGGCTGTCATCTGGAAGTTGATGAGTGGCACTCTGGAAAAGACAAACCTGGCAAGGAGGTTAGGCAAACACACACCAAACAGGTACAAAAGGAGTATAAAGAAAAGACAATTTCCCTGGCATAAAGGATAATTTCTCTGGAGAGAATTAAAGATGACTATGGCAAAGCCAAAACATAGAAGGGTATTTTTGATAGGGGAGTATTTTGCTGTCAGATATCCCCTTTCTTTCCAGATTGCTCCATGGGTCTGTAGAACAAGGAAAGCATATTTTGAGTAAATAAAAACATCAACTGGCCTAGGGTCAGGTCCTAAGGAATGGGTTAAGATTCCCAAAGCCTCTCCTCTCATCAACATACAGAGTGAAAGGTTTTCCCAGATTGGATAGGGATGGAGTGTGGTCAAATTAGTTTTCAGAGTCTCAAAAACTATAGCCTGGTCTGAGTCAGTGCCCTGAGCAGGGTCATAAAGGGGTTTAGCAATAAAACCAAAATTAGGAATCCAGAGTCTACAAAATCCAGTCATACCTTAAAACACCCAAACTTGTTTCTTAGTGGCTGGAACAGGGATAAACAGGATTGTCCTTCTTCTGTCAGAGGTTAAGGAGAGAGAGGTGGGTATGAATTCATGGCCCAGATACTTTATGGACTGGCATGCTATCTGGACTTTGTTCAAAGAGACTCTATAGCCTTGAATACCTAAAAAATTAAGGGCTTCTGTGGCAGCAGCCAAAGAACCCCCTGAATGGGGCTACAAATAAGAATATCATACACATACTTAATTAAGCTACTAGTTTCAGGTGCCTTAAATCCATTCCCAAAGCCTGGCTAAATAAATGAGGGGTATCTCAAAAGCTTTGGGACAATACAATCCATGTTAGCTGACGTAGACTTGATTCCCCAGGAAAAGTACATTCAAAAGCAAAAATAAATTGTAAGTATTCTCCATCAGACTTTTTTTGTGGAAAATGCAGTGTTGCATAGAAATGAACAAGGGACAAGGATTCTATACTTAAGGAATTTTTCAATTAAAGGTTGTAGTCCTTCCCAGGTCTCAGGCTTAATCAGATACTGGCTGAGATGGGGGACCACTCTAGGGTCTGGAAGGCTAACAATGACTGGGGTGGCAGAAGTAGCTTGCCCTGGAATTCCCAGATCCCAAACAATTGGCTCAACTGTCTCCCACACTCTCCAGCAAACGTGGGGAGATTTAGTGAGTAGAGGGAAAAAGGAGATGGGAGGATTAACTAAAGAAAACTGGCTCCCCAATTTCATCATCAGGTCCCTTCCCAACAAGGGGGCAGGGTCAGAGGAGGGCATAAGGAAGTAGTGTTTAAACAACAGATCCTCAAGTAGGCTGGGGAGGGGGTATGTCTGGAGACATTCCTTAGTTTCCCCTTCAATGCCTATGACCCAAGGGGTCAAGGGACAGGTAGGGCCAGAGTAACTGGTTAAAGAAGAGAACTTAGCCATGTTAAAGTGGGTAACTTTACCTTCAGCCTTCATTTTTGCCCAGGGGTTGGTGAGAGAGGTAGAGATATTGGGAGCACTGCCAGCACCCAGGCTTTCCCATCATTCCCAGTGTTGAGAAAACTGGAAGACAGGGTATTGGGGTACAGCTCCACCATTATTCCAACCTGAGGGACAATCTTTTCTCCCATGTCCCTCCTGGTCACATGGGCACGGTTTCACAGGCATCAGTTCCTGGGGCTCCCTCTGGGAGGGCACCCTGGAGGGGCACTCTTTGGACCAGTGACCCTCCTTGTGGCAACGAAAGCAGGTTTCCCCACTGCTCAAGTAGCCAGCCTTCCCTCCAAAAGGGTGCCCTGGAGGGGTGCTCCCTGGGTCTTTTCCTGCCCAAGGCATCAGCCAAGAATTAAGCATGTTCCCAGGCCCTGGCCCTTCGCCTTCATTCTCTTTCCTCTGTTGCAACGAGGTCTCTGTTGTTAAAGACTCTGAAGGCCATCTCCAGTAATTAGGCATGAGGTGTTTGGGGTCCCATTGTCAATTTCTGCAGTTTCCTCCTAATATCTGGGACAGACTGATTGCTGCCCCTTCTATGGAATCAGGATCCAAATTTGTATGCTTTTTAATAGCTTCTACTAGCCAATCCTGAAAAAGGGTGGGATTTTCCTCTTCTCCCTAAGTAATTTCCCTAATATTTTGAAAATTTACTTGTTTCTGAAATGCAGCTTTTAGGCCTTCTAACAGGCAAATTACCATAAGGTCTCTCTTTCCCCTGTCCTCACTCTTTTGACAATCCCATCCACTAGTGGGAACAGCAGCTACTCCTGGGGGGTATTTTATAGGATCATTGATAGCCATACCATCTCCAAACTTTTGGACATGCTCACAAATTCTTCCCTTGTCCTCAGTGGTACAACAGACAGAGAAAAGAATATGCAGATCCTTCCAAGAAAGTTCAAATTGTAGGGATATGTCCCTAAAACCCTCAGTAAACCTAGTGGGGGTCTTCTGAGTATCTCCCCAGTTTCTCTTTAATCTAGAGGAAATCCAAAAGAAAGAACAGAACATGCACCCTGGTTGTCCCACTGGATGGGGTAGGCACTTCTCTCAAGGGAAAGAGCCCGGACAGCCCAATGGGGACAAGGGCTTGTGGAGGAAGATAGGAAGTCCCACTTCTTGTGAAGGAGGGGCTGAGGAATGCCTGCTGAACTGGACGAGGCTGCAGGACCAGGGGATCTGATCTGCTGGTGCCTGAGGAAGAGTAGGGGTGAAAGGGGTACATGCCCCAGAGAGTGCCATGGTAGCAGAGCCTGTGGCCAGAGTGCATGTTGCCTCAGGAGAGGGGCTGTAGAGGGAGGGACCTTGGTAAGGCCCTTAGTTGGGGCCTGAGGTAGAGTCCCCAGGGAGGAGTAGGGTCCAGGCAGTGATACTGTAGAGGTTGCCATGGAGGTGGAGCCTAAGGCCTGAGTGAACATTGCCCCAGCAAGAGGGAATGCAGAGGAAGGGACCACCATAAGGCCTGTAGCTGGGAACTGAGTAGGGGTAGCCAAGCGGGAAGGGTCCATGGGAGGAGATACAGGATAGGTAAATGAGGCTGGAATTGGGGTAAACGAAAATGGAAAGGAAACCAAGGAAAGGAAGGGGTGGCCAAGGAGGGGGAGGCAGGAGGGCTTAAGGAAGGTAGGGGAGCAGTAGGAGGTTGAGGAGCTGGAGGAGGTCTCAGGGAGGATTGGGTAGGGGGTAGGGGTTGGGATGGCAGTAACAGAAGTGGGGAAGGAAGTGAGATTAAGTCCCTAGGAGCCATAAACAGGGGGTCATACAAAACATCCAGTTCACTCCCATTTCCCTTTTGTGGAGCTGCTCTAGCTACAAGCATCTTACAGTCTTTTCAGAAAATGGGGTCCTAAGAGAGTTTGACAAAGGTCCTTATGTAAGGTATTTCCATCCATTTTTTTCTTTTAGAGACAATGTAATTTTAATTGTAAAAGAGTTTTATATTGTAAGGTCCCAAACACGGGCCACACTTCATCATCCTTCAGGTTATACTGAGGCCAAAGTGTGTTGAAAAGAACACCAACTTTTTCTTATTAAGTTCTTTAGAGAAGCTAATTTTTTTCCAATTTTGTAAGAGACAACCCAAAGGTGAATTCTTTAGAATTGATGAAGTTTGACCCATTACTTGGTGTGGGGCTGGAAGTCCCCCCCTTGCCCCCCATTCCTTAAATGAGGATGTGGGAGTAAGCTACCTATATTATGTAAATATTACATGCCACATAATAGTATGTTAGTACCGTAATATTGATAAAATAAATATAATAACACAGCTAGTATATATTTAGTGCTTACTATGAGTCAAGTATTTTGCTAAGTGATTTAGAAATACTTTCTCATTTTATCCTCACAACAATTCTGCTGGATAGAGGAAGTTCTGGGAAACAGTGGCTAAATAATTTGTTGAAGGTCATATAGGCAGTAAGTATCTGAGGTTGGATTTTTGGAGTCAGATCTTCCTGATTTTATCCACTATGACACGTAATCTCTAAATAAGTGCTCTCTGTTGCTTCTGATGTATCATCCACAGATAATTCATGTGGTACTACTTTCATTTCTAAATTTTTTTCTTTACTATCCATCCATTCTCTACAATCTTTTTGATTTACTACTTACTCTGCTATCTTGGCTCTCACAAGTGATCAATATTCATTTTTGTAAAATTTTGAGTTCCAAATTTTTCTCCCACCCTTCTTTCCCTTCCAAACTCTCTAAAAAACAGTAAGTAATCCAAAATAGGTATACACACACAATCATTCCAAATACTTCTACATTAGTTATTTTGTGAAAGAAGAATCATAAAAATGGAAGAGTCATGGAAAATTTAAAAAAAGTGCAAATACTATGTTTCAATTTGCATTTGGATTCCATAATTCTTTCTCTGAATGTGGTTAGCATTTTCCATAATGAGTATTTTGGAATTCTCTTGGATTTTGTATTATTGAAAAGAGCAAAATTAGTAATTGCATAATGTTCTCTTGGTTCTAGTCATTTCACTTGATACAAGTTCGTTTAACTCTTTCCTGGCATTTCTGATATCCACCTGCTCATCATTTCTTAGGGAATAATAGTATCCCATTACATTCATATATCACAACTTGTTCAGTCATTCCATAATGGATGAGCATCCCCTCAATTTCCAATTCTTGGCCATCAGAAAAAGAGTTGCTACAAATGTTTTTGTCCCTCTGAGTCCTTTTCCCTTTTTTATGATCTTTTTGGGATATTGACCTAGGAATGATATTGCTGTATCAAAGGGTTTGCACGCTTTTATATCTCTTTGAACATAGTTCCAAATTGCTTTCCTGAATGGCTGGATCAGTTCACAACTCCATGAACAAAGCCTTAGTGTCCCAATTATCCCACATCTTTTCCAACATTTATCTATGCAAATATATGGTTTTTCAAGTCAATTAGAGGCTCTTAGGGATCCTGAGGTAGCATTTAGTGGCTCTGTTTCTGAATCTTACCTTAGTAATAGACCTCTAGAACTTTATAATGAACCAAATAAAAATTAACGACTGTATGAGAAATAAAGCAATCTTAGGACAAACACAAAAGTTTGAAAAATAGAAGAAAATATAAGGTGCCTCTTGTCAAATGCAACTGACCTAGAAAATAAAACATAGAGAGATCATTTAAAAATTATTGAACTACCTGATAGCCATGTTTAAAAAATGAACCTAGGTTTATTTCAATAAATTATGAAAGAAAACTTCTGAGCTCTCTTAAAACTAAAGGTCAAGGTGAAAATAGAATCCATTGATCATCTCCTGAAGAAAACTCAAAATCAAAACTCCAAGGAATATAAGATCCAAAATCCAGAACTTCCAAGCTAAAGAAAACATTTTAAAGTAAATAATCAGAAAGAAAAACTTCAAGTAGCAAGGAGTCACAATCAGGAAGACACAAAATTTGACAGACTGGTCTTAGATAAAGTACTTTATTCTTCTTATTGTTGTTATTCTGTTGTTTCAGTTGGGTGTGACTCTTTCCATAACCCCATTTGTGGATTTCTTGGCAAAGATACTGGAGTGGTTTGCCATTTCCTTATGTAGCTCATTTTGGAAATGAGAAAACTGAGGCAAATAGGGTTAAGTGACTTGTCCAGGGTTACACATCTAGTAAGCGAAGAAGACAGTTTTGAACTCAGGTACTTCTGGTTCTAGGGTCAGTGGTCTTTTCCTTTGCACCACCTGGCTACTTTCCAAGCTATTAATAATCCTATGAAAAAATTCTGCAAATCACTAATAATAAGAGAAATGCACATCAAAACAACACAGAGATTTTACAAAAAATAATAGAAATAGTCGATGCTGCAAGAGTTCTGGCAAGACAGGCACAATACTACATTTTTACTGTAACTGTGTAACCATTTTGGAATGAAATTTGGAATTATTGAAAGCAAAGTGGCAAAAATGTTCATACTCTTTGGCCTAGAGGTTCTATTACTTATGCCCAGGAGGCAATTCATAAGATATCTCCATATATACTAAAATATTTATAGTGGCATTTTTTTGTGGTAGCAAAGAATTGAAAATAAATAGATACACAATGACTATATGAAAAAAATACTATTTGCTGTTCAGTCATTTCAGTCATGTATGGTTCTTCACAACCTTATTTGGGTTTTCTTGGCAAAGACTCTGGAATACTTTGTCATTTCCTGCTCCAGCTAATTTTACAGATGTATAAACTGAGGGAAACAGGATTAAATGACTGACCAAAGGTTACAAAGCTAGTAAATATGTGTGGCTATGTTGGAATTCCTCAGTGATTGGGGAAGGGTTAAGGAAATTTGGATACATGAATGTAATGAAATGATACTGTGTTATAAGAAACAGAAAATATGATGAATACAAAGACACATGGAAAAATCTACATGAACTGATACAGAGTGAATTAAGCAAAGCTAAGTAAACAATATACATAGTGACTATAACAATGTAAGCAAAAAAAAAAATCACAAAGTCAAAAGTGAATGCTGCAAAATTATAAAGACCAAGCATGACTTGAAGAACGAGCTATGAGAAGATAACTCTATTCCTTTGTAGAGATGAGAGGTCAATAAATATTATTCTTTGCACTTATTTTCAATTTTTGTGATGTACTCATCAGCTGAATTTTTTCCTTTTCTATTTCTCTTTTTGTGTTTAAAAATTACTATTTGTTATATAGGAATGCTCTCTAGGAGAGGGAAAGATACTGAGGGAGAAATTATGGTGGTACTGAAAAAGACATCAATAAAAGCTTATTTTATAAAAATAAAAGAAAGGAAAAATGTGAATGATACAGTTGGAGTGGTATGGCATTCAAAAAGTTCCACAAGCATAGTTTCTGTGTAACTAAATCATGTTATTGCCATCATTTTTAATAAATGGCCAGCAGCACTCTGGAATGCCAAAGGCAATCATACTGGGTGGGCTCACATCTTATGAGCCCTTTGGAAAAGGAGAATCCTTGAGGGTGGCAATCAATTCTGATTGGTTCACAATAAATGAGAGTTGGACTTCATGAAGAGAAGAGAACTCAGTCCCTTGAGGGTCTGAGAGTGACATCAAGTCACTCTTGGACAGAGATACTATTATTATACCCAGATCACTTCAGTCATGGGCAATCTAGTCAAAGAATATATATCCCCCACCCAAGCCAGAGCTAAATTGGATGGTAGAGCAATAGGTAGAATGAAAAGAATGTTAATTCTATCTTCCTTCAGTCCAGTCCTTGAGAGATTGGATTAGCAAATAGGGTTGGAGGCATCCTAGGAAGGCAACAGCAAGGACCATGTCAGCAAACCAGCAGGAGACCCTGAGCCCCAGGGTGGTGGAGGGGTAAGCCTCAGCACCAGGATGTGGGCCTGCCTTCACACAGACAGGGGAACTGGCAAATGCCAGGGCAAAGAACCTCCATTTGTGTGGCAGAAGGGTGTCCACCAGGTGCTGAAACTACCCATGGTGTAGGGCACCCTCCAGTAGACGAGGTGACCTGCAGCAGCCAGACTATTTGCACTCCCACACCTCACCCTATGAGCATCAGAGTAACTCTAGAGAAACACAGTAAAACTCCACATGGCATCAGCACACATTACCTACCACCACCAGCTCCAGATCAGCACTAGGTAAGCTACAGCCTCTACAGCCTCCAGCTACCAGAACCTGAGGCCCCAGTACACAAAGTCAGTAACCAGACCCCTAACCCCCACCACAAGAAGTGTGCAACAGTGCCTTCTACGGTGAGTCAAGATGATGGAGTAGGACAGATGTGTAAAAGTTCTCCCCCATAGCCCACAAAATAACCTGCAAAAAATGACTCTAAACAAATTCTGGAGAAACAACAAAACAACAGAGCAAAAGAGATTTCCAGCCCAAGACAGCCTGGAAGGTCAACAGGAAAGGTCTATTGCACAGAGCATGGAATATAGCAAAGCCCAGTATTGGCCACATGTGCCATATGGAAGGGATAGGACTGGAGCAGGCCTCAGGAGAGTGATGCAAGAAAAATATGAAAAGTGAGTCAACAGTTTCCTAGAGGAGACCCCCAAAAATGTTGAGGAAAATAACAATCTTAAAAATACATGAACCCAAATGGCAAAAGAGGTCCAAAAAGTCAATGAGGAGAAAAATGCTTTATAAAGCAGAAATAACTGACAGGTCATGGCATGTGACTGGATATGGGAGTGTAGGTGAAAGAAAATTAGTAGCTGAGGATGACACTTAGGTTTCAGAACAGAATGAGTGGAAAGATGGTGGCACCCTTGATTATATGTTTATTGCTTTTAATTGTTGAAATGGTAGTTCAGTACAATTTTGTGATTTGGAAATGTAAGGATAGTTGTCATGAAGTTCATTACTGGTTATGCATTGTGACGCAATTCCATTTAAATATAATTATGTCAGTTTACACTGTATCATAGGGCTTCAGAAGGGAAAGAGAATGAATTAAGTTTTGGACATAGTAATTTTGAGATGTCCATAGGACAGACAATCTGAGATGTTCAATAGATGGCTGCATCTGCATTTGATAGAGAGATTGTAGATTTCCATCTCAAGGAGTTTAGCTGTGAAAGGGAGGCATGGTATGTGATATTAGCTAATGGGGTGGGGGTTTCAGGGTACTATACCCATATAATGGTAATTTAAATGGAAAATCTTTCTCATTCATTAATAGGCCCACGCGAGATGCCTGGGTCACATGGAAGTCTGAGTCACATGAAGCTTGTGGTGGAGGAATTTGCTGAATGGGTGGAACAGAAAGAAGTTAGAGCGCAACTGAGAGGAAATTGGTGAGAGAGCAATCAGAGCTAGAAAGGATACAGGCTGCTGTTCAGTGTAAGTGAAAGGGCTTGTTAGTGATTTTGTTTAAGGAAGTCTACTTGTGATTTGTTTAATGGAGCTGGTCTGTGTGAAGCCTAGCAGAGGAAACTTTGGGGATGGTGTTGTTCTCTGCATTGTTTTTGTGTATAGATTTTTGTTACTATGATGGATTTATCTTTCTGGTGTCTGAATAAATGTTTTGTTTCTGTCTTCCATGGGGAGACTCTGTGGTATTTCATGATTCAGAATTGCATTGGGATATTCATGGCTGCAGTAGGTGCTGTGAATATCACATTGGTGATACACTCCAGAAGTATTCTGTCTGAAGGGGACACAAGAGCCACACCTCTGTGGGGAAACTGAGGAAGATTCTTTGCAACCTCTTGCATGACTGCCACATGAGCTAACATAAGGAATGTAGCTTAAAGTTAATATGCTTAACTGGGAGTGCCAGGGGAAGCAGCAGAATTAATGAAGTGTGCATCCAGGGTGAAGGGACCCTTATCTTAAGAGTCATAAAACTCCTTATGGGAAGAGGTGTCTGTGTTCAAGGATCTGGCCAGTCCTTGGGCATATACATCTGAGTCAACAACTGGAACTTTTGGCCAGAGTTTCTTCTTTGTTCTCAATGGTCCTCTTTTCTCTGAAGTTAAATGTATAAAGAGACTGAGTAAGAGAAGGTTCTTTGGAGGTCTTTTGTTGCAGAAGTGGGGGGCGTTTGCTTCTTCTCTCCCAGCCAGGACCTTTGCTGACTACTCCCTGCTTTCGACCTCCCCAATTGTGCCAAAGTGTTGGAGCTCATACTTGGCTGGTGACATATACTTTTTCTTTTTCTATTTTGTCTTGACTATTATCTACTGCTTATATTTATACACTTACAAACTTGCACTATTTGTAGTAATAAAACTTAATTGCCTATTATGCTTGTTTTAGTGAGTGTCATTGTATTTTAAGATATGAACCTAAAGTAAAGGTACTGCACAGTCTAGATAATCCCTTTCAGTTACAACCTTGTAAGATAAAAACTTCAAATTTCATTGCTCAGAGAGTTCATATCTGAAGTTAAATGTGAATTATCTGTTACTTAGTTGCATAGTTATCTTTACCTCCCATATAGTAAATCAGTTACTAGGACATTGTTTCCTATCTTAATTATCTGTTAATGTACCATTTTGAATCTACTTGGTTTTAAGCATTTGCTTTGCAGTGAAGGAAATCAAAAGCAGTCTTACACTTGATAACTATTTCTCACATTGACTGTTGTTTCTAGATGAAACCCTCCCTTTGGGTAAACCCTAGACTCAAGCCAAGAGATTTTCAAGGTTAATGGCATAATGAGCCACAGAGAATGAGGATAAGCTCAGACCTCCCCTAAAACACGACCATAAGAGCAGTTAAACATTGATTTCTACTAAATAAAAGAAGGCATTGCCAAAGATCTTTCAAACTCTTAATTACAACAGAAACTATTAGTTCTTCCTTGTTAAGTTGTGTACTCTTCATTTTTTTGGAATGATGAGTCTTCATGTACAACAATTTTTATGTTGTCACGTTGAGGGCTTAGGTTTTGTTATTCATTTGGTTTTGTTTTTCTAATGGAAAGAAAATATTATTTTAAATTGAAAGATCCAAAATGCAATTTTCACTTTTACTTGTGCTCTGAATTTCAATGGGTCAGTTAGATGCTCTTTTTGAAAAGAAACAATTTTGTTTTTATATTTATATTTATTTATTTAAGTTTTCAACATTTATTTCCACAAAATTTTCTCCCCATTCCACCCCAAAATGCCAAGCATTCTAATTAACCCTGTCACCAATCTGCCCTCCCTTTTAACATTCCTCCTTTCCCTTATCCCCATCTTCTCTTTTGTCCTGTAGGGCAAGATAACTTTCTATACCCCACTACCCGCATTTCTTATTTCCTTGTTGTATGCAAGAACAATACATAACAGCTGTTCCTAAAACTTTGAGTTCCAACTTCTCTTCCTCCCTCCCTCCCTATCCACCCCCATTGGGAAGGCAGACAATTCAATATAGGCCATATCTGTGTAGTTTTGCAAATGACCTCCATAATAGTCATATTGTATAAGACTAACTTTATTTCCCTTAATCCTATCCTGCCCCCCCATATCTTCTATTCTCTCTTTTGATCCTGTCCCTCCCCAAGGATGTTGACTTCTAATTGCTCCCTCTTACCACTGCTCTCCATTCCATCATCTCCCCCATCCTGCTTATTCCCTTTTCCCCCACTTTTCTGTATTGTAAGATAGATTTTCATACCAAAACCAGTGTGCATTTTATTCCTTCCTTTAGTCGAATGTGATGAGTGAGCTTCATGTTTTTTCTCTCACCTTCCCCCTTTTTTCTTCCACTGAAAAATCTTTTATTTGCCTCTTTTATGAGATAATTTGCCCCAATCCATTTCTCCCTTTCTCCTCCCAATATATTTCTCTCTCACCCTTAATTTCATTTTTTTAAGATATGATCTCATCCTATTCAATTCACCCTGTGCTCTGTGTGTGTGTGTGTGTGTGTGTGTGTGTGTGTGTGTGTGTGTGTAATCCCACCAACTACCCAGATACTAAAAAAAGTTTCAAGAGTTAGAAATATTGTCTTTCCATGTAGGAATGTAAACAATTCAACTTTAGTAAGTCCCTTATGATTTCTCTTTGCTGTTTACCTATTCATGCTTCTCTTGATTCTTGTGTTTGAAAGTCAAATTTTCTTTTCAGCTCTGGTCTTTTCATCAAGAATGCTTGAAAGTCCTCTATTTCACTGAAAGACAATTTTTTATCCTGAGGTATTATACTCAGTTTTGCTGGGTAGGTGATTCTTGGTTTTAGTCCCAGTTCCCTTGACTTCTGGAATATCCTATTCCAAGCCCTTCGATCCCTTAACGTAGAAGCTGCTAGATCTTGTGTTATCCTGATTGTATATCCACAATGCTTGAACTGCTTCTTTCTAGCTGCTTGCGATATTTTCTCCTTGACCTGGGAACTTTGGAATTTGGCCACAATGTTCCTAGGAGTTTCTTTTTTTGGATCTCTTTCAGGAGGTGATTAGTGGATTCTTTCAATATTTATATCGCCCCCTGGTTCTAGAATATCAGGGCAGTTTTCCTTCATAATTTCAAGAAAGATGATGTCTAGGCTCTTTTTTTGATCATGGCTTTCAGGTAGTCCTATAATTTTTAAATTGTCTCTCCTGGATCTATTTTGAAGGTCAGCTGTTTTTCCAATGAGATATTTCACATTGTCTTCCATTTTTTCATTCTTTTGGTTTTGTTTTGTGATTTCTTGGTTTCTCATAAAGTCATTAGCCTCCATCTATTACATTTTAATTTTTAGAGAAGTATTTTCTTCAATGAACTTTTGAACCTCCTTTTCCATTTGGCTAATTCTGGTTTTTAAAATATTCTTCTCCTCATTGGTTTTTGAACCTCTTTTGCCAATTGAGTTAGTCTATTTTTCAAAGTGTTATTTTCTTCAGCATTTTTGGGTCTCCTTTAGTAATGTGTTAACCTGCTTTTCATGCTCTTCTTGCATCTCTCTCATTTCTCTTCCCAATTTTTCCTCTACCTGTCTAACTTGATTTTCAAAATCCTTTTTTGAGGTATTCCATGGCCTGAGACCATTGAATATTTATTTTGTATGTCTGGGATACAGAAACTTTGAATTTTTTGTCTTTCTCTGATGGTAAACATTGTTCTTCCTCATCTGAAAGGGTGGGAGAAGATATCTGTTCATCAAGAAAGTAACCTTCTATAGTTTTATTTTTTTCCCTTTTTTGGGCATTTTCCCAACTGATTACTTGACTTTTGGGTCCTTTGTCAAGAGTAGGATATACTTTGGGAATCTGTAAGATCTCAGTGCCTCCAAGGTGGCACAATCAAGTATATACACTGGCCTGGGAGAAGAGAGAGATTTTTGTGCCCAGTATCTTAGCAGTTTCCTCTCCACAGGCACCTGACCTCCAGTTCCACCAAGGCAGCACTGGGGGCTGATTTTCAGATAAGCTGCACTGCCATTCAGTGTGAGATAAAGATCAGCTCCCTCAGGGCCTCTATACAAGGCTGAGGTAATAATCAGCTCCTCAGTGCCCCCAGGGGTTTTATGATCTAATAATGGATGCAGGCTGCTGTAGGGGCTGCTGTGGAAGCTGCTGCTGCCAGCCTGATGTGGCTTCTGCAGCTGCTGCCTGAGGCCGGAACTATGGGAAGGCCCTTCTCTCTTCCCAGCCAGCTGAAAAAAACCCAGTCACGGACGTTTGGCACCTGTGGGTTGAGGGATCTGCGAACCTGCTTCTGCTGTGACTGGAGATTCTCCCCCTGATATGTCCTCCTCCCAGAACTGAACCCCTGCTGCCAAGGCTGGGCTGGGCTCCGCTCAGTGTCCCATGCAACTGATGTTTCCTGTGGGCCTTTCAGGTCACCTGGGGCTGGAAATCTCCTCCACTCTGTTATTCTCCACTTCTTTTGCTCCAAAATTTGTCAAGAGTCCCTCTCTACAGGTATCTTATGGGCTTTGTGGGGAAAGCCAGCATTTGTGTGTCTTTCTACTCCACCATCTTGGCTCCACCCCCTGAAACAATTTTTGAAACTACTTTTGGTTTTAATTTGACTACATGAAAAGTCATGATAGCTGACTAATATTCTTCACATTTTTCAAAATTCACATTCTACTTCCTCTGTGAAGACTTTCTTCATCCCCCCAAACTGATATGGTCCCTCTCTTCTCTGGACCACTATGGCACTTTTTAAAAACTCTCTTTGGCACATATTATGCTCTGTGTTATAGTTATTTGTGTATTTGTCATATTTCCCCAACTTGATTGCAAGTTCTGTGAGGGCAGAGATTGTTAAGTACAGAACATGGTGCCAAAAGGGAATTCAGATACATTCTCCTCTATTCCTCATTTAGCTATGAAACCTCAGGTGAAAGAGATATGCAGTGATGTGTTCATGTCCACGCAGGTAATAGTTAATAAAAAAGGTTCATTCAGATCCTTAGTGTTAGTAATTGCTAATTCGTTATCCACAGCCACATACTAAACAATTAATGAATGTTTGTTGAATTGAATTGAGCTGAAATTATTGCAAGTTTCCTGACCATTGAAACTTGGGATATCATCACTCCTGCAACCAGTTCTTTGAAATGTCAGCCTTCTACTGGCATAACAGTGCAGTCATTTAATAAGATGAAGAATCCTCCTATGGATTGGTTTTAGATTTGCATTTTTCTCTTTCACTAGTTAGGGTAAAACCTTTAGACTTGTTTGTCTTCTAGATAAATCCTAGTGCATCATATATTTCTACTTACAAGTCTTTATATCATTCATGAGACTACTTTGGAAAAAAGTAAGAGAAATATAGCCATGAAAATAAGAGGTGGGTGATTTGATTTCCAAGCAGCTACCTATTTTATAGTACCTGCAAATAGTCAAGTGTGTGTGTAATTAAGTATGTTTATGTATATGTGTACATGTATATTACATGTATATAAAATATCACATGTGTGTACTTCTATGCACGTGTTTACGTGTATATATGTATATATCTGTACACTCACACAAATAGTGAATCATCATTTGATTCCAGATTCTTAGTGTTTTACTCAATTTTGTATCACCAATCACATACTAGGCAATTAATATATATCTGTTGAATTGAATTGTGCTGAAATGACTCCAGATTTCCTGACCTTTGGTACCTATGATATCACTCAGCAACCATTTTTTGAAATGTCAACATTCTACTGGCATAGGAGTGCAGTCATTCAATAAGACACAGGATCCTTTGAGTGACTGGTCTTGGATTTGCATTTTGCTATATCTCTGGATAGGGTAAAAACTTTGGACAACTTTATCTTCTAGATAAAGCATAATGCACACCTTATATTTCTACTTACAATCTTTATATCATTTCTAAGACTACTTTGGAAAAGCGTAAGGAACATATAGCCATCAAAATCATAGCCAGATGATCTCAACTTGAAGCAGCTTTCTGTTTTATAAGTAGTCATATTATTTACATGGGTATGTGTGTATGTATGAATATCACAAATATATTTATATATTTGCATATGTATGCATACATTTATATGTGGGGGTATATATATACATATACATGTACATAAAAACATATTCACATGTGTTTGTGTGTATATATATATGTATGTATGTATGTATTTCCCAGTAAACTGTAGCCTTCTTCAGTGAGAGATGGGGAGGAAGGGGGAAAAGATTAAATAAAACATGCACAGAAAAGATGAAAAGAAAACATACAAGAAAAAAATGAAAGGATCTCAACACAATGAGAAATATTTACTATGTATGCTTTCCTCAAGTGGAAATTTACTGTTGTATATTTTGAATCCTCTGTTAGGTCCCGCTGTGTGAATGAAAATTTATTTTCTTTTCGTATTTTGTATTATTTTAGTATTTGAGTTCTTTCTTTTTTTTCTTTTCTTCTTTTGTACTTAAGTTCATTAAAAATATTACATATATTAGGCACAGGATCCTTCTATGAATTATCTTGGATTTACATTTTTTCCATTTTATCATATAGGCTAAAAATTTTGAACTTCTTTATCTTCTAGATAAATCATAGTACACCATATATTTCTACTGACAAGTTTTTTAATATAATTTGTAAGACTACTTTGGAAAAAAGGTAAGAGACATATAGTCATGAAAAGATATGGGTGATATGATCTCAAAGCAGCTCTCTGTGTTATAGTACCTGTAATTGTGTGTGTGTGTGTGTGTGTGTGTGTGTGTAGGGGTGTTTATATGTGTATGTAGGTGTATATATAAATTATAAATATATGTATTTTTATATTATGTACTTATATGTGTGTATATCTTCACACTCCACAAATAATGAAACATAATTTGGATCAATATCCTCTGTGTTTTCCTCAGTTCTATATCCCCAGCCACATACTAGGAAGTTACTATATATCCTTTCAATTGAATTGAGTTGAAATCACTGCACATTTCCTTAATGTTGATACTTATGATATCATCACTCAGCAACTTGTTCTTTAAAATATTAAAGTTCTACAGGCAGAGCAGTGATGCCATCACTCAGCAGCCATTTTTCTTTTTGAAATGTCAATATTCTACTGGCATAACAGTGCAGTCATTTGGAAAGACACAGGATCCTTCTACAGATTGGACTTGGGTATGCATTTTTCTCTTTTAACAGATAGGGTAAAAACTTTGGACTTCTTTATCTTCTAGATAAATCAGAATGCATCATATATTTCTATGTACAAGTCTTTATATCATTTGTAAGACTGCTTTAGAAAAAGGCAAGAGACATATAACCATCAAAACCACAACTAGGTGATCTCAACTTGAAACAGCTTCTTGTTTTATAGTTTTTTTGTTAGTCATATTATCTATGTATGTGTGTATATATGGATGAGTGTCACAAGTATATGTATGTATTTACATAGGTATGCATAGATGTATACACACACATAAGTATGTATATGTATTTATTGGCCCAGTAAATTATAGCTTCCTTCACTGAGGGATGTGAAGGAAGAGAGAAAAAAGATGAAGTAAAATGTGCACAGCAAAGAAGATAAGAAAACTTACAAGGAAGCAAAGAAATGATGAGAAATATTTATTATACACACTTTCTTCAAATGAAAATTTATTGCTGTATATTTTGTATCCTCTCTTATGTCATGGTGTGCACATGACAATTTTTTTCCTTTACTTATTCTGTATTATCTTAATTTTAGTATTTGAGTTCTTTTCTTTTTTCTTTTCTTATTTTGTATTTGTCTATTAAAATATTACAGACATAATAAACAAATGAATAAACATCCACACTATCATCTTGAAAATGTACTCAAATGTCTCCAAGAAGTGCTCAATTAATATTTTACAATAAAATTAATATTTTATTGAACTAGTTTTTTGAGATACGCCTAAAATCTGCCACACATGACAACTGAGTTTTATTGGGAGGTTTCTGATATATTCAACATATTTTACTGGATATAGCATATCCTCATTTTGTTTTGTTTTTTTTCCTCAGAAACAAAATCAATGAATCTCTCATCAAGAAAAGTTTTCCATTGAAGCACAAAAATTTATAGAATGAGAACATAGAAAACACCACAGTGTGTAAGATCGAACCTAAACAAAGTCAGAGAGCAAAGGTCCCTAGTAAATATCCTTTGGCCAAGGTTATAATTTTTGAGCCTCATCCAACAAAATGGGAAATAATAATAGCTCCCCTCTCTACATCATAGCTGTGTGATGAGGATCAAATTAGACAAGATGCATATACCTTCGAATGGATTTTGCGAAAATCAAAACATTAAAAAGTAGAAATGTGTTATTACTATCATTATGACATCAGTAGTTGAGGAACAAACCCTAGAAGACCTCAAATGTCTCAGTCTATCACTCAACTCTTACCCTCCAATCACTGAACAGTATTAGAATCATCTCTATTGGATTCATCTTGCAATTTCCTTAGGCTGAGGACATTTTTACATTAATAGTCTTTAGGATAAGAGAACAAATTAGTCTAGCATTATTCTAGGATATAGCAAGGATCTGTTAGAACATTTGAGATTGAGCATTGTTTTGAGTAAAGGCTGGAAGAGAGATGATCTGGCGAGACTAGGACCAAATGGGGTGTGACAATGAAGGTGGAGGGCATTCTGTAGCATTTGATACCCCATGGGGAGAATGCTAAAAGGGAAATGAGAGGACACCAAAAACACACATTACTTGATTAAAGCACCAAATTTCCTAGGGATAACTGGCCTGTTTAATCCATGCTTTTGCCCTCTTCAAGGTCAATTCCATTAAATGAAAACAAATTTAAATACTTCATCATTTTGCCTTAATCAAGGCTCTCCATATTAAAAAATACTTAGAACTAAAAATCTTCCTCAGGACCATTCCAAAGGGGACAGCACAAAGTCCTCTCCAGAGTTAGAATGAAATATCCCAGTTGGAACAATCCTATCCTGAAATATTCGTGAGTACTTACACATGTATACATTTTGCACAGGAATGGTCCTATGCTAAATTGTGAATGAGATCAAGTTTGTCTTCTGGAAACATTCTTTCTAGTCCTTCCCCCCAACTACATTTGCTTTATGCTTTCATTCTTTTTGAAGGTGATGCCCAGTTGCTCTGTACAGCTCAGGGACTGTCACTAAACTTCACCCTCAAGCCTGCCCCTCTAGACCAAATCCCATTCTAGATTATATAATGCCCAGACTGGATTATACATTTATGCCTTCTCATCTAGCATATTTTACATGACTTGCAAGATTTTGCCCTCAATAATTGATTAATTAGAACAAAGCTGTTAATGAAAGATACTATTCCTTTCTGATATTACTTGCTTCATTTATAGAGGCCTACCCTCATTTAGTAGGCACCTTCTCTTCTGGCTAAAATTCCTGAGGGCCTTTCCCTTGTAGATTGATTTTTTTTGTGAAGGCATAGTAGGCCATCTTTAGCCTCATTACTTAATCAGCTTAATCACTAAATGAGTGTTGCTTTCAACAAAGTGAGACCTGGGAAGAAACCTTAGTTTAAAAAGGTCAACATCTCCCACTGCATCCGAGGCCACTTCCAGTGGTCCTGAACTCTACCTTGCCTGGGACTCTAATGACTCCCAAGGAGAGAGTGGTGCTAATGACTTTGCACAACTCTTTCTCACTTAAATTCATTTCACTGACAATTCAAGACGTCATCTTCCTGATGTCACTGGCCTTCTTTGTTAATGAAGGGTGAACAGCAATCAATGCCCATAACTCAATTATATAGTTTAATATAATTATTTAATATAAATAAGATTTACACATTATATATATACACGCAATTAGGTAGCACTATATACACATATACATATATATTTAAGTATACATGCATTATATATATACACAAATATATGTGTGTATAAACATGTTACTGCAACAGTTACAATCAACCTGTGTTTTGATCATCTTTTTATGTACAAAGCCCATCTCCTTGACTCCTAGTAGCACAAGCAGCAAAGTGCAACTGGAGCAGCAAATGGGAAAACTTGCTTTCCTTTCCCTTCCCTTCCCTTCCCTTCCCTTCCTTTTCCTTCCCTTCCCTTCCCTTCCCTTCCCTTCCCTTCCCTTCCTTTCCCTTCCCTTCTCTTCCCACTGCAGAGACTGCAGTGGAAGCTCTCTGTCATCTGTACGTGGACAGTGTGCCTTTTTCCCTATTGATGTGCATATTATCTCCTCACAGAACCAGCTGTATCACTGATAGATCCATTTCAAGCTTCTGCTACCTCTGGTATGGCAGACGAGTTTAAAAGCCCATCAGAATCCAGAGAGACTGTTGATAACCAACAGAAAGACCATGGCATACTTTCATCTCAAAAATGAGGTGTCTCTTCTCATGTAAATCTCACAAAAACAGCACAGTGTTGAGGCAGTTACGGTGACATTTTTTCCACCAACTTTCCAAACTGTTAAAGATATAACATTGTGTAACAGTTTTCTAGAAACTTAGTTGGAATTTTAGCCAATGTTCTCATTGAAAAAGGAAAGAAAATGTATTTTTCTTATGATAAGTTGCTGTAATCTTTTTTGACAGTATTTTATTTAAATTTTTTTTACTTCTATATTCATTAGGGTAATTGGGCTATAGTTTGTTTGTCTGTTTTGATACTTCTCAGTTTAAATATCTGTACTATATTTGAATCAAAAAAATAATTTGGTAGATCTTATGCACCTATTTTTCCAAATACTCCATATAATATTGCCATTAAGTGCTCTTTAAGGGTTTGATAAAATTTGTTTGGAAATCCATCTGACCCTGGGGATTTTTTCCTAAGAAGTTCAGTGATGTCTTCTTCAATTTTTTTTTCTGAGATGGGGTTAAATAAGTATTTTACTTCCTATTCTGTTAATCTTGACAATTTATATTTTTTTCAAATATTCATCAATTTCAATACAATGATCAATATCTCCTAATTATTATTTTAATTTTCTCCTCCTTGGTGGTGAATTCACCTTTTTCATTTTTGATACTGGCAATTTGGTTTTATTCTTTCTTTCTTTTTATCAAAATAACCAGAGGGTTGCCTGATAATTCTGGAATATGGCTGTAGTATCCCTTGATGGTTTCAATTTAGGATCTCTTTCAGGAGTTAGTGTAGGAATTCTTTCAATGACTATATTATCCACTGGTTCTGGGGTCTCAGGGTAGTTTTTCTTGATTTCTTGGAAAATGTTGCCCAGTTTCTTTTTGTCATCATGGTTTCAGGTAGAAGATGTATAATTTATGAATTATCTCTCCTGGATATATTTTCCAGATCAGAGGTTTTTCCAGTGAGGTATTTTCCATTTTCTCCTATTTTGTTCATTCTTTTGATTTTGTTTGACTGATTCTTGATCTCTCATTAAGTCATTAGCTTCCACTCTCCCCATTCTAGTTTTTAACAAATTCATTTTTTCAATTAGCTTTTATACCTCCTTTTCCATTTGGTCAATTTTAGTTTTTAAGGAGTTGTTTTCTTCCATGTATTTTTTTTTCATTTTGTGAATTGCATTTTTAAAGGAATTGTTCAATTTATCTTCTACGTTTTTAGCTTGACTTTTAAAATCTTTCTTGAACTCTTCCAAGCAGACTTTCTGTGCTTGAGACCAGTTCATCCTCCCTTTTGACATTTCAGATACATGTTTAGTGACAATACTGTCTTCTGAATTTGTGTTTTGATCTTTTCTATCTCCATAGCAAGAGTCTTTAGTGTTGCTCCTTGCTCTTGTTGTTTGTCTTTTGTCCTGACATTTAAAGTTGATCTCTGCTTCAGGGAATACTGTCCCAGTCTTTTTCTGTATGTGGCTAGGGGCCTCATTACTGGCTTTGTGTGTTAGGACCTTATATTCTGGTACCTGGAGGCTGTATGGGATATAACTTACCTGATACTGTGCTGGAATTGGTGGTGGTGGCTGTTGTATGCTGAGGAAAGGTGGTGTTTTTCTGTGTTTCCCCTCCATTACACTGAAGTTGATGGAGTGAGAGTTGGAGGTAGTGGTGGTCTGGCTTCTGGAGGTCCTCTTCCCACCAAGGGCTTCACTGGAGCACAGAGAGGCTCAGTAGCTGGTGGATGCCTCTCTTTTGCACAAGCAGTGGTTCTTTATCTAGTGTCTACTGGTTCCCCTGGCTGTGGGACAGTAAGTGGGATTCCTGGGGTTGACCCTTGGCAGCTCCATCACCCCAGGAACTCAGAATATCCTGCTGGTTTGATGAGTAGGGACTTGCCACTAGCTTACCAGGATGCCTCCCTTCCTGTACTAGTCCCCTTCAGTCACAGCAAGAAGGAACTTTCCTGTAAATCCCAGTAGCCTAATGAGCTAAAACACTGCTACACCCTGTCTTTCTACTGATGGCACTGTTTCAGGATTTTTCTTGCACCTATATTTTCTTGATTTTTCAAGGTCTATAAGGGAGAGTGTGACCAACTTACTGATTACTTTGCCATCTTAGCTCCAGCAAAAGTGATTTTGTAAAATGACTTAGGTGCATTACTAAATAATGTTTGCAAATAATAAAAATTATTCTGGAGTTATGTTTTCAAAATCAGATTATCTGCTTTGAAAATTTCCAGTTTTACCACAAAATATTTTTTTTAATATGAACTCTTATCTGAGTAGCTATGAAAGTTTTGATTCAATTGTGAATGAAAACTGGCTTGTGCTACACTTTAGGAGTGTGTGTGCGTGTGTGTATACATATATATATGTATATATATATATGTGTGTGTGTGTGTGTGTGTATGTATATACATATATATATATATATATGATCTTCCTCTTCTTCTTCCCTTTCCCTCTCCAAATCAAATGGATTCAGCATTAATAAAGGCTTCATCAAAAATAATTATTTTAGTGACTATTCTAGTATGTTTAAATAAAGACTTGGATAATTTTTTTGTTGCATATGGTATTATACATACAGCACTTTGTAGACCTTAAAACATCATGTAAATATCAGGTCTGTTACTCAATTTGATGAGTGCACAAGATGGAAAACCTTTATTTGGAGCTGACTGTCATTTTCACAGAGGGGTGAGTAATCCTCCTGACAACACTAGCACCATCTAGTGGTTCAGTTTCTCCTAGAGTAGAATTGAGAGAATTGGATGCTTTCCAATCAAAAGACAAGATTCCAAAGATAGGATCCCATTTCCTGGCTTTTCAAGGGAAGTTTAAATCCCTTTTTCAAACTTATCCTTTTTTCCCCCTTTCCAGAGGATTTACTGGAATAATAGAGAGAACTTGAATTTTGTTGGTGGTCAGGGAAGTGTAGCAGTGTGGAGGGTGGGAGGATATTACTGCCCCAAGGGTCCATTCATGTCTTTTTTGAGGCAAAGGTACATGAACTCCTTGGCCCCTCAGCCATCTGGATTGAGAATAAGGCCCCAAACCCCAAGGCAAAAAAAAGGAGAAAGAATTCTCTGGCAGCACGGTCCCACAATCCAAATTTTTATCAGGAGAAAGTGATTTCCTGACTTTAGGGTTCTCTAGATAGGAGAAGAGGGTCATGCACACAAGAGCAGCTGAATCTACAACACAATGTGGGGTAGCAAAAGACCCAAACTTCAATACCTAAAATTGCCATGTATTACAAGGCCAATGAAACAATGATCTATCTAGAATTTCCTTCCAAGAGAGTGAAGTCATCAGCTAGTACCATAACTATGGAATTCAGTCTGGGTCTCTGGTTGTGAAAGAAGAATATTAGTATATTTCCTCTCTGGTCATTCCCAGTTAATTTTCTCCTGCAAGGAGTTTCAAACACATTTCTCAAGGACATTACATGTCTAGGGAAATGTGAAACTCAACAGAGGTAGAGGAAAATGATAAATCCTGTTAATGGACTACTTTGAGTCATTTCTATGCTTTCCGAGGGGAGGGACAAAGGTTATCCTGTGCCTAAATTACATTTCTCATCCTCAGTGTCTTTATACACACCTGTGGAAACCTAGATATTTGTTATATTCAAATATCATATGATTTCCTTGAATGCAAGATGGGAGGAGAAGCAATCCAAGTCAAAGAGAAAATGATTTTTTATGTTCTCAAGATTGAATCTTGTCTATTTATACCCAGACAGAGCCTAGAGCTCAGACTCAAGAGTCTGGCCTTAGTTTGACTTCTAGATTTTGTCTCTGTCATAGTGACCACTTCATCTGACAAGAGAAGTCATAAATCATTGCTGTTGTTGTCAGATGAAGTATTTCAAAATAACTTCCCACTGCATCCTAACTAAGCCAAAGGTTCTTTTTCATGCTAATGTGACCAATGCTTAGGTGCCCTTCACAAATGGAAACAAAACCATTAACAACAAGAAGTTATATCTTAGATGTAAAAATAGCTTTTCTGTTACAATCGATATTGTCATAACTGATCCTCATAATTAACCTGTGGGGTAAGGATTTCAAGGATTTTGATTACCATTTTACAGATGAGGAAACTGAGGACTCAACAGGTGAGATAATTCATGGACTTCAAATCCAGGCCACCTATTACCTTATTGAGTAGGCTACATAGTTTGCTTCTGAATAGAATTCAGATTGTATTTATTAATGAGTTTAATTTTGATTTAAAAGAATAACCTATGTAGATTGCAGAGAGAAAGATGCAACTACTCTCTACCTCTACCCCCACTGCCCATAAAATACTGTAAAATATGACTGTAAACAAAATCTAAAACAGCAGAAGGCACAAAGTGATGGAGTGAAGGTGATTTTCAAGCCAGGAGAGCCTGGAGGGACAACAGGAAAGGTTTATCACACGGGACATGGAGTGGATCACAGCCCATGAAGCTCAGCCCAGATTTTGCCATGCAGCCAAGTGGGAACAGGACCTGAGCAGTCCTCAGGGGGAGGAGTCCCAGGCAGCAACTGCAGTTCCCAGATCCCTCAGCCCCAAAACACCAAACACAGCTTGAAAGATCAGTGAGAAAGCTTTATCACCTGGGTGAAAAGGGAGCAGGGTCCTCCTCTAGCCCCAGACCCAGGCAGCAGCAGCATTCATTTTTGGAGCCCTCTGCCTCAGGACCCTGGGGGAATTAAGCCACTAATCTGGGTCTCAACTCTGAGTGGCAGTGCTGGGGTAAGAAGGAGTGCTGGGGTAGTGGAGTTTGTGGAGGCTCTGAAAAAGGAATTCCACTTGCAGGTCCTGGGCAGAAAACTTTGGTAGCTCCCAGACAAGAGCATAGGCTGGGAGAGGAATAAACTCCTCTCCCCTGATTGTGCCACCTTGGAGGAACTGAGAACTTACAGTTCCCCAGAGTATTCCCCCCTCTTGACAAAGGACTAAAAAAGTCAAGTAACTGGCTGGGAAATGACCAAAAAGGGGGGAAAAATAAGACTATTGAAGGCTACCTTCTTGGTGAACAGGTATTTTCTTCCATCTTTTCAGAAGAGGAGGAACAATGCAAACGATTAGAGGAAGACATAAAAGTCAAGGCTTCTGCTTCCAAAACATCCCAAATAAATATGCAATAGTCTCAGGCCATAGAAGAGTCCAAAAAGAATTTTGAAAATGAAACAATTGAGATGGAGGAAAACTTGGGAAGAGAAATGAGAGTGATGCAAGAAAATCATGAAAAGCAAGTCAACAGCTTGCTAAAGGAGATGCAAAGAATGCTGAAGAAAATAACACCTTTAAAAATCAACTAACTCAAATGGTAAACAAGACCAAAAAAGCCGATGAGAAGAAAAATGCTTTAAAAAGCAGAATTAGCCAAATGGAAAAGGAGGCTCAAAAGCTTATTGAAGAAAATAGTTCTTTAAAAATTATAATGGAGCAGGTGGAAGCTAATGACTTTTTGAGAAACCAAGAAGTTACAAAACAAAACCAAAATAATGAAAAAATTGAAGACAATGTGAAATATCTCATTGGAAAAACAAGATAGATCTAGGAGAGACAATTTAAAAATTATAGGACTACTGGAAAGCCATGATAAAAAAAGAGCCTAGACATCATCTTTTATGAAATTATCAAGGAAAACTGCCCTGATATTCTAGAAACAGAGGGTAAAATAAATGAAAGAATTCACTGGTCACCTCCTAAAAGAGATAAAAAAAAAACTCTTAGAAATATTGTAGCCAAATTCCAGAGTTCCCAGGTTTAGGTGAAAACACTGTAAGCAGTCAGAAAGAAAGAATTTGAATATGGTGGAAATATAATCAGGATAACACAAGATCTAGTAGCTTTTACATTAAGGGACTGAAGGGTTTGGAATATGATATTCCAAAAGTCAAAGAAACTAGGATTAAAACCATGAATCATCTAACCAGCAAAACTGAGTAGAATACTTCAGGGAAAAAATGTGGTTATTCAATGAAATAGAGAACTTTCAACAATTCTTGGTGAAAAGAACAGAGTTGAATAGAAAATTTTATTTTCAAGCATAATCATCAAGAGAAACATGAAAAGGTAAACAGGAAAAAGAAATCATAAGGGACTTGCTAAAGTTGAACTGGTTACATTCCTATATGAAAGGATAAAATGTGCAGCTCTTGAAACTTTTCTCAGTGTTTGGGTAGCTGGAGGGATTATACGTGTCTGTGTGTGTGTGTGTGTGTGTGTGTGTGTGTGTGTGTGTGTGTGTGTGTGTGTATGGACAAAGGGTGCAGGGTGAGTTGAATAGGAAGGGATGATATCTAAAAAAGTAAAATTAAGGTGTGAGAGAAGAATATATTGGGAGGAGGAAGGGAGAAATAGAATGGGGCAAATTATCTCTCAAAAAAGAGGCAAGAAAAAGCAGTTTCAATGGAAGGGAATAGGAGAGAGGTGAGAGGAAAAAAGTGAAGCTTACTCTTATCACACTGAGCTTAAGGAGGGAATAACATGCACTCTCAGTTTGGTATGAAAATCTATCTTACACTACAGAAAAATATGGGAGAAGAGCATAAGTGGGATGGGGGCATGATAGAAGGGAGGGCAAATGCGAGGTAAGAGTAATAAGAAGTAATCACTTTAGGGGAGGAACAAGGTCTAAAGAGAGAATAAAATTAATAGGAGGCATGATAGAATGGAAGGAAATATAATTAGTCTTTCACAATATTTGTATTATGGAAGTCTTTAGCTAAACTACACATATATAGCATATGTTGAATTGCTTGCCTTCTCAGTGGGGATGGGTGGGGAGGGAGGAAGGAACTCAAAGTTTAAGGAATGAATGCTGAGATTTGTTTTCCCACGCAACTGGGAAATAAGAAATTCACATAATGAAGTACAGAAATCTATCTTGTCCTGCAAGAAAAGAGAGAAGATGGGGATAAGGGAAGGGAGGGGTGTGATAGAAGGGAGTGCAGACTGGGGAAAAGGGTAAACAGAATGCACAGTATATCAGGATGGAAGAGAGGAGAGATGGGGAGAAAATGCCACAAAATCATGTGGAAATGAATGTTGAAAACTAAAAATAAATTTAAATAAAGAATAACTTCCTAATCATATGTGGCTCTGGTATGGGCAAACCCATAACCATATAATATTTTAAGGCACTTTTGGGGACCAACTCCTTTGTTCCCATGTAGGGAGAAACTCAATTCAAAATGGCACAATACAAAAAAAAAAAAAAAAGACGTTGGTGACAGCAGAGTTGGTCGAGAAATTCCAGGAGACAGAGACAGAAACAATCAACAGACTAGGTTGATTATTGAGCAGAACTTTCAGAATGCTATAATGCTAAGACTGCAAGAAAAGGTAGAGAAATTTGAGAAAGAATTCATTGAAATTAAACTGTCAAATGAAAACATTAAAATTCAACTGAGGAGAATCATCCACCTCAGAGTGAGTTGACATGTGAAGATGTTTCAGAATCTCAACTAATCTCTTTGTCACTTTTTCCCAAAGCTCCTCTATTTCATCAAAACAAACAGGTCGGAGGAGCCAAGATAGTGGAGTAGGAAGACTCACATATACTAGCTCTGAACCCACAGCCCATAAATTTTCTGTAAAAAGAACTCCCCACAAATTCTGGAGCAGTGCAAGCCACACAGCAATGCAGTGGAGGAGATTTGCGTTCCAGAGAGCCTTGAAAAACTGACCCCAAAGGTCCGTTGTGCATCAGACAGTGGAGCGCAGCCCTGCCCTGCCCTGGCCATGCAGCCCTGAGAGGAGTAGATCCAAGCAGGCTTCAGGGATGGGACCTCCAGCAGCCGTGAAGGTCCCTCCACCCACAGGCACTCCAGGTCAGTGAGAGAGACTTCTAGGCTGGCCGAGAGGGGAGCAGGGTGTCTCCATGACTCAGGCCCCCTTAGGAGGCAGCGGCAGAGGCAGCAGCAGCCCGGGACCCCCGGAGCAGGCAGGAGCGCCATTCCATTACTGAAGTTCTCCGCATAAACCACCTGAGGGAACTGAGCCTGGGAGGCGGCCCTGCCCCCACCCGAGCTCCAGAACTTAAGCTCACATTGAATAGCAACCATGCCCACAGCAGAAAGCCCTGAGGCTGGGGAGCAGCATTTGAATCTCAGACCTCAAGCACTAGCTGGGCAGATCTAGGCAGGGGTGGAGAGGAATCTCAGAAGTCAAGTAACTGGCTGGGAAAATGCCCAGAAAAGGAAAAAAATAAGACCATAAAAGGCTACTTTCTTGGTGAACAGATGTTTCCCCCTTTCATTTCTGATGAGGAGGAACAATGCTTACCATCAGGAAAAGATATAGAAGTCAAGGTCTCTGTATCCCAAACATCCAAAATAGATATCCAATGGGCTCAGGCCATGGAAGAGCTCAAAAAGGATTTTGAAAATCAAGTGAGACAGGTGGAGGAAAAATTGGGAAGAGAAATGAGAGAGATGCAAGAAAAGCATGAAAAACGGGTCAATACCCTGCTAAAGGAGACCCAAAAAAATGCTGAAGAAAATAATACCTTGAAAAATAGGCTCACTCAATTGGCAAAAGAGGTTCAAAAAGCCAATGAGGAGAAGAATGCTTTCAAAAGCAGAATTAGCCAAATGGAAAAAGAGGTTCAAAAGCTCACTGAAGAAAATAGTTCTCTCAAAATTAGAATGGAACAGATGGAGGCTAATGACTTTCTGAGAAACCAAGAAATCACAAAATAAAACCAAAAGAATGAAAAAATGGAAGAGAATGAGGAATCCATTGATCACTTTCTAAGCTGAACTGTTTGCATTCCCACATGGAGAGAAAATATTTATAACTCTTGAGACTTTTCTCAGTATTTGAGTAGGTGGAGGGATTACACACACGCACACACACATATAGACAGAGAGTACAGGCTGAGTTGAATCAGACGGGGTGATATACATAAAAAAATAAAATAAAATTAAGGGGTGAGAGGAAAATATTGGGAGGAGAATGGGAGAAATGGAATGGGGCAGACTATCACTCATAAAAGAGATAAGAAAAATCTTATTCAATGGAGGAGAAAAGGGAGGAAGTGAGAGGGGAAAAGTGAAGCTTGCTTTCTTCACATATGACTTAAGGAGGGAATAAATGCTCACTAAATTTGGTATGAAAATCTATCTTACACTACAGAAAAGTAGGGGAGAAGGGGAAAAGTGGGGTGAGGGGGATGATAGAAGGGAAGACAAATGGGAGAAGGGAGTAACTGGAAGTAAACACTTTGGGAAAGAGACAAGGTCAAATGAGAGAATAGAAAAAAGGGGGTACAGGGTAAGATGGAGGACAATATAGTCTTACACAATATGACTATTATGGAAGTCTTCTGCAAAACAACACATATATAGCCTGTATTGACTTGCTTGCCTTCTCAGTAGGGATGGGGAGGGAGGGAGGGAGAGAAGTTGGCATTCAAAATATTACAAACGAATATTGAGAATTGTTATTGCATATAACTGGGAAATAAGAAATACAGGTAATTGGATATAGAAATTCATCTTGCCCTACAAGAAAAGGGAGAAGATGAGGATAATGGAAGGATGGGGTGTGATAGAGGGGAGGGAACATTGAGGGAAGGGGTAATCAGAATGCAAGATGTTATGAGGTGGAGAGAGGGGAGAGGTGGGGAGAAAAATTGAACTCAAAATTTTGTGGAAGTGATTGTAGAAATCTAAAAATAAATAAATAAAATGATTAAAAAAAAGAAATTATTAAGGAAAACTACCCTGATATTCTAGAACCAGAGGGCAAAATAAATACTCAAAGAATCCAATGATCACCTTCTGAAAGGTCTCCTAAAGGAAAAACTTCTTGTAGCCAAATTCCAGAGCTCCTAGGTAAAGGAGAAAATATTGCAAGCATTCAGAAAGAAGCAGTTCAAGTATTTTGGAAACACAATCAGGACAACACAAAATCTAGCAGCTTCTACATTAAGGGATTTCAGGGCTTGTGATATGATATTCCAGATGTCAAAGGAGCTAGGATTAAAACCAAGAATCACCTACCCAGCAAAACTGAGTATACTACTTCAGGGAAAAAAATGAAAATTCAATTAACTCGAGGACTTTCAAGCATTCATGATGAAAAGATCAGAACTGAATAGAAAATTTGACTTTCAAACACAAGACTCAAGAGAAGTATGAAAACTAAACAGGAAAGAGAAATCATAAAGGACTTTCTAAAGCTGAACTGTTTACATTCTTACATGGAAAGATAATATTTATAACTCTTGAGACTTTTCTCAATTTTATGGTAGTTGGAGGGATTTTATATGTGTGTATGTGTGTGTGTGAATATAGATAGAGGGCAGAGGGTGACTTGAATATGATGGCATGATATCTAAAAAAGTAAGGGGTGAGAGATATATAGGGAGAAGGAGAAAGGAAGAAATAGAATGGGGCAAATCATCTCTTACAAGAAAGACACAAGAAAAAGCTTTATGGAAGAGAAAAGGGGGAAGGTAAGAAGGAAAGAATGAATCTTACTCTCATAGGATTTAATTTAAAGATATATACTCAATTTTGTATGAAAATCCATTTTATACTACAGGACAATAAAGACAGAAGGGGATAAGCACAGGGCAGAGATGATAGAAGAGAGAGTAAATGCAAGGAGTGGGTAATTAGAAGTAAATACTTTTGAGGAACGATAGGGTCCAAAAAGAGAATAGAATAAATGGGGAGTAGGAAGAGATTAAAGGCAACACAATCTTTCATATCATGACTATTACAGAAGTTTGGACATGTATAACATATCAAATTTCATGCCTTCTCAGTAGGAATAGGTGGAGAAGGGGGAACAGAGAGAAGGTGGAACACAAAATTTTTAAAGTACATGTTAAAAATTGTTTTTACATGCAACTGGGAAATCAGACATACAGGCAATGGGGTACAGAAATCTATCTTGCCCTACAAGAAATTAGAAGGGAAGGAAATGAGGGAAGTTAGAGATGTGATAGAAGGGAGGGCAGACTGGGGAAATGGGTAAACTGAATGTATGATCATTTGGGGTGTGTGGAGGGGAGAGATAGGGAGAAAATTTGGAATTTAAAATCTTGTGGAATGTTGAAAATTAAAAATTCATTAATTAATTTTAAAAAGTAATGATGAGCAAGATGCTCTTTGAGAAACCTGCAAACATTTGTATGAGTTGATGCAAAGTAAAAAGTACCATATACAAAGTTAGAGCAATATTGTAAGAAGGTGAGAAAGTTTACAAGAAGAAACCAAAGAACCCCAACTGAGAGAAATGGTTCTGTTCCAAGACCAGATATTCTTATCAAGAGAAAAATGACTGGCATCTAATCCTGAAAGCAATAATTATAATCGAGACCTCATTTTTGGTTTAGATTTCTAATTTATATTAACACTAAAATGTGAGTCTGTTTTATTTAACAACTTTTCCTCAGGAAGATTTTTAAAGTAAATACAATATGAAGGTTTCAATGTAAGGAAGTCAATCCAATATAGAGGTTGTGTCTACACAGTTGTAAGATTGTATATGTGGGGTGATAAAGTCAATTCAAATTGACCAGCTACCTACAATTTCCTGTCTCTTTGGATCAGAGATGCAAACAAATCACTTTATCTCTCAGTGGGAGTTTTGATTGAAATTTACAGACACAGACATTTGCCTCATTCATTTTGCTTTGCCTGTGTAGAACTACATGATTATGATGAAGAAGAATTATAGCCAAATTCAAATAGTCAAGTGAGGCCATTTAGGTTAAAAAGAAATCTTATATCTGAAAGGAAGATTTTCAAAGGTATGATAAATTTTTGTCCATTTGCATTTTTCCTCTCTCAGCAAATGTTTAGAAACTCGATGCCCATAATCAAAATTATTTAAATGGTAAATTTATCTCTGACAAGCTTTTGCGAAAAATGCAGAGGACAGAACTTTTTTCTTATATGGTAGGTATAGTGATTAATAATTATACATTATTTAACATTATAATTGTATATTATAATTACAATAAAATAGTGCATTATCCATAAATGTATTTACATATTAACATTTATCCTTAGACAATATTCCCTTTAAATGTCAACATATTTTCACTGGGACTTTTCATCATTGCTATGTATGTTTCCAAACAACTGTCTCAAACTGTGAGTTGTCGATTTGAACTGGTGGACAGGATGTTTCTGCAGTGGAAATTCTCAGTACTAGAGTTGTCAAATTCAAATTCTTAAACAAGAGAGAAACGGGAAAAATGTCAAATATTTTTAATTCACTTTCTAGCTATTTTCTATATATCTTAAATACAAACAATTACAAAACACAAATTAGGTCTGGTTAGTGACAGAGAAGAAGTTAAAACATCAAATGTCTATTGTGTCATTTGTTCTCTTGGCCAGTCAAACCATCAAAAGCAACCTCTGATCTGGTGTTAGACTTAACAGAAGAAATTTCATAAGCTTGTATGATAAGCTTGAGCTGATGATTTCCTTGTCTGGAAATTCGATGTTGAGGCCAAAATCATCTTCATGAGAGATACTCTAAAATCCATGAGCTACAATGGGGAAAATGTCACACATAAAAAGAGAAAACGTGTCATCAGTGGCATAAGATTTTTGACATTCAGTTCTTTAAGACTGTTCTATAAATTCTATAAGAGCAACTTTTTTATGAACTATGGTAACCTACAGTTTCAAAGCAAATTTTTAAACAATGTCCTAGAAAAGTGTTCTTTTCTGGTATGAAGCCTCCATGAACTGGTATTGAATTTTCAAATATATTTCTTAATATCTCATCATAATATATTAGGCATCTACCATTTCTGCACAAGAGTAGAGTTTTTATTTGAGTAAACACAAAAGTAATAACAACAAATGTTTCAGAAACTTTTCAAAATATTTTATTTTTCCCTAATTACATGTAAAAACAACTTTTAACATTTATTTGTTTTTAATTTTAAGTTCCAAATTTTCTCCTTTGCCATATTTTCAAGTTTTAGAAGGAGACAAAGACTCAAAGAAAAAAATATGAAAAAACGAAAGTGAAAAATATTATACTCTTATCTGTATCCAGACTCTATCAGATCTTTCTGGAGATGGATAGCATTTTTCATCATGAGTCCTTTGGAAATGCCTGGGATCATTACATTGCTGAGAATAAGCTTCAATATCTTAAAACTACACTCAGACTTTTGGGAAGCCTGTACATCACCTGTCCTCATGGAGTTTACAATCTAGTAGGGGCTATATGAAACACACACAAGCAACTGTAATATAATCCTTTGTGAAGTTTTGTGGAGTCTGGCCTCAAACTTTCTTTTGCATTCTCTTCTCTATATTCATGCAAACAGTAACCTAAATCATTGCTAACCTCAATCCTGTAAAAGATTCTTAATTGGTCTCCTGCCTTTCATTCCTCCCTCCTCCAATCTATGCTTGAAATCGATGCCAAAAGAGTCTTTCTAAGACCAGGTATTGTCTCCATTACTCCTGGTGCTAGAAGGATCCTGCTCCTCTCTCACCCAGTTGGTAAAGACCTCCCACGCTGACCTTTAAAGCTTTCTTTGTTGTTTTTGGGTTGAGGGATCTGCCCCCGAGGCCTAGTCTGGTCCTGTTCCTCACCCTGCCACATGACCAGGGCTGGGCTCTGCTCCACTCAGCCTCCCATGGGATGGACCTTTCCTGTCAGCCTTCCGGGTTACCTTTGGCTGGAAGTCTGTATCACTCTGTCGTTCTGTGGCTTCTGTTGCTCTAGAATTTGTTGAGAGTCATTTTTTACAGGTATTTTTTGGGCTGTGGGGGAAGTGCTAGTATATATGCATCTTTCTACTCTGCCATCTTGGCTTTACCCCTTCCTTAATAATTTCTTGAAAGATGATGTGCAGGCTTTATTTTTTTATCATGGTTTACAGGTAGTCCAATAATTTTTGAATTGTCTCTCCTGGATCTAATTTCCTAACTCAGTTGTTTTTCCAATGAGATATTTCACATTCTCTGCTATTTTTTCTTTGCTTTGGTTTTGTTTTATAATTTCTTGATTTTTCATAGTCATTAGCTTCCAATCTGCTTCATTCTAATCTTTAAGGAATTATTTTCTTAACTGAGTTTTCAGCCTCCTTTTGCATCTAGTCAATTCTGCTTCATAAGGAATTTTTCTCCTCATTGGATTTTTGTATCTCTTTTGCCATTTGAGTTATTCTATTTCTTAATTTGTTATTTTCTTAAATTTTGTGGTCCCCTTTAGCAAACAGTTGACTAGTGTTTCATGATTTCCTTGCATCACTCTCAATTCTCTTCCCAATTTTTGCTTTACTTCTGTTACTTGATTTTTAAGAAGATTTTTGAGTTCTTCCATGGCCTGAGACCAATTCATATTTTTCTTGGATGCTTTGGATGTAGGAGCTTTGACTTACTTGTCTTCTTCTTGTTATGTATATATTTGGTTCTTCTTTGTCACCAAAGTAAGATTCTATAGTCTGATTCTTTTTTGGCTCATTTCCCCAGCCATTTACTTGAGTTTTGAGTTCCTTGCAACGTCAGTCCTCTGCTTCCAGTGGGAGTTGGGAGCTGTACTATCAGCAGTATGATACCTTCATAATCTTTGGGCCTAGAACTCCAGAAACAACTGCTTCTTCTTTTGTAACTGTGGTTTCTATGGGCTATTCCACTCCCTCTGTTGATGTAGGGCTGGGAGTGGACCCCTGTACTCTCTCATGCAGGTGTGACAGGTTTTTTTCCACTGACCTTTCAAATTGTCCTGGTTTTTGGCTTGTGAAATCTGGAAACTGCAAGAGGTTCCAGAGATGCAGTCCCCCTTCTCCTGTCAGAGTCCAGTCTGGACTTTCATGGCCCAGGCTGGACTGTATTCTGCTCCCAGCATGGTCTGATAGATGCTTCTTTTTGACCTTCTAAGCTATCTTACACAGGAGATTTGCTTCACTCCATCATTTTGTGGGTTCTACAGCTTCAGAATTTGTTTAGAGCCATTTTTTTCATATATTTGTTGGACTTAGGGAGAGATTTCTAGCTAGTCTCTTCTTTTACTCCACCATCTTGGCTCTGCTACCCAATTTGTCCCTCCTCATTTCTTATAATACAATAACAATCTGTCATAATCATATACCACAACTTGTTCAGGTATTCCCCAATTAATGGAAATTCCTCCCATTTCAATTTCTTTGCCTCCAAAAAAGAGCAGCTATAAATATTTTTGTAGTTATTCATTCTTTCCCTTTTTGTTTTAGATCTTTTTTGGGATACAGAACTAGTAGTGTTATTGCTAGGTTACAGGGTAAGTATGGTTTTATAGCCATTTGAACATATTTCCAAATGGCTCTACAGAATGGCTGAATCAGTTCACAACTCCACCAACAGTGCATTAACGTCTCCTTTCTCCTATATCCCCTCCAACATTTCTCATTTACTTTTCCTGTCTTATTAGTCAACATAAAATGTATAAGGTAGCATCTCAGGATTGTTTTAATTTGTGTTTCTCCAGTCAATATTGAGTGTCCTTTGCATTTGGTCATAGATAGATTTGAGTTCTTCCTCTGAAACCAGATCATATCTTTTACTCTTTTATCAGTTGGGAAATGGATCTCATGTTTATAAATTTGACTCCATTCCCAATATGAACATGAAATTTTTGAGAAATCCTTTTTCCTAACATTTGACCACTTTAATTTAGGGGAATGGCTTCTGTTCTTACATAATTGTGCTTGTTTCCTGTATGATTTGTATAGCATCTCTTCTGAGATATTGTCCCAATTGACCTTAGTAAGTTATAACCTTATGGTGGACCTGTTACTTGGGGTTCTTGGCATAATCCTATGGTGCTCCTGAACTGATAGCACATGAGCCCACACCAATGTCCTTTTTTTCTCTTTAACAGTTAGGTAGAAGTTACAATTAGATCACAGAAAAGGTAATTCTTTTGATGGCATGGTAAGGACCATAGCTACAAATTATTCTTCCCATAAATCTGGGACACATCCTTCTATCAATAAACACAAATTGGAAATGCCTGTGATCTGAGTGGGTCAATCACTCCATAGGTCCCTAACAAGTCTGAAGCACCACTTTTCAAGGTGGCAACAAATTGGAAGCAAAATAGATGCTTATTGATTGAGAAATGGTTAAACAAATCATGGTACATTAATGTGATTCCATTTTCTATATCATAAGAAAAGATGAATACTAAGAATCCAGAGCAACTTGGGAAGACTTAGATGAACTGATACAGTGAGGTAAGGAAATTCAGGAAAACAATATGTATAATTCTACATTTTCCCCCTACAGCATCAAAAAACATATTTAAAAGAAAAACAAAGAAGAATAATTGAATGGAAAGAGAGATGTCTGATTTGCCTGAGAAGCAAAGGGAAAAAATCGAAAGATTATAAGTCATTCATGAGTGTAGTCTTGCTTCCTTCCCTTAGGTTCCTACAGATGACTTGTGTGGGATGGACCTGCCCCAAATTGTCAAAGGCAGGATGTAAGTCTTGATTTCCTCCTTCAATTCTGTTTTGAAATCAGAATTTCCAGCTTGAGATAGAGGAACTGGCATTAAAGGGCCAGGCTCCTGAATAAATGAGGGACTGTTTTAGAGAACATGACAACAAAAAGAAATGAATACTGTCATTAAAATCATCAATCTTGTTCCTGAAGAAGGTTAAAAAATAGACCTTTCCCTTTGCTAGAAAAGTAGATCTATAGCTTTGGCACATTGTATATATTGGCAGACCTGTGTTTATGTGTTAATTCATTGTGCTGAACTGCCATTTTCATCTTCTCCTTTATACACATGTGCGTATGTATATATATATATATATATATATATATATATATATATATATATATATATATATTCATATGTATGTAGTGCCATAGATATAGAGTCATATCACCTCTGTATATATATCAATATACACATAACCACATGGAGACAGGTAAACAGACATATACACATAATATATACACACATTTATACATGTGCAAATATATATATTTATATATACATATATACACATTTATATTTCTATATATGTATATATTTGTATTGCTGAGTAGGGGAGAGTACAAACATATTCAAAAATGGAGGTGATGTGAAACCAAAAGTCATCAATAAAAATTATAGAGATAAAATAAATTGAAAGTCTCTACTATCTTCAGTAAATTCACTTTGGAATATTTAGGGCAATTCAAAGAAGATTAGGTTGTGTCTTTTCAGTTTTAGTGGAGAAAATACTCATATCAACAACATCCTCAGTCCACTAACATGTTTTGCTTTGCATTCCACTATCATATTCCACAGCCTTCCTTTACGGTATGAATAGGGGGGAAATTTCTGACATTTTTTTTAACATTGTTGGCTTTTAAATTTATTATATTCAAATACAAGAGATTTAAAATAGCCTTTCCATTCTCCATTTTTGTGTTTTCACATGCATCCTTTTATTAAATAACTTTTTATTGATATTTTGTCATTTATATTACCTATCATATTCCTCTCAACTCTCACAGGGTCATTTCTAATGAAGTATCAAGGAAAGGAAACAAATTTTGCAAAGCTAAAGAACATATCAAAACAATTATGTTGTATGCTGTAAGCTATACCCATAGTCCCTCATTTATATAATGAAGTAAGGAGATTCACTTGTATTTTTAATGATTCAGTTTTTTTAATTCTTTTAATATTTACACATGTATCTATTCTATGCCATAGCTAGAAATAGGATAATTCTTGGAGTTCAGGTGCATTGGAATATCCTATATGAAATTCAGAGAATTAAATAGGAATCTATTTCATCTCTGCATCTTTTTTTCTTTAAACACTTCTGACTACTACCTTTTCAAAACATTAAGGACCATTTATATGTGGAGCACTATACTGGCAATACAATAATAAAGCAAAACCAAAACTAAACAAAAAAAAAAACCCTGACCTTATGGGCCTCATATTTCATATACAAAATAAAATGAAGTAAATATTTATAGCTTTTTGAGGTTTACCAAATACTTTCCTTACAATGATTCTCATTATGAATGCAAGTTACCACCAAGTTACCAGCTAGTAAATGTTTAACTACCGGCTCTCCAAACAAACAAACAAAAATGAATATGAACTCTTTTAGCTTCAATTTGCATTGTAGTCCTGCTTTGCATCAATTTCTTAAGTCTAGACAGTCACCAACCAAGAAACAGAGATCGGGTTTGTCTGCAGCATTTGCTCATTTCTGAAATGTATATACTCACAATCAGATCACCCTGGTTCTAATCCTAGTTTTGGCACTTTCTAGTTATGTGAACATATTCAAGGTATTTAATCTCTTTAATCCTCCGTATATTCATGAAAAAAGCATAAATCACGGTAGTACTGGAGCCACTTCAAATTGGCTCATAGTAACCAGTCTTTTAAGTTTTCAGTGTGAAATCATCATAGAAAAATAGTTTCCTACTCTATCTTGGATAAAACCAGATCTGAAAATGTGCTGTAGAAGATACATGTCTAGTCTTTCTCTGTTGCATAGAATACTTTATGAAATGCCCCAGTGAAAGCTACCATTAAGCGAACTATTTCCCCAATGTATTTCCCCAATATGAATCAGTTGGTATTAACCCATTTGTCTTGACAGTTCCAAAAGCACATCCATTCTTTGTGTCCACACTTATCTCAGATGAACTAAAACCTTGCCACAGTCATCACGGTAAAACCATCATAATGAACCCCAGAGAATAAAGAAAAAGAGTCAAGTAAATTCACAATGAATTCTAGTAATAGTTTCGTTATTGTCTTTAAAAATATTTTTTTCTTTTATTCCCTAATGAATGATTTTTTTGCCACTAGAGAGATGATGAAAAAGAAAGTTAATGGGAAGAGTTGTAACAGCCCCACTATGAACTGGCCAGTCTCAAAGAAAGATTCCCAGTTCTGTGTTGTCTGTAGCGATTATGCTTCTGGTTACAACTATGGTGTGAGGTCATGTGAAGGATGTAAGGTGTTCTTTCTTATATTTTTTATTTTATTTATTTATTTAAAGTTTTCAACATTCATTTCCACAAAATTTTGAGTTTCAAATTTTCTCCCCATCTCTCCCCTCTCCCCACCCCAAAATGCCTTGCATTCTGATTGCCCCTTCCACCAATTTGCCCTCCCTTCTAACACCACTCCCTTCCCTTATCCCCATCTTCTCTCTTGTCCTGTAGGGCAAGATAAATTTTTTTTACCCTATTACCTGTATTTCTTATTTCCCAGTTGCACATAAAAACAATTCTCAACATTTCTTCCCAGAACTTTGAGTTCCAATTTCTCTTCCTTCCTCCCTCCCCACCCATCCCCACTGAGAAGGCAAGCAATTCAATATAGGCTATATATGTATAGTTTCGCAAATGACTTCCATAATAGTCATGTTGTGTAAGACTAACTATATTTTGCTCCATCCTATGCTGCCCCTTATTTCTTCTGTTCTCTCTTTTGACCTTGTCCCTCACCAAGAGTATTTACTTCTAATTGCTCCCTCTTCCCATTTGCCCTCCCTTCCATCATCCCCCCACCCTGCTTATCCTGTTCTCCCCTACTTTCCTGTAGTGTAAGATAGATTTTCATACCAAACTGAGTGTGTGTGTTATTCCTTCCTTGAGCCAAATGTGATGAGAGTAAGCTTCACTTATTCCCTCTCACCTCCCCCCCTTTCCCCTACATTGGAAAAGTTTTTTCTTCCCTCTTCTATGAGGGATAATTTGACCCATTCCATTTCTCCCTTCCTCCTCCCAATATATTCTTCTCTCATCCCTTAATTTTATTATTTTAGTTAAATAAAATTTTAGTTCCTATTCAACTCACTCTGTGTTCTCTGTCTGTCTCTGTCTCTGTCTTTGTCTCTGTCTCTGTCTCTGTCTCTCTCTCTCTCGATATATATATATATATATACATATATATATACATATGTGTGCATGTGTGTATAATCCCTCCAACTACCCAGATAATGAGAAAAGTTTCAAGAGTTACACATATTATCTTTCCATGTAGGAATGTAAACAGTTCAATTTTAGTAAGTGCCTTGTGATTTCTCTTTTCTGTTTACTTTTTCATGTTTACCTTGATTTTTATGTTTGAAAGTCAAATTTTCTATTCAGCTCTGGTCTTTTCATCAAGAATTCTTGAAAGTCCTCTATTTCATTGAATGATCATTTTCCCTGAAATATTATACTCAGGTTAGCTGGGTAGGTGATTCTTGGTTTTAATCCTAGTTCCTTTGACTTCTAGAATATCATTTCCCAAGTCCTTCGATCCCTTAGTATAGAAGCTGCTAGATTTTTTATCATCTTGATTGTAGTTCCACAATACTCAAATTGTTTCTTTCTAGCTGCTTGCTATATTTTCTCCTCAATCTGGGAACTCCGGAATTTGGCTACAATATTCCTAGGAGTTTCTCTTTTTGGATGTCTTTCAAGAGGTGACCAGTGGATTATTTCAATATTTATTTTACCCTCTGGTTCGAGAATATCAGGGCAGTTAAGGTATTCTTTCAAAAGAGATCTCAAGGTAAGAAAGTATCATTGGCTATATATTTTTTGGTATTGGTTTTGTTCACTTTTTTTTTGAAGAATTTGCCTAAAGTTTTGCAGAGGTGATGTCATAAAATCTTTGAAATAAGACTTTATGGACCAGGAATGTAAGAGATGGAGTTTAGTAAGTTTCAGCTCAGGCTAGTCAGATTTGATATTATGTTATGTCAAAAGAGGTGTTTAACGTGAAAGATGAAAAATATCTGCAACTTTGATGCTGAGATACGACGATGATAGAGGTAATTTTTCCTCCTAGGAAAATGAAATATAATCTTCAAAAAGAAAGATTTATTTCAAATCTGAGTCAAAGAGAGTTAAGCTCATTTTCTTTTGGATGCCCTGATTTGAGGAAGGAAGAAAATGAGAATTTATGAAATACTGTTTTGTGCCTTGTAAATACACTAGTATATTTTCCCGCATGATTGTGATTTTGTGACAATTTTTGTCCAAAACATGGGGTGCAATCATTTTGTGAAACATTTAAAAATGTGCCAGTATTTACCAGAGGAACTCAGAAATGCTTGGGGATGGGGTGAGCTCTGTGGAAGAATATTTCCTGGTGAGCAGATAACAGAGGTGATAAGATGTTCCTGAGTGATGAGTTCCCAGCCACTAAGTAAACTTCCAGGATGGAAAAACAGAGCTATTATTTTCAAGCCCAGAAGACCATGAGGATCTGAAGAGGATTGGATCTGAAAACATAGCATGGTACTCCTTGAGGTAATTTTTAGAATAATAAACGAGAATTAGACCCATAGATTTCATTCTAATGGAATACTGATAGGAAATGTTCATTTTTTGGAGATGAAGTCAGTGTTTCCACAAATAGGGTAGCATTCAGTGCCTTAAAAGGAAAATATTTAGCCAAGAAAAATTTTGGCCATTGGGTAGAGATTTTTTGCTCCATTTTCTAGACTACCATTTACTAATTCTTCCTTTACTATCTTTACTATTTACATCTGTCTCACCTATCTGCTTGTTATTGAGAGACCATCTGTTCCCCTCAAAATCCAGGAGCAGTCCCTCTAGCATTTTTATTTCAACTTTAAACACTGTACAGTTGTTTTCAATCTTAGTGCCAGTCATCTTCTACATCATCTAGCTATGCCTTTTTTATTTAATATGTTCATTTATTTTTAGTTTTCACCATTCATTTTCATAAGATTTTGAATTCTAAATTTTTTCCCACTTACTTCCCTCTCTCTACCCCAAAATGGCACATAATCTGATATAGGCTGTACATATACATTGGTATTAATTATATTTTCATATTAGTCATGTTGTAAAGAGGAATTAGAACTAATGGGAGAAACCACAAGAAAGAAGAAACAAAAAACAGAGAGAATAAATAGTATGCTAATCTGTATTCAAATGCCATAGTTGGTTTTTATTTTTGCTCGATGTTTATAGCATTTTCCATCATGAGGCCTTTGAAGTTGTCTTAGAAGAGCTAAATCTGTCAAAGTTAGTCATCTTGAAATGTTATTTTTACTGTGTATAATGCTCTTCTGGTTCTTCTAGCTTCATGTAGCATTAGTTGATGTAAGTTTTTCCAGAATTTTCTGAAGCTTGAATTCTCATTATTTTTTCAAAAATTTTCTATTACTCATGTTGTAAAGAAGAATTAGAATCATTGTGAGTGGCCATGAGAAGGAGCACCCTCCCACCCCAAAAAGAGAGAGAAAAAGAGTGCAAATAGTATACTTTGATCAGCATTCAGACACCCTACATCTTTTCCTGGATGTGGAAAGTATTTTCCATCATGAGTCTACTGGAGTTGTCTTAGACTTTCACATTACTAAAAAGAGGTAAGTCCAACCAAAGGACAAATGAAGCTTAAGATCTGAATATAGAAAAAAAGCCGATTTGACACATGAAAGAGCTGAATTGAAATATTAAACGATTTATTTTCTTCACTTAGAAACCTAGGGTTTTTAAAAGAACTATTTATGTGCACACAGAATTTACAAGGAAATGTAAAAAGGTAAAAATCATAAAGACTTACTTTATGAACAAAACACAATAAAATAGGAAACATAATGCAGGAAGTATAGTAGGCTTAAATGGAAACTAAATGATGATTATTTAAATAATGAATGGTTAAAACAAACCATAATGATAATGAAAATATAGCATAATGACAATAATTTTTACCAATCAAAAATTGATGGTTTGCCACTGAAACTTTTCTCAGAGGCATATTTATATCTGTTAATGTATATGTGTTTGTGTGTGTATGCATATATATATATATTTAAAAAGTGAAAGAGAAGATAAATTAACTGAATATAGTTTAACAAATTAGAAAAGCAACAAGTTGTCCCAAAACACATGCAAAAAAGAGAAAGTTTGAAATTAAAGTTGATATAAACACAATTGAAAACACAAAATAAAACCCTGATCAACACTTAACAACACTTGCTGAATTGTCTTCCCACTTTGCACTTGCTATTTGTTTTTCATCTGTTTTTCCTATATTTTGAGGTAGCAAAGAATTGAGAAAAGAGCTTGAAAGTAATGTAAAGTACAACATCACAGAAGTTGATGGTACTTTTAAAGGAATCTCTCATTCTCTTTTTCTCTTTTCCTTTCTCTCTTTCTTTGTCTCTGTCTCTATCTTTGTTTCTCTCTGTTTCTGTCTCTCTCTGTTTCTGTCTTTCTGTGTCCTTCTGTATCTACTCTCTCATATGCAACACAGTAGAAAAGTATTATATACCAATACCAAGTAGAGTAGAGGGGAAAGAAGTTAACTGACAGATCTCAAGCAGGGGTTTTCCCTGGAGGGTGACCATGTGCTCAAGTAACAGTCCTTCTTTAAGCAGTAAAATTGTGGAAACCAAGAAAGTTGACCCCATCCCCTTATCTTTGAGACAAACTTTCCTGGGGGCCTGCAGGAATGCTTTGATGTAAAATTGGAAGTCTACCTCTGACTTCAAGGCAAAACCTGCTCAGCTGAATCATGTCTGGATGACTTCAAGGATTATATTTATTGAATATTCTTTTCCTTCTGTGGATAAATAAATCACCTCTTCTGAACTACTGAGTGATGTGAATGTCTCATTTTGTTCTAGTATTGAACTGAAACCACCAAAGGACTTGTTCAAATCAAGCACCGCCCAAAACGACACTCAACTCTTTCTATGAAATAAGTGAGATCTTGAGGACAAATTCAGGGTGCATAAGGTCAAGGAAAAGAATTAGGGTAATATCACTAATGAACATCGATGAAAAACTACTAAAATATATATTATAGCAATGTCTTTAAAAGATTGCTTATTTTGACCAAAATGCAGTAATTCAGTAATATAAAAACAATAAGGTTAGTAGTAAAGGGTCTAACAATAATAAAACTAATAATAATGGAAACAATATCAATAAGAAAAATCTCAGTAAAATTCCCATTTGTATTAAAAAATACCAAAATGTATAAGAATGGATGGATTTTTCTTAACACTGATAAAAACATTAATTAAAAGAAAAAAGCTAGTGTTGTTCATCATGAAAAAGTACTAGTCATTTTCCCCAAAAGATCAACTGTGAATGAAGCAAGGATGGCCACTCTCACAATAATTATTTGACATCACTCCGAAAATGTTGCCTCTGACTCTAGCAATAAAATAATAAAAATAAATTACATGAATAAATACTGGGAAAGAAGATATTAAAATGTAGCAGCAGATGATAGGATGGTCTATGTGAGAAACACAAGAATCAACAAGGAAAACTAATGGAGTAATGAATAGTATAAGAACAAGATATAAAATATAGTTAAATATTTAAAAATTAATCAACATACAGAGAAACAAATGATTATGGAAATATCATTTCAAATTTTTTTGCAAAACTGAATCAAGATCTAAACAACTAGAGAGGTATTCAATGTTAATGGTTTAACCAGGATATATTATAGTAAAGTGGTAAAAGATAATTAGGATAATACCAATACATATATAAATGGGATATTTTATGGAAGTAGATCAAATAATAAGAAAATTAATGTGGAAAAATATCAAGGATTTCAATGAATTTAATGCAAAAAAAATATGAAGTTAGAATGGCGATGACAGATCCCAAGTAATACAAAACAGTTGTGATTATCAAAAAAGTTCTGCTAGTAAAATAAAAATATGAGAATGGCCAGAGGGATAGATTAGATAATGAAAATGTACTGAAAAGTGCAACTTTCAATAAATCCTCAAACATACTATTTCTGAACAAAATTCATTATTCAACCAAAACTGAGGGTAAACTTGGGTTGTGGATTGATGGAAAATGTAATTAACCCCACATCTGGTGCTCTATGGAATGGTTACAACCCTGCTTTACTGAAGTCCCTGGTTTCTCTTCACTAGGTGGAAAAGTGAAGAGACAAGACCTGAAACATTTAATCCCCACATGGCATTAGGCACTGTGTGCTCAGTGGTTATTTAAATGGCTCCCTACATCTAGGTCTAGCTCCAGATGTGCTCTACTTGACTTTTCAGTCATCTCACCACCTGTAAATGATGTTAAGTGGAGTGTTACCTGTAAAATGTTCTCAGGAAGTCATTCAGTCCACAAGCATTTATGAAGCACCTGATATCTATCCTAAGCAATGATAGAAAGAAAAACAAAAAGACAATCTCTGCCCTCAAGGAGTTCACAGTCTTATGGAAGAAATAATATGCAAACCATTACATACAAATAAGATATAAACAGAGAGAGGGCATTAGAATTAAGAGCACCCAGCAAAGGAAGATTAAAAAAGACTTTCTGTAGAAGTTGAGGTTTTATCTGAGACTTGAAGGAAGCCAAGGAAGAGAGGATACAGAGATGAAGAAGAGAATTATAGGCAGGGAATAGCCAGTGAAAATGAGATATATTGGGAGAAGGACTGATTAGCATGGTGGGTCTGTTAAAGGAGACAAAGGGATCTATAGGAGAGATGTTTCAGAGGTAGAACCACCAGGTTGTGGCAATTAGTTACATATGGAAGTGTGATTGAAGGAGAATTAAAAGCTTGGGATGACACCTAGGTTTCAAAACTGGATGAGTGGAAAGATAGTGTTGACTGTATCCTTATTTCTTTTAATTATTAAAATGGCAATTAAGAACAGTGTTGTTATTTGGAAATGTATATATAATTGCTATGAAGTATATTTATTGCTTATGATGTGTGATGCAATCATATTTAAATACAAATGTGACATAGTCTATACTTCATCATAGGGCTTCAGCAGAGAGAGGGAATGAATTCAGTTTTGTACATTTTAAATTTAAGATGTCTTTGGGACAGAGAATCTGAGGTGTCCGGTTGATGACTGAGTCTGAATCTTGAGAGAGAAGTTGTGGATATCCTTGTGAAGGAGGTTAGCAGCAAAAGACAGGAGATATACATGATATTAACTAGGGGGAATGGAGGTATCAGGGCACTATCCCCAGGAGCATTCTATGTCTGAAGGGGACACAAGAGTCATACCTGGTAGCACAGAAATTTTAAACTTTGTTGCTCAGAGACTTCAGATCTGAAATATCTGTTGCTTAGTTTCATAGTTATCTTTAATTCCTTTGGAGTAAATTAGATGTCATGACATTGTCTCCTATATTAATTATCTCTTAATATTCCATTTTGAATCTTATTGTTTCTAAGCGTTTGCTTTGTGGTAGAGGAAAGCAAAAGCTGTCTTGTATTTTATAACTGCTTCTCACATTAAGTATCTTTTCTAGACGGAACCCTTCCCTTTGGGGAAACAGTAGACAATGCCATATTTAAGAATCGAGAGATTTTCAAAGTTGAGGGCATGATGAGCCACAGAGAATGAGGAAAAGTTTAATGATTTCTCTTGGCCTCAGATCTCCCCCAGAAAGGGATAAAAGAGCAATTGCACACTGATGTCTACTAAATAAAAGGAGACAACACTAAACAGCTTCAATAACTGTATTCAATAACCAAACAGCTTCCTAACGACAAGGGAGAATATTAGTGCTTCCTTGTTAATTTGTGTGCTCTTCATTTCTTTTGTTATTTTATAAATGATGCAACAGTGAGTGCTCATGTACAACAATTTTTAATTTGTTGCACTAAGGGCTCACGTGTATTGTTGTTTATATTATTTTATTTGTTTTTTATGGAAAAATATTTTTGGAAAGATAGAAATATCCAGAATAAAATTTTCACCTTTTCTTATGTTTCAATTTTAATTTGTTAATTAGATGCTTTTTTAAAGGAACATTTTATTGAGATGTCTTTAATTTCATGACATGAAAAGCCATTGTATCTGACTGATATTCTTCCCATCCTTCCAAATTCAAATGCCACTTCCTCTGAGAAGACTTCCTTGATCCCCTCTAAGTTGACACAATCCCTCTCTTCTTTAAACAAGTGTAGCACCTCGTTTTTAACTGTCTTTGCCACATTATCTTATATGTTATAGCTATTTGTGTATTGATCTTATTTTACCTTACTTGATTGCAATTCCCTTGATGGGGAAGATAGTTAAGTACAGAACCTGAAGCTAGAAGAGGTTCCAAGCATATTCTACTCTGTTCTCCTCATTTTACAGATGAAGAAACCTCAGAAGAAAAAGTAATGCTGTAATGTGTTCATGTTCACACATGTAACAGTCAATCATAGTTCAAATCCAGATCCTAAGTGCTTTCTTCAATTAGGCAGTCAATTAATATTTACTGGATTGAATTGAGTTGAAATTGCTGCAAGCTTCCTGACTATTGATCATTGTGATATCATCACTCAGCTACCATGCCTTTAAAATGCCAACAAGAAATTCTACTGCCATAGCAGTGATGTCATCACTCAGCAACCATTTCTTTGAAATGTATTATTCTACTGGCAAAGCAGTGTAGCCATTTAATAAGACAGGATCTTTCTAGGGATTGGTGTTGGATTTGCATTTTGTCTTTTGCAGGATAGGGTAAAATTGTCGAACTTCATCTTCTCAATAAATTATTGTACATCATATACTTCTACTTACATCTCTTTACATCATTTTAAGACTACATTGGAAGAAGGTAAGCTACATATAACCATCAAAATTACAACTGAGTGGTCTGATCTTCTCGCAGCTTCCTCTTTTATAGTACTTATAATCAATTCTGTAAGGATATAGGTGTGCTTGTGTGTCTGTGTGATAGGGTGTGTTTTTTGTATGTACACATATTTATCCATTGTGAATATATGTATGTATTTATTTCTGTAACACATATTTGTTTATGTGTTTTATGTGTATATGTATATTATGAGGGTTTAAATATTTATATATGTATGTTTATGTTTTTTATATATAATTTGTTTGTGTAATGAACTATAATTTGAATCCATATCCTAAGTGTTTTACTCATTTCTCTATCCCAAGAAGCCTACTCATCAATAAATATCCCTTTGAATTGAGTTGAAATCACTGCAAGTTAACTGACTGTTGGTACTTGTGATATCATCACACAGAAACTGTTTCTTTAAAATATTAGCACTCAACACGCAGAGCAGTGATGTCATCAATAAGCAATCATTTTTGGAAATATCAGCATTCTACTGGCATATCAGTGCAGCCATTTAGTAAGACACAGGATCTTTCTGATTGGTTTTGGATTTGCACTTTTCTCTTTTACTGGATAGGGTAAAAACTTTGACTTCTTTATCTTCCAGATACAGCATAGTATGTCATATACTTCTACTTACAAGACATTATATCATTTGTAAGACTACACTGGAAAAAGATAAGAGATGTATCCATCAAAATCACACATGGGTGATCTGATCTCAAAGCAACTTTTTAGTTTATAGTTCTTATAGTAAGAACTATATATATGTGTATGTCTGTATATAAGTATATATTTACATTTCATGTATATATGTGTAGTTGTATACATACAAACATATATGCATACACATGCATATGTATATGAATATATATGCATATTTTCCCAAGTTACTTGTAACCTTCTTCCATGTGAGATGGGGAGGAATGAGGAAAAAAGGATAAAGTAAAATGTGCACAGCAGAGAATAAAAGAAAACTAAGAAGAAAAGATATGCTGGCCTCAGCACAAAGAGTAATATTTATTGTATGCATTTTCTTTAAATGGAAATGTATTTCTGTATATTTCGAATGCTCTCCCATGTTGTAGGTTGCACATGACTAGTTTTTTTTGTTTTGTTATTTTTGTATTATTTTAGTTTTATTATTTAAGTTAGTTTCTTTTTGGTTTTCTTATTTTGTATTTAAGTTTAATTACTAAAAATATTACAACTGAAAATAGTCACAGTAGTGTTTTCTAGATATTATTTTCAAAGGCTCCAAAAACTGTTGTTACAATTTTGTGAACATTTTATAGAGATAGGACTAAAATGTGTCATATAGGACAACAGAGTTACACTGAGACTTTTCTGATATATTCAACATATTGTACTGGACATAATATATCCACATTTTGGTTTTTTTTTTCTTTTTCAGGAAGAAAATCAATGACATTCTCATTAAGAAAGTTTTCCCTTTGCACCGGAAATATTCATAAAATGAGAACATAGAAAACATTACCATCTATAGAGTCAGAGCTAAGCAGAATCAAGTTAGGAAGATGTGTGATATGATTAAATAATCTTATGAAATATTATAACTTTTGAGCCCCAGTTTCCTCAGCCAAACAAATGAGAAGTAAAAATTGCTTTCATCTCTGAATCACAACAATATGATGAGGATCAAATTGGATAAGATGATAACTTTGAAGAGATTCTGTGAACATCAAAAGATTAAACACTAGAAAGGTATTTTTATTTTGAAGTTATCAGTATTTGAGGGTCAGGCACCAGAAGACTGCACATGTCTCAGCCTATTACACCTACATCACCCATACCCTTTATTCACTGAAGAGTACTTGAATCATCCCTGTTGGTTCATTTGGAAAATTCCTTAGGTTGAGAACAGTAATGCATTAATAGTCATTAGGATAATATTAGACTCACATTGCTTTTGGTTATGGCAGGAATCTACTAGAACCTATGAGTCTGAGCAAGGTTTTGAGTAAAAGTTAGAAGGGACATGATTTGGAGAGAGTAGGACAAACTGGGGCCTGGCAATGAGGGTGGAGGGCATTCTGGGGCACTTGGTACCCCTGGGAAGTATGGTAAAAGGGAAATAAGAGGGCACCAGAAACATACATTGCTTAATTACAGCACAAAATTTCCTAGGGATAATCCACTCTTCTGTCCTCTTTGAAGTCAGTCCCATTAAAGAACACAAACTTTCACACTTCTCCATTTTACCTTAATCAAGAATGCCCACTTAGAGGGGGCGGAGCCAAGATGGCGGAGTAGAAGGACGCACGTTTACGAGCTCCGAAATCAAAGCCCATGGAATTGGTGTAGAAAGAGTCCCCCATAGATTCTGGGTGAGTGCAAGGTGTGCAGAGGCAGAGTGGAGGAGATTTCCGTTCCAGGGAGCCCTGAGGACCCGTCCCCAGGGTCCAGCGCGCCCCGGAGAGTAAACCCGACCCCCAGCGCTGCCCTGGCCGAGGCCTCAGAGAAGTGGATCCGAGCAGGCTTCAGAGACGGAAGCTGAAGCAGCCGGGAAAGTCCCTCCGCCCACAGAAGCTACAGGTCAGTGAGAGAGGCCGGGCTGAAGGAGAGGGGAAGCGGGGCGTCTCCATGACTCGGGCCCCCTCGGGAGGAAGCAGCGGCGGCAGGGACGGGGGCAGGAAGCGGAGGCAGAGGTGTGGGCGGCAGCTGGGGCGGCAGCGGCCCAGGTCTCAGGAATCCCCCAGCAGCAGGCAGGATCTTCATTACGGAAGATTCCCGCATAAAACCTGACGGAGCTGAGCCTGGGAGACGGCCCTGCCCCCACCCCGCTCTATTGCTGAAGGCTTCTGCTCGGGACCCCCAGGGGAGCTGAGATTGGGAGGCGGGCCCCCCACCCCGCCCCCACCCGCTCCATTCCTGAAAGTCTCTGCAGAAAACCCCCGAGGGATCAGTCTCGGAGGCAGCCCTGGCCCCACCCCAGCACCTGAACTAAAGCTCACTGATTGACAGCCGGCAGGAGGAAAGCCCATTTAAATCTCAGAGGCCAAGCACTAGCTGGGTGGATCCAGGCGGGGGTGGAAAGGAATCTCAGAAGTCAAGTAACTGGCTGGGAAAATGCCTAGAAAAGGGAAGAAAAATAAGACTTTAGAGAGTTTTTTCCAACAAATGCAAATGATCCTGACCTTCGGATCTGATGGCGAGGATGAGGACGTATTCTTGCCATCAGGGAAAGACGTGGAGGGCGGGGCCTCAGTACCCCAGACACCCCAGGGGGCTGGTGGGTGGGCTCAGGCCCTGGAAGAGCTCAAAAAGGATTTTGAAAAGCAAGTTAGACAGGTGGAGGAAAAACTGGGAAGAGAAATGTCAGAGATGCAACAAAAGTATGAAAAACAGGTCAATACCTTGGTAAAGGAGACCCAAAAAAATGCTGAGGAAATTAACACCTTGAAAAATAGGCTCACCCAATTGGCAAAGGAGGTTCAAAAGCCAACGAGGAGAAGAATGCTTTCAAAAGCAGAATGAGCCAAATGGAAAAAGAGGCTCAAAAGCTCACTGAATTTAATAGCTCTCTCAAAATTAGAATAGAACAGATGGAGTCTAATGACTTTACGAGAAACCAAGAAATCACCAAACAAAACCAAAAGAACGAAAAAATGGAAGAGAATGTGAAATATCTCATGGGAAAAACAACTGACCTGGAAAATAGATCCAGGAGAGACAATTTAAAAATTATGGGACTACCTGAAAGTCATGATCAAAAAAAGAGCCTAGACATCATCTTCCATGAAATTATCAAGGAAAACTGCCCTGAGATTCTAGAACCAGAGGGCAAAATAAGTATTGAAAGAATCCATCGATCACCACCTGAAAGAGATCCAAAAAGAGAAACTCCTAGGAACATTGTGGCCAAATTCCAGAACTCCCAGCTCAAGGAAAAAATCTTACAAGCAGCTAGAAAGAAACAATTCCAGTACTGTGGAAATACAATCAGGATAACCCAAGATCTAGCAGCTTCTACATTAAGGGATCGAAGGGCGTGGAATAGGATATTCCAGAAGGCAAAGGAACTAGGACTCAAACCAAGAATCACCTACCCAGCTAAACTGAGTATAATACTTCAAGGGAAAATATGGTCTTTCAATGAAACAGAGGACTTTCAATCATTCTTGATGAAAAAACCAGAGCTGAAAAGAAAATTTGACTTTCAAACACAAGAATGAGAAGAAGCATGAAAAAGTAAACAGCAAAGAGAAGTCTTAAGGGACTTACCATGAGTGAACTGTTTACATTCCTACATGGAAAGACAATATTTGTAACTCTTAAAACTTTTCAGTATCTGGGTAGTTGGTGGGACCACACATACACATGTACATGCATGCACACACATACACACATGCACACACATACAGAGATAGAGAGCACAGATTGAACTGAATAGGATGGGACCATACCTTAAAAGAAACTAGGGTAAATGGTGAGAGAGAAATGTAGGGGGAGGGAAAGGGAAGGGGGTAACTATATGTCATTTAAGAGGCAGGTAGTTTTTCTTAGTGGAGGGAAAAAGAGGAGAGCTGAGAAAAAAAAAAAAAAAAGAAGTTTACCCTCATCACATTTGACTAAACGAAGGAGTGAAATGCACACTCATTTTGGTATGAAAACCTATCTTACAGTATAAGAAAGTGGGGAAGAAAGAGATATTGCAAGGGGGGGCATGATGGAAGGGAGGGCAAAGGGAGGAGGGAGCAATTTGAAGTCAACACTTGGGGAGGGACAGGATCAAAAGACAGAAGAGAAACAATGAGGGGCAGGTTAGGAGGGATGGTAATCCAGTTAGTCTTACACAACACGACTATCAGGGAGGTCATTGGCAAAACTACACAGATATGGCCTATATTGAATTACCTGCTGTCCCAAAGGGAATGGGTGGGGAGGGAGGGATGGGGAGAATTTGGAACTCAAAGTTTTAGGAACAACTGTTTAGTATTGTTGTTGCAACTAGGAAAGAAGACATACAGTTAAGGAGGAATAGAAAGTCATCTGGCCCTACAGGAGAAAAGAGAAGATGGAGACAATGAGAAGGGAGAGATGACAGAAGAGAGGGCAGATTGGAGATAGGGAAAATTAGATTGCTTGGGGTATTGGGGTGGGGGGGAGGGGATAAAAGGGGAGAAAATTTGGAACCCAAAAATTTGTGAAAATGAATGTAAAAAATTTAAATAAATAAATAAATTAAAAAAAAAAAAAAAAAGAATGCCCACTTAAAGGAACACTTAGAACAAAGAATCTTTCTCGGGACCATCCCAAGGAGGCAGCACATAGTCCTCTCCAAAGTTAAAATGAAAAGTCCCAGTTGGAGCAATCTTATCCTGAAATATCAATGAGTACTCACATTTTAAACACAGATGGTCCTGTTCTAAGTTGTAAGGGACATAAAGTTTGTTTTCAGGAAAACTCTTCTTTCTGTTCCTTCCTCCCACCTACATTACTTTGTCATCTTCCTTCTTTTTGAAAGTGATAGTCAGTTGTTCTCTACCAAACAGCTCAGGGACTGTTATTAGCTCCATACCCATGTTATTAGCTTCATATCCAAGTCTGCCCTCCTAGACCAAAACCCATTCTAGATTACATAATCCCTAGACTGGATTATACATTTCTTGCTTCTCATCCTGAATATTTTATATGACTTGCAAATTTTGTTCTCAGAAACGGATTAATTAGAACAAAGATGTGAGTGACTTATATTATTGCTTTCAGAGGCCTACCCTCATTTCATAAGACCCTTTGGTTGTGGCCAGACATCCTGAGGGTCTTCCCCACCCAAGTTGGATTCTTTTTTGAAGGCATAGTGGGCCGTCTTTTGCCTCACTGCTTAACTAGCCTTAATGACTGAAATGAGGTTTCCTTAGACAAACTGAGACCAGGGAGTACCTTAACTTAAAAAGGTCAACATCTCCCACTGGATCAGGGGCCACCTATAGAGATCCTAACCTATGTCTTGACTGTGATTCTGATGACTCTGGAGCAGGGAGTGGGGTTGATGACTTTTCACAGCTCTGTCTCACTTTAATCCAACTCACTTGCAAGTCAAAACATCAGGCTCCTGCTATCACTGTTCCTCTTTGATAATGAAGGATGAACAACACTCAATGCCCATAGCACAATTGCATAGGATAATATAGCAATTTAATATATACAATTCATATATTATATATTTTATATCTTTTGACATATGTGCAGGTAGATGGCACAGTATATATATACATATACATATGTTAATATATATACATGATATACATGCATATGTATGTGTATAAACATAAGTTGCTGCAACAGTTACAATCTACAAATTGTCTTTTGATCATCTTTTTAGATGCAAAGCCCACTTTCTTGGCTTCTAGCACCATAGGTAGCAAAGCTCAACTGGCGCAACTCCTGGGAGAACTTACTAAATAGTGAGAAGGATATTGAAGTGGAACCTCTCTGAACACTTTGCTGTCATCTCTGCGTGGACCTTGTGGCATCCTCCCTATTGACATACATATTGTCTCCTCAGATAGCCAGCTGCATCAATGATAGATCCATTTCAGGCTTCTTTAACCTCTGGCATAGTAGACAGGTTGAATCCAGGAAAACTGTTGGTAAACAACGAAAAGGGTAATGTCACACCTTTATCTCAAAAATGAGGTGCCTCTTCTCCAGCAAATCACAGGGAAACAGCACAGCAGCGGATCAGGTACTCTGACGTTTTTCCACCTACTTTCTACACCTGTGCAAGATATGACATTATGCAATAGTTTTCTACAAACTTGGTTTGGGTTTTAGCATATGATCTCATTGAAAACAAAAAGAAAATGTTCTGTTGGATGTCCATCTCCCCATAATTGAAGAGACAGTGGGTTTCACAACCCTTTTCCTTCATGCTTACTAGTAAAAACCATGCTAGTTAAGATTCTTTGAATCATTTCCTCCAACATAATCCTTGATTTCCTTGCTTACAACTCTGATGCAATTAATAATGAAATATTTTCTTCCAATGAAAATTAGAGATTTAATTTTGTTTCAATAATTATGACTCATTTTATGGCTGCCTCTAACTGGAGATATATTCAGTTAATACTGATTTAATTCACCCCACCAATGTATTTTATAGTTCATATTCTAAAAAAATATGGCCTACAACTCAATAACAAAATGGCCCCTTGGATAACACAGTGAACATCCTACTTTAAAGTTACCAGTTTATCAGATATACTGTGTACATGTATTCATTTACAAAAATTTTAAGTCAACCTAAAGTATTTTACTCCTCTTATTAAATCAAGGACTGTTTTAGAAGGAAGAATATTGGGTATTAATCTTAGTGACCAGGTAGAGATATCATACAGATTTTATTCCTTACCTCTTGAAAAAGGATTGGATTAAGATTCAAGAAGGCTGAGGGCTAAGTTCTGGTCCTGTTAGTAACTTTCTATGTGACTTTAAATACTTGCTTCCAGAAGAGACAATTTAGAAGTGATTTTTTTATTGGCTAATTCAAACATTTCAGTGTTGTCATAATAAACAGGTGTTCTACTTAGTGTCAAAGGGAGGAATTAGGTAGGTTCAAGAAAACATATTTTTGACCCACTATAAAGAGGTACTTCCTGATAATTAGAACTTTCAAAAGAATAATGGGCTGCCTTTAAGGTAGCAAGCTCTCTGGCATTAGAAATTTTCAAGCAAAGTATAGATGAACCTTTGGCAAGAATTTTCTTAAAGGAATTCATGCTTGAAATAGTAATTAGACATAATACACTCTGAGGTCTGAATAATTTAATGTTTTTGGATCATTCTTCACTTCACTACCAATGTCGAGGAAAGAAAACATTCCCATCTTACTGGTACAAGACCTAGTTTCACAGTTCTGCTACTGTGTGACTGTTTCTTTGTCCATAGCATGATCTCTAAGATTCCCAAATATCTACTCTTCAGTGACATTTGTTCAGGGTCATACATGAAATATTTTTCAATTCTCTCTCTCTCTCTCTCTCTCTCTCTCTCTCTCTCTCTCTCTCTCTCTCTCTCTCTCTCTCTCTCTCTCTCTCTCCCTCCTCCTCCTCCTCCTCCTCCTCCTCCTCTGTCTTTCTCTCATGCTGATATAAGAACCTAGGTATAAACAGGCTAGATTTAGGATATGTTTGAATCAACCAAAAGAAGGAATGCACTAGAATTAAGGAAATTACAGGAGAGTCTTGGTGAATGTAGAAATGTAGGTGGGAATTTAAGGGATCAAGGAAAGCCAGGATAAGACTATGAGGAGTAGGGAATTCTGACCATGTGATGCAATGAGTGAAATTGCCTGGAACTGAGGGATAAAGTTTCTTGTCTGAGGATCAATAAGGAGGCCAATGTCATAGGAACTCAGAATACAGGGAGAGCCCTCCATAGTAACTTCTTTTCTTCCTTCCTTTCTCCCTCCTCCTCTCATCTCTAAAATGAGGATAAACTGAAGAAGGAAATAACAAACCACTCTAGTGTCTTTGTCAAGAAATCTCCATGGACAAAGTCCATGGAGTCAATTAGTATTGGACATAACTGAATGAGTGAATACCAGCTGTAGCACCGAAAACAGATGACTGAGTTTTCTAAGAAGTTGTGGTAATTCAGGTCAGAGTGTTACAAAGAGCTCTTAGAGCATTCCAGCTTGATTTGCAACAAACAAAACTATTTAAGGTAAATCAACCATAACTGCAACCAATCTGATAATACAATTTCTACTCTGCTTTTGTGCTACCTTACCTGCCTAAGAGAATTATTGATTTTCTGTTTTCTTGTGCCAATGTTTGTTATTACAATTTCATTAGGCTTTAATAGGCCTGCAATTTGAAAAGTGATTACTGTACTGAAATATATTTTGGAGTTTGAAATTTTTGTTTCACCAAGTTTCTTGTGATCAATTTATCTTCTTCTGATGGTTATTTAACTGAGAGTAGAATATATTTTCTTGTTGCATTTTAGTTACAAAAACATTCATTCAAAAAATATTATTGACACTTTAGAAATTGTTCTTCCCTTTATTTGACACTAGAAGGAGCTCTTGTAATAAAGGAAAAATAAGTATTTCAGCAACTTAAGAGAAATACAAAACTGTGGCTCATAACAGTGATGGCAGTGGTGGTGATGATGATGATGATGATAACCAAGACCTAAAGTATTTCCAGTTAAATTAGATGTAAATTGAACAATATGAGCAAGCCACTGCATGTCTCTAGGACTCAGTTTTCTCACAGATTCTCCCACTTTTTCCCTTCCTAAAGTCCTCTTCAGTTTCAGAGCCTATCATGCTCTGGAATTAAATGGGATATGTCCTAGTAACCAATAGTATAAGAAATCTTGTGTCAGTGAGCACGTGGCTTAATGTCATTGCAAAATTTTATTGGATGTTAGACAAATTTTCCTCATAAATATTTTACTGAAATTTTCATTTCCATTGTTCCTCATAGATCTATTAAGGTAGACAACTTCACTTGTAGGTCATGTTAAGTCAAGCAGTGTTCATTAAGTGCCAATTATTTGTCAGTCACTATACTAAGCATGGGAGATTTAAAGAAAGGCATAAGATAGTACCTGCCCTCAAGGAGCACTCATTTTAATGGAGGAGAAAACTAGCAAATAACCATTTACACATAAAATAAATGTTCCATAGTATTTCTCAAAAAGAAAGTAAGGACTGTTTGATAAAAGTTATGATAGGGCTGTTTTGGGGGACTGTTAATAATGTGCACTAGGTTGGTAAGAATATTGATGTTACTTGCTTCCCATTTGAGTGGCAGTGGTGGGATGGCTGTTTATTAGTTCTGTACAAAAGGCTTGTGCTAAAGGTTGAAATACTTAGGATGCAGTTTCTCTTTTCAGTCTCCTTTGGACCCACCTTTTGTGGCAGTTTCCTCTCCAAAACATACGGAGCACTTCCAAAGAGGAGCCGACCCAGTCCATACAGACCATATAGACCTGCTAGAGAAAGATAAGAAAACACATCAGATAGAGGTTTGTGGATCATTTACAGAGTTCTCAAGGGAACTTCTTTCTCAATAAGTGGGGAGGGAAAAGAAGCTGGTTATTGGCTGTCCCACAATGTACTAACCATTTATTTACTCTGCTACTTACAATGATGGTGGTGATGATGATAATAATCTTAACAAAAATAATAACAATAACAATAAGTCCATATGATTCAAGTCTCACTTTGTAATCCAAAGAATTTGAATTTTGTGAATTCAAGGTAAGGTGTCCTGCAGGCAGAATGCCACATGCTGGACAATGAGGAAGTTGCTTCTTGGCAGGCATGAACCAAATACAACCAACAATTGCATCTGGCTTTAATTTTTTAGGATGTCCACCAAACTATTAAAATTTAAAACAGCATTAAGTCTTTGGGGACAACCTGTATGAAACACTTTATAACTCTGTCAGTGATCATTTCATCTGACAACAGAAGTCATAAAAGCATTGCTTCAGCTGCCAAATGAAATAGTTGGAACACCCCAACATCATCTAAGTAAAAGGTTGGTTTCATGCTCACAAGACCGACTGTTAGGTGCCTTTGACAAATTAAAGCAAAAATATTAACCATAAAAAGTTATGGCTTAGATGGAAATACGACTTCTTTGCGGCAAAGCCCTTCACCTGTATTATAGAATCTGATCTTCATGATAACTCTGTGGAGTAGGGAGTACATGGGTTTTGATTCCAATTTTAGAGAAGAGGAAACTGAGGCCAAGAAAGTTGAAATGAACCATGGACTCAAAAAAACCAGGCCTTCTTATCCCTTATCTATTGCTCTACATAGTTTAAATCTGAATTGGATGGGATTATATTTGTTAATGGTTTTAACTTGGATTTAAAAGAATGACTTAGTAATCAAGCAAGGCTTGGGTATGGGTAAACCCAGAACCTTTAAGTATTAACCATTGATCTTCTCTCTCCCCACTCCCAGTTTATTAATCAATTTATTTTTAGTTATTTTTTATTATTACATTTTTATTATCAACAATTATATTAATTTATTTACATTTAGTTTTCAACATTCACTCCCATAAGTTTTTAATTTTCTCCCTCTCCTTCACCACTCCATCCCCAAGATGGCATGCAATCTGATATGGGCTTTACGCATACATTCCTATTCAACACACTTTCACATTAGTCCTGTTACATGGGACAATTATAACCAATGGGAGAAATCAGGAGAAACAAAATAATACAAAAAAGAAAAGAAAAGAGGAGAGAAGAAAAAAAGAAAAGAAAAGAAAAGAAAAGAAAAGAAAAGAAAAGAAAAGAAAAGAAAAGAAAAGAAAAGGAAAAGAAAAGAAAAGAAAAGAAAAAAAAGAAAAGAGTCTGCTTCACTCTGTATTCAGAGTTCATGGTTCTTTCTCTGGATGTGGATGATATTTTCCATCATGAGTCCTTTGAATAGTTTTTGTCCTTGCATTGTTGAGAAGGGTTAAGTCTATCAAAATCAGTCATCATGGGGGTGCAGCCAAGATGACAGAGTAGAAGCAGGAATCTACTCAAGTTTTCCCCTCAAACCCTTAAAATACCTGTAAAAGTTGATTCTAACCAAATTCTAAAGCAGTGGAAGCCACAAAATGATGGAGCAAAACAGATTTCCAAACCAAGATAACCTGGAAGGCTGACAGGAAGGATCTATTGCACTGGACTCGGAATGAAGCACAGCCCAGTATGGGATACACCTGCACAGACAGGAATTCATGGTGCTGAATCAAGGGCAGCTGTTGTGATTTCCAGATTTCTCAACCCACAAATGCCAAAGACATTTTCAAAGATCAGTGAGCAAGCTTTTTCACTTGAATGAAAGGGGACTATGGTCTGTCTGGTCCCAGCACTAGCCCCAGGGTGGCGGAAGCTGCTGCCTCAGCAGCAGACTTTTCTGGAGCTCTTAGCCTAGAGATGGGGAGGGAATCTTGAAGTTGATTGGGCTCTCAGTCCTAAGTGACAGTCCTAGAGTGAGGAGGAGTGCTGGCATGGCAGAGCAGTTGGCATCCATGAAAAAGGAATCTTACTCACAGTGCAAGAACAGAAAAGAATATTTGTAGTTGCTCACAGACCAGAGTGGAGGGCAGGAGAGGAGTAAACAACTCTTCCATGACTATATCACTTTGGAGGAACTGAGAACTCACAGTTCCCTAGAGATATATCAGAGAACAGCTGTACAAAACTTCTGAAGCCTGGGGTAGTATGCCTTCCACTTGACAAAGCACTCAAAAGTGAAGTAATTGACTGAGAAAATTCTAAAAAGGAGGAAAAAAATAAGATGATAGAAAGTTACTTTCTTCAAGAAAAGGTATTTTTGTCCATCCTTTCGGATGAGTAAAATCAAAGCAGACAACCAGAGGAAGATCAAAGCATCAAACTAGAGGAAGACAGCAAGTTCAAGACTTCTACGTCCAAAGCCTCCAAAAAACATGACAAAAGGTTTCAGACCATGGACGAGTGCAAAAGGGATTTTGAAAATCAAGTAAGTGAGGTGGTGGAAAAACTGGGAAGAGAAAGAGAGCAATACAAGAAAATCATGACAAACGAATCAACAGCTTGCAAAATGGTACTAAAAAGAATGCTGAAGAAAATAACACCTATAAAAATAGACAAACTAAAATGGCAAATAAAGTCCAAAAAGCCCATGAGAAGAAGAATGTCTTAAATGCCAGAATGGACCAAATGGAAAAGGAGGTCCAAAAGCTCACTAAACAAAATACTTCTTTAAAAATTAGAATAGAGCAGATGGAAGTTAACAACTTTATGAGAAATCAAGAAATTATAAAGCAAAACCAAAAGAATGATAAAATAGGAAATGTGAAGTATCTCACTGGAAAAACATTTGACCTGGAAAATAGATCCAGAAGATATAATTTAAAAATTATCAGTCTACTTGAAAGCCATGATTAAAAAAAAGACTGAAGATACCATCTTTCAAGAAAATATCAAGGAAAAGTATCCTGATATTCTAGAACAAGAGGGTAACACGCAAGTGGAAAGAATTCACCCATAACTTCCTGAAAGAGACCCCAAAAGGAAAACTCCTAGAAATGTTGCAGCCTGGATTCAGAGTTGTCAAGTCACAGAGAAAATATTTAGGGCAGCCAGAAAGAAACACTTCAAGTATTATGGAAATACAATCAGAATACCATAGTTTTTAGCAGCTTCTACACTAACGGACAGAAGGGCTTGGAATATGGTATTCCAGAAGTCAAAGAAGGTAGGATTAAAACCCAGAATCATGTACCCAGCAAAACTGAGTATAATACTTCAAGTGAAAAAAATAGAATTTCAAAGAAATAGAGGACTTCCAAGCATCCTTGTTTAAAAGACCTTAGCTGAATAGAAAACTTGACTTTCAAATAGAAGAATCAAGAGAAGCATAAAAAGGTTAACAGGAAAGAAGTCTTAAGGAGCTTATTAACATTGAACTGTTTATATTCCAACATGGAAAGATGATATTTGTAACTCATGAAACAATTTTCAGTATTAGGGTAATTAGGGGGAATATATATATATATATATATATGTAAATATATACACACACATACATACATATGTTTATATACCTACACATACACACATATATGTGTACATACATATATGTGTGTATGTATGGTATGTGTGTAGACACAGGGCGCATAATGAGTTGAATATGGAAAGAAAATACCTAAAAAATAAAATTTACTGTTGAATGGAATGTACTAGGAGTAAGAGAATGGGAGAGGTAGTATGTAGCAAATCATTTCACATAAAAGAGGCAAGAAAGAACTTTTACAATGGAGGGAGAAAGGAGGAAGATAAAAGGAAATAAGAGAGCCTTGCTCTCATGGGATTTGGGTTAAGGAAGGAATAACACACTCAGTTGGATGTAGAAATCTATTTTACTCTTCAGGAATACAGGCGGGAAGGGAATAGGAGAGGGAAGATAATAGAAGGGACAGCAAATCTGGTAAAGGGATAATGAGAAGGAAACACTATTATGGGAGGACAGGTCAATGGAGAGAATGAAACAAATGGAGGGCAGGATAGTACAGAGGGAAATATGGTTAGTCTTACACAACATAACTATTATGGAAGAGTTTTGCACTGCTACACATGCATGACCTATATTGAACTGCTTGCTTTCATAATGAGGGGTGTTGAGAGGGAGGAAGGGAGAGAATACTGAACTCAAAGCTTTAATAATGAATGTTAAAAACTGTTTTGCATCCCCCTGGGAACTAAAATGTACAGACAATGGGGTATAGAAATGGATTTCGCCCTTCAGGAAAACAGAAGGGAGCAGAATGGAATAAGTGATGTAATAACAGGGAGGACAGACTGGAGGAAGGGGTGAATGGGGTGCATGCTGTTCTGGGGTGGAGGTGGAGAAAGATGAGGGAAAAATTTTGAATTCAAATTTTTGTGGAAGTGAATGTTGAAAACTGAAAAGTAAATAAAATATATATCTGAAAAAATATCATCTTTCCATGTAGGGATGTAAATGGTTTGCATTATTGAGCAAAATTTTTTAATTGATTTTTTCTGTTCACCATTTTATTCATTCCTTGAGTATTTTATCTGAATATCAAATTTTACATTGAGCTCTGGCTTTTTCTCTTTTTTTCATTTTTTTATTATTTTATTTGTTTTCAGTGTTCTACAAACACTTCCATATAACTTAGATTTTTTTCCCTTCCCTCCCCCTCCTTCCCCCCTACCTTCCCACTCCCTCCCTGAGATGGCATACAATTTTATATAGGTTCTACACATACATTCCTATTAAATACATTTTCACCTTAGTCATGTTTCATAGAAGAATTAAAATGAATGGGAGAAATCATAAAACAAACCAAAATGTAATACATAAGAAAATGATTTGCTACATTCTTCAATCAAATTCCATAGTTCTTTATCTGGATGTGGAAGGCATTTTGCCTTAAGAGACCATTGGGAATTTTTAAGTCCTTGAATTGCGATGAAGTACTAAGTTTACCAGAAAAAAATTCTACCATTCTGTGGTTGCTGCTGTGTTACAAAGTTCTCCTGGTCTGCTCCTTTCTCTCAGCATCAGTTTATATGTCTTTCCAGGCCTCTCTGAAGTCTTCCTGTTCATCATTTCTTATAGTACAATAGTATTCCATTACATTCATATACCGCAATTTATTCAGTCATTCCCCAATTGATGGGCATCCCCTTCATTTCCAGGTTTTGGCCACCACAAAGAGAGCTGCTATAAATATTTTTGTACATGTGGTATCCTTTCCCATTTTTATGATCTCTTGGGAATACAGTCTTAGAAGCGATATTGCTGGGTCAAAGGGTATGCACATTTTTGCAGCCCTTTGGGCATGGTTCCAAATTGCTATCCAGAAGGGTTAGATCAGCTCACAGCTCCATCTGTTCACACAGCCAGGGCAATCAGCAGACACTAGTGCGGATAGGCATTGACCAGAGGCTGAGTCTACTCGTGCTCTAATACAGCCCTCCGGGAGGAGACAACCTCCAACAGTCATCCCACCCTTCCCCTACACTGCACCCTGAGAGCTTCAGTATATCCCCAGGGAAACAGAAAGAATGCTACTGGTCTCCACAGATACTAGCCAGCCCTAGTTCTGGTGAACACCAGGTATGCTATATCATTTTACAGCTTCCAGCTGCTTGAACCAGAGAACAAAACACACTAAACCAATAGGCAGGTCCCTAGTCCCCAGCACAAGAAGCTTGGGATAGAACCTCCAGTACTCCAGAAACATACACTCTTTTTAAGAAATGTTTATTTATTTATTTTTCATTTTCAACATTCATTTCCACATAGTTTTGAGTTCCAAATTTTCTCCAAATCTTCTCTCCCCTGCCTCCATCCCAAAATGCCACGCATTCTGATTACCCCTTCCCCCAATCTGTCCTCCCTTCTATCATGTCCCTCTCTTATCCCAATCTTCTTATCCCAATCTTCTCTCTTGTCTTGTGGGCAACATAAATTTCTATACCCCATTACCTGTATTTCTTATTTTCCAGTTGTATGCAAAAACAATTCTCAACATTTGTTCCTAAAACTTTGAGTTCCCACTTCTCTTCCTTCCTCCCTCCCCACCCATCCCCACTGAGAAAGAAAGAAATTCAATATAGATTATACATGTGTAGTGATGGAAAAGACTTCCATAATAGTCATATTGTGAAAGATTAACTATATTTCTCTCCATCCTATCATGCCCCCCATTTATTCTGTTCTTTCTTTTGACTTTGTCCCTCCCCAAAAATGTTTATTTTTAATTACCACCTTCTCCCATTTGTCCTCCCTTCTATTATTCCACACATGTACACCTCACTTATCTGCTTGATTTTCATACCAAATTGAGTGTGCATGTTATTCCCTCAAGGCAAATGTGAGGAGAGGAACCTTCACTTTTTCCCTCTCACCTTCCCCTCTACCCTTCCATTGAAAAAGTTTTTTCTTGCCTCTTTTATGAGAGATAATTTGTCCCATTCCATTTCTGCCTTTCTCCTCCCAATATATTCCTCTCTCGTCCCTTAATTTTATTTCTTTAGATGTGTGTGTGTTCATCTTTTGTTACCTAAGAAGACCATGCCATCAGAGAAATAATGACATGACTTTCATTTGACTTTTTTTGTTTTTGAATGAGGACAGTGCAGGTCATCACCCTCACTTCTCCTCCAGAGCTATCTGAATCCAGTGACCGGATGGATATTCATCAGGATGACTAGAGATGACCCAACATGAGGCAATTGGGGTTAAGTGACTTGGTCAAGGTCACAAAGCTAGTGAGTGTCAAGTGTCCAAGGTGGTATTTGAACTTAGATTCTCCTGACTCCTGCACTGGTGCTCTATCCACTGCACCACCTAGCTACCCCTATTTCTTTAGCTATCATTCCTTCCTATTCAACTCACCCTGTGCTCTCTGTCTATACATATATACATACATACACACATATATGAATACATGTATATAAATATATATGTATATATATTTATATGTGTATGGTATGTATGTGTATAATCCCTCCAACTACCCAAATACTGAGAAAAGTTTCAAGAGCTACAAATATTATCTTTCCATGTAGGAATGTAAACAGTTCAACTTTAGTAAGTCCCTTATGATTTCTCTGTCTTGTTAATCTTTTCATGCTTCTCTTGAGTCTTTTATTTAAAAGTCACATTTTCTATTCAGCTCTGGTCTTGTCATCAAGAATGCTTACAAGTCCTCTATTTCATTGAATGACCATTTTTCTCCTGAAGTACTATACTCAGTTTTGCTGGGTAGGTGATTCTTGGTTTTAATCCTGGTTCCTTTGACTTCTGGAATATCATATTCCTTGCCCTTTGATCCCTTAATGTAGAAGCTGCTAGATCTCATGTTATCCCAATTCTGTTTCCATAATACTCAAACTGTTTCTTTCTACCTGATTGCAGTATTTTCTCCTTGATCCAGGAAGTCTGAAATTTGGCTACAATATTCCTAGGTGTTTCTCTTTTTGGATCTCTTTCACAACGTGATTGGTGGGTTTTTTCAGTATTTATTTTGTCCTCTGGTTCTAGAATATCAGGGCAGTTTTCCTTGATAAGTCCATGAAAGATGATATCTAGACTTTCTCTGATGATGGCTTTCAGGTAATATCACAATTTTTAAGTTGTCTCTCCTGGATCTATTTTCCAGGTCAATTGTTTTTCCAATAAGGTATTTCATATTATCTTCTGTCATTCTTTTGGTTTTGCTTTGTAATTTCTTGGTTTCTCATAAAGTCATTAGCTTCTATTTGCTCCATTCCAATTATTAAAGAACTATTTTCTTCAGTGAGCTTTTGAGTGTCCTTTTCCATTTGGCTAATTCTGCTTTCTAAAGCATTCTTCTTCTAACTGGCTTTTTGGACCTCTTTTTCCAGTTGAGTTAACCTATTTTTAAAGGTGTTATTTTCTTCAGCATTTTTTTGAGTCTTCTTTCCAAGTTGTTGATTTGATTTTTATGATTTTCTTGTATCACTCTTCATTTCTCTTCCCAGTTTTTTTCCCACCTCTTGATTTTCAAAATACTTTTTAAGGTCTTCCATGGCCTGAGATGATTGCATATTTATTTTTGAGGTTTTAGATCAGAAGTCTTGACTTTTGTGTCTGATGGTACTCTGATGGTAACCATTTTCCTTCCTCATCTGAAAGGATGGAATACCTGTTCACCAAGAAAATAACCTTCTATAATTCTACTGTATTTCTCTTTTCTGGGCTTTTTTACTAGCCAGTTACTTGACCTTTGAAACGTTTGTCGAGAGAGGTATACTCTGGAGACCTGCAAGTTCTCAGCTCCTCCAAGGTGGCACAATCAAGGGAGAGGAGTTTACTCCTCTCCTGACCTGCACTGTGGTCTGGGAACTACCAAAGCTTTTCTGCCCAGGATCTGCAATTAGAATTCCCTTTCCAGAACCTTCATTAGCTCCAACACACCAGCCAGCACTCTTCCTCAGTCCATGGCCACCACTCAGGATTGAGACCCAAGATCAGCAGCTCAATTCCCCCAGAGGCTTTTGATTGAGTGCTCCAAAAATGGGTGCTGATGCTACTGACACCATTACCTGGGGCCAGTGCTAGAGGAGGACCCTACTCCCTTCTCACCCAGGTGAAAAAGCTTTCTCACTGACCTTTGGAGCTATCTCTGGCATTTGTAGGTTGAAGGATCTGAGAACTGCACCTGCTGCCGAGGATTCCACTCCTGAGGCCTGTTCCAGTCCTGTTCCTGCTGGTGTCATACGGTCAAGGCTGGGCTGGGCTCCATGGACTGCACTCCACTCTATGCCTTGTGTGATAGACATTTCCTGTTGGCCTTCCAGGCTACCTTGGCCTGGAAATCTCTTTCACTCTGTTGTTTTGTGGCTTATGCTGCCTAGAATTTGTTTAGAATCATTTTTTACAGGTATTTTATGAGCTATGAGGAAAGATCTAGAGTATGTGCATCTTTCTACTCCACCATCTTGGCTCTGTCCTGTAGACATCCACTTTAAAAGCAATGAAAATGGCAATCACAATGAGCAAGAAACAAATGAGAAGAGCCATAGATTCCTACCTTGGGGAAGATTAAAATATAAATCCAGAAGAAAACCATATTGACAGTATACCCATATGTGAAAACTCAAAAGGGAATAAGAACTGGTCTCAAGCCCAAAAAGCATTCTTGGAAGAATTCAAGAAGGATTTTCAAAATGAAATTAGAGAGGTAGAAGAAAAACTGATCAATTCTTATAAAAATATAATTGGCAAAATGAAAAAAAAATCATGGAAGAAAACAACTTTTTTGAAAAGCAAAAATGGACAAAATGGATAAAGATGTACAAAACCCAAATGGAGAAAATAACTCCTTAAAAAGTAAAATTCACCAAATACAAAGGGAGGTACAAAAGCTAACTGGAGAAAACAATTACTAAAAAATTAGAATTGGGCGAGTAGAAGCTAACAACTACATGAAATATCAGGAAACAGTCAAACAAAATCTAAAGAATGAAGAAATAGAAGAAAATGTAAATTACCTCACTAGAAAAAGATTGAATTGGAAAATAAATACAGGAAAGTTAATTTAAGAGTTAGTGGTCTGCTAGAAATTATTAGTCATGAAGAAAAAAAGAGCCTGAAAAGTATCTTCCAAGAAATTATCAAGGAAATCTACCCTGAGGTCCTGGAACCAGAGGATAAAATGGTCACCAAAAGAATCCTCAGATCATCTCCTGAAAGAGATCTCAAATAGAAAACATCAAGGAATATCTTAGCCAAATTTCAAAATTTTCAAGTCAAGGAGGAAATACCACAAATAGAAAGAAACAATTCAAATATCATGGAAGTAGAAATATCATGGAACCTAGCAACTTATACAGTAAGGTTTGGAAGAATTGGAATATTATATTCTGTAAGGCAAAGAAACTTGGAATACAACCAATTTTCAACTACCTTGAAAAACTGAGCATAAAATTTTAGGCAAGGAGATGGATATTGAATGAAATAAGGGACTTCCAGATATTCCTGATAAAAAGGCCAGAGCTCATATCAAGTGGTTTTGATAATTGCTGCTTTATACTACAATTTGAGATCTGGTAGGGCTAGGCTACCTTCCCTAGAATTTCTTTTCATTAGTTCCCTTGATGTTCTGACCTTTTGTTCTTCCAGATGAATTTTAATAAACCCAAGGATTCCAGCTTCCGGGATAAGAACTCACTGTTCAACCAGGACCAAGAAAAATTGCTGGGAAACTGTGGCAGACAACCTGCTTCCCCATGTGGCTCTAAAATGAGTAGTGAGTCAAATGTGCAAGAACTCAAGTCACTCCCCAATTGATAAATGGTCAAAGGATATGAACAGGCAGTTTTCAGAGGAAGAAAACAAAGCTATCTATAGTCATATGAATAAAATGCTTTAAATCACTATTGATTAGGTAAATGCAAATCAAAATAGCTCTGAGATATTACATCAAACCTATCAAATTGACTAACATGACAAAACAGAATGATGGACAATGGTGGAGAAGATGTAAGAGAGTTGGAACACTAATTCATTGTTGGTGGAGCCATGAGCTGATCCAACCATTCTGGAGAGCAATTTGGAACTATGCCCAAAATGCTATAAAAATGTGAACACCCAGCACTATCACTTCTAGGTCTGTGTCCCCAAGAGATCCTAAAAATGGGAAAAGGTCTCACATGTACAAAAATATTTATAGCACCTCTTTTTGTGGTGACTAAGAACTGGAAAGTGAGGGAATATCCATCAATTGGGTAACGTCTGAACAAGTTGTGGTAAACAAATGAAATGAAATACTATTGTACTATTAAAAATGATGAACAGGTGGATTTCAGAAAAATCTGGGAAGGCATATGAATTGATGCTGAGTGAAATGAGCAGAACTAGGAGAACATTATATGCAGTTACAGCCACATTGTGCAAGGACTGTTTCTGCTGGACTTAACCCTTCACAGTAATGCAAGGACCTAAAACATTCCCAAAGGACTCTTGATGCAAAATGCTATCCACATCCACTAAAGAACTATGGAATCAGAACATAGAATGAAACAGAGTATTTCCTCTTCTGTTATGTTTTGTTTTGTTTTTTCTCATGGTTTTTCCCATTTTAATTTTTCAATGCCACAGGACTAATGTTTTTTACATTAGTCACATGTGTTTAATAAGAATGCATGCCATCTCAGGGAGTGAGGGGAAGAAAATTTAAAACTTACATAAGTGATTGTTGAAAAGTGAAAACAAATAAATTAATTAAATAAAAAAAGAAAGTGGCACACTCTGGAGATACTGTCCACATATGACATGGAAGGGCTATCTATAAATGTGTGGACTACTTTTAAAAAAATCAGAGCACTATTTAGGGATTTAGCACCTTATTCCATACCCCATTAGTCCCAGGGATTTTGAGGACACATATAATATACACATGCATCGTGGGTAGAAATCTGGTTAACTCTTCTAGGCTGTAATCCTCCTAGATGACCTTGCGTGGATTAGGCCCAGAGAGTCTTAAGGGTGAGAGATGTTTTTAGTCTAGACCTTAGAGGAATAGCAAGTGGAAGAAAATATTGTTTCCTATTCATTCCTATTCCTATTCATAAATTAGGGACTAAACCTTAAAAAGTCAAATGGTAATTGGGGTGGTCTTAGAAAAGGAAATTAATTGGAAGAAGTTGAAGTAATTATTTCTCAAAATATTAAATGAAGTATTGTAATGAGAGAGAATTAAAAAAAGACTGAATTGAGCAAGAGAAAGTGGGAAGGGTCAAAACCACTTGGTATTGGCTAAGAAACAGAGGGGTAGACAAATGGAATAGGCTTGGCACTCAAGACACAGTAGGCAAGGAATATAGCAACCTCCTGTTTGATAAACCCAAAGATCCCAGCTTCTGGGATAAGAACTCATTGTTCGACAAAAATTGCTGGGAAAACTGGTTAACTGTGTGGCGGAAATTAGGCATAGACCCATACCTGACACTGTACACAAGAGTAAAGTCCAAATGGGTACATGATTTAGGTATAAAGATTGATACCATGAATAAACTGGAGAAGCAAGGTATAGTGTATTTATCAGATTTATGGAGAGGGGAAGAATTTTTTTCTAAAGAAACGATAGAAAGCATTATGAAATGCAAGATTGATAATTTTGATTACTTTAAACTGAAAAGTTTTTGCACAACCAAATCCAATGCAACCAAAATTCGGAGGGAGGTAGTAAACTGGGAAAAAATTTTTACAGCTAAGCTCGGAGATAAAGGCCTCATTTCTAGAATATATAGAGAACTGACTCAAATATATAACCATCCAAGTCATTCCCCAATTGATAAATGGTCAAAGGATATGAACAAGCAATTTTCAGGGGAAGAAATCAAAGATATCTATAATCATATGAAAAAGTGCTCTAAATCACTATTGATTAGAGAGATGCAAATCAAAACAACTCTGAGGTACCACATCACACCTGTAAGATTGGCAAACATGGCAGAACAAGAAAATGATAAATGCTGGAGAGGATGTGGGAGAGTTGGAACACTAATTCATTGTTGGTGGAGCTGTGAGATCATCCAACCCTTCTGGAGAACGGTTTGGAACTATGCCCAAAGGGCTACAAAAATGTGCATACCCTTTGACCCAGAAATATCGCTACTAGGACTGTATCCCCAAGAGATTATAAAAACGGAAAAGGGTCCCACGTGTACAAAAATATTTATAGCAGCACTCTTTGTGGTAGCCAAAAACTGGAAGTCAAGGGGATGCCCATCAATTGGGGAATGGCTGAATAAATTATGGTATATGAATGTAATGGAGTACTATTGTGCCATAAGAAATGATGAACAAGAAGACTTCAGGGAGGCCTGGAAGGACTTATATGATCTGATGCTGAGCAAAAGGAGCAGAACCAGGAGAACTTTGTGCACAGCAACGACCACAGTGTGCGAGAGTTTTTTCTGATAGACTTGGAACTTTGTAATAACACAAGAACTTACTGAGAAAAAAAAAAAATCCTAATGTCGGTCTTCTAAGGCAAAATGCCTTCCACACTCAGAGAAAGAAATGTGGAAGTCATCTGCAGAATGTAGCAGATCATGTTTGTGTGTGGGTGGGTTTCAATGTATTATGTGTTGATTTGTTATATGATTTCTTCCATTTATTTCAGTTCGACTACGTAGCATGAATATAGTGAAAATGTGCTCAGTAGGAAAGTATATGTAGAACCTAAACAGAATTGTATGCTGTCATGGGGAGGGAGAGGGGTATTGGGGGAAGGGTGGGGGGGATAAAATCTTAACTTTAAGGAAATGATTATAAAACATTAAAAAAAAATAAAAAATAAAAATAAATAAAAAAAAGAAAGAAAGTGGGAAGGGGTAGAAATAAAAAAGTAAGCAAAGGAAGGGAAGAAAGGCAAAGGAAGAAGCATCTAGTGAAAATGTTTGAGGAGAGGTGTGCAGGAAATTCAGGTCTGACTAACAATGACTAACATGGGATGGCCAATCATTTCGAGGTTAGGAAGGTGGCTAATTCCCTAGCTGTTTTCAAAGTTCATAGTTCTCTTTGTGCATTACTAAGGATCATAGCATGCCATAGCATGGCTGGGTTAATTTATACTTTAAGCTTACATCATGGAAGTCATATGTAAATCTTGTATCAGTGTTCTTTTATCTCTTTATATAGCCATTGTGACATAGAGGACATTGATGTAAACTCATTGTGCTTAAGGATTGGTCCAATCAATTATGCCAAAAGGGCTACAAAAATGTGCATACACTTTGACCCAAAAATATCATTTCTAAATCTGTATGCCCAAGACATCATTAAAAATGGAAAATATCCTACATACACAAAAATATTTATAGCAGTTCTTTTTGTGGTGGCTAGGAACTAAAAATCAAGGGACTGCCCATCAATTGGGGAATGGTTGAAAAAGTTGTGGTCTACAAATGTAAAGGAATACCATTGTGCTATAAGAAATGATGAATAGTTGGACTTTAGAAAAACCTGGAAAGATTTATATGAACTGATACTGAGTGAAATGAACAGAACCAAGAGAACATTATGCACTAACATACACTCCACAGTGTGCGAGGATTGTTTCTGATACACTTAGTAAGCCCTTCACAACAATGCAATGATGTAAAACTATCCCAACGGACTCTAGATGCAAAATGCTATCCACATTCAAAGAAAAAAGTGTGGAATTGGAATGGAAAATGAAGCACAATTCTCTTGTGTTATATTTTGGTTTTTTTCTACAAACTTAGTTGGGCTTTTAGCCAATGTTCTCATTGAAAAAGGAAAGAAAATGTTCTGTTGGATGTCCATCTTCCCATAACTGATGAGGTGGTGGGTTTCACAACTCCTTTTCTTCACACTTACTAATTAAAGTCACTAGAGTTAAGATTCTTTGAATTCTTACTCCAAGATAATCCTTGATTTCATTGCTAACAACTCCGAAGCAGTTAATAATGAAACATCTTCGTCCAATGAAAAATAAAGCAGAAATAATTTTGTTTCAATATGATGACACATTTTATGGCTGCCTTTAACCATACAAATTGTTAATAATAACCATAAACTATAATATGCAAAATTATCCAGTAAAATTAAACAGAAATTGAACAAAAAAAGTAAGCCACTTCATGTCTCTGAGCCTTTGTTTTCTCACATATTCTCTCACTTTTTTCCTCCCTACCATCCTGTCCAGTTTCAAATTCTCTCTTCCTTTTGGAAAAAATATTACCTGCCAAGTAAGCAAAATAATAAAAAATTTCCTATAGGTGACCACTGTGACTTCATGTCACCAAAAAATTTTATTGGATGGTAGACAAATTTTTTTTACTGAAATTTTCATGGTCCTTGTACCCCACAGATCTACCTAGGTAGACATATTCACTTTTAGGTCAAGTCAACCAGCATTTATTATGTGTCTGTCATTTTGCTAAGCATGGGGAATTCAAAGAAAGGCATAAGACAGCCCTCTTCCCTCAAGAAGTTCTCATTCTAAAGGGGGAGACGCTAAGCAAACAATTATGTGTACATAAGATAAGTGTTCAATGTTTTTCTCAGAAAGAACTTAAAGATCTTTTGCTGATAGCCATGGTAGGAGTGCTTTTTTGGAAACATTAATAATTAATAAAAATTAATTATGATTTGAATTGAATTGAAATCACTGCAAGTTTCCTGACTGTTGGTATTTGTGATGTCATCACTCAGAAACTGTTTTTTAAAATATGAACATTCTACAGACAGAGCAGTGATGTCATCACTCAGCAACCATTTCTTTGAAACGTCAACCTTCTACTGGCATAGCATTGTAGCCATTTACTAAAACAAAGGATTCTTCTACAGATTGGTCTTGAATTTGTATTTTTCTTTTTTACTGGTAAGGTAAAAACTTTGGAATTCTTTATCCCCTAGATAAAGTATAATATTCCATATACTTCTAATTACAAGACACTATATCATTTTTAAGACTACACTGGAAAAAGCTAAGACATACAACCATCAAAAGCATGCCTGAGTCATCTGATCTCAAAGCATCTTTCTAGTATATAGTGCTTATAGTTAAGTCATGTTATATGTGCAAGTGTATGTGTGCATATATAAGTACATATTTAGTTATATATTTCTATGTGTAGTTGTATACATACAAGCATATACATGTACATACAAATATTTGTGTATATATATATATATATATAATATATATATATTTTTTTTTTTTTCCCCAAGTTAATGGTAGCCTTCTTCCATGTGAGATTTGGAGCAATGAGGAAAAAAGTAAAATGTGCACAGCAGAGAACAAAAGAAAACTAAGAAAATAAAACTGCCACCAAAAATTGAGTAATATTTATTGTCAGCTTTCTTCAAATAGAAATTTATTTCCATATGTTTTGAAAGTAGGGAGCACATGGCTATGCTTTTTGTATTTTTGTTATTTTGTATTATTTTAGTTTTAGTATTTATGTTTGTTTCTTTTTTCTTTCCCTATTTTGTATTTAATTTTATTTATTAAAAATATTACAAATGAAAATAAATAGCCATAAAAATGTGTTCTAGACATTATATTTCAAAGGTTCCAAAAAATGTTCAGTTAAAATTTGGTGAACATTTTATAGAGATGGGACTAAAACCTGCCATAGAGGACAACACAGTTGTATTGAGACTTTTCTGATATATTCAACATATTTTACTGGATATAATATGTCCACATCTTGGGGTTTTTTTCTCAGAAAGAAAATCAATGACATTTTCATTGAGAAAATTTTCCCTTTGCACCAGAAATGTTCATAAAATAAGAACATAGAAAACATCACCATCTATAGGGTCAGAGCTAAGTGGACTTAGGTTAGGAAGTTGCATGATGTGATTAAATAATCTTAGGGAAATGTTATAACTTTTGAGCCCCAGTTTCCTCTGCCAAGCAAGTGAAAAGTAATAATACCTTTGATCTCTGCATCACAGCAATATGATGAGGATTAAATTGGGCTAGATGATAATACTTTTGAAGGGATTCTGTGAACATCAGAAGATTAGACACTAGAAAGGTATTTTTATTATTATGTCATCAGTATTTGAGGGGCAGGCACCAGAAGACCACAAATGTCTCAATCTATTATGTCACCCTTACCCTTCACTCATTATAGAGGACTACAATCATCCCTCTTGGATTCATCTTGCAAATTCTTTAGGTTGAGAACAGCAATGTATTAATAGTCATTAGGATAATATTAGACTCGCATTGCTTTGGGTTACAGCAGGGATCTCTTAGAAACTATGGACCTGAGCAAGGTTTTGAGTAAACATTGAAAGGGACATGATTTGGAAAGAGTAGGACAAACTGGGGTCTGGCAATGAGGGTGAAGGGCATTCTGGGGCACTTGGCACCCCCTGTGGAATATGGAAAAGGGAAATGAGAGGACACCATAAACATACATTGCTTAATTATAGCACAAAATTTCCTAGGGATAATCGACTCTTTTGTCCTCTTTGAAGTTAGTGCCATTAAAGGAACACAAGTTTACATACTTCACAATTTTACCTTAATCAAGGATCCCCAGATCTCCAGAGTTAGAAAGAAATATCCCAATTGGAACAATCCTATCCTGAAGCATAAATAGGTACTCAAATGTATACATTTTAAACATGGATAGTCCTATGCTAAGTTGTGAAGGAGGTAAAGTTTGTTTTTATGAAACCTCTTCTTTCTGCCCCTTCTTCCCACCTACATTTCTTTGTCACCTTCCTTCCTTTTGAAAGTGATACCCAGTTGCTCTCTACCAGCTAGCTCAAGGGCTGTTATTAGTTTCATACCCAAGTCTGTCCCCCTAGAGGACATAATCCAAAAACAGGATTATACATTTTTCACTTCTCATCCCACGTATTTTATATGATTGACAAAATTTTGTTCTCAGAAACTGATTAATTAGAACAAAGATGTGAATGACTTATGTTATTCCTTTCAGAGACCACTTTTTTTAACTATAGAGTCCTACCCTCATTTCATAAGCCCCTTTGGTTGTGGCCAGACATCCTGAGGGTCTTCCTCTCCACCCCAAGTTCGATTCTTTTTTGAAGACACAGTAGGTCATATTCTGCCTCACTGCTTAACTAGCCTTAATGACTGAATTGAGGTTGCCTTAGAGAAATTGAGACCAGGGAGTACCTTAGCTTAAAATGATTAATGTCTCCCACTCCATCAGGGGACAGCTCCAGGGGTCCTAACCTATGTTTCGCCCAGGATTCAGATGACTCTTGAGCAGAGTGCTGGGTTGATGACTTTGCATAGCTCTCTCTCACTTTAATCCAATTCACTTGCTCCTGATGTCACTGTTCCTCTTTGATAATGAAGGATAAACAACATTCAATGCCGATAGCACAATTACATGTGATAGTAAAACAATTTAACATATGAGATTCCTATATCATACAATTTATATATTTTGCCATATGTGCAGGTACATGGCACAGTATAAACATACATACACACACATACATGCATGCAAATATTTAAATATACATACATGATATACACAAATATGTATGTGTATAAACATAAGTTACTGCAACAGTTACAACAGTTACACATTGTCTTTTGATCATCTTTTAAGATACAAAGCCCACCTTCTTGACTCCTAGCAGCACAAGTAGCAAAATTCAACTAGGGCAACTCCTGGGAGAACTTACTAAATAGTGAGGAGACTACAGTAGAACCTCTCTGAAGACTTTGCTGTCACCCCTGCATGGATCTTGTGGCCTCCTCTCTATTGACATACATATATGTCTCCTCACAGAACCAGCTGTATCACTGATAGATCCATTTCAAGCTTCTACTTCCTCTGGCATGGCAGACAAGTTTAAAAGTCAATCAGAATCTGGGAAAACTGTTGGTAACCAACGAAAGGGTCTATGTCACACCTTCTTCTCAAAAATGAGGTATCTCTTCTGTGGCAAATCTCAGAGAAACAGAGCAACCCAAACCCTACATTCCAATCCCTACAAAATATAACATTATGTAATAGTTTTTTACATACTTTGTTCAAGTTTTAGCCTATGTTCTCACTGAAAAGGAAAGGAAAATGTTCTGTTGTATGTCCATCTCCCCATAACTGAAGAAGAGGTGGGTTTCAAAATCCCTTTTCTTCATGCTTTCTAGTAAAAGTCACTAGAATTAAGACCCTTTGAATCATTTCCCCCTATATAATCCTTGATTTTCTTACTTACAACTCTGAAGCAATTAATAATGAAACATTTTCTTCCAATGAAAATTACAGATTTAATTTTGTTTCAATACTTACAATTAATTTTATGACTGCTTCTAACTGTAGATATAATCAGTTAATACTAATTTATTCACCCCACCAACATATTTTGTAGTTCATATTCTAAAGAAATTGACCTAGAACTCAATAACAAAGTGTCCCCTCAGAAAGATACAAGGAAAGGGGGTATAAAGGCTAAAAACGTTAACTCTACTCCCCACCCTACTAAGGGTAAGGACAGTGAGCATTCTACTTTAATGTTACCAGTTAATCAGATTAAACTGTACACTCATTTATAAAAATTCTACATCAACCTAAAATGTTCTAATCCTCTTATTAAATCAAGGATTGTCTCAGAAGGGAAAATATCTGGTATTAATCTTAGTGATAAGGTAGAGATAACGTAAAGATTTTATTCCCTACCCTTTGAAAAAGTATTGGATTAGCTCTCAAGAAGACTGAGGTTTAAGTCCTGGTACTGCTAGTAACTTTCTATGTGATGTTGAATACTTGCTTCCAGAAAAGACAATTTAGGAGAGGTTTTTGGTTTTTATTGATCAATTCAAATATTTAAATGTTGTCATCATAAAGAAGTGTTCTACTTAGTTTCAAAGGGAAGAATTAGGCAGATAAAGGAACATATATTTTGACCCACCTATAAAGAGGTATTCCCTAATAATTAGAACTTTCAAAAGAACAATGGACTGTCTTTAAGGTAGCAAGCTCTCTATCCCTAGAAATCTTCAGGCAAAGTATAGATGAACCTTTGACAAGAATTTTAATAAGAAACTCATGCATGAGAGAGTAATTAAATTTATTATGCTCTGAGGTCTGAATATTTCAACGTTTTTGGATGGTTCTTCACTTAGAGGCAGCCTAATATAGAGGAAATCATACTACCATGTCTTACTGATGGGAGACCCAGTTTAGAATTCCAATTCTGCTACTGTGTGACTGTTTCTTTGTCCATAGCTTAATGTTGTCTAAGACTCCCAAATATCTACTCTTAAGTGACATTTGTTTACAGACATATAGGAAAATTTTTTCTATTTTCTCTTTCTTCTCTCTCTCTCTCTCTCTCTCTCCCGATATAAGAACCTAGGTATAAACAGGCTAGGTTTAGGATACGTTTGAAATAATTACAGAAAGAATGCACTAGAATTAAGGAAATTATAGGAAAGTCTTGGTGAAGGTAGGATTTTAGGTGGGAATTTAAGGGATCAAGGAAAGCCAGGAAATGGCTATGAGGAGGAGGGCATTCTGACAATGTGCTGCAATGAGAGAAATTGCCTGGAACTGAGGGATAAATTTTCTTGTTTGAAGAAAAATAAGGAGGTCAATTTCATAGGAACTCAAGAGCATAGGGAGAACCCTCCATACTAATTTCTTCCTTCCTTTCTTTCTTCCTTCTTTCTTTCCCTTCCTTCCTCCATTTCTCCCTTCCTCCCCTCCTTCCTCCCTCCTCCTCTCATCTGTAAAATGGGGATACACTGCAGAAGGAAATGGCAAACCACTCCAGTGTCTTTATCAAATCTCCACAAACAAAATCCATGAAGTCAATTAGTATTGGACATGACTGAATGAGTGCACAACAGCAGCAGCACCAAAAACAGAGAGACTGAGTTTTCTAAGAACTTGGGGTACCTCAGATCAGAGTGTTACAAAGAGCCCTTATAGCACTCCAGATTGATTTGTAACAAACAAAACTATTTAAGGTTAATCAACCATAACTGCAACCAATCTGATAATACAATTTCAGGAAAGTTCTTAAATCTCTAGAGCATGGTCACTTAAGAAGTGCTTCTTAAGAACCTTCTCTGGATCAGTGCTTTTTGTTGTAATTAATGTGGCCCACATACTAGATAGAAGTTCTGCAAAACTGATATTTGTCACTGACAGCTTCAAACTAGCTTCCTCCAGCTAATCTATCACTTTCATCGGTCTCTCCTTATGTTCTTCCAGGGTCTTATCCAAGACAGTGATGTCATCAAGGTAGACTAAGACTTCTAGATAGTTCATGTCTTCAGTCACTTTTTCTATCAGCTTTTGAAAAGTGGATGGTGCCCTCCAGATACTTGGGGGCATTTACTCAAATTGTTAAAATCCAGCTGGATGATGAAAGCAGTCTTTTGCTTGTTTTCATCAGACATAGGAATCTAGTGATATCCACCATGCAGGTCTAAAATTGAAAACCACTGGCTGTCTAGTGGAACTTCCAATTAGTACTGACACTCCAGTGAGTGTTGGAGCATCTGAACATACCTAACCTGCCTGAGATAATTATTGATTATCTGTTTTCTAGTGTCAACATTTGTCATAATTTCATTAGACTTTAATAGGCTTGAAATCTTGAAAATTGATAACTTTACCAAAATATATTCTGGGGTTTCATCAAGGTTCTTGTGATCAATTTATCTTCTTCTGATGGTTATTTAACTGAGAGTAGAATATATTTTCTTGTTGCATTTCGGTTACAGAAAGATTCATTCAAAAAATGTTGTAACTTACAGCTTAGAAATTGTTCTTCCCTTTATTTGGCACTAGAGGGAGCACTTGTAATAAAGGAAAAATAAATATCTCAGCAACTTCGAGAAATACAAAATTGGCTCATAACAATTATGGTGAAAATGGTGATGATGATAATGATGAGGATGAGGATGATGATGATGATGATGATGATGATGATGATGATGATGATGATGATGATGGTGATGATGATAACCAAGACCTATAGTAAATGTTTCAAATTAAACTAGATGGAAATTGAACAAAATGAGTAAATCGCTTCATGTTTCTGGGACTCAGTTTTCTCACAGATTCTCCCACTTTTTCTCTTCTTAAAGTCCTCTCCAGTTTCAACTCTTATCATGCTCTGGAAGTAAATGGAATCTGTCCTAGTAACCAATATAATAAGAAATCTTCTATCAGTGAGCTGTGGCTCAATTTCAATGCAAAATTTTATTGGATGGATGTTAGACAAATTTTCCTTATAAATTTTTACTGAAATTTTCATTTTTCTTGCTCCTCATGAATTTATTAAGGTGGACACTTTCACTATAGGTCATACTAAGTCAACCAGCATTCATTAAGTGTCAACTATGTGTCAGTCTCTGTTAGGCATGGTGGATTTAAAGAAAGGTATAAGAAAGTCCCTGCCTTCAAGTAGCTCCCATTCTAATGGAGGAGAAAACAAGCAAATAACCATTTACATGTAAGATAAACGTTTAATAGTGTTTCTCAGAAAGAAGGTAAGGATCGTTTGCTGAAAGTTATGGTAGGACTGTTTTGGGGGAACCATTCATAATGTGTACTAGGTTAGCAGAGAAGAATATTGATGTTATTTGCTTCCCATTTGAGTGGCTATGGTGGGACAGTTGTTTTTTAGTTCAATCCAAAAGGTTTCTGCTAAAGGATGAAATACTTAGGCTGCAATTTCTCTTTTCAGTGTCCTTTCATCCCATCCCTTGAAGAAGTTTCCTCTCCAAAACATCTGGAGGAGTCTGAAAGAGGAGTTGACCCAGTCCATACAGACCATATAGACCTGCTGGAGAAAGATAAGAAGACATTTCAGATAGATGTTCGTGGACCATTTACCAACAGAGTGTTCAGGAGAAGGTCTTCCTCAATAGATTTATAGGCAGAACAAACTGATTATTTGCTGTCCCACAACTTACTAACCATTTATTGACTCTGCTGATGGCAGTGATGGTGATGATAATAATAAAAAAATAAGAAGAATAATAACCATAAATCTATATTGTTCAAGTCTCTCTACCCAAAGACTTTGAATTTTATGAACAGCAAGGTGTCCTTCAGGCAGAATGCCACATATTGGAGAGTGAGCCAGCTGCTTCTTAGGAGGCATGCATGAAATAAAAATAATCAACAATTACATATGACTTTAATTTTTTAGGGTATCCCTGAAACAATTAAGTTTAAAACAACAGTAAGGGGGGCAGAGCCAAGATGGCGGAGTAGAAGGACGCACGTTTACAAGCTCCGAAACCAAAGCCCATAGAATTAATGTAAAAAGAGACCCCCATAACTTCTGGGTCAATACAAGGTGTGCAGAACCAGAGTGGAAGAGATTTCTGTGCCAGAGAGCCCTGAAGAGGCGTCCCCGGGATCCGTCGCGCCCCGGAAAGTGGACCCCACCCCAACGCTGCCCTGGCCGCGGCCCCAGAGAAGCTGACCCGAGCAGGCTTCAGGAACAGAAGCTCCGGCAGCCGGGAAAGTCCCTCCGCCCACAGAAGCTACAGGTCAGTGAGAAAGAAGGCTGGGCTAGAGGAGGGGAGCAGAGCGTCTCCGTGACTCAGGCCCCCTCAGGAGGAAGCAGCGGAGGCAGAGGGGTGGGCAGCGGCTGAGGTGGCAGCGGCCGGGACTCAGGAATCCCCCACCAGCAGGCAAGACCTTCATTACGGAAGGTTTCTGCATGAACGGCCTGAGGGGGCTGAGCCTGGGAGAGGGACCTGCCCCCACCCCGCTCCATTCCTGAAAGTCTCTGCATAAAGCCCCTGAGGGAACTGAGCCTGGGAAGCGACCCTGCCTCCACCCCAGCACCAGAACTAAAGCTTGCCGCGGAAAGCCCATTTGAATCTCAGAGGCCAAGCACTAGCTGGGAGGATCCAGGCGGGGTTGGAAAGGAATCTCAGAAGTCAAGTAACTGGCTGGGAAAATGCCTAGAAAAGCGAAGAAAAATAAGACTATAGAGAGTTTTTTCCAACAAATGCAAATAATCCCGACCTTCGGATCTGATGACGAGGACGTATTCTTGCCATCAGGGAAAGACGTGGAGGGCGGGGCCTCAGTATCCCAGAAACCCCAGAGGGGTGGTGGGTGGGCTCAGGCCTTGGAAGAGCTCAAAAAGGATTTTGAAAAGCAAGTTAGACAGGTGGAGGAAAAACTGGGAAGAGAAATGACAGAGATGCAAGAAAAGCATGAAAAATGGGTCAATACCTTGGTAAAGGAGACCCAAAAAAATGCTGAGGAAATTAACACCTTTAAAAATAGGCTCACTCAATTGGCAAAAGAGGTTCAAAAAGCCAATGAGGAGAAGAATGCTTTCAAAAGCAGAATGAGCCAAATGGAAAAAGAGGCTCAAAAGCTCACTGAAGAAAATAGTTCTCTCAAAATTAGAATGGAACAGATGGAGTCTAATGACTTTACGAGAAATCAAGAAATCACCAAACAAAACCAAAAGAATGAAAAAATGGAAGAGAAGGTGAAATATCTCATGGGAAAAACAACTGACCTGGAAAATAGATCCAGGAGAGACAATTTAAAAATTATGGGACTACCTGAAAGTCATGATCAAAAAAAGAGCCTACACATCATCTTCCATGAAATTATCAAGGAAAACTGCCCTGAGATTCTACAACCAGAGGGCAAAATAAGTATTGAAAGAATCCATCGATCACCACCTGAAAGAGATCCAAAAAGAGAAACTCCTAGGAACATTGTGGCCAAATTCCAGAACTCCCAGGTCAAGGAGAAAATCTTGCAAGCAGCTAGAAAGAAACAATTTCAGTACTGTGGAAATACAATCAGGATAACTCAAGATCTAGCAGCTTCTACATTAAGGGATCGAAGGGCGTGGAATAGGATATTCCAGAAGGCAAAGGAACTAGGACTCAAACCAAGAATCACCTACCCAGAAAAACTGAGTATAATACTTCAGGGGAAAATATGGTCTTTCAATGAAACAGAGGGCTTTCAATCATTCTTGATGAAAAGACCAGAGCTGAAAAGAAAATTTGACTTCCAAACACAAGAATGAGAAGAAGCATGAAAAAGTAAACAGCAAAGAGAAGTCTTAAGGGACTTACCAGAAGTGAACTGTTTACATTTCTACATGGAAAGACAATATTTGTAACTCTTAAAACTTTTCAGTATCTGGGTAGTTGGTGGGACCACACACACACATGTACACACATCCACGCACATACATATACACACATGCACACACATACACATACACACATGCACACACACACAGAGACAGAGAGCACAGAGTGAACTGAATAGGATGGGACCATAGCTTAAAAGAAATTAAGGTAAATGGTGAGAGAGAAATGTAGTGGGAGGAAAGTGGGAGTGAAATGGCATGGGGTAATTATATGTCATTTAAGAGGCAAGTAGGAGACTTTTTAGTGGAGGGATAAAGAAGAGAGCTGAGAAAAAAAAAAAAGAAGAAGTTTACCCTCATCACATTTGACTAAAGGAAGGAATAAAATGCACACTCATTTTGGTATGAAAACCTATCTTACAGTATAGGAAAGTGGGGGGGAAGGAGACAAGAAAGAGGGGGGGAATGATGGAAGGGAGGGCAAAGGGAGGAGGCAGCAATTTGAAGTCAACACTTGGGGAGGGACAGGATCAAAAGATAGAAGAGAAACAATGAGGGACAGAATAGGATGGAGGGTAATTCAGTTAGTCTTACACAACACGACTATCAGGGAAGTCATTTGCAAAATTACACAGATATGGCCTACATTGAATTGCCTGCCTTCCCAAAGGGAATGGGTGGGGAGGGAGGGATGGGGAGAATTTGGAACTCAAAGTTTTAGGAACAACTGTCTAGTATTGCTGTTGCTACTAGGAAAGAAGACATACAGTTAAGGAGGAATAGAAAGTCATCTGGCCCTACCGGAGAAAAGAGAAGATGGGGACAAGAGAAGGGAGGTATGACAGAAGAGAGGGCAGATTGGAGATAGGGAAAATTAGATTGCTTGGGGTATTGGGGTGGGGGAGGGGAGAAAAGGGGAGAAAATTTGGAACCCAAAATTTTGTGAAAATGAATGTAAAAAGTTAAATAAATAAATGAATAAATGAAGAAAGAAAGAAAGAAAGAAAGAAAGAAAGAAAGAAAGAAAGAAAGAAAGAAAGAAAGAAAGAAAGAAAGAAAGAAAGAAAGAAAGAAAGAAAGAAAGAAAGAAAGAAAGAAAGAAAGAAAGAAAGAAAAAGAAAGAAAGAATTGATCAATTTTTCTTCTACCTCTCTAATTTCACTTTTAAAATCTTTCATGAGCTCTTCCAACAATCCTCTCTGGGCCTGAAACCAGTTTATATGCCCTTTTGAGTTTTCAGATGTGGATATACTGTCAATATGGCCTTCTTCTGAATTCATATTTTGATCTTTCCTGTCCCCAAAGTAAGAATATTTGGTCTCTGTTCTTCTAATTTGTTTCATGTTCATTGTGATTGCCTTTCTCATTGCTTTAAAAGTGTATGTCTGCTTCTGGAGCACTGAGGGTTCTGTCCCAGGCTTCATGTACTGAGGGCTAAGGACCTGGTTACTGACTTTGTGTGTAGTGACCTCTGGTTCTTGCAGCTGGAAGCTATAAAATGCTGTAGTGTACCTGGTGCTCACCAGAACTGGGGTTGGCTGGTGTCTGTGGAGACTAGGGGAAGTGTTTCTGTGTTTACCTGAAGATATACTGAAGCTCTCAGGGTGAGGTTTGGGGGAATGGTGGGACGGCTGGTGGAGGTCTCCTCCTCTCTCAGGGCTCTGTTAAAGCACAGGTAGTCTCCACCTCTGATCAATATCTGTCCACACTGGTGTCTGCTGATTGCCCTGGCTGTGTGAACCCATACCTGGAGTCCTGGTGTTGGTGCTTCTCTACCCTAACACCCTAAGACTCACTATCTCCCATTGGTCTGTTGAGGTGGGGCTTGCTGCTGGTTTGCTGGGATGCCTCCCATCTTGTACTAGTCCCCTTCAGACACCTTTCCCATTACTCTCTCTAGTGTCCTGAGCAAAAAGACTGCAGTACTTTTCTTCTGACTCCTCTATTCCATGATTTTTCCTGGGGCAACATACTCTGCATTTTTCAAGGTCAAGAAGGGTGGGTAGTTGCATATACTGTTGTTTACTTTGCCATATTGTGTTCCAGATGTTTAAATACTTGACTTTCACACTTTTAATCTGTGGGCTGCTACCTTAGGAATCACTGCTGTCATTCCTACAAGCCCATTGCAGGACTGTGCTTTTCTCACTTATTTTCAACAGATCTCTGATATTTGTTGAGAAGTCTGGAAATTGCCTCAGCCATGGGTTATTCAGTCTGCTGGGGTCTGCTCTGACCCTGCTATGTTTGAATATGTGCTGGTGTAGCCCAGGAGATTTGTGCTTCTCTCCCAACCAGTTGCAATAGATCCTTCCTCTGAAAATTCCAGTCTTACTTGGGCTAGAAATCTGCTACACTCTCCCTTCCTGTGCATAATGCTACTCCAAAAATGTGTTCAGATTCACTCCCTAGAGGTATCTGAAGGAATTTGTTCAAGAAGCCAGGTGCGTCCCTCCTTTCACTCCACTATCTTAGCTCCTCAACAATCTAAGACCCTCTTTAAACAAATTACTTTGGTTGTAGGGTGAAACTCAATGCAAGCAAAACAAAGTGAGGTCTTTGGTGACAAGAGAAATTGAAGAGAAAGTCATGCAGCCAGAGAATGAAAATGTCAACAGATACGTTTTAGTACAGTGCAGAGCATGCCGAATGCTACAATACAAAGATTGGAAAGAAAGGTGAAGGAATTTGAGAAAGAGCTCTTAAAAATGAAACTGTCAAATAAAAGCTTGAAAACTCAACTAAGGCATATCATACAGTTAAGATAAGTGAGGTTTTTTCAGAAACTCACAATCAGTGTCTTTGTCATTTTTTCCCAAAGGTTCTATGTTTCATTTAAACAAACAGGATCCCTTTTTGGTCTTCACTTAAGGGAAATTGTCAAAATTTTTAATCATCTTGCTTTCCTTTGGACCTTCTCCAAGTTCTTCACTGAGCGTCCCCAAATGAACTTTTACATTTCACCAGATAATGCCATTCAATTCAGTAACAGCTGGCCTAATTCACAGAGGTCTAGACTTGAGTTGGCAGAGCAGTGTTTGAATTACCAACTCTTTGACCGTAAGAGGGATAAGCCCCAAGCCACAGTTTCTTCACCTATAAAATGGGGTAGCGAGACCTGTACTATTTATCTCATCATTTTTATTGTAAGGTTTAAAGTGGATACTAAATATGAAATTCTGTACAAATGGTGTCAGTTATTATGCACTTAGGGATTAGTCAGTGAAATTTACAGTTTACTTGAAATTGTCTATCCAGTCTTTCCCAGTCATTCCTCAATTCCTTGCTACCACAGACAATAAGAACTTTGAATCCAGAACATCATTTTATACTCTATATTGAATTTCTGGTCTGAGACACAATGCTCTGTATAATTTGCTTCACTGTGAGTAGACTCTTAAAGACTATTACATTTTTGTCAATAATGATGATATTTACTATTGTGTGTCATTGTTTCTCCATTGTGAACCACTAAGTGGATCAATGGATAGAGCCCTGACCCTGGAGTCAGGGAGACTTGAGTTCAAATCTGGCCATAGACAATTACTAGCTGTGTGATCCCAGATACTAACCTCTGCTTCACATCAGTTTCCTCAATTGTTAAATGAGATCATATTCACACCTATTCTCCAAGGTTGTTGTGAGAATCAAATGAGATGATCTTTGTAAAGTACTTGATTCAGTGCCTTGCTCTTAGTAGGTACTTCATAAATACTTGTACCATTCCCCTCCTTATATATTTCTGTAGGATTCTGGAGGGAAAATACATAACCTAGCCTGTCATAAAAAGGAGAAATAGCATCATAATCATTTTCTCCTCATACTCACAAGGAACAAACCATTGAGAAATTCCAAGAGTCTTTTAAAATGGTTGAATCAGTTAGAGAGGAGGCAGCTCAAAAAGTGATCAACATAAAAAAAAATCAGAGAAGACTGAGGAAGAAGCTGAAAAGGACAAAGAATGGCCTGTCAGACCCTGGAAACAGCCACTAATTAACTATGTATAGCAAAAAGAACCCTAGAAGAAATAGTAACATGAGAAAAACAGATAATTTTTCCTCATTACTTTCTAACAAGGAACATTTTTTTTAAAAGGAACATGTAGGGAGTGGAGTCAAGATGGCAGAGTAGAAAGACTCACGTATGCTAGCTCCAAACCCACAGCCCATATATTTCCTGCAAGAAGAACTCCCCACAAATTCTGGATCACTGCAAGGCACGCAGAAACACAGTGGAAAAGATCTCCATTCTAGAGAGCCCTGGAGAGCTGTCCCCAGGGGTCCATTGCGCCCTGGAAAGCGGAGCCCACCCCTAAGCTGCCCTGGCTGCAGCCCCAGAGGAGCAGATCCGAGCAGGCTTCAGGGACGGAATCTCCGGCAGCCGGGAAGGTCCCTCCGCCCACAGACACTACAGGTCAGTGAGAGAGACACCTAGGCTAGCCGAGAGAGGAGCGGGGTGTCTCCGTGGCTCGGGCCCCCCCGGGAGGAAGTGGTGGAGGGAGCGGCAGAAGCAGCAGCAGAGGTGGCGGCCCGGGACACCCCGAGCAGGCAGGAGCTCCCTTATCAAAGATCTCTGCATAAAGCCCCTGAGGGAACCGAGCCTGGGAGCCGGCCCTGCCCCAACCAACCCCATTACTGAAGGTCTCTGCATAAAGCCCCGGAGGGAACTGAGCCTAGGAGGCAGCCTGCCCCCATCCAAGCACCAGAACTTAAGCTCACATTGAATAGCAGCCGCACCTGCCGTGGAAAGCACATTTGAATCTCAGACCCCAAGCACTAGCTGGGCAGATCTAGTTGGGGGTGGAGAGGAATCTCAGAAGTCAAGTAACTGGCTGGGAAAATTCCCAGAAAAGGGGAGAAAAATAAGATCATAGAAGGCTACTTTGATGGGGTACAGATGTTCCCGCCTTTCAATTCTGATGATGAGGAACTATTCTTACCATCAGGGAAAGACGTGGAGGTTGGGGCCTCTGTATCCCAGACATCCCAGGTGGTCAAAGAGCTCAAAAAGGATTTTGAAAATCAAGTGAGAGAGGTGGAGGGAAAAATGGGAAGAGAAATGACAGAGATGCAAGAAAAGCATGAAAAACTGGTCAATAACTTGCTAAAGGAGACCCAAAAAAATGCTGAAGAAAATAACACCTTGAAAAATAGGCTCACTCAATTGGCAAAAGAGGTTCAAAAACCCAAGGAGGAGAAGAATGCTTTCAAAAGCAGAATTAGCCAAATGGAAAAAGAGGTTCAAAAGCTCACTGAAGATAATAGTTCTCTCAAAATTAGAATGGAACAGATGGAGGCTAATGACTTTACGAGAAACCAAGAAATCACCAAACAAAACCAAAAGAATGAAAAAATGGAAGAGAAGGTGAAATATCTCATGGGAAAAACAACTGACCTGGAAAATAGATCCAGGAGAGACAATTTAAAAATTATGGGACTACCTGAAAGCCATGATCAAAAAAAGAGCCTACACATCATCTTTCATGAAGTTATCAAGGAAAACTGCCCTGATATTCTAGAACCAGAGGGCAAAATAAGTATTGAAGGAATCCATCGATCACCACCTGAAAGAGATCCAAAAAGAGAAACTCCTAGGAACATTGTGGCCAAATTCCAGAATTCCCAGGTCAAGGAGAAAATCTTGCAAGCAGCTAGAAAGAAACAATTTCAGTATTGTGGAAATACAATCAGGATAACTCAAGATCTAGCAGCTTCTACATTAAGGGATCGAAGGGCGTGGAATAGGATATTCCAGAAGTCAAAGGAAGTAGGACTCAAACCAAGAATCACCTACCCAGCAAAACTGAGTATAATACTTCAGGGGAAAATATGGTTTTTCAATGAAATCGAGGACTTTCAAGCATTCTTGATGAAAAGACCAGAGCTGAAAAGAAAATTTGACTTTCAAACACAAGAATGAGAAGAGGCATAAAAAAGTAAACAGCAAAGAGAAGTCATAAGGGACTTACCAAATGTGAACTGTTTACATTCCTACATGGAAAGACAATATTTGTAACTCTTAAAAAGTTTCAGTATCTGGGTAGTTGGTGTGACCACACGCAGACATACACACACACACACGTACACGTGTGCATGCACACACATACACACATGCACGCACATACAAAGACAGAGAGCACAGAGTGAATTGAATAGGATGGAATCATATCTTAAAAGAAATTAAGGTAAATGGTGAGAGAGAAATGTAGTGGGAGGAAAGAGGGCGAAATGGAATGGGGTAAATTATATCTCATTCAAGATTCAAGCAGGAGACTTTTTAGTGGAGGGAAAAAGAGGAGAGCTGAGAAAAAAACAAGAAGTTTACCCTCATCACATTCGACTAAAGGAAGGAATAAAATGCACACTCATTTTGGTATGAAAACCTATCTTACAATACAGGAAAGTGGGGGAGAAGGAGATAAGCAGGGTGGGGGGGATCATGGGAGGGAGGGCAATGGGAGGAGGGAGCAATTTGAAGTCAACTCTCGGGGAGGGCCAGGATCAAAAGACAGAATAGAAACAAAGGGGGGCAGGATAGGATGGAGGGAAATACAATTAGTCTTATACAACATGACTATTATCAAAGTCATTTGCAAAACTACACAGATAGGACCTATATTGAATTGCCTGCCTTCCCAAAAGGAATGGGTGGGGAGGGAGGGATGGGGAGAATTTGGAACTCAAAGTTTTAGGAACAACTGTTTAGTATTGTTGTTGCTACTATGAAATAAGAAATACAGTCAATGGGGAATAGAAAGTCATCTGGCCCTACAGGACAAAAGAGAAGATGGGGACAAGAGAAGGGAGGGATGATAGAAGAAAGGGCAGATTGGTGATAGGGAAAATTAGATTGCTCGGTGTACTGGGGTGGGGGGAGGGGATAAAAGGGGAGAAAATTTGGAACCCAAAATTTTGTGAAAATGAATGTAAAAAGTTAAATAAATAAATTTTTATTAAAAAAATAAAATAAAAAATAAAAAACAAAAAGTAAATAAAAGGAACATGTAAGTGGCTAGACACAATTTACCATGATTTCAATTAAAAGTCACTTTCTCATATTTGTTGTCTACAAAATTATAGTCTTATACAACTACTGTGGAAATCCCTTTTGATTTTTGGACAAGGATTAATTGTCTCTCACTTGACCAAGTTTCCTAGAAAATTGTTCCTTTCTAGTGTGAAATGTCCCCATAAAATAAGATTGAATCTTCAAATGTGTTTCTTAATAGCTAATTCAATAGTAATTAGGTACCTTCTGGCAATAATCTATGCCCAATAGCTTTTATTTGAGTAAACACAACAGCAAAGAAAGTAAGTATATTTTACATTAAAATGTTTCATTATAATTTATGTTCTTTTTATGCACTCATGTTTTACAAAAAAAAGAAAAGAAAAGAAAGCATTGATCAAATTCTTTATGTTGTCACAGTGCAGTTTACTAAGGGTATATAGGGCAGCTAGGTGGTGGTGTGGACAGAGTCCTGAGTCTGAAGTAAGAAGATTTATCCTCCTGAGTTCAAATCTAATCTCAGAGAACTTACTAGCTGTATGACCCTGGGCAAAACTCTTAGCCATGTTTGTCTCAATTCCTTATCTGAAAAATGAGCTGTAGAATGAAATGGTAAATCACTACAGTATATTTGCAAAAAAAAAAAAACCCAAAACAAAGTGTCATGAAGAGTTGACATGACTGAACGATAACATTTTACTAAATCTTCAATGCACTCTTTACTCTTCAGTCATTGTTTACTGGGATATAACATATAGATAAGCAAATATAAGGTAATTAGGAGGGAGAGTGTGCATCAACAGATGGGAAGAGAAGTTTTTGTAGGAAGTGTCATAGAGGGACGCAATAAGGGACCTGAAGATTTTTAAGAACTGGAACAACAGTGACAATATCAAGCCTTAGAAAGACTATTTTGTCACCTAAGTCAAGTGTAGATTGGAGGATGGAGGTAATGGAAGACAGGAAACCAATTAAAAATCGTTTACAGTCATAAAGGTTAGCAGTGATAAGGTCAGTGTTTGCATGAATACAGAAAGTAGAATTCAAAAGCAATTTTGAGGCTAGACTCCACAAAACTTGGGAAAGGATTATATTACATTTGCTTTTGTGTGTTTCATATAGCCCCTATTTAACAGTAAGGTGCCCAGCATACACACAGGAGGGCCTGCTGTACAGGTTCGTAGATCCACTTTTCTAAAAGAAAAGAAATATTTGAGGCATCAACAATCTATTTTAATCAACCACAAATATCATTCAGGGGAAAAAGTCAGTACCCAGAACTTCAGACAAAATACAGAGAAATAAAAATCAACAGACAAGACTTCCAACTGTCTGACCATAAGTCATAGTTACCAGAGAGAGAAGCACCTACATCTGGGTTTTCAAAGCCAGGGGGATCCTTAGCAGATGTCCAGAGTCTCATCTGTCCAAAGAAAGACTTCCAATTAGTAAACCCCAAAGTAAATCCTCATCTCAGAGTATATATACACTTTCCAGTGTCAAAGGGCATCACATCCCACTGAGAGCCTGTGCCTCATTAGAATTAACAAAAGTTGTGGGCCTTTCAACAACAAAAAAATTATCTCCTATACTCAAGCTTCCTTTAAGGGTCAGGCTCATTAATGGATGGGGAAGATCTTAAACTCTCATTCATTACCCTCTACTAGATTATAAACTCCATGAGAACAGGCATGGTCCCAAAAGTCTGAGTGTGGTTTTAAGATATTGAAAATTATTCTCAGCAATGCAATGAACAAAGGCAATTGTGAAGAACTCCTGATGAAAAATGCTATGCACCTCTTGAGAAAGAAATAATGTAGTCTGAATGGAGGTGAAAGCATGCTATTTTTCACTTTTTTCATAGTTTTTTCCTTTGGGTCTGTGCCCTCTTTTAAAACATGAACAGTGTGATAAAATACTTTGAATGATTGAAAATGTATACCCTATATCAAATTGCTTTCAGCCTCAGTGAAGGTGGGGTAAGGGAAGAAGGGAGGGGGAAAATTTGGAACTCAAAATCAAAAACAAATGAATGTTAAAAGTGTTTATATGAAATTAGGAGAAAACATTTTTAAAAGATATTGAAATTTTTGTTATTGTTGCTTTTATTATTAAAACTTGAAATTGCTCCAAGACTTTTAGGATAGACTATATCTACTCTAATAAAAACTCCATGCTTGTGCAGAAAAGGTAGGTACCTAATAAATTATGAATAGACATTAAGAAATATATTTGAAAATATAATGTCAGTTTATGGAGGCTTCAGGCCAGAAAAGAATGTGTTTCTAAGAAATTGCTTAAAAACTTGCTGTTTTGAGAATTTATTATAGTTCGGATTTGCTCCTGTAAATGACACTCGGACACAGCAGTTCACCGATTCGGGGGAGCACCAACTCTAACAGTCACGGCTGGGGAATCCCAGTTCACCGCCTTTGAGTCCCGAACGGGAAGGTCCCAGGCAGATCGTCATCTCCATGGGTGAGATTCCAAAGAGGCTCTGAGACTTGCTAGCTAATATAGGTCTTTAGACAAAGAAGGCACTCAGCCAACTAGTCTTAGCAATAGGATTCTGCACACGGGGCTCATACATGACTTAAAGTGGGAAATAAGTCAATTAATCAACTATTTGAGTGGAGTGTTATGGCTTGGTGCAAGAAACAGACTGCTCTTTGATGTTTTGACAAGATTATGCAGGAGGGGAGTAGCCAGATCCCCTCGCATAAACCATTCCAGGAGGGGCTAGTTCCTAGAATCACTATCTAGGTCTGTTAGCTTGAGCCAATTAATAAAGTTCACAGAGCGGTTAAATTCTCAGGGGCCTGCATTTCAGTTCCTAGTCCTCATATCAATTAGAGTGAACTTATTTTATATAAGAATTTCAATTCTTTATTCACTTGCTTACTCTGTTACTATTGTTCATAAAAAATGACTCTCTTATAGAGTTGTCCTAAAGAAGTTAATGCAAAAATCCTGTGCCACTGATGCAACTTTCTTTTTCTTTTTATATATGACTTTTTTTTCCCCTCTTGAAGCTCATGGATTTTAGAGTATCTGTTGTGAAGATGATGGGTTTTAACATAAAAATTTCAGAAAAGGAAATTTTTAATCAGCTCAAGCCCATCCTACAAGTTTATGAAATCTCTTTATGTGTCATGGCAGATTAAAGGTTACACTTGATTGTTAAACTGGCCAAGAGATGGAATGACACAAAAGACATTTGATGCTTTTATTTCTCCACTGTCATCAACCAGATCTAATGTGTTTTTTGAATTTTTTTGTAATTGTTTGTACATAAGATAAGAAGTTAGCTAGAGAATGAATAAAATGTATTTGACATTTTGTATCTTTTCTGTAGTGCTTGTCAGTTGATTTTTTTTCCCCTCTCTCTTATTTCACCCTTCAGTCTTGTTTCTCTTTGCTTTTTCTATGGATTTCCTTGACTTGTCACCAGTATTTTTTTTTTGAGGTACTCAAAACCTGAGATTGCATCACTGTGGGAACTCTACTGATGCCTATCAGCAATTCTGAATTTGATAGTATTGGTTCTGATTTATATTTTAGTCTATAACTTTTTGTCTTAATTACTTGAGATGCTGACAGGTTGTATGACAAACCCAGAGTAACATAGTGTGTTAATATGTGTAAGAGGTAGGATTTAAACATAGCAAACTGTGGCAAACTCTCATGCCAGTAAATACATAATAGAGTAAGAGTAAGACACTTATTCTCTCATGCTTCATTGTCCTCTTGGAGCATAGGTAGGCTATTTCTGACCTAGAGTTAAAGATGTAGGTATTGCTGAGATGCAAATTTATGATTAATTTGTCTAGCAAAGGACAAACATAGATCACAATTGTAGTGTAGTTTTCTTTTTTGGTTGAGTTTCCCTTTTGACAAAGATAAGCAGTTGATTATTATGCATAAAATATCTAGTGATATGAAAATGCTTTAAAAGCTGATTAAAATACCTTAATATGAATATAGTATGGGCATAATTGCCACAAGGGAGTCAATTCTTGGTGCATACCCTGATATTCCCTACCTGGTTTTAGGCCAGGTGGAAAATTGTGAAGATCCTGTTTCTTGAGGCCATGCACCATCAAGAAACATGTACTATGGGTGGGTGGGGGGAGCAGAGGCAAGATTGCAGGTTAGAAGCAACGACCTGTTAGAGCTCTCCCCATAAAACCTTCAAAAACCTGTATAAAATCACTCTAAACAAATTCCAGAGTAGCAGAAGCAACAAAAGGACAGACTGAAGCAAATTTCCAACCCAAGACTGCATAAGCAAGAAGGCTCTCTCTCACCAGAGTGGGAGCAGAGTTCAGGGGACTGAATTGCTGGCAGCTGATGTGGTTATCGGACTTCTCAATCCACAAATGCCAAATGCAAGGTCAGTGGGAGGGTCTCTCACTTGTCTGAGAGGAGAACATGGTCTGGCCCTAGCCCCATCCCATCACTGGCCTTAACCCAAGAGTTGTGGCAGTCACTTCTGAAGCAAGATCTGCTCTTGGACACCTACACTTAATGAAAAGCTCAAAAGTGAAGTAACTGGCTGGGAAAGTGAGCAAATGGCATGGTGGGGGAGGGGAGAAACAGAGTACAGATTCTTACTTTCTCCCTGAACAGATATTTTCTTGTTTTTGTTTTTGTTTTTTGGGGTTTTTTTTGTCTCTAGTGCTTTTTGTTGAGTCCCATTTATCAGACAAGAAAGACATTATTCTGGTTAATTACAAAGTGAACTGTGCTAATTTCAGCCATGTGTATAAGTACTAACTGGTTGAATGGAGGGGGAAGAACCATCTGTGGAGTCATAAGCCCCTAGGAGCCCAAAGAGGGGACAAGGCAGAGAGGGCAGGGCAGGGTGCAGAGACCGAATCCCTGCTTTCTAGCTAAGCCAGGTCTGGTTAAATTCACTTTCTTTTCACATGTGCACATCCACTCTACTCCACATAAAATCCTGATATCCAGTGCAGATATGGAGTACCTTTAAGCCAGCTAGGCATTGCTAGCCTCAGTAGTAAATTCCAAACGGGAGGAGGACTACCCTACTAGAATAAACAGAAGGAGTCAGGTAACTAAACCAGAGCCTGGCACAAAAGGCAGTTGCAAATGGAGAGCAAATACCTTAAGCTGGCTCTGGGCCTAGGTTTCTGCCAAAAGGCCCATGCTTCTTTCCTTGGACAAAGGAAAACGAAGACCCTTTTAGGTACAGTCATGGACTTCTTTCATATCAACCTTCACCCTCCCAGAAGCATGCTCCCCCTCAGCAGAACAGCCAGACTAAACAAGGAAGGACCAACAATGGGGTGAGGGGGCAAGGGATGTGGAGAAGCCCTGGGAGTAGTTAGGAGAAGGGCAGGACAGTAATACCCCCAATCCCACCAATATCAATGCCACCAAGAAAAGAAAGTTGCTGCACTCCCAGCTTGGCTATACCCAAAGGACCAACGAAAGGAACAGAAGCAGATTGTTAGTCCCTTTGAGCCAATGGGTGGGAAGAGAACCTACCCCATTAGGCCTCAGTAGTGGAACAAAAGCACGGCCAAGCCCCAACATTTCCCAAAAATAAGGTGGCAATGGATCTTCTTAGGGCTGAGGCCCTGGGGAGGAGTAAAGTCATCTAGCTCTGGAAATGTCATAGGCACAGATGCTGAGTACTTTGTCACTGGGCAGATCCAAACCAGATGGAGAGAGGGGACATAGGCCAGAGAAACCAGTAGTAGCCAGGAGAATTGTGGTACCTGCTGCCCATGACTATCAGGTATCCCCAGTACTGTGGTCCTGAGGGGAGAGGAGGAATGGCAAGATAATATCTGGAGAATTTCCAGCCCCACTCAGTCAAGATCAGGCCCAACAAGGTGAAGTACTACTGGCCTCTCCATTTCTCAATTCAAGGTGCTGAGAGATCAGAAATCAGGCTCACTTTGGAAGTCTGAGAGGTCATTCTTGCTGACTGGTAAGCATGACTTCTTTCTGAGTGCTAGCCCCGGCTTCACATGGGCCTGCATCATACTTCTGTTCCTGCCATTTGCTGAACTCCACCGAGTGCTTTGTGGTATAACTGGACAGACCTGAGCCAGATTCTGGAGGTCGAGTGGCACTCTCCATCACAGTGCTGTTTACAAAAGTTGCTCAAGAAAGGAAGATAGTAAAGAGTTTCTCTTCCCCATTCCCTTCAAAGCCAGATGTCCCCTCTTCTTCTTCCTCTATATCTTCTTCCTGTACCAATGAGCTCTCAGAGGAGTATCCAAATGTGGTCTGCAGGCTCTTCTCATTGAGGGAAAACTTCATCTTTTTCCTTGAGGACCAAATCTCAGTTAAACAGGACTTCTTTAGGGACAAGTAGCCTCCAATCACTTCAATTTCATGGACAGTGAGATAATGTTTCTTGAGTAACATCCCCAAATTCTCATGGGCTGCTTCAGGATCTTCAAGAGTTTTCCTTTCCACTGGTCTTCCTCCTCCTCTTCCTTGGCATACAGTTCCCCATTTGGTGGGCTGAGGCTCCTGAACAGGTATTTTCTTACTTCATTTGTGAAGAGGAAGATCAAAACATACAGTCAGAAGAAAACCACAAAGTCAAATTCCTGCATCCAAGGAATCCTAGAAAAATACAAATTGGTCTCAGACCATGGAAGACCTTAAAAGAGGTTTTGAAAATCAAGTAAGAGAAGGAAAGGAAAAATTAGGAAGAGAAATGAAAGTGATGCAAAAAAACCATGAAAAATGAGTCAACGGCTTGCTAAAAGAAAACAAAAAATTGCTGAAGAAAATACCAGCTTTAAAATTAGACTAAACCAAATGGGAAAAGGGTTTCAAAAAGCCAATAAGAAGAAAAATGACTTAAACAGCACAATGGGCCAAATGAAAAAAAGTTAGTTGGAAACTAACAGAGTTAGTTCCAGACAACAGAGCAACATCAGATGGTATCCTGACAATCAGACAACTGTATGAGGTAAGACTTCAGAGTTTTAAAAGGACAATTTCATTTTTTTACTGTTTACTTTTCCCCTTTGCTGCATCTTTTATCTGTAAGGTCTACTCACTAAAAGGGACTGCCCCCTTTGGTCTTGACAATGCTGCAACCAGTTTCTCCCTTTTTTCTAATCACATTGTTACCCATCAAAAACTTAATAGTAAAGAACTCTTAATTACTTGTTTTTTCATGATTTATTTAGGAGACTTCATCTCTTAATCATAATCAAATGTGGGAAGGTGAGAAATGAATATTTCTCTCTTATAGTTGATAACTAATTATGATATGAACCAGTTTTTCTCCTTTCCTACTTCCTCATCTAGAAATCAACCAGTGTGGAAAATCTCTCTACTGAAGCCAGGATCCTATCAGATAGTTAAAGTTTAAGAAATTCAAAGTTTGGAATAATGGGTGTATTCCTGCTAGTTGCAATTGCTGAGGAAAGTCTGGGAAAATGTTGATTCTCCCTATTATCAAAACATATGATATGGAAATTGATGTCTCTTTGATCAAGATCTGAATGATCCAAGTCATATACTCTAAGAACTTCATTTTAATACAGCCCACACCTCCCTTTATGTTAGCCAATCTGACATCCCTCAGGAACACCTTCTCTTCAAGGGCATGCAAACTCTGACTGCACAGCCATTAGGGGTCTTTGGTCTAAGAGAGAGGGTCAAATGAGCATCCTTTTATTAAATACCTGCTACCCTATTAATAAATTATTAAATTACTTAGAAAATATGTCTGTTGAACTTTTTTAATTGTCATAGTAAATAAACCACAATTTTTAAGCCATTTCCTTAGTGATAAAAATGCACTTTTCTTTTTCTTTTTTTTTTTCCCACTACCAGAAAAGATGCTGCTTAGAAGTATTTTAGTAAATGAGATCTTCCTACCACTTCTCTGGGAAATGAGTGAAGTACTGAATATCAGTATCACACCTTATTTAATAATCATTAAGAATCAAAGAATTCATGTCTTATTTTTATCACTTTTTGACTGAGTAAACTGAGGGTCAGTGACTTGTCCAGGTTATGCAGTGGCAGAATGAGGACTTAACTCTTCTGACAATAAGTCGTGTCTGCTTCCTCCTACTATCCTCCTGCCTTACCTTTGGGGCCTATTACCTTGCAAATAACATAACAGTAAAAACACATTTGTATGTATTTCTTCTAAGGTTCAATCAAAGCCTTCCTCTTTGTGGAGACTTAGTGCCAGAAGGAATCTTAGATTTCATTCCATCCAATCTCTCATTTACACAGAACATCGAGGCCAAGACTTGAAGTGAAGTGATTTGTCCAAGGTCATTGAAGGAGGAGGTAGCAGAGCTAGAATTTGAATTTCAACAATCTGATTTGATTATTATTACTCACTCCATTATACATACTGCCTTTTAACTTAAATATAATTTTTTGAATGATCTTCCTATTTTTTTCTTCCCTTCTTTTTCCACCAAGAAATTTTCCCTGACGCTTCAGGAACAAAAGCAATTTCTCCTTTTTAATTATACAATTTTGTATTTTTATCTTTTTGATTCACTTTTACCTATCAACCATTACTGAGTTTGTTCTAAGAAAGACAAAATTAGGCTGCATGTGGATGTTTATTTCTTTCAAAGCTAGTTGAACATGCACTGTGGGAAATGAACCCAATGAAGGATGGACAGAGGGGACCTTACGTCTTCAGAGCAACTCCATCTCACTCTTCCCTTCCTTGCTCAGGATGTCTGTGTCAGCCAAAATAAATGTGTTTTCAAAAGTGTTAACAATAATATTGGAAAGGAACTTCTTAATTGGATAGATTGTAAATTCAATAAGATAAGAGAATGTCAAGGTGTCAATTGAAACACACACACATATGAATGTATGTTTGTATGCATGTCTGTATCATAACATGTATCTATAAAATGCCAAGCTAAGAAAAAATCCCATTATTCAAGACAGTGCCTGATTCAGGCCTTCCTGCCTTGAATGTCAAAAAGAGAAGAAAGCTTCTGATCAGATTCTTCTGGCCTTGTCATTGTTGACACAGGAAGGGACATTTTGGGTTCACTTAGAAAGCAAACATGTCTATTGTGCCAGTGCACACATGGAATTTTGGTAGGGTAAGATGAGAGTGGGCTCAGATGTCTTTTTCCTGATTGTCCAATCCATATTTTGGGACATTTCTCAGGTGTTAGGGTTCAGAAATTATTTGGGAAGGGGTTTACACACCTTATACATTATTTATATAAATTTCTTATTATACTGTACACTTCATGAGGGCAGGGCTACATCTTCTTCCTTGCATTGCTCTCCTGCATTTTCTAGCACAATTCTTTGCATTTAGTAAGCATGTATTACATATTTGTTGATGTTGTCCTCGATTCGTGCACATTATTCCCATCTTCACCTTTCAGTTCTGCCTCTTTGCATTATGCCTACACCAAGAGATTGTTACTCTTAAAGATCACCTTCTTCATTAACTTCTAAACTTGGTGATTACTCTCTGATAGAATATCTGGATTAGTATTATTGTGCTATGACAAGGTGCCAGGAAATTGTAAACCAAGGCAAACACTCTCTATAGGGTATTTAGATCTTTCCTCCCCAAAGGGGAAAGATACCCAGAGAACACAAAGGTCAGTTCTGGAGATCCAAAACCCCCTTTTCCTCAAAGGAAAGAAAACTAGAGAAAGCCAATGCCTGTGAAATTAAAGGATTTTATTAAGCAGGAAAGCAAAACATATGCATGGAGACTGTCAGTCTGTGCCTATTGTCCACCAAATAACAGGTGAGGAGAATTTATATATCTTTTAAGCAAAAGAAGGTAAGAAATTTTAGGGTAAAGGTTGATTTAGAAGGGAATGAGTGAGTGAGCCCCATCCCCAAGGTAGGAGGGAGGAGTGAGGAAATCCAGGTCTCAGAGCTGTGGCCCTTTGATATGCAATTCATAGATATACAAATCAGAATGCTTTCTTGGTGATAGGCAGTTCATAGTTCAAAGCTTGAGCAGAGACAATAAGATAGAAAGATGTAAAACAGGATCTATTCAAGAACTCCAAAAGGAATTAGGGAAGTCTCTGAAGATAAGGTTGAAGATTAAGAAATCTCTAGAAGATCCATCAACCACCAGAAGGCTCAGGGACTGCTTCAAAGCTGAGCTTGCAGTTGAGTTTGCTCTTGGTCACCAAATAGGTGAGTTGATCTATCAGGTTACTTGGTATCTTAGCTAATACAGGCAGTCATCATATACCCTTCTCTTTTTTCCCCCATGAAGAAAGATTCATACAATAGCTTTAATTACACTATCAAGTTACAAGCGAGATTTATATAGCATGGTGCCCCCTGGAAAATCTGGACTGTAAATCTCCTTCCCATTAATCTGACAGAAAAAATTTTATTCCATTGTCAGTTCTGCATAGAGAAATCAAATCTTCCCTCCCCCATTAAAAAATAACTTAGAAACCTCAACTTTTATTGTAGTAGGCAAAAGTCCTTTGTAATAATTGCAGCAGGGACATGAACCTGAGAACTGAAAGCTCATCTGAGAATTTAGTGTTAAGTGGGCAGTCACTGATTTCATCTTAGATTCTCCCTCTCTTTCCCTTCCAGATTACTTGGCCCTAGGCAGACTAGTACTTAGACTACTCCTTCTGGAATTCCCTCTTCCCCACCCTGAGATGGGTTGGAGCCTGAGGGTACCAGACTAACTTTTTATATATAGTTATACCACCAAACAGCTCTCCTGATGTAGGCTTCATTTGTGAATAACTGGACATGTCCTTCCACGAAAGAGTAATAGATATAACTCATCATTAAGTAAGCCCAGAAATTTTCTTATGTCTTATAGTGTAATGCCAATGTGATACCCAGAGCTGCCAAGGTAAATTTGCAAAATATAATAAACTCTCTTCCTCAAAAGCAAAACCAAAATATTTATTTAGGATATCATTTGAGTACCAGGTGATAAGATTTAACAGGGTCCTTATCAGTAATCCACGGAGCAGTTTAAAGCTTTCTGTCTGGCCACCCCACAAAACCAAGTTTCCTGAGACAAATTCCTCCCTGAGCCCACTCATAGCTTGAAATCTCTCTCTCTGCTACTTGGGCTAACTATTCCCACTCACAATTTGCTTCTCTTTCTCTGCTCTGCCTGCTCTCACTCTCTCTCTCCTCCTTAGGCAAGCTCCTCTCAGTCTGAACTCCATGTGATCCAGTCTTTCTGTGATGATAGACTCCATGTGTTAGGCCTATTAATGGGTGAGGAAGATCTTTCTATTAACAGTGAGTAGAATCTGCCTCTCTTTTCTGTGGCCTTTTAAAAGTCATTCAAGACTCCAGTTTCTGAAACGCCTGCATCTTGTTTTGGGATCCTTTTCCAGTGTTTTGTAAAGATTCTGCTCTGAAACTGCTCCTGTGCTTTGGCCTGCCATTTCTCAAGATGAGGGCTGGAAAGGGGGGATGAGACTCCCACAAATAGGGGCAGGTCACCTGAAATGAATTTGCAGACTCAAGCATTGTTGAGGTCAAGGTAAGGATTAATTATGCCTTTCAGCAGCCAAGAGTTCTTAGGGAACCTGCAACCTTAAAGGTGTACAGGTAAAGCTTATATAGGATATTCTATAGTGAAACATGTGCCAAATATGCTAACTGTGCATTTTGGGGTGGCATCAGGGAGTGGTTAGTTCTTAAAGAATATGCACTTTTTGTATCTACTGTGCAGGCATTTTGCCCAGAGTTCATCGGGAATTGGGGGGCAGGGGGCGGGGGGAATGACACTGGAGGTGTGGTTTTAGGCCTGAAATGTCACTAAATCAACTAGAGGTCAGAGCTGACTGAGGAATACCAGGTTGCTCTCATCAGTGTCTTGTTACACAAGATAAATGTAAGGGAGTATGCATATGTCTAAGTCTAGGATACAAATGATTGGTCAGTGAGTAGTAAATGTCATTATGACCCAGAGCACACCCCATTCAGCCAGAACACAACTGGTTCAGACTAATAAGTTCTATAAGTGTAGCTGGCTACTATAGCAGGAAGGGAGATAATAGTTTTGCTAGGGCAGGCTGAGTCCCTGGGCTGGGGAGAAACTGCCTGGGATAGTATTTTGAGGCTAGGAAGAAATGTGATTTTTAAAGAGAAATGTGGTCTTAAAATGGGGGTCCAAGTACTTGCACCCAAGAATCCCATCACTCACACCAGGGAGCAGCCTGTAGCTCCCTCTGCCCTCTGTAATCTGATTTTTGATCTGGGACTGCCAGAAACCTCTGCTCTTCTCTTGTTCCAGAAGTGCAAAATGCCCTTTTAGAGGCTTTCCACAAAGTCCTCACACAGCCCTGGATAATGAGGGAGCTGAAGCACAAATTCCCTTGGACAAAATGTTCCATTTAATCTAATTGCACCAATTAACTGAAAGGAAAGGTTGCAGTGCAAAAGAGTAGAGAATTAAAGGACTAGAAGTCAAAAGGCTTGGGGATTCTAATCCTAGCTGTGTGACTAGAAAAGTAACCTCGTAGCTTCATATTCCTCATCTGGTAAATGAGAGATACACTTGCAGTATTTGTTAATGATAGTCTGATGGGGAAAATGCTTTGTGAACTCCAAATGTTATAGGAGGAAACACTTGGTACTTTGCAGAGCTAGCCTTGAATGAAGGGGTGGTGGTGGCAGTAGCTACTCCCTGCTCCTCCCAGTCCGTCTCCATATCCCACCCTCACAGCTGACTGGAGAGGGGAGGGGGTAGTGGGAGGAACAGCAGGAGGAGGAGATTAGGGGCAGGGAGGACCCTGATAAGGCAAAAGACTAGCTGAGACAGTGGATGGGAGGGGCCGTGACAAGCAGCCAAAGTGGTGACCACCAGAGGCTGGGGTCCAAGGAGGGTGGGCTTGCAGAGGGAGGGTCAGCGGCAGAGCCAGCGGAGGATCCCGGGGTAAGTGTAGGCGGCGACTGGAGAAGGGGCTTCTTCCGGGAGCACTACGAGAGTGCCCAGCGGTTCCTTCCAGATGCGGCGGAGGCGGCGGCTCGCGGGCTCCAGGGGCAGAGCTGTCAGGGTACCGGCCGAGGAGCAGCTCTGTGCTGCAGGGGCGCCGCTCTCTGTAGCTCCTGCGCTGGTCGGGAGCGCTTTTAGTGCCGAAGGCGGCGCTGGAGTCGCGTAACCCTGCCGTGGCTGAGCCTTCTCCACACAGCTGGTTTGCACAGACCAGACTCATCTTTTCCTCCCTTCTCTCCCTTCCCTTTTTGCCTCACTTCCCCCTCACCAACTCGAGGGGACCAGCACGGGAGGAACCAAAGCCCACACTTGTGAGCCCCGGCTTGGGGCCGGGGAGATCCCGCCCGCTGCGTTTGGAAGGACTTGGGCGATGGGGAGCGAGGCGAGTGTCACTTCAGGCATGACGGAGCTTCCCCCTGCGGCGGTCAGGGCCGGAGGAGCCCGGATCCTTCCCCGCAAGCCCAGATGGAGGAGGAGCCTTCATGCCCAACTCTCTTTCAGTAGCTTCTGAACTTGGACGCGTGGAATTTCCTCTTCTCCTGCGGGTGAGGGATGCCCTTTCTTCTTTTTCGGATGGTAGTTGCTGTCAGTCTTCCTGGGTGCCTGGGGCGGGTCGTGGCCCGAAAAAAACTGCGCCTCCGGATTCAGAGGCGCAGTCCAGCTAACAACAGTATTTATCATCGGCAATAACCCCATCGCGGGCTGCGGGAGGCAGGGACGAAGCTCCTCCGTGTGCTGGCGGACGCTCTCCCAGTTGTCCAGGCTTAGGGCGAGCTCCGCACGTGCTTCCGAAGCCCTTAAAGTGTAGGATTTTTAACTGGTGACATGAGCTGTCAGGCAGGAAAACAAGTCTCAGTGCCAGTAGAATGTTACATTTCAAAGAAATGACTGGTGAGTGATGACATCACTGCTATGCCAGTAGAATGTTGACGTTTTAAAGCCCTAGTGGTTGACACATGATAATACAAGATCAGTGGTCAGAAAACTTGCAATAATTTCAACTCAATTCAACAAATATTTATTAATTACCTATTCTGTGGCTAGGCATATGAAATTGCAGAAAATATTTAGGATCTGGATTCAAACTATGACTGACTTTTACATGTGTGAAGATGAAAAACATCACTGCATCTCTCTTTCATCTGGGTTTCCTCATGTGTAAAATGAGGAGTACAGAGTAGAATATGCTTGGAACCCCTTCTAGCTTCAAGTTCTATACTTATCTGTCTTTGTTGTCAAGGGAATTGCAATCAAGTAAGGTAAAATAAGATCAATACACAAATGGCTATAATATATAATGTGCCAAAGACAGTTAAAACAAGGTGCTACAGTTGTTTAAAGAAGAGAGGGATTATGTGAACTTGGAGAGGATCAAGGAAGTCTTCTCAGAGGAGGGGGAACTTGAGTTTGGAAGGATGGGAAGAATATCAGACAGATATAATGACTTTTTATGTAATGAAATTAAAACCCTAAGACATCTCAACAAATTGTTCTTTAAGAAAAGCATCTAACAAACTAAAATTGAAACATAAGAAACGGTGAAAATTATATTTTGGATGTTTCTATCTTTTAAAAAATATTTTCCATAAAAAAACAAATAAAATAATACAAACAACAAAACACCTGAGCCCTCAGTGCAACAAACTTAAAATTTTGTTGTGTAAAATGAGCACTCACCATTGTGTTATTTATAAAATAACAATAGAAATGAAAAGCACCCAAATTAAGAAGGAAGCACTAACATTGTCCCTGGTAATTGGGAGTTTTGAAACTGTTTGGTATTTTCTTCTTTTATTTAGTAAGCAACAGTGTGTAATTGCTCTTTGGTCGACCAACTTTTTGCGGGGAGGTCCGAGCCTAAGAGAAATCATTAAGCTTTACCTCATTATCTGGATCATCATGCCCTCAATTCTGAAAATCTCTCAATTCTTACATATGGCATTTTCTACAATTTCTCCAAGGGAAGGGTTCCATCTAGGAAAGCCACTTAATGTGAGAAGCAGTTACAAAATACAAGACAGCTTTTGCTTTAGTCCAACATAAAGCACATGTTTAAAACCAAGAAGTTTCAAAACTGAGCTTTAACAGATAATTAATAAAGGAGAAAATGGCATAGCATCTAATTTACTCCAAAGGAATTAAAGATAACTATGAAATTAAGCAACAGATATTTCATATTTGAACTCTCTGAGCAACGAAGCTTAAAATTTCTGTCCTATCAGGTATGACTCTTGTGTCCCCTTCAGACACAGAGTATTCCTGAGAATAGTGCCCTGATACATTCACTACCCTAGCTAATATCACGTATCTCTCCTCCTTTTTTGCAGCTAACCTCCTTGAAAAGGACATCCACAATCCTCAAAATCCAGACTCAGTCACCTACTGAACATCTCAGAACATCTCAGATTGTTTGTGCCATAGACATCTCAAATTCAACATGTCCAAAACTGAATTCATTCTCTCCCTCTTCTGAAGTCCTATGATAAAGTATAGACTATGTCATAACTATATTGAAATTTGATTGCATCATAAATCATAACAAATACTATACTTCATAGCAATTATACAAACATCTCTAAATCATAAAACTGTACTTAACTACCACTTAAATTATTGAAAGAAATAAAGAAACAACACTATCCTTCCACTCATTCTAGGTGTCAACTAGGTGTCATCCTCAGCTCCTAATTCTCTTTCACCCACACTTCCATATGCAACCAGTTGCCACAACCTGGTACTTCTACCTCTGAAACATCTGTTCTATAGATCCTTTTCTCTCCTTTAACAGAGCCACCATCCTAATCAGTTCCCTAATATATGACATTTTTACTGGCTATTCCCTGGCTATATTTCTCTTGTCCTTCATCTATGTCTCCTCCCTTCCTTGACTTCCTTCAAGTCTCAGTGAAAACCCCAACCTGATCCCCGTTAATTCTAATGGCCCCCCTCTGTTGACTATCTTCAATTTCTCCTGCATACATTTCATCTGTATATAATGTTTTGCATATTATTTTTTCCATAAGAATGTGAATTCCTTGAGGACAGGGACTGTCTTTTGTTTTTCTTTCTATCCTTAGGACAGTGCCTAATATATATCAGGTGCTTCAGAAATGCTTGTGGACTGAATGACTGTCTGAGAACATTTTGTAGAAATAATTTTCTACTTACCATTATTTACAGGTGGTGAGATGATTGAAAATTCAAGTAGAGCATGGCTGGAGCCAATCCTAGATGTAGGGAAACATTTAAATAACCACACCATGAATATAGCCATGAGGGGGTTAAGTACTTCGGGATTTGTTTCTTCACTGAGTGGCATCTCACCTAATGAAGAGAGGTCAGGGACATTAGTAAAGGAAGGCTGGAACCAGTCCATAGAGCATCAAATGTCGGCTTAATTACAATTTCCATCAAACTGCAACCCAAGTTTTCCCTCACTTTTGGTTGAATATTGATTTTGTTCACTAGTAATGTGTTTGGGGATTTATTAAATGTTAGACATTTCAGTACATTTAGTTTTACAACTTCATTATCTAATCTATTGCTATCATTCTTATATTTTCATTTTGATACCAGATCTTTTTTTGATAATTACTGATGTTTTGTATTATTTATGATCTGTCATTGCTACTCTAACCTCATAATTTTTTGGCATTAAATCCATTGTTATTCTTGACATTTTTCCATATCAATTTTGTTATTTGGTCCACTTCCATAAAATATCCCATTTATATATGGATTCATATTATGCTAATTATTTTTTCCACCTTTTCTATACTATTTCCTGGCTAAACCATTAACATTGAATTCCTTTCCAGTTGTTTAGATCTTGATTCATTTTTGCAAAAAATTTGTTATGGTATTTGTATAATCATTTGTCTCTGCTGATTAACTTTCAAACATTTCATTATATTTTATATCGTGCTACTTTCACAAGATATTTATTACTCCATTAGATTTTCAAGTTGATTCTCTGGGGTTTTCCACATAGGCCATCCTATCACCTGCTGAGATATTTTAATATCTTCTTTCCCAGTATTGATTCATGTAATTTCTTTTGTCTTTTTTTACTGCTAGAGTTAGAGGTAACATTTCTAGAGTGATAACCAATAATGACGGTGAAAGTGGTCATCCTTGGTTCATTCACACTTGTTCTTTTGGGTAAAATGTCTAGTATTTTTTCATGACAAATACAACTATCTTTTTTTCTTTAGTTATGTTTTTTATCAGTGTTAAGAATAATCCATTTGTTCTTATACTTTTTAGAATTTTTAATACAAATGAGAATTTTATTGAAATTTTTCTTATTGATATAATCACCTGACATTTTTTCCATTATTGCTAGTTTTGTTATTGTTGGACCATTTACTACTAAACTTACTATTTTTATATTACTGAATTAATCCACTTTGGTCAAAATAAGTAATCTTTTTTAGACATTGCTATAATATATATTTTAATAGCTTTTCTTCAATGTTCATTAGTGTTATTATTTGTAATTCTTTTCCCTGACCTTATCTACCCTGAATTAGTCCTCAGGATCATACTTATTTCATAGAAAGAGTTGAGTGCATTTTGGGCTGGGCTTGATTCAAGCAAGTCATTCGGTAGTTTCTGTTCAGTACTAGAACAAAATGAGACACTCAAATCACTCAACAGTTAGGAAAAGGTGATTAATTCATCCACAGAAGGAAAAGAATATTCAACAATCATCCAGAGGTGATTCAGCTGAGCAAGTTTCCCCTTGAAGTCACAGGTAGACTTCCAGCTTTGTATCAAAGCTTTCCTGCAGCCCCCCAGGAAAGTCTGTCCAAAGATAAAGGGGATAGGAGTCAACTTTCTTGGCTTCCACAATTTGCTGCTAATAGAAGGGCTGTCACTTGAACACATGGTCATCCGCTAGGGAAGACCCTGCTTGAGATCTTTTAATTAACTTCTTTCCCCTCTACTCCCCTTGGGATCGCTATATAGTACTTTTGTACTGTGTTGCATATGAAAGAGATCAGAGATAGAGAGACACAGTGAGAAAGACAGAGACACAGAAAGAAATAGAGACAGAAACAGAGAAAAAGAGACAGATTCCTTTTAAAAGTACCACCAGCTTCTGTGACGTTGTAGTTATCTTTACGTTACTTCCAAGCCACTCTTTTCACTCTTTTCCCAATTCTTTGGCCCCTCAAAACAGAAAAAACAAATAGCAAATACAAAGTGGGAGGACAATTCAGCAAGTGTTGTTAAATATTCATCAGGGTTTTATTTTTTGTTTTCAATTGTTTTTATATCATCTTAAATTTCAAAATTTCTCTCTTTTGCATTTGCCTTGGAATAACTTGTTGCTTTTCTAATTTGTTAAACTGTATATTCAATTAATTTATCTTCTCTTTCACTTTTTAAAAACATATATACATATACAGATACAGATAAAAATCTGCCTCTGAGAAAAGTTTTATTGGCAAACCATCAATTTTTGATATGTAAAAACTATTGTCATTATGCTATATTTTCATTTTCATTATAGTTTGTTTTTAACCATTCATTATTTAAGTAATCCTCATTTAGCTTCCATTTAAGTCTGCTATACTTTCTCCATCATGTTTCCTATTTTATCCTGTTTTGTTGGTAAAGTAATTCTTTATGATTTTTACTTTTCTGCATTTCCTTGGAAATTCTGCATGCATTACGGGATGACCAGTTTTGTTAAAAACCCTAGCTTTCTTTGAAGAGAAAATAAATTGTTTAATATTTCTATTCAGCTCTTTCTATATGTCAAACCAGGGTTTGTTTTTTTGTTTTGTTTTGTTTTGATATTCAGATCTTCAACTTAATTTGTCCTTTGGTTGGACTTACCACTTCTTAGCAATGCAAAAATCTAATACAACTCCAAAAGACTCATAATGGAAACTATCCACATCCAGAAAAAGAAGTAGGGTGTCTGAATGCACAACAAAGTATACTATTTGCAGTCTCTCTCATTTGGGGGGGTTGGGGTGTAGGGTTTTCCTTCTCAGCATTCCTCCCATTGGTTCTATTTCTTCTTTACAACATGAGTAATACAAAAAAAATTTAAAAATATGACGAGGCAAACTTCAGAAAAATCTGAAAAAACTTACACGAACTAATGTTAAGTGAAGTGAAAAGAACCAGGAAAGCATTATACACAGTAAAAATAACATTTTGAGATGACTGACTGACAGATTTAACTCTTCTAACACAACTTCAAAAGACTCATGATGGAAAATGCTATCAACAGCGAGAAAAAAAAACGACAATGGCGTCTGAATACAGATTAAAGCATTACTATTTATGCTCTGTTTTTTTGTTTTTTTTTTTTGTGGTTTCTCCCATTAGTTCTAATTTTTCTTCACAACATGAGTAATGTGAAAATATATTTAATATGAATGCATATGTAGAGCCTGTATCATATTATATGCCATCTTGGGGTGGGGAAAGGGGATTGAGGGTATGAAAATTTATAACTCAAATGCTTATTGAAATGAATGTTGAAAACTAAAACAAATAAAAATGAAATAGATGATATAAAAGGTGATTGGCACTAAGCTTGAAAACAAGAGTACAGTGTATAAAGTTGAAATAAAAGGATTTTGAGGGGAACAAATGGTCTCTCAAAAACAAGCTGAAAGGTATGACAGAAGTAAATAGTGAAGATAGTAAAGGAAGAAATAGTAAATGCTGGCCTAGAAAATGGGGCAAAAAGTCTCTAGCCCAACGCACAAAATGTTTCTTGGCTAAATATTTTCTTTTTAAGGCATTGAATGGTACCTTATTTGCTGAAAAGACTGACGTCCTCTCCAAATAATACACAATTCCTATCAGTATTCCATTAGGATCTAATCTATGGATCTTATCCTTGTTTATTATTCTAAAAAAAATGTCTCAAGGAGAATTATGCCAAGTTATCAGGACCTCTTGGCCTTGTTCCTGATTTTCTGGGCTTGAAAATAATGGCTGTTTTTCCATCCTGGAACTTTACTTAGTGGCTAGGAACTCTTCACTCAGGAACATCCTATCACCTGTGTGACCTCACCATGAAATATTCCTCTACAGGGCTCATCCCATCCCAAACCATTTCTGAGTTCCTCCAAAAATAGTGGCACTTTTTTAAATGTTTCACATAATGATTGCACCTCACATTTTGGACAAAAATTCTCATAAAATCTGTGACAATCACATGGGAAAATAGTGTATTTACAAGGAACAAAACGTTATTTCATAAATTTTTATTTCCTTCCTTCCTCAAATCAGGGCTTCCTAAAGAAAATGAGCCTAACTCTCTTTAGCACAGATTTTTAATAAAGCTTTCTTTTAGTAGATTATGTTTAATTTTCCCAGGAGAAAAAATTTCCTCTATCATTGTCATATCTCAGCACCAAAATTGCAGATTTTTTCATCTTTCACATTACACACTTCTCTTGACATAACATAGTATCAACTTTGGCTGGCCTGAGAGGAAACTTATTAAACTCACTCTCTTGCATTTCTTGCATAAACACTTACTTCAAAGACTTTATAACACCACCTCTACAAAACTTTAGGCAAATTCTGCAAAAACAAAAGTGAACAGAACCAGAACAAAATAATGTATAGCCAATGGCGCTTTCCTACCTTGAATGCTCCTTTGAAAGAAAGCCCAGAAGCATAATAACTGCAGACAGCACAGGACTGGGAATGCATGTTTGAGACTGGCCAGTTCATGCTGGGACTTTTACAAATGTTCCCATGAACTTTCCTTTTCATTGTTCTAAATCACTATTGATTAGAGAGATACAAATCAAAACAACTCTGAGGTACCACATCACACCTTTCAGATTGGCTAACATGATAAAACAGGAAGATGATAAATGCTTAAGAAGTTGTTGGTGGAGTTGTGAGCTGATCCAATCATTCTGAAGAGCAATTTGGACTATGCCCAAGGGGCTACAAAATTGAGCATACTCAACACAACAATATCATTTCTAGGACTGTAACCCCAAGAGATCATAAAAATGGGAAAGTGTCACACATGTACAAAAATATTTATAGCAGCTCTTTTTGTGATGGCCAAGAAATGGAAATCGAGGGAATGCCCAGAAATTGGGGAATGGCTGGACAAGTTGTGGTATATGAATGTAATGGAATACTATTGTCCTATGAGAAATGATGAACAGGAAGACTTCAGAGAGGCCTGGAAGGACTTATATGAAATGATGCTGAGTGAAAGGAGCAGAACCAGGAGAACACTGCACACAGTAACAACCACAGTGTGCAAGGGATTTTTCTGCTAGCCATAGCCCTACACAGCAATACAAGGACCTAAAACATTACCCATGGATCCTTGAGGCAAAACACATCCAGAGAAAGAATTGTGGAATTGGATCACTGAATGAAGCAGAATATTTTCTTTCATGTTTTGTTGTGTTTTGTTTTGGTTTTCTCATGGTTTCTCCAATTTATTTTAATTCTCCTATGCAACATGACCAATGTGAAAATGTTTAATAAAAAAAATATTTATAGTAGACTTACAGATGACTTCCACAATGTAAGCCTAAATTGCAATTTAATCCAGCCATGATATATGACATGCTATGGTCCTGAGCTACATATTTTCTTTCATTTTGAATAAAGATGACTATGAGTTTTCAACTCAACAACTAAGGAAATAACCACCTTCCTAACCCTGAGATGATTGACATCCCATGTTAATCATTATTTGTCAGACCTGAATTTCCTGTACACCTCTCCTCAGTATTCCTTACTAGACCCTTTTCTTTTCCTTCCTTCCCTTTCTTTTCTTTCTAGCTCTTCATTCTTTCTTAACGAAAAGTGATATTTCTTTTTCTCTTTCTTTAAGATACATAATTCAGTATTTTCAGATAGGTACCTCAGTCTCTCCCAATTAATTTCTTCTATGACCATCTCCATTACCACCTGCCTTTCTTAGTTTTGGTCCCTAATCTATCCCAACAAGAATAGCAAATGATGCTTTCTTCTACCTGCTAGTCTATGGTCTAGACTAACTTGACCTCTCCCACCCCTGAGATTCCCTGGATCCAATTCACACAAGACTATCTAGAACGATTACAGACTAGAATACTTTACCTGATTTCTACTCAGTATCAAAGTGTAGATTATAAATATCCCCAAAATCACCAGGACTTAAGGGGTATGGAGCAGGTTGGTGAATTCTGAAGTCATGCTCTATTTTTTTAAAGTAGTCCATACATTTACAGATAGCCCTGCCATGTCCTGTGTGGATAATATCTCCACTGTGTTCCAGCCTCATTGATGGATACCCACATATATCACAGATGAAGCCTTCTTGTGTTGCACCCATGAGGGGGATAACTTTTCTGACTTGCATTCTGAATACAGAGTCCCTAAAAGGCAGTTGCTGCTTTAGGTTCTTATATAAGTTATTTATGTTTCATGTAAAGATCCCCACACGTAAATCTGTGCAAGTACATAGGATTGTATTCATACATGGAGTGGTTTCCTAAGTGTAACAAATGTTCAAAATGGGGATCCCAAATTTTGATTACTGGATGTCACCATATTTAAAGAATATAAGAGGAAACAGAGATAAGTAGGTGGTGCAATGGAGAGAGTACCAGCCCTGGAGTCAGGAAGACTCATCAACCTGAGTTCAGTTTTGAACTTAGACACTCATTAGATGTTTAATCCTGGGAAAGTCACTTAAACTTGATCGCCTCATTTCCTTATTTGCAAAATGAGCCAGAGAAGGCGATGGCAAATCACTGCAGCATCTTTGTTAAGAAAACCCTAAATGGGGAGACAGATATATCTGAAAAATGATTGAATATCAACAACAAGGGGAAGTAAAGTAAGCATCCCCTTGTGTAGTATTTGCCAGGGTGCCCCACTTGGTTTTGAAGTGGGAGCACTGTATTGAGTTGCTTTCTCAAGACCTGGCTAGAAGAAAGGTGGCTGCACAATCTCTCACTTGTCCATGGGCCCTGGGAGCACACGACTGCATCTACCTCTTTGTACTGGATTTTTTCTTGATCCAAATAAGTGACTATTTTGAGATGAAACCATCCAGGTGGCCTAGTAAGTTCCCACAGATGGACAAACCTAAATAAAAACAATCATAACATCCTCAGAGTCAAAGGAAAAAGGGACATATAGTTTTCTCTGGGCTCACTCTCCCAACTCACACTGGTACTAAAAGATTGGCTCCTTAAGTAGTGACTAACTACTCTTCCCAGGGTTCTAGAGGAACAAAAAGTTAATTTTCCTACAGTACAAATCCAATCAGGTCACTTCCTTACTCAATAAACTTCAGTGGTTTCCTATCACCTCCAGTATCAAATACAAAATCCTTTATTGGATTCTAGTCTTCTTACTGTCCACCACAATTCTATCCAATGACACTGGCCTCCTGACTATTCCACAAAACAGATACCCCATCTCTCAACTTCAGACATTTTCTCTGAAGCAATTCCAAGGCTTGAATGTTTCCCTTCTAATCTCTGCCTACTGCTCTTTCAATCCCAACAAAAAAACTCCCATCTTCAACAGGAAGTCTTTTTCATTATCTTTTTTTTGTTTGTTTTTAAAGTCAATCAGAGTTAGGTGACTTATCCAGGGTGACACAGCTAGTAAGTGGATAAAATCTTACAAGTTTACAAGCTAAAATACAACTATAAGCCAGTACTGTAAACTACAGAATTGCTGATAGGTGTCAATGGAGTTCCCACAGTGATGAAATCTCAGGTTTTGAATACCTCAAAAAAATTACAGATGACAAGTCAAGGATAGTACATAGGAAATTCAATGAGAAACAAGGTGAAAGGGTAAAATAAGACAGAGAGAAAAATGAGGTGACAAACACCACAGAACACATATACTAAAATGTCAAATATATATTATTCATTCTCTAGCTATCTTCTACAGGTCTTACATACAAACAATTACAGAAAACAGTCTGAGATTTTAGGTCTGGTTGGTGACAGCGAAGGAGGAAATGAGCCAAATGCCTTTCTTCTCATTCATTATCTTGGCTTCTCTTATGATTACCATGATTCTGTGATCTGTTCTTAGACCTAATTAAAGAAATTTTATAAGGTTGTATGATGGTCTTGAGTTGTAAATGGTTTATTCACCTGGAATTTCGGTGATAATGCCCATCATCTTCATCACAGATTCCTAAAATCCATGAGTTTCAAGGGAAGAAATGTCACACAAAAAGAAAAGAAAAAGTAGCATCAATAGCACAGGATTTTTAACATTCACTTGTTTAAGATAATTCCATAAGAGAGTCACTTAAACAATTCCTAGGAAAAAAGTGTTGTTTTCTGGTATGAAGTCTTCATGAAATGATATAGAATTTTCAAGTACATTTCTTGATGTCTAATTCAAAATTTATTGGCATCTACCCTCCCTGTTCAATAGCATAGGCTTGACAAGAGTAAATACAGTCTGTCTCAAAAGTCTTAGAGAAATGTTAGACTTTAATAATAAAAGTAATTATAACAAAAGCATCAGTATCTTTTTTTCATTACATAATAGCTGATAGTCATGAGTTGAGTTCCCACAGTGTTGAAATGTTAGTTTTAGACTTCCTCAAATAAAAGATACCAGACAAGTCAAGAAGAAGTCATAGCAAAAGCAAAGAGCAACAACGTGAAAAGGTGAAATAAGAAAGGGGAAAAAATGCCAACTGTTTTTTATACATTCTCTAGCCATTTTCCGTATGTTTTAAATATAAACAATTACAAAACATAGATTAGGTCTGGCTGGTGACAGGTGACAGGAGAAATTAAAACATCAAATATGTCTTCTGTCGTTTGTTCTCTTGGCCAGTCAAACCATCAGCAGCAACCTTTAATCTGTTGTTAGACTTCATAGAAGAAATTTCAAAAACTTGTGTGATAGGCTTGACTAGATTATTTCCTTGTCTGGAAATTCGATGTTAAAGCCCATCATCTTCATGAGAGATACTCTAAGATCCATGACCTACAGTGGAGAAAAAGTTACACATAAAAAGAAAAGAAGTATCATGAGTGGCACAGGATTTTTGACATTCAATTCTTCAAGACAACTCCATAAGAGAGCTACTTTTTTATGAACAATGGTAACCTAGAGCAACAAAGCAGATTTTTAAACAACATCCTAGAAAGTGTTCTTTTCTGGCATGAAGTCTCCATGAACTGATATTGTATTTTCAAATATATTTCTTAATATTTATTCATAATATATTAGGCATCTACCTTTTCCACACAAGAGTAGAGTTTTTATTTGAGTAAACATAAAAGTATTAACAACAAAAGTTTTGGTATCTTTTTAAGATATTTCATTTTCCCTAATTAACATGTAAAAATAACTTTTAACATTCATTCGTTTTTAAGTTCCAAAAGTTCTCCCTCCCTTCTTCCCTCATCTCTAACCTCTCTGAGACAGAAAGCAATTAGGATATACAGATTCAATCATGGAAAACATACTGCCATGTTTGTCATGTTTTAAAAAAAAAACAAGGACTGAAAGGAAAAAATATGAAAAAAGAAAGTGAAAAACATTATGCTTATTTCTGCAGCCAGACTCTATCAGTTCTTTTTGAAGATAGGTAGCATTTTTTCATCATGAGTCCTTTGGAATTGCCTTGCATTATTGTATTGATAAGAATAAGTTTCAATATCTTAAAACTACACTCAGACCTTTGGGAAGCCTGTACATCACCTGTTCTCACCGACTTTACAATCTAGTAGGGGCTATATGAAACACACACAAGCAACAGTAATATAATACTTTGTGAAGTTTTGTGGAGTCTTTTGCATTCTCTTCTCTATATTCATGTCAACAGTAACCTAAATCATTGCTAACCTCAATCCTGTAAAAGATTCTTAATTGGTCTCCTGCCTTCCATTCCTCTCTCCTCCAGTCTACACTTGAAATCAGTGCCAAAATAGTCTTTCTAAGACCAGGTATTGTCTCTATCACTCCTGTTCTGAAAATCTTCAGATTTTTTTTTTATGAATCCCTGTATGGCACCTCCTACAAAACAATTTTTCTGTTCCCATTTGTTAATATCACACTCTTCAAATTATCTTATATTTGCTCTTTATCTACATGTGATATCCCACTAAACAGTGTATAGTAACTGAAGATTTAAAAAAAGCATTTGAAGACCTGGTGAAATGTTATTCTCCAGTCATTTCAATCATTTCCAAGTCTTCTTGACCCTGTTTGAGATTTTCTTGGCAAATGTACCAGAGGGATTGGCCATGTCCTTCTGCAGTTTATTTTACAGAAGAGGAACTGAGACAAACAGGGCTAAGTGATATGCCCAGGGTCACACAGCTAGTAAGTGTCTAAAACTAGTTTTGCACTCAAGAAGATAAATCTTCTTACTTCAGGCCTCTATCCACTGCACCACCTAGCTATGAAATATCCCCAGTGTAAACTCTAATGTGACTCCACAAAATAATGGAAGAATGTTTTTTTAGAACAAAATGAGTGCATAAAAGAGCAGAAAGTGTAATGAAATATTTTGATATAAAATACACTTAATTCACTGCTGTTGTATTTACTCAGGAAAGAAATATTGGGCACAGATTATTGCCAGAAGATTTCTAAATATTGAAAGGGATATTAAGGAACATATCTGAAGGTACAATCTTATTTTATGAAGATTTTTCATACTAAAAAATAAGAATTATTAAAAATAAAAATTGAGTCAAATGAGACATGACTAAACCAAAAAATCAAAAGGGATTTTCACAGTAATTGAGTAAGACGATAACTCTCCAAAGTAACAAATATGAGATACTGATTTTTATTTGAAATCATGCTAAATTGTGACTAACCCTTTATATACCTCTCTAAAAACTGGTTCCTGTTAGAAAGTAGGGGTGAAGGAATACCTGTTTCTCTCATTTTATTCCTTCTTCAAGCACTCTACTATTTATAGTTAATTTCTGTTAGCTGCCTGGGTCTGCTAGGCCATTCTTTGTCTTCTCTGGTTTCCTGCTCAGTGTAGTCTGATGTGCTTTTCAAACTGATCACTTTTCATCTTCCTCCTCTGTTTCTAATACAAGCATCATTAAAGATTCCTGGAGTTTCTCAATGGTTTCATTCTGTGGGGGTTAGGTGATCATGATGCTGCCTCTCCTCTATATGATAGACCAGTTCATGTATTTTATCTCCAAAATGCTAGGCAAATGGAAAAGAGGGGAAGGGTAAAAGTATTTATCAAGTACCTACTAAAAGCAAGTCACTGAGCTAAGTCCTTTCCAAAGATCATCTCCTTTGATTCTCACAACAACCCTGGAAAGCAGATTTGAATATGATCTCCATTTGGCAGTTATGGAAACTGAGGTAGAAGAGAGGAGGGTACTGCCTAGGGTCACATAGCTAGGAATTGCCTAAGGCTAGATTTGTACTCAGGTCTCCTTGACTCCAGGGCCAGGGCTCTATCCACTGGTCCACCTAGCGACTCATATCGAGGAGTGAAGACACAATCACAAATATCAATATTATTGATAAATAAAAAAAATAGTCATTAAGTATCTACTCACAGTGAAGCAAAAATACCAGGTACTGTTTCTCAGACTAGAAATTCAATATAGAATAAATGAGAGTTTGTAGTATGTGTCAACAGCACACAGAGAAACAACTGGGAAAGTCTAGCTAAACAGTAAACTGCAAATTTCAATGGTTAATCCCTAAGTGGACAATAATAGCCAACATTTATATAGAACTTCTTGATTTTTATCCCCTTGAAATTTCACAAAAAAATGATGGGACAGTAGTACAAGTCCAGCTGCCTCATTTTACAGGTGAGGGAATAGAGACTTAGAGTCTTTCCCATGGTCAAAGAACTGGTAATTCAAACACAAGTCTGCTAACTCCAAATCTAGCCCTCAATGGATTGCTCCAACTGTCTCTGAATTGAATGGTTATATCTGGTGAAATGTAGTTGACATGGGACACTCAGTGGAGAACTTGGAGAAGGTCCAGAGGAACACAAGATGATTAATAGCTCGGAAAATGTCCTTTACATGAAGAAAAAAAGGAGATCTGTTTGTTTTGATGAAGTAGAGGAGCTTTGGGAAAAACTGTCAAAGAGATTAGTTGAGATTCTGAAACAACCTCACATGTCAACTTACTCTGAGGTGAATGACTCTCCTCAGTTGAGTTTTAATGTTTTCACTTGACAGTTTAATTTCAATGAATTCTTTCTCAAGTTTCTCTACCTTTTCTTGCAATCTTAGCATTGCAGCTCTCTGAAAGTTCTACTCAATACACAACCAAATCTGTTGATTTTTTTCTAACTCCTGGAATTTCTCATCTAACTCTGTTGTCACCAAAGTCTTCATTTTGTATTGTTCCATTTTGTATTGAGTTTCTCCTACATGGAAACAAAGGAGTTGATCCCAAAAGTGCCTTAAAATATTAAATGGTTATGGGTTTACCCATACCAGAGCCATATATGATCAGTAAGTCATTCTTGTAAATCAAAATTAAATTCATTAACAAATACAATCTCAATTCCATTCAGAAGCAAACTATGTAGTGTACGCAACAAAGTATTACATGACCTGGGTTTAGTCCATGAATTGACTCACCTGTGGAGTCCTCAGTTTCCTCATCTGTAAAATGGGAATCAAAATCCTTGAAATCCTTACTCAACAGGTTAATTGTGAGGATCAGTTTTGCAACACAGGTGCACTTCTTTGTAATGAAAAAGCTATATTTACATCTAAATCATAACTTCTTGTTGTTAATGTTTTTGTTTCCATTTGTGAAGGGCACCTAAGGATTTGTTTTCTTAGCATGAAACCATTTGGCTTAGTTGGGATGGAGTGGGAAATTATTTCCAAATACTTCATCTGACAACAGAAGCACTGTTTTTATGACTTCTCTTGTCAGATGAAGTGGTCACCATGGCAGAGACAAAATCTAGGAGTCAAACTAAGCCCAGACTCATGAGTCTGAACTCCAGGCTCTGTCTGGGCCTAAACAGACTAGATTCAATCTTAGAAACATCAAAAATAATTTTCTCTTTGGCTCAAATTGCTTCTCCTTCCATCTTGCATCCAAGGAAATCACAGCATGATTTTTGAATATAAAAAAGCATCCAGGTTTCCACAGTTGTATATAAAGACACTCAAGAAATGTATAATTTAGGCACAGGATAACCTTTGTTCTACTCCTCAGCAAACATAGAAAGGACTCAAAGTAGTCCATTAAAAGGATTTACCATTTTCATCTCCCTTTGTTGAGTTCCACATTTCCCCAGACATTTAATGTCCTTGAGAAACCTTAGAGTTAGGACTCCTTCAAAGGAGAAAATTAACTGGGAATGACCAGAGAGGAAATATACTGATATTATTTTTTCACAATCAGAGACCCAGTCTGAACTCCATAGTTATGGTACTACATGATAACTTCATTCTCTTGGAAAGGGATTCTAGACAGACCATTGTTACACTGGCCTAATAACATATGGCAATTTTAGGGATTGAAGTTCAGGTTTTTTGCTTCCCCATATTGTGGTATAGATTCAACTGCTGTTGTGTGCATGACCCTCTTCTCCTATCAAGAGAACCTAAAATCAGGAAATCACATTCTCTTGATAAAAATTTGGATTGTAGGACCATGCTACTTAGAGAATTCCTTCTCCTATTTTTTGCCTTGGAGTCTGGGGTCTTATTTTCAATCCATATGGTTGAGAGGCCAAAGAGTTCATGTACATTTTCCTCAAGAAAGATATAAATTGATTCCTGGGGGAGTAATATCCTCCTACCTGCCACACCATTGTACTTTCCTGGCCACCAACAAAATTCAAGTTATCTCAATTATTCGAGCAAATCCTCTGGAAAGGAGGAAAAAAGAGTAAGTTTGAAAAAGGAATTGAAATCTCCCTTGAAAAGCCAGGAAATGGGATGCTACTGACTCTTGGAACCCTGTCTTCTGATTGGGAAGCATCCAGTCCTCTCAACTACACTCTACGAGAAACCGAACCACGAGATGGCGCTAGTGTTGTCAGTAGGCTTACTCACACCCTCCATGAAATTGACAATCAGCTCCAAATAAAGGTTTTCCATCCTGTGCACTCATCAAGTTGAGTAACAGACCTGACATTTATATGATGTTTTAAGGTCTGCAAAGAGCTGTACATATAATACCTTACGCAACAAAAAGTAGTCTAAATCTTTCCTTATGTAACCATACTAGAACAGACACTAAAATAATTATTTTTGATAAAGCCTTTATTGATGCTGAATCCATTTGGTTTAGGGAGGGAAATGGGAGAAGAAGAGGAAGATGATATATATTGGCACTCCTAAAGTGTAGCACAAGCCAGCTTTCATTCACAACAGAATCAAAACTTTCATAGCTACTCAGATGAGGGTTCCCATTAAAAAAAATTCTTTTGTGGTAAAACTAGAAATTTTCAAAGCATACCATCTGATTTCCAAAACATAACTCCAGAATCATTTTTATTATTTGCAAATGTTATTTAGAAAAGGACCTAGGTTATTTTAAAAAATCACTTTCAGGGGCTAAGATGGCAAAGTAAGCAGTAAGTTGGTCACACATTCCCTTCTAGACCTTGAAAAACCAAGAAAATACAGGCACAGGAAAAATCCTGGAACAGTGCCACTAGCTGAAACAAGTATGTAGCAATTTTTTAGCTCATTAGGCTAAGGAGATTAACAGAAAAGTTCCCTCTTGCTGTGACTGAAGGGGACCAGTACAGGAAGGGAGGCATCCTGATAAGCTAGTGGCAAGTCCCTATTCATCAAACCAGCAGGATATCCTGAGCCCCAGAGTGGTACAGCTGCCAAGGGTCAACACCAGGAATCCCACTTACCTTCCCACAGTCAGGAAAACTAGTAGACACTAGCACAAAGAACCACTACTTGTGCAATAGAGAGGCATCCACCAGCAACTGAGTCTACCTGTGCTCTAGTGAAGCTCCTAGTGGAAAGAGGACCTGCAGCAGCCAGACCACCACCACCTCCAGCTCTCACCCCACAAACTTCAGTGTAACTGAGGGGAAACCCTACCTGTCCTCAGCATACAACATCCACCACCAAAAATTCCAGCATAGCATCTGATAAGCTATATCCTACACAGACTCCAGCTACTAGAACCTGAGGTCCTAGCACACAAAAACAGTAATGAGGCCCCTATCCCCAAACACAAAAAGACTAGGACAGTGTACCCTGAAGCAGAGATCAACTTTAAAAGCTAGGAAAAAGGGCAAACACCAGGACAAAAGGCAAATGACAAATGGCAAGGAGCAACATAGAAAAACAAAGACCTTACTATGAAGACAGAGAATATCAAAACACAAATTCAGAAGAGGACAGCATTGTCACTAAACTGACATCTGAAATGTCAAAGGGGAGGATGAGCTGTTCTCACGCACAGAAAGTCTTCTTGGAAGAGTTCAAGAAGGATTTTAAAAGTCAAACTAAAGGGATAGAAGATGAATTGAACAATTCCTTTAAAAATAAAGTTGAGAAAATGAAAAAAATACTTTGAAGAAAACAACTCTTTAAACACTAGAATTGGCCAAATGGAAAAGGAGGTATAAAACCTAACTGAAGGAATGAATTTGTTATAAACTAGAATGGGGCAAGTGGAACCTAATGACTTAATGAGAGATCAAGAATCAATCAAACAAAACCAAAAGATTGAAGAAAATAGAAGAAAATGTAAAATACCTCATTGGAAAATCCTCTGACCTGGAAAACAGATTCAGGAGAGATAATTTACCTGAAAGGTAAAAAGGTAAAAAATTTACCTGTTCTACCTGAAAGCCATGAGGACAAAAAGAACCTGGATAACATTTTACAAGAAATCATCAAAGAAAACTACCCCGAGGTTCTACAACCACAGAATAATATAGTCACTGAAAGAATATCTACACTACCTCCTGACAGAGATCCTGAATTGAAACCATCAAGGTATACTATAGCCATACTCCAGAATTATCAGGCAACCCTCCAGTTATTTTGATAAAAAGAAAAGAAAGAAACCAAATTACCTGTATCAAAAATGAAAGGAGTGAATTCACCACCAACAAAGAGAAAATTAAAACAATAATTAGAAACTATTGTGCCTAACTGTATGCCAATAAAATTGGTCATCTTGGTGAAAATGATGAATATTTTAAAAAAATATAAATTGTCAAAATTAACAGAAGAGAAAGTAAAATACTTAAATAATCTCATCTCAGAAAAAAGAAATTGAACAAGCCATCAATGAACTACCTAGGAAAAAATTCCCAAAGCCAGGTGGATTTCCAAGCAAATTCTAGCAAACATTTAAAGAACAATTAATTGCAATGTTATATACAGTATTTGGGAAAATAGTTGTAGAAGTCCTACCAAATTATTTTTATGATCCACATATGGTATAGATATCTTAACCTGGAATGTCAAAACAGAGAAAAAAAATATAGTCCAATTTCCCTAATGAATATAGAAGCAAAAAAATTCAAATAAAATATTATCAAAAAGATTACAGTAACTTATTACAAGAATAATACATGTTGATAAAGTAGGATTTATATCAGGAATGCAGGGCCTATTCAATAGTAGGAAAACTATGAGCATAATTGATCATAATAACAACAAAACAAAAAGAAACCATATTATTATCTCAGTGGATACAGAAAAAGCTTTTTACAAAATATAACACTCATTCCTCTTAAAAACATGAAAGAGCCTAGGAATAAACGTAGCCTTCCTTAGAATGGTAAGTAGCATCTACCTAATACCATAAGTAAATACTATATGTAATGGGGAATATGCTAGAAGCATTTCCAAGAAGATAGGGGGTGAAACAAGGATGTCTATTATCATATTTCAAACTGAGTGATTTCACAGCCATTTTAATGCTCTCGTTGAAGTTAAAGAAAAAGGCTTCGTATTTCCCTCTGAATATAAATATAGTCATAGTCTCTTATTTGAGGGTACAAGGTCATGGATATCCATTCATAATTGGTAGAGTATTCATGGTGCTGGAAGGAATCACAGATACCATACACTCCAATCTCTTAATGTTAGAGATGAAGAATCAGAGGCCCAGAACAAGTAAGTAACAAAGAACACTGAACTGGGAGCCAGGTGTCCTGATTCTGCACAATTCAGCAGAGGACCAGCAGCAACGGCAACAGCTACTCCTTAGGTATCAATTCACAGATTAAAAGTGTGAACATCAACTATTTAAACATCTGGGGCTCAAGATGGCAGAAGAAACAACAGTATGTGCACTCACTCTCCCTTCTGTACCTTGAAAAATGCAAAGAATACTGCCCCAGGAAAAATCCCGGAATAGTGGAGGAGCAGAAAAGTACTGCAGTCCTTTAGCTCAGGAGACTAGGGGGAGTAATGGGAAAGGTGCCTCTTGCTGTGGCTGAAGAGAACCAGTAGAAGATGGCAGGTATCCCAGCAAGTTAGCAGCAAACCCAACCTCAACAGACCAATGGGAGATCCTCAGTCTCAGGGTAATGGGATAAGTAATTCCAACACCAGGACCTCAGACATGTGTTCACACTGCCAGGGCAATCAGCACACAGACACCAGGGTGGATAGGCACTGACCAGAGGCTGAGCCTATCAGAATCTAACACAGCCCTCAGGAAGGAGGAGACCTACAGCAGTCAACCCAGCCTTCCCCACACCTTGCCCTGAGAGCTTTAGTATATTCCCAGGGAAACACAGAAAGACTGTCCCTGGTCTCCACAGATACCAGCCAGCCCAAATTCTGGTGAACACGAGGAACACTACAGCATTTTATAACTTCTAGCTGCCAGAACCAAAGGCCAAAACACACAAAGCCATTAACCAGGTCCCTAGTCTCCAGCACAAGAAGCCTAGGACAGAGCCCCCAGCACTCCAGAAGCATATATCTACTTTAAAAGCAATGAAAAAGGCAATCACAATGAGCAAAGACTATAGATTCCTACTATGGGAACGGGAAAGATCATAATGCGAATTCAGAAGAAGACGATATTGGCAGTATATGCATATCTGAAAACTCAGAAAAGAATATGAACTAGACCCAAGCATTCTTGGAAGAGTTCAAGAAGTATTTTAAAAGTGAAATTAGAGAGGCAGAAGAAAAACTGATCAATTCTTATAAAAAATATAATTGACAAAATGAAAAAAAAAATCATTGAAGACAACTTTTTGAAAAGTAAAATCGGCCAAATGGATAAGGATGTACAAAACCTAATTGGAGAAAATAATTCCTTAAAAAGTAAAATTATCCATATACAAAAGGAGGTTCAAAAGCTAACTGAAGAAAACAATCACTAAAAAATTAGAATTGGGCAAGTAGAAGCAAATGACTGTGAGGAATCAGGAAACAAAATCTAAAGAATGAAAAAAACAGAAGAAAATGTAAAATACCTCATTGAAAAAAAAAACTGAGTTAGAAAATAAATATAGGAGAGGTAATTTAAGAATTAGTGGTCTGCTACAAATTATTGGTCAGGAGGAAAAAAAGAGCCTCAAAAGTATCTTCCAAGGAATTAAAAAGGAAAACTACCCTGAGGTCCTAGAATGAGAGCATAAACTGGTTATCAAAAGAATCCTCAGATCATCTCTTGAAAGAGATCTCAAATGGAAAACATTAAGGAACATTGCAGCCAAATTTCAGAATTTTCAAGTCTAGGAGAAAATAGTGCAAGTAGCCAGAAAGAAACAATTCAAATTTCATGGAAATACAGTAAGAATCAGACAGAACCTAGCAACTTCTACATTAAAGTTTGGAAAATTGGAATGTGATATTCTGTAAGGCAAAGAAGCTTGGAATACAAACAATGATCAACTACCCCACAAAACTGAGCATAAAATTTCAGACAAGGAGATCGAAATTGAATGAAACAAGGGATCTCCAGATATTCCTGATGAAAAGATCAGAGATCAATGTAAAATTTGGTATTCAAATAAAATACTCCAGAAATGCATAAAATGATGAATAGAAAAAATCAACTGAAAAATTTTGACTCAGTGAGGGCAAATCATTTACATCCCTACATGGAAGGATGATATTTTTTGATGTATATTTTACTATTTTTCAGTTTTCAACATTCAATTCCACAAGAATTTGAATTCAAAATTTTCTCCCCATCGCTCTCCACCCCCACCCCAGAACAGCATGCACCCCATTAACCACTTCCTCCAGTCTGTCCTCCCTGTTATTACCCCCCTTCTTCCATTCTCCACCCCTCTATTTTCCTGCAGGGCTAAATCCATTCCTATATTCCACTGCCTGTACATCTTATTTCCCAGGAGCATGCAAAAACCATTTTTAACATTGATTATTAAAGCTTTGATTTCAATATTCTCTCCTTCCTCCCTTCGCCACCCACCCTCATTGAGAAAATAAGCAGTTCAATATAGGTCATGCATGTGCAGCAATGCAAAACACTTCCATAATCATTATGTTTTACAAGACTAACCCCATTTTCCTCTATAACATCCTGCCCTCCATTTATTTCATTCTCTCCCTTGACCTGTCTTCCCATAACAGTGTTTGTTCTCATTATCCCTTTATCCAATATGCTGTCCCTTCTATTATCTTCCCTCTCCTATTCCCTTCCCCACTGCCTTTCTGCAGGGTAAAATAGATTGCTGTATCCAATTGACTGTGTTATTCCTTCCTTAAGTCAAATCCCATAAGTCAGGCTCTCTTATTTCCTTTCCTCTCCCCACTTTCCCCCTCCGTTGTAAAAGCTCTGTCTTGCCTCTTTTATGTGAGATGATTTGTTACATTCTACCTCTGCCTTTCCCTTACTCCTACATTCCATTCAACAGTAAATTTTATTTTTTTGGGTATTCTCTCTTCATATTCAGCTCACCTTTTGCCCTCTGTCTATGTGTATGTGTGTGTATACTAGAAAGATATTTTGAGATCAGATCACTCAGGTGTGATTCTGATGGCTATATGTCTCTTACCTTTTTCTAGTGTATTCATACAAATGATATGTCTTGTAAGTTAGAGGTTTATGATGTATTATGCTGTATCTAGAAGATAAACAAGTGCAAAGTTTTTATCCTATCCAGTAAAAGAGAAAAATGCAAATCCAAGACCAATCAGCAGGATCTTGTGTCTTACTAAATGGCTGCACTGCTATGCCAGCAGAATGTTGACATTTCAAAGAAATGGTTGCTGAGGGATGACATCACTGCTCTGTTAGTAGAATGTTCACATTGTAAAGGAACAGTTTCTGAGTGATGATATCACAAGTACCAACAGTCAGGAAAGATGCAGTGATTTCAACTCAATTCAAAGGGACAAATACTTGTTAACTGACTAGTATGCTGCTTAGGATAGAGAAATGAGTAAAACACTAAGAATCTGGATTCAAACTATGAGTCATTATTTGTATGTGAATAAGTATACACAAAGACATATATAAAAGTATAAACATACATATATAAATATATACAAAAACATACTATACATATACACATAAAAACACATAAAATAAGTATGTTACAGAAATATATACACATGTTCGCAATATACATATACTTGTACATACACAAAACACATCCTATCACACAGACACACACACATATATACTTTTAGAAGTACTATAAAACAGGAAGCTGCTTGAAGATCAGACCACAAAATTGTAATTTTGATGGCTATATATCTCTTACTTTTTTCCAATGTAGTCTTACAAATGATGTACAGAGTTGTAAACAATATGTGATTTACGATGAATAATCGAGAAGATGAAGTCCGACAATATTACACTATGTTATAAAAGTCAAAAATCCAAGAGCAATGCTTACAAGGATCCTGTCTCATTAAATGGCCACTCTGCTACACCAGGAGAATGTTACATTTCAGAGAAATGGTTGCTCAGTGATGACATCACTGCTATGCCAGTACAATACTGGCATTGTAAAGGCAAAGTGGCTGAGTGATCATACCACAAGGATCAATGGTCAGGCAACTTGCAATAATTTCAACTCCATTCAATTCAACAAATATTGATTAATTGCCTATTCTGTGGTTAGGCATACCAAATTGAAGAAAACACTTGGGAACTGGATTCAAACTATGACTGACTAGTACATGTGTGAACATGAACATGTTACTGCATTTTTCTTTCATCTGAGGTTTCTTCATCTGTAAAATGAGGAGTACAGAGTAGAATATGTTTGAAACCCCTTCCAGATTCAAGTTGTATACTTAACTTTCTTTGCCTACAAGGGAATTACAATCAAGTAAGGTAAAATAAGAAAAATACAGAAAAGACTATAACACATAGTATAATAAAATGTGCCAAAGAGAGTTTAAAACAAGGTACCACAGTTGTTTAAAGAAGAGAAGGATTATGTCAACTTGGAGGGAATCAAGGAAGTCTTCCCAGAGGAAGGGGAACTTGAATTTGAAAAGATAGGATGAATATCAGTCAGATGTAATGGTTTTTCATGTAAAGAAATTAAAACCCTAAGACATTTCAATAAATTGTTTCTCAAAAAAAAGCATCTAACTAATTAAAAATCAAAACGTAAGAAAAGATGAAAATTGTATTTTGGATGTCTCTACCTTTTAAAAATTATTTTTCCATAAAAAACAAATAAAATAACAAATGATAAAACACCTCAGCCCTCAGTGCAACAAACTAAATATTGTTGTACATGAGCAATCATCATTACATTATATGTAAAATAAAAAAAGAAATGAGCATACCAATTAACAAGGAAGGACTAAAATTGTCCCTTGTTATTAGGAAGCTGTTTGATTATTGAATATTGATATTGAAGCTGTTTGGTATTTTCTCCTTTTATTTAGTAGGCATCAGTGTGTAATTGCTCTTTGATCCTTTTGAGGGGGAGGTCTGAGCCCAAGAGAAATCATTAGGCTTTTCCTCATTCTCTGTGGCTCATCATGACCTCAACATTGAAAATGTCTCAATTCTTAAATATGGTACCATCTACAGTTTCCCCAAGGGGAAGGTTCCATCTAGAAAAGATACTTAATGTGAGTACTTATAAAATGCAAGACAGTTTTTCCTTTCCTCCAGCACAATGCAAATGCTTAAAACTAATAAGATTCAAAATTGAGTATTAACAGATAATTAATATAGGAGATAATGACATAGAATCTAATTTACTCCAGAGGAGATAAAGGTAACTGTGAAACTAAGCAATAGATATTTCATGAACTCTCTGAGCAACGAAGTTCAAAATTTCCATCCTACCAGGTATGACTTTTCTATCCCCTTCAGACATAGAATGCTCCTGGGGATAGTGCTCTGATACATCCATCCCACTAGCTAATATCACATGGGGGCAACTAGGAGGTGCAGTGGATAGAGTGGGAGTCAGGAGGACCTGAGTTCAAATCTCACTTCAGACACTTGACTCTCACACTAACTGTGTGACCTTTGGCAAGTCACTTAAATTGCCTCATCCTGGGTCATCTCGAGTCATCCTGATGAGTATTTGGTCACTGGATTCTAATGACTCTGGAGGAGAAGTAAGGCTGGTGACCTGCACAACCCTCCCTCACTCAAAGCAAAGTTAAGTGCAAGTCATGTCATCATTTCTATGATGGCATAGTCTTCTTTGCTAACTAAAGACAGGTGAACACACACACACACACACACATAATATCACATATCACACCTCTCTTTTTTAACTAACCTCCTTGAAAAGGACATCCACAACCTCTCTCGCAAAGTTCAGACTCAGTCAACTACTGGACATTTCAGATTGTCTCTCCCATACACATCTGAAATTCCACATGTCCAAAACTGAATTCATTCTTTCTCTCTTCTGAAGCCCTAAGATAAAATATAGACTATGTCATAACTATATTTAAATATGATTGCATCACAAATCATAACCAATAATATACTTCATAGTAATTATACAAACATATTCAAATCACAAAACTATACTAAACTGCCAAAAGAAATAAAGATACAATCAACACTATCCTTCCACTCACTCTGTTTTGAAATCTAGGTATCATCCTCAGCTCCTAATTCTCTTTCACCCACATTCCCATATGGAGCCAATTGCCACAACCTGGTGGTTCTACCTCTGAAACCTCTCTCCTATATATCCCTTTCTCTCCTTTAACAGAACTAACATCCTAATCAATCCTTCTCCCAATATATGGCATTTTCACTGACTATCCACAGCCTATAATTTTCTTCTCATTCATCGCTGTCTCCTCTCTTCCTTGGCTTCCCTCAAGTCTCAGCTAAAACCCCAACTTCTACAGAAAGTCTCTCTTAATCTTCCTTTGCTGGTTCTCCTTAATTCTAATGCCCTCCTTCTGTTAATTGTCCTCAATTTATCCTGTAAATATCTCATTTGTACATAATGGTTTGTACATTATCTCTTCCATAAGACTGTGAACTCCCTGAGGGCAGGAACTGTCTTTTGCTTTTCTTTCTATCTTTGCTTAGTGCCTAACATATTATCAGGTGCTTCAGAAATGCTTGTGGACTGAATGACTGTCTGAGAACATTTTGTAGAAATAATTTTCTACTTACCATCATTTACAGGTGAGGAGATCACTGAAAATTCAAGTAAAGCATGGCTGGTGCCAATCCTAGATGTAGGGAGACATTTAAACAATCCCTGCTCACACAGTGGCTCTAGCCATGAGGGAGTTAACTACTTAGCACTTGTTTCTTCACTGAGTGGTATCTCATCTAGGAAAGAGAAGCCAGGGAATTAAGTAAAGTAGGGTTTGAACAAGCCCATAGAACATCCGATGCGAGGTCAATTACATTTTCCATCAACCTGCAATCCAATTTTTCCCTCAGTTTTGGTTGAATAATGAATTTTGTCCACTAGCAATATGTTTGAGGATTTATTGAATGTTAAACTTTTCAGTACATTTGATTCTACATCTTCATTACCTAATCTATTCCTCTGACCATTCCTATATTTTCATCATAATAGCAGAACTTTTTTGATAATTACTGCTGTTTTGTATTTGGGAATCTATCATTGCCATTCTAACACAATTAGCGTAACACAAGATCTAGCAGCTTCTACCTTAAGGGATCAGAGGGCTTGCAGTATGATATTTCAGAAGTCTGAAAAGCTAGGATTAAAAAAAAGAATAACCCACCCAGCAAACCTGAGCATAATACTTCAAGGGAAAAAAAGTAAAATAATCAAATAGAGGACTTTCAAGTATTCTTGAAAAGATCAGAATTGAATAGAAGATTTGACTTTCAAATACAAGACTCAAGAGAAGCATGAAAAGGTAAATAGGAAAGAGAAATTATAAGGGACTTATTAAAGTTGAAATGTTTACATTCCTACATGGAAAAATGATATTTACAACTCATGAGACCTTTCTCAGTATTAGGGTAGTTGGAGGATAGATAGATAGATAGATAGATAGATAGATAGATAGATAGATAGATAGATAGATAGATAGATAGATAGAGACAGATAGATAAAGGGCACAGGGTGAGGTGAATATGAAGGAATGATATCTAAAAATAAAATTAAGAGGTGAAAGAGGAATACATTGAGAGAAGGAGAAAAGGAAAGATGGAATGGGGTAAATTATCTCACAGTAAAGAGGCAAGAAAAGGTTTCACAATGGAGGGGAAGAAGGGGGAGGTGAGAGGGAATAAGTGAATCTTACTATCATCAGATTTGGCATAAGGAGGAATAACATATACACTCAATTAGGTATCTTACCCTACAGGTAAATAAGGGGGAAGGAGATAAAGGTAGGGGAAATGATAGAAGGAAGGGAAAACTGGGGGAAGGGGTAGTCAGAAGCAAACACTTTAGAAAAGGAAAAGGGTCAAAGGAGAAAATAGAATTAAGTGGAGGTCAGCATAAGACAGAGGGAACTATAGTTAGTCTTTCACAACATGACTATTAAGGAAGTGTTTTGCATAACTATACATATATAACCTATGTTGTATTGCTTGCCTTCTCAATAAGGGTGAGCAGGGAAGGGAGGAGGGAGAGAATTTTGAACTCAAAGTTTTAAACACAAATGTTAATAACTGCTTTTACATGCAACTTGGAAATAAGATATACAAGCAAGGGGGTTATAAAACTCTCTCTTGCCCTACAAGAAAGTAAGGTGGAAGAGTATGAGGGGTGATAAAAGGGAGGCCATACTGGGGGTAGGGGTAATGAGAATGTATGCCATCTCATGGATGAGGGAGGGGAGAGATGGGGAGAAAATTTGGAAGTCAAAATCTTGTGGAAATGAATGTTGGGAACTAAAAATAAATTAATTAATTTTAAAAAGAAAAAAAGAAAATCAAATAAGTGAAGTAAAGAAAAATTAAATCCTGGAATAGAACATTCTTTCTGAATGATATGGGAATAAACAAAGATATAAACACAATATTATTCCCATAAACTAAGGCTGGGGTACACCTGAGCTGCTATAATAAAAGTTGTATTACTTTCTATATTCTATATCTTAAACAATTTAGTAAATGGATATTTGGGCTAGTCATTTGCCTGTTACTAGATAGATATAGATATATGTGCAAATAGATATATATGCCAGTATGAAATAAAGTCCTTAAAAGTTTCAAAATGATGTAAAGTATCCTCCCAAATCTTTTATTATAATTGCACTAAAGCTAGAATCTTATAAGCAAATTCATCTGTATAACTACTGCACCCAAGGGTGGAAAGCTTCTACCCGCAAAAATGTCATTACTAATATTTACATGTATAGGGTTGGATCCTCAATAGCATTTGATCTTCCTAAAGTAATTGGGATCAGAGTGGAAACTTTTTGTCAAGTACCAAGATCAGATAATCCTGTATGCCAAAAGTAAATAATAGCATCATAGCAGTGTTGGTTTCTTTCTCCTTATATTTTGGTTCTGCATATTGAACTTGCCTGTCATATTTCAGTCTTCCAGACTACATGTCATTCACCTACAGTTGGTAGCCCATACTCACCCATCATCCCCTGGATGTAGCCTATGCTTGGTTCCAGCCAAACTCCTCCTCAGGACCCACTGATACAGGGACAGCTCGACACCCCTTGCGAGCCTGAAGAAGCAACAGAAGCAGAGACCTTCATCCCTTTTGCCAAATGAATTTGGGGCCCAGCTCTTCAGAGAGGGGGGAATGAAGGAATCCTAATAAAGCTGCCCCCAGCCTCAGTATTCTAAATTCCTTATGGGCCCTACTACACATCAGACATACCCGGATTTAACCACATAATCTGGTTTTAACCACATCACAGACCCCCAGCCTCAATATAACCACTAACCTAGCTACGACCTGCCCTCCGATCCAATTCACTTATTTAAACAGGTATGTTCTTGTACTCATCTACAATCATATTATCCAATTAGGCCAAGACAGGACCACAATGCCTAACTTTATTTAACAAGTTCTCCTGGTAACTGCCCCAGTTGAGCTGGGTTACCTGTCCTGCTTGGAGCCAAGAAGTTGGGTTTTATTTTTTAAAAGATCATCAAAACATAGTGTTTAGATTGTAACTATTGCAGTAATTTGTGTTTATATATATATCTATATGTATTCATGTTTATATGTATATGTATTCATATTTATATTATGTACATACTGTGTCACTTAGCAGCCCACACACAGAAATATATATATATTACATATGAATCATATCTATTAAATTATCATTTTAACCTATATAATCGAGTTAATAGGAATATGATTGTTGCTCATCCTGTATTCTCAAAGAGGACCAGTGACATCAGCAGGCTAAAGTCTTGACTTGCAAGTGCATTGAATTTAAGTAAGGCAAAGCTTCATAACAATGACCAGTCTCAATCTTTTCTCCAGTAATCAGAGTCCCAGGCAAGACATAGGTCAGCATGATTGGAGTGGCCCCAGATGCACTGGAAGACATTTGCCTTTTTATTTTAAGGTCTTTCCCAGTCTTCAGTTTGTTTGAGACAGCACCCTTTCAGGAATTAAGGCTAGGTAAAAAAATGAGGCAAAAGATGGCCTAATTCTGCCCTTACAAAAGAATCCATCTTGAAGGGGAAGAGATCTCAGGATTTTTGGCCAGAACAGAAAATGCCTATTAAATGAGGGTAGGCTTCTATAGCTAAAACAAGGTGATATTTGAAAGGAATAACATCAGTCATTCACAGCTTTGTTTTAATTAATCAGTTCCTGAGAATGAAATCTTGCCAGTCATATCAAATATGCTAGATGAGAAGGGAGAAATGTATAATCTAGTCTGGGGATTATATAATCTAGAATGGGATTTGGTCTAGGAGGGCAGACTTGAGTGTGAAGCTTAATGACAGTCCCTGAGCTGGTAGAGAACAACTGGGCATCACTTTCAAAAGGAAGGAAAGGAACAAAGAAATGTAGATGAGGGGAAGGTGCAGAAAGAAGAGGTTGCCTGAAGACAAAATTTACCTCCTTCACAATTTAGCATAAGATCATCCCTGTTCAAAATGTATACATGTGAGAGTACCCATGTATATTTCAGTATAGGATTTTTCCAATGGGGGTATTTCATTCTAACTCTGGAGAGGACATTGTACTGGCCTCTTTGGGATGGTCCCAAGAAAGATTCTTTGTTCTAAGTGTTCCTTAAGGTGGGGATCCTTGATTAAGGTAAGATAATGAAGTATTTAAATTTGTGTTCCTTTAATGGAACTGACCTTGAAAAGGGCAAAAGAGTGGATTAAGCAGGCCAGGTATCCCTAGAAAATATGATGCTGTAATTAAGCAATGTTATGTTTTTGGTGTTCTCTCCTTTCCTTTTCAGCATTCTTCCCGGGGAAGGATACCCAGTGTCTGAGAATGATCCCAAACCTCTCACTGGCAGACCCCACTTTATCCTACTCCCACCAAATCATCTCTCTTTCAACCTTTACTCAAGCCTTGTTCAGGCCTAAAGGTTTTAACAGAGTCCTCCTGTATCCTAAAGCAATGCTAGACTAATTTGTTCTTTTATGCTGATGATGCTTAATATAATGCCTAAAAATTTGTAAAATGAATCCAACAGAGATGATTCCAGTACTATATAGTGAGTGAAGGCTAAGAGTGGAATGCTAGATTGTAACATTTGGGGTATTCTGGTGCCTCTCCCTCAAATACTGATGACTTAATGATAATACTTTTCTACTGACTGATTTTCCGCTGTTCACAGAATCCCTTCAAATGTATTATGATTTTGCTTAATTTGATCCTGATCATACAGCTATAAGCGGGAAGCTACTAATACTTCCCATTTTTCAGCTGAGAAAACTGAGGCTCAAAGGTTATAACATTTGCCCATGGTCTTATATATCACACAGCGACCTTCCTATTCTAACTCTGCTTAGGTCTGACCCTATAGATGGTGATATACTCTTTGAGGACACTCTTCATTTTTCTGTGTTATCTTTTGTGCTCCAAAGGCAAACTTTTTATAATGAGAGTTTCATTGATTTTGCTGCTGAGAAAAAACCTAGATGTGGATATGTTATGTCTCCTTTAATATATTGAATATATCAGAAAAGTCCTCATATAACTCAGTTGTACTATATGGCAGGAATTAGTCTTGTCTCCAAAAACTGGTGCTATGAAATGGACACAAAATATCAATTGAACATGTTTTGGAGCCTTTGAAGTATAATGTCTTCAATACAATAGTGATACTACCTATATATTTATTTTAATTGGTAAAATTATGATTAAACTCAAATATAAAATAAGAAAAGAAAAAAGAAACAAATTTAAATAGTAAAACTAAAATAATATAAAATAAGAAAAAAAGCACAGCCACGTGCACAGAATGTGAGAGGGGATTCACAACATATAGCAATAAATTTCCATATATATATATATACATATATAAATATATATACATATATATAAATATATACACATATTATGCATGTGTATTTGTTTACATGTTTGCATGTGTGTGCATGTATGTGTGTGACTAACTATAAGAACCATGAAACAGGAAGCTACTTGGACACCAGATCACCCTTCTGTGATTTTGATGGCTATATGTCTTACCTTTTCCCAAAGTAGTCTTACTAATGCCATAAAGACGTGAAAGTAGAAGTATATGATGTACTATGTTTAACTAGAAGACGGCTGAAGTCAGAAGTTTTTACCATAGCAGATAAAACAGTAAAATGCAAATCCAAGACTAATCCATAGAAGGATACTGTCTTATTAAATTGTTGCACAGTTATCTCAGTACATTGTAGACATTTCAAAGAAATAGTTGCTGAGTGATGATATCACAAGGATCAATGGTCAGGAAAGATGCAGTGATTTCAACTCAATTCAGTTCAATAAATATTTACTAATTGCCTAGTATGAATGAGATACAGAACTGGGTAAAACACTAAGGACCTGGATCCAGATTATACTTGACTATTACATGTGTGGACATCAACACATCACTGCAGCTCTCTTTCATCTGAGGTTTCTTCATCTGTAAAATGAGGAGTAGAGAGTAGAATATGCTTGAAACCCCTTCTAGCTTCAAGTTCTGTGTTTAAGTCTCTACACCAGAAAGGAGCTTACAATCAAGTTAGGGGAAGTAAGATAAATACACAAATGGCTAAAACACATTAGTATAACATGAGCCAAAGGGAGTAAAAACAAAGTATCATAGTTGTTAAGAGAAGGGAGGGATGATAATAACTTGGGAGTTTCAAGGAAGTCTACACAGAGGAAGTGGAACTCAAATTTTGAAAGATGAGAAGACTATTGGTCAGATATAACGGGTTTTGATGTAGTCAGATTAAAATTCTAAGTAGTTTCCATAAATTATTTCTCAAAAAAAAGTACCTAATTGACCTATTAAAATTCAAATCATAAGAAAAAGTGAAAATTGTGTTTTGGATCTTTCTGCCTTTTAAAAAATTACTTTGCCTTTAGAAAAAAAATAAATAAAATAAACAACAAAAACCTAAGCCATCAATGTGCTAACATATTAATGGTTATACATGCACACTCACCCTTCCATTATTTACCAAATGACAAAACAAATGAAGAGAACACAAATTCACAAGGAAGCACCAACATTGTTCATTGCATTTAAAACTTTTGAAGCTGTTTCACATTACCTTCCTTTATTTAGTAGACATTAGTTTGTAATTGCTCTTTTATTCCTGTTTTTGAGAGGTCTGAACCCAAGAGAGATAAGTAGGCTTTTCCTCATTCTCTGTGGCTCATTATGCGTTCAAACTGGAAAATATCTTGAACCTTGGATATGGCTCATGTTTTAGGTTTCCCCAAAGTGAGTGTTCCATCTAGCAAAGATACCCCATGTAAGGAGCAGTTATCAAAATATGTCAGGTATTGATTTCCTCTACTACAATGCAAATGCTTAAACAAGATTCAAAATTCTGAATTAACAGATATTTAAAATATGAAACAATGAACTAGCAACTAATTTACTCCTGAGGAGATAAAGAAAACCATGGAACTGATGAACTGATATGTCACACTCATCTCAGATCTGAGCTCTCTGAGCAACGAAGTTGAAAACTTTTGACCTGTGAGGTATGGCTCTTTGGTCCCCTTCAGGAAAAGACTGCTTCTGGGGATAGTGCCTTGATACAACCATTGCCCTAGCTAATATCACATATCACTCCTCCCTTTTGCAGCTACACTATTTGATAAGGCCATTTCCAACCTCTCTTCCAAATTCTAAACTCAACTATCTATTGGATATCTCAAATTGTCTGTCCCATAGATATCTCAAACTTAACATGTCCAAAAGTGAATTCGTTATCTTTGCCCTCCCAAATGATAAAGTTAAGACTATATCATACTATATAGTAAGACATAGTTAAATATGATTGTACCATAAAGCATAACCAATAATATACTTCATAGCAATTATCCTTACATTTCTAGATCACAAAACTATACTACCATTTCAACAATTAAAAGAAATAAAGATTCTATCAAGGGTACCACCATTCTTCTACTCATCAGTTCTACCTCTGAAACATCTCTCCTATAGATCCCCTTCTCTCATCTGACACAGTCACCATTCCTAATCAGTCCATCTCCCAATATGTGGCATTTTCACTAGCTATCCCATGCCTATAATTCTCTTCTCCATCTCTAGCTCCTGTTTTCCCTGGCTTCCCTCAAGTCCCAGCTACCATCCCAACTTCTAGAGAAAGCCTTTCTTGATCTCCCTTTCCTGGACCCCTTTAATACCTTTCTTCTGTTGATTGTTTTAAATTTATTCTGTATATTTCTCATTGGTACAAAATTTTTTGCATATTATCTCTTCCATAAAATTATGAACTCACTGAGGGCATGGACTGTCTTTTGTCTTTCTATCCTTGCTTAGGACACTGTCTAACATAGATCAGGTGTTTCATAAATGCTTGTGGACTAAATGACTGCCTGAGAAGATGTTTCAAAAATCACTTTTTACTCTCAATCACTGATAGGTGGTGAGATGGCTGAAAATTCAAGTAGACTATGTCTGGAGCCAGCCCTAAATATAGGGAGCCATTTAAACAATGAGTAGTCAGCACAGTGGCTATAGCCATGAAGGGGTTAAGTCCTTCAGGACTTGTTTCTGCTCTGGGTGGCATCTCACCTAGTGAATATAGACCAGGGACTTCAGTAAAGCATGGCTGGAACCAGTTCATAGAGTGCCAGATGCTGGGTTAATTACATCTTCCATCAAACTGCAATCCAATTTTCCATCAATTTTTGTTGAACAATGAATTTGTTTTTCCCTAATAATATGTTTGGGGGTTTAAAGAATGCTAAGACTTTTGTGTATATTTGGTTCTAAATCTTTATCATCTAATCTATTCCTTTGACTAGTCTTCCATTTTCAATTTAATAGCAGAAGCTTTAGATAATTACTGCTTTCTTCTATTATTTGAGACCTGTCGTCCTTCTACCTTCATAATTTTTTTAATTAATTCTCTTGATATTCTTGACATTTGTCCATATGAACTGTGTTATTATTTGATCTACTTCTATCAAGTATCCCATTTATATTTGGACTCATATTATGTTACCCATATTTTGCAATCTTTAAAATAGTATCCTGGCTAAGGTGTTAACATCGAACATCTCTCCAATTGTTTAGATCTGGCCTTTTTTTTTTAAATTTTTATAATGGTATTTGTATAAGTCCTTTGTGTCTCTTTGGAGATTAATGTCCCTATATTTAATGATTTTTTTTTTAGCTTGCTACTTTGTTGAAGCTATTTATTAGCGCATAAGGGTTTGTGTTGATTCTCTTGGGTGTTCCACATAAACTATCCTATCACCTGCAGATGTATTTTAATCTCTTCTTTCTCACTGTTTATTTATGTAATTTCTTTGTCCTGTTTTATTGCTATAGTTAGAAGTAGTAATTCTAAAGTGATATCCAACAATAATGGTGAGGATGGACATCTTTGCTTCACCCTTGATCTTTTGGGGGGATATGCCTAGTATTTTTTCCTGACAAAGAACATTAGGTTTTGTTTTTAGATAATTGTTTTTATCTGTTAAGAAAAATCCTTCCCTTCTTATACTTTTTAGTATTTTTGATGTAAATGGGAATTTTGTCGAGATTTTCTTTATTTATATAATCCCATGACATGGTTTCTATAATTAATATTAGTATTAGACCATTTATTAATAAACTTACTATTTTATATTAATAGCATAAATCCACCTTGCTCAAAATAAAATTTTTGAAACACTGCTATAATTTATTTTTAATAGCTTTTCATCAATGTTCATTAGTGTTATCATCAGTAGTTCTTTGGCCTTATTCACTTGGCCTTAGTTGGCCTTATTCACCCTGAATTGGGCCTCAGGATCACATTTATTTCACAGAAAGAGTCAAGTGCTGGTTTGGGCTGGGCTTGACTCAAACAAGTCACTTGGTAGTTTCTATTCAATGCTGGAAACAAAATGAGACACTCAAATCACTCAACAGTTAAGAGAAGATGATTTACTTAGCTTCAGAAGGAAAAGATATTCAACAAAGACAAAACCTGAGGATACCCAGAAGTGATTCAGCTGAGCAAGTTTCTCCTTGTAGTCAGAGGTAGACTTCCAGCTTTGCATCAAAGCATTCCTACAGCCCCTCATGAATGTATGTACTCATTATGAATAGAAAGTAATGGCAATAGCCTGAGCCTTTAGTTCTCTGAGTCAATCATGTCTCAAGAATGGTTTCAATACAGTTTAAGGAAAAACCAACCTAAATTGTAGAGGGCTATGGGTATGGGCTAGGGTATTACTCCTACCACATGTATCTTCTCTTTATTTTTGAAACAATTTCATGAAACCTTTATAGCAGCATGCAAGCAAATGTTTAACAACCAGGTAAAGGGGGAGACAGGGAGGAAGGTACACACAAAGACACTTTTAAGTTAAGTCTACATTTTCAATATTTGCTCTATCATTTTCATAAGTCTAGAAAATCAACAAAATAAATCAAGTCTTGATTTGTAGCATTTGCCAAATTCCAAGGTGTAAAAAATTATGCTGAAATTTTAACAATAATCTCTCACTACTGGTTCAAGCTGGCTCTAGCATGCCCCTGAATAAAATTATTTTGTCTTTAAATATTTGATAGCACATTCACTTACAAGTCCATCTGATCCTGATTCTTTCTTCTATAGCAGTTTAATTATGCATTGATCAAATTTTCTTTTAAAATTAGGTTGTTTAGATTATATGTTTCTTGCTTTGTCAATTTAGAGGATTTATATTTTTAGAAAAACTTCACTTTAAACTGTTCAGTTTTTCCATGATTTTAATTTTATTTATTTATTTAAATGTAGTGAAGAATTTATTTTTTCCTCTTCATTTGTTGCAATCTGCCCATTCTCAATTTTAATTTTGTTCATTTACATTCTTTCCCTCACTATTTTGATTAAACTGAATAATTGTTTATCAGTTCTTCTTAAAAAATAAGTTTTTTATCTTACTTATTTGTTGCAATTACCACTCTCTTCCTCCATAGAGGGGGTCGTACTTCAGGTGGTCTTAGGGCCATGTGACTACAACAGCACTCAGAGAGTGCTGTATCTAGGTGAGCCATCATGCAAAGAACTTAGTGTGGGCTAAAGTGCACATACAAGACAGGTTTAGCAATTCTCAAACCTGAGCCTTTATCTCATTTACTGCTCGTGACAAATCTCTAGACCTCTCTAGCTCTGTCTATTCCCAGCTTTCTGTGAACAATCTAGAGATTAATTAGAAGACCCTCGTCTTATAATTCATAACTCATTTAACTCATTTCTGTCCCTATTCTACTTTCCCTTCTTAGTGACCAGAAAGAATTACTCACTCAAATATAGATTAAGGCACATTTTCAGAAAAAAGATTGAAATTAAAACGTACAGTGCTAAAATTCCAGTGAGACCACTGATTTTGGACTTTGAAATCTCAACTCCTCCAACCCTCTTTGACTTTCTGTTTTTTGTTGTTGCCATAAAGCAGAGGTTCTTAACCCAAGGTCATTAATTTCTTTTAAAATATATTGATAATTGTACTGAAATATTGGTTTCCTTTGTAATACTTTGAATTTTATTTTATGCATTTAAAAACATTTTTCTGGGAGAGGGTTCCAGTGGCCTCACCAGACTGCTAAAGAGGTCCATGACAAAACAAAAGATAAGAAGCCCTGTCCAAGAGACACATGGATCCCGAAGTCATAAAAATTGTGGATTTTCAGTCTCAAAGATAAAAGAGATAGCGTCAATTTTCTTGGCTTCCACAATTGGCTGCTTAAATAAGGACTGTCACTTGTGGTATTCCTATTAAATAATTTTGTGTTATATTGCATATGTAAAAGCGGGGGGAAAGAGAATTATTCTATTAAAAATACTCCCAAGTTTTAAGATATTATAGCTTCCTTTACTTTAATTCAGAATCATTCTACTCCAATTTCTTCTCCCAATTCTTTGATACCCTCAGAATATAGGAAATGCAGAGGAAAAACCAGTAGCAACTATAATGTGGGAGGGTAATTCAGCATGTGATGTTAAGTGCTCATCTGGGGGGTTTTTTGCTTGTTTTCAATTGTGTTTATATATCACCTTTAGATTTAAATTTTTTTCTTTTTTGTATTCGCTTTAGAATCATTTGCTGCTTTTCTGATTTGTTAAACTGTACATTCAGTTAATTTATCTTCTCTTCCAGTTTTAAAAATATAAACATTCAGAGATATAAATCTGCTTCTGAGAAAAGCTTTAGTGGCAACCCATAAATTTTGATATGTAAAAAAACTTATTATGTTGTACTTTTTATTGTTAGTATAATTGATTTTTAAAGTATTTATTATTTAACTAATCCTTCTTTAGCTTCCATTGAAGTCTACAATACTTTAATCATCATGTTTCCTATTTTATCATGTTTTGTTGGCAAAGTAAGTCTTTATGATTTTTAACTTTTTACATTCACTTGGGAATTCTCTATGCAATAAAGGATGATCGGGTTTTTTAAAAAAAAATACTAGGTTTGTTTGAGAAGAAAATAAATTGTTTAATATTTCTATTTGGCTTTTTCCATATATCAAACCCGTTGGTTTTGGGTTTTTTTTCAATATTCTGTTCTTAAACTTCATGTGTCTTTCTGTTGCACTTTTCCAATACTGAGAGAAGAAAGTTGAAATTTTTCATAACTATCTGGTGGGGAAGGTGTAGCTAGGTAGCAATTTAGCTGTTCTAGTGGATTGCAAATTCAGTATGAATCAATCATATGGTACTGTAGCCAATAATGCCCATAAAATCTCAGCCTGCATTTAGAGACATATAAGATCCAGAACTAGGGACCTGGTAGTGTTGATGTACTCTGTCCTGTCAGCTCACAGATGAAGTACTCTGTTAATTCTGGATGCCACATTTTAGGAAAGCTGCTGATAAGCTAGAGTATATTCAAATGAAAGCAAACAAGGTCATAAAGAGCTTCAAGACCATAGTTTGTGAAGACTACATGAAAGAACTGTGGATTTTTAAACTACATAATAGAAGACTTGAGATATTATAACTAAGGACATAGTCTCAGAAAGATCACACAGAAGGTATTTGATCTGGGCATGTTTAGCCAACAGAAAAGAAGATTTCATATGGTGCATGCAGATGTGTTTGCATGACAAACTAGCTATCTGCAAGCAATTGAAGGCAACCTCAGATGGAAGACACGTTAGACTTGCACTGTTTGACTGTGGAGAGCAGAACAAGAAACAAAGGTGTGAACTTTAAAAAAGAGGAAAATTTGGCTTTAATGCAAATAAAAATTTTCTAATAATTAGTTATCTAAATATTTTCATGGGCTACCTTGGGGTAATGGAGTCTCCTAGACTTGAAGGTATCAAGCAAAGGTTGAAGGAGTCAGCCAGTCAGCATATATTAAGCGTTGTCTGTGTGCATGACACTGTGCTAAGGGCTGGTATGAGCACTTGTGGAAAATGTTGCAGAAGAGACCTTTGCTTATGTGTGGTTGGATAAGATTGTCTCTGAGGTACTTACCAAATCTGAGATTATATGATTTTGTGTCTTAATGTTTCTGGTTTTTTGCATTTCAGTTTACTTTTCTTTATATATATTTATGGGGCTAATAAAACCTAGCTCACTGGGTTACTGTGAAGTTTAAATGGGATGATATACATAAAATCACTTTGCAAAACTATACAAGTATTACTATAAAATTTAGTTATTATTATTTGTGGTGCATTTAAAAATGAAATCATTTTCTTGTTTAACTCTTGTAATATGCTATATTTTGGCTTCCACTTATTTGACATCATCACTGATGCTCCTGAGCTGAGGGTCAGCTGAGTTATAATACATTTTGTCTCCCACTTTCAATCAATATATATCCATTAGGCTTTAGGTTTGTTTCTTTTATGCAACTTCTCATTGAATTATTTAAAAATATATTCTTATACTCTTTTCCATTTGTATGACAAATTCATCTCATTTCTCTGTTAAGGATTATGGCTGTTAAATTTATTTCCCCCACTGTTTTCAACCATATTAATGTTTTACTATTCCTAGTTTGCAATGACCCATCCAAATTGATTAGATCCCTGATCCATTTGAGTTTTAACTTTTACTGGGCATATAGCTTTGCACTTTGACACAAATACATTCCACCACCTCCTCTTTTCATACCCTAAACATGGAAATTGATTTTATTGAAATAAGATATTCTAAGCTTCTCATCCTCTCCCTTCCTTCAAATAATTGTGTAGTTTGAAGAACTCCTTAAATCTCTCCCAACTCATTAAGAACTTAATTTAATCTATAGTACTTAAGGTACAATAATTCATCCTTTTCTCCTTTTCAACCTTCTTCAGGGTCATTGTTCTTTTTTTAAATCTTCTGTGAATTACTGCAAAGCAATTCTGAATTAATCAACCAATAAACATTGATTAAGAGCCTGCTATGTGCTATGGATTGAAATACAAAGAATAAAACAACACTCCCAAAGAGTTTATATTCAGGTGAGGGAAAACAACAGGCACATATAGAGCTATAAGTAGAATAAATTTCAAAAGAATGAAGAAAAGTAGTTAAATACAAGATAGGAAGACAAGATACTGTAAGTTGGGGGTAGACATCAGGAAGGTTTGATGCTCTGTCTTGAATTTATAGGACTCAGTGAGACACAGGAGGTATGCATACTAGGACGTGGTTATGGGTAGTAAAAAGGCACAAAGCTAATGGAGAAATTTTGAAAAATTTGAAAAAGTTCACTTACCTTAGCACTGTACTTTCCGGGGATGTACACATTGATGATGAGGCTGATGCACATATTACCAGAACTAGCTCAGTATTTGTGAGACTCTGAAGGAAAGTGCAAGAGGAGATGTTAGACTGGACTACTTAAACTGAAGGCCTTCAGAATCGCTGTGATGACCTTATTGTTGTATATGCCTCTGAAACCTGAACAAGTCACCAGAGCCATGCCAGAAAACTGAATCACTTCCTTTTGAATTGTCTTAGGAACGTTCTAAGATTACCTGGCAGAAAAAACTGAAGGCATTCCAATTCTACTGAAGACAGAACAACTCCGATGGGCTGAGTACATTGTTCAAATGCCAAACAGGTTTTCCTAAAAGACTATTTTGTGAAGAATTCGCACAAGACAAGTGCTCACCTACTGGTCAGAAGAAGTGATACAAGGACACTCTCAAGGTGTCTCTGAAGAACTCTGCAGCTGACTGCATCACATAGGAGATACGGGTTGGGGTGACATCGGAGATACTGGCACAAGACCTCACAGTACCACCACCCAGTATGGTACTCATTAAAGAAGGTGCTATGCTCTATAAGCAAAGCAGAACTGAAGTAGCTCAAAAGAAACATGACATAGGCAATTTGGAGAATCCATCCAATATACACATGGACTATTTGTACCAGATCTGTGGTACAGCATTCCAAGCTTGTATTGGTATGATAAGCCACAGTTGGACAACTTGACTGTAATATAGCAGTGTCATTTTGGTTGTCTTTGAGAATGAAGGACAACCAACCAACACCAAAGACACAAAGACAAATGGAATGTAAGGAACAACGAGGGGGCCATTTTGACTGAACCGCAGAGTGTGGTAAGGGGAGAAATGGTGAAAGGTCTGGAATTTCCCCAGCTTGGGGATCCTGAACCATCCCCATAACTTTGGGGTGTTCATTTGAAAGGAAGAGGCCAAGGAGCTCAAGACTGATTAAAGGTAGTAGTTTAATCAATCACTATGAATACTTACAAACTGGGGCAATCCTCAGTCTGAGGAAATAATCAGTGTGGCAGATCCCCAATGAAGAACCCTGTGGTAATTATAGAAAACAGACAAAGGCAGAAGGGGCTAGAGAGTGCATGACCACTGATTGGTGGATGTTTTTGGTTTCCTGCTTAGTAATGAATGTGGGAGCTGAGTCAATGTTATGCCCAAACATAAGTTTGTGTATTGATCATAATATTCTGGTCATAATATTCTTGTTTGGGCTTTCATATGTCATAGTATCTTAAGTTTTGACTCACTGTCTAAGTTATGATTTAGTATCTAAGTTGATTTGTAAACATGTCACCATGTTCAGATTTCCACCTTTCAGAGAGTTTAAGTTTTTATGGCTTTTCACTTATTACTGTATTTTACAGCTTTTCCCCAATTTGAATCCTACAAATGGGAATGAAAATATAGGTTGAGCTCAGATTGTGAAAGTCTATGAAAGTCAGACAGAGGAGTTCATGTTTAAAGAGCCATTCCAGATGAGGAAATTCAGTTAAACAGGGTTGGGTGACTTCCCCACGGTCATGTGTCTGAGGTCTGATTTGAACTCAGGTCTTCCTGACTCCAGGGTCCAATGCTCTCTCCATTGTGCCACCTAGCTGCCCCACAGCACCTTATTATAATATTATTAGAAATAATAGAATTTTAGCTGGAATAATACAGATAATATGAGATAATATAGCCCAATTCACTTATCTTATGCATGGAAATATATAAAAGGCATAGTGAGGCAAAGAGATTAAGAGACTTGTCCAATGATAAGCATTATTCACGTTTAAAGCACTTTTTTAAGCAATTACCACTAAAAAAAAAATCTATAATAAAAGTTAAAAGTTTAAAGGTTCACACCCTTCCCACTATTGTCTCTGAACCTAGATCACAGAATTCTTCTTTTGTCTGGAAAGAACATTAAAGATCATCTCCAACACTCTCACTTAATACATGAAGAAACGGAAGCCTCCTGGCGGGTGCCTTGTCCAAGGCTACCCAGGTGGCAAGTAGAAGATCTACATCCACTTCAGATCTTCCAACTCAAATCTACCCGCTATTATTGCACGGTGTTATTTATTACACGCTTGATTTGGAGTCCTGGAGGATAATAATATACTTGTTAGCAGGCTTGCTCCTTCTGCAGAAGGGAAGCTGGGATTCCCCCAACAGCCTCGGTCCTCAGTTTCCCCATTTGTAAAAGACGGATGAGGATAATGTGCGTGCGCGCGCGTGCGTGTGTGCGTCAGAGTGACGTTAAAATTGGTCCCTTAGGAGCTCCCGTAGGCGAGCGCCGCAGCCACCTTGGGTAAGGTTAGGCAGGGGTCGGCCAGACCGCTCACGCGCTTCTTACGGACGCCCGGATGTACGCGTGTACGCAAAACACGCGCGCCACCCCCCCCCTGCCTCAAGGGAAACAGTTCCCACCCACCCCCACCAACTCCGCCGTCCCCTCACCGCCCCGCTCCTACGCCCCCGGATTGGCTAGAATCGAGGGCGCGCTGGAACAGACGCTGGGGCCAGGATTCCTTTTCTTTCCGCCTCTCGGTATAGACGCGCTCGGGAATCCACGCTCCCTCCAGCCAATCACCAGCGGCCTCCTCTTTCTGTCTCCTGTCTCCCCGCCCTGCTCTTCCACCCCTCCCCCTTCTCGATTTACCGCGCGCGAGCACGACTGAATTCCTGCGCCTGCGTAGTAGTTATCGAGCCTCCTGCTGGACAACACGTGGGCTCTGTAGGTCGTGCGCCGCTGCAGGGTGGGTTTCAGCTGGAGGACTGTAATATTGTAATTGTAAAGGTTGAAGCTGTGGATAAAAAAAGATAACGTTCGTTTTCAATACTGCTTCTGGGGACCCTCTGTCACTTAATAACTGATACAACTTAAGTAGCAAAGTCCCAGGAAAGCTCTTCTTAGTGCACTGAGAAGGTAGCTTCTCATAGTTGGTTCCAAGCCATACTTTTGGAGTTTAGAGATGCACAGAGAAATGTAAACCGGACAGTATTTGGGTAGCCATTTAGAGTGAAGAAATTACAGTTTCTTGAACTGAAAACTTGTTTGGGAGAGAGGAGGGGACAAATCAGGTAGCTGAAGAATTGATGCTCTTGACAGCAGAGTTATACATAGTAGACACATAATATAATAAAAGCTTGTTGAATTGCACTCAAGTATTTGAAAGTTTGTGAAGTTCAATGGGATTGATTTACTCTGCTTGAGCCCACAAAACAGTAGTAGTAGGAGCAATGGAAAGAAATTAATAGAAAGCCTAAGTAAGGCTTGATAGAAGAAAAAGCTAACTAGTGATGGAAAACTCTTATTATTGTGAATGAAAAATTGCTAATAACAAATATGAACCCTCTTAATGATCCTAGGAATGTCGGAATTTCAATGTCCATACATCCCTACTCTTAAGATTTTTTTTATTAGATCACTACCCAGGGAATTTACCTTATAAAGGAAGCTAGCTTAAGGTGGATCTCAGATTCTAATGACTTTGCCCCCTTCCATTGGGATTCATGGCACGACAGGCAAAATAGCCAGATTAAAGTGGGTTTTTCTTGACCTGATTTCCAAGGGCCACTGATGTCTCATGACTAGGCCTTGCTACCTCATGCTACCTCCTCTCATCCTTTTCCTAAAATTACAAAGAGTCTTTCATCAGTCTCTAAGATGAGAAATCCATTTTACTCTGCACTCGGGACATCCCCTTGGTGGCAGTTTTGCTACCCTTTTGTCTCAATTAAAGATGCTTTATCCCTCATCTCATGGCTATGATTTATTTCAGGACTTGATACTCAAAACTGAAGTTATCCAAAAGTAGCCTGGGGAAGGGAACAACCATTTTCTGAGCATGTACTACATGCCAGATGCTGCACCAAGTGCTTTACAAATATTATTTAACTTGATCCTCACGATTCTATGAGGAAGGTATTATTATTTCCCCCTTTTTATAGGTGAGGAAACTGAGGCAGATAGTAATTAAATGACTTGTTAATAATTGTCTAAGGCCAGATTTGGGTGTTAGGTCATTAACTCATTCTGGATATTGTCAAGCAAAGGTCAGGTGTGTTTTGGAAAGGATTCTTTTTCAGTTGTAAATTGTCTGTGGACCAGTGGGTTGTCAATTTCCCAATCTAAGTGAAGTTCTCTAGGAAAGCAACAATGTAAATGACCTTTGTCTGGCACCATGAAGTGAAGCACCCATGTGACTGGAAGACTGATTTGAGTTGGATTTTTTTGTTTTTTAAGGTGAATAATTGATAGTGTCTCTGAGGCTCCTCCTAAGGCTAAATTTGAAATGGTGCTTATTTAGTGTCACTGGGCCTCAATTTCCTCATCTGTATGTAAAATAAGGAGACCTGATTAGTTGATCTCTAAGGTTTGCCTGCTCTAAATTGTTGATCCTATGATCAGTGTCAGAAGAGGCAGCTAGATGGCACAGTGGGTAGTGTGCTGGGTTTGGAGTCAGGAGGAATTTTTCTGGTAGACAGTGCTTCACTTCAATGCAAGGACTTAAAAAATGTCCAGTGGACTCTTGAGGCAAAACTTCTTCCATATCCAGAGAAAGAACTATGGAGAAAACAATGTCAGTATGGGTAAGAATAATGAGAGGTAGCATTTCTACAACACTTTAAAACATGGAATTCTCTTTACTTGTTATCTCATATGATCCTCACAACAACCCATGTGAATTAGGGGCTACAATTATCCTCATTTTACAGATGAGCTAACTGAGGCAGAATGACTTGCTCAGTATGTCACTGCTAGGAAGTGTCAAAGGCAGGATTTGGCCTTGAGTCTTCCTAAGTCCAGTATTCTATCCACCTGGCCATTTTTGAGGCACCAAAATGACTCAGGGGCTAGCCCTTGTGATGATAAGAAGTCATCTAAGCTCTGACAGGAATGCCTGCCCTCTTGGCAAATGTTTTGTTATCACTGTCTGCCAGGGCCTTAAGAGTCTGAGCTGTGAGACAAAGCATCTACCACAGTGGTTATGTCTTCCGGAACACAAACTATCTTCAAGTCATACCTTAGATGAGCCTTTTTAAAATCTGAGTCTCCTAGGTCCTGCTCACTCTGCCTTGGTTATATGTAATGACTTTCAGGGTGGTTGTTACCTGCAAGCCTGTTTCTCCTGCTAGAATTATAGAGCTGCTGTTAATGCCTCCCAGCCCAGCATGGTAGAATCAGACTCTGGCCAAGGAGATTACCTGAAATATCAGGCTGCCAAGTTTTGCCACTATTATATTCCTGAGCCTGAAATAAGGCTGCTCTAGAGCTATTCCTGAGGGCGCATCAAAGTGGCCCTCAGTGGATAAAGTGGTAGTCCTGAAGTCAGGAAGACTCATCTTCACCCAAGCATGAGAACATCCATGGATTTCCTTGTGCTTGCTTTTGACTCACACAATAAGAGCATGATTTCAACTGATTGAGACTTTACTCCCCAGACAAAACTGAATCTCAAGAAACATTTCAGTACCTTTTAAAGAAAAACTAGCCTAGCTCAAATGGAGGGATTAAAAAATTATGTAGGTGGGAGGAGCCAAGACGGCAGAGTAGAAGGACACACATATGCTAGTTCCTAACACACAGCCCATAAAATACCTGTAAAAAAGACCTCCCAACAAATTCTAGAGCAGTGGAAGCCACAGAACAATGGAGTAGAGGAGATTTCTGTTCCAGAGAGCCCTGAAAAACGAACACCAAAGGTCTGTCATGCATCAGAGCCCCTGGAGCAGAGCCCAGCCCTACCTTGGCCCCGCGGCACCAAGAGGAGCAGATCTGAGCAGGCTTCAGGGACAGAATCTCCAGCAGCCGTGCAGGTCCCTCCACCCACAGGCACAAAGGTCAATGAGAGAGCCTTTTTGGCTGGCCGAGCGGGGATCAGGGTGTCTCCTTAACATAGGCCCCCTTGGGAGGCAGCAGTGGAGGCAGCAGACAGGGGCTCCCAAAGCAGAAAGGAGCTCCGGTCCATTATTGAAGGTCTCCACATAAACCTCCTGAGGGAACTGAGCCAGGAGTGGTGACCCTGCCCCCACCCAAGCAGCTGAACTTAATCTCACACTGAATAGCAGCCCCACCCCCACTGAAAGCCCTGAGGCTGGGAAGCAGCATTTGAATCTCAGACCCCAAGCACTAGCTGGGCAGATCTGGAGGCAAGGAGGGGGTGAAGAGGAATCTCAGAAGTCAAGTAACTGGCTGGGAAAATGCCCAGAAAAGGGAAGAAAAATAAGACCATAGAAGGTTACTTTCTTGGTGAACAGATATCTCCTCCTTTCCTTTCAGGTGAGGAAGAACAATGCTTACCATCAGGGAAAGACATAGGAGTCAAGGCTTCTGTATCCCAAACATCCAAAATAAATATTCAATGGGCTCAGGCCATGGAAGAGCTCAAAAAGGATTTTGAAAATCAAGTGAGAGAGGTGGAGGGAAAAATGGGAAGAGAAATGAGAGAGATGCAAGAAAAGCATGAAAAGCAGGTCAATGCCTTGCTAAAGGAGACCCAAAAAAATGCTGAAGAAAATAACACCTTGAAAAATAGGCTAACTCAACTGGCAAAAGAGGTTCAAAAAGCCAATGAGGAGAAGAATGCTTTCAAAAGGAGAATTAGCCAAATGGAAAAAGAGGTTCAAAAGCTCACGGAAGAAAATAGTTCTCTCAAAATTAGAATGGAACAGATGGAGGCTAATGACTTTCTGAGAAACCAAGAAATCACAAAACAAAACCAAAAGAATGAAAAAATGGAACGTAATGTGAAATATCTCATTGGAAAAACAACTGACCTGGAAAATAAATCCAGGAGAGACAATTTAAAAATTATGGGACTACCTGAAAGCCATGATCAAAAAAAGAGCCTAGACATCATCTTTCATGAAATGATCAAGGAAAACTGCCCTGAGATTCTAGAACCAGAGGGCAAAATAAGTATTGAAGGAATCCATCGATCATCGCCTGAAAGAGATCCAAAAAGAGAAACTCCTAGGAACATTGTGGCCAAATTCCAGAGTTCCCAGGTCAAGGAGAAAATATTGCAAGCATCAGAAAGAAATAATTCAAGTATTGTGGAAAAACAATCAACATAACACAGGATTTAGCAGCTTCTACACTAAGGGATCAGAGAGCTTAGAATATATTCCAAAGGTCAAAGGAGTTAGCATTACAACCAAGAATCACCTACCCAGCAAAACTGAGTATAATACTTCAAGGGAAAAAAAAGAACTTCAATGAAATAGAGGACTTGCAAGCATTCTAGCTGAAAAGATGAGAATCGAATAGAAAATTTAACTTTCAAATATAAAAATCAACAAAAGCATGAAAAGGTACACAGGAAAGAGAAATGATAAGGGACTTATTAAAGTTGAACTGTTTTCATTCCTATATGGAAAGATTATATTTGTAACTCATGAGACCTTTCTCAGTATTAGAATAGTTGGAGGGAATATATATGTGTGTGTATGTGTCTATGAATCTATGCACATATATATGTAGATATACACATGTGTATACATGTGTGTATATTGCATACATGTATGTCTATGTATGTAGAGAAAAAGACAAACAGAGGGCACAGGATGACTTGAATATGAAGAGATATCTAAAAAAGAAAATTAAGTATTGAGAGGAATGTACCAGAAGAAAGAGAAATGGAGAGGTAGAATGCAGTAAATCATCTCACACAAAAGAGGCAAGAAAAAGCTTTTACAATGGAGGGGAAGATGAAAGGGAATAAAGTCTTACTTTCATCAGATTTGGCTTCAAGTGGGAATAACATATACACTCAACTGGGTATGAAAATTAATTTTAAAGTAGGGGGAAAAGGGATAAGAGAAGGGGGAAAGTAGAAGGGATGGCATCTTGGGGGAAAGTGCAATTGGGAGGAAACACTTTTTTAGAGGGACAGATCAAAGGAGAGAATTGAATAAATGAAGGGGGCAGGACAGGATACAGGGAAATATAGTCTTTCACAACATGACTGTTATGGAAATGTTTTGCATGACTACACATGTATAACCAATATCAAATTGCTTGTCTTCTGAATAAGGGTGGATAGGGAGGGGGAAGGGAGAGAATGTGAACTCAAAGCTTTAAAAATTAATGTTAAAAACTGTTTTAACATGCAACTAGAAAATACAATATATAGCAAATGGGGTAGAGAAATCTATCTTACCCTACAGGAAAATAGAACAGAAGAGGATAAGATCAGCATGGAAGGGGGTGGGGGTGATACCAGAAAGAGCACATTGGAGGAAAAGATAATCAGATTATATGCTTTCCTGAAGAGGGAGCAGGGGCAAATGGGAAGAAAATTTGAAATTTAAAATTTTGTGGAAATAAATGTTGAAAACTAAAAATAAGTAAATTAAATGAACAAAAAAAGAAATAATCCACCAACACATCCTGAAAGAGATCCCACATTGAAAATGCCAAGGAATAGTGTAGCCAAATTCCAGAATTATCAGGTTAAGGAGAAAATATTGCAAGCAGCCAGAAAGAAACAATTCAAATATTAAGGAACTACAGTGAGAACTTGTAGCTTCTACATTAAAAGAATGATGAAATTGGAATATGATATTCCATAAGGCAAAGGAGCTTAAACTCCAACCAAAGATCAATTAATTACCTAGCAAAACTGAGCATAGTCTTACAGGCAAGGAGATGAACATTCAATGAAATAAGGAATTTCCAGCCCTTCCAGATGAAAAGGACAGAGTCCAGTAGAAAATTTTATCTTATAATACAAGATTCAAGAGAAGTATATAAAGATAAAAAGGGAAAAAAAACTTCAATATGGGCAAACTATTTACATCCCTATATGGTAGTATGAAACTTGTTAATCTTGGGGATTGTATATTTATTATGACATTTAAAAGGGATATATATAGATGGTGGGTGTGGGTATAAATTAACCAATGTGATGGTAAACAAAAAACCTAATTACAGGGTGTGAAGGGAGAAGGGGAAAAAAGTAGGCAGAAAATGGTAAATTACATCATGTGAAGAGGCACAAAATCATACTATAATAGAGGGAATGAAGGGAGGGAGATGAGCATTGTTTAAACTTTACTCTCATATGATTTGATTGAAGGAGGAAATATCACACTCAATTAAGTATAAAAATATAACATGCCCTACAAGCTGTAAAAGAGGAAAGGGGACAGAAAAGGGAGGGGAGAAGATAGAAGGGAGGTAAGATGGAGGAAGGCAGTAATCAAAAGCAAAACTCTTTGGAGGAGGGTAAGAAACAGGGAAAATTAAAACAATAAATAGGGGTCGGGATAATAGGATGGAGAGAAAGACATAGATAGTAATAATAACTCTGAATGTAAATGGGATGAAGTCTCCCATAAAACTGAAACAGATATCTGAATAGATTAAAAACCATAATATTAGAATATGTTGTTCACAAGAACTCATTTGAAATGGGAATACATACAGGGCAAAGGTAAAAGGTTGTAGTAGAATATATAATGCTTCAATTGAAGTAAAAAACCAGATGAAGCTATCCTTATCTCAGGCAAACAAAAGCAAAAATAGAACTGATTCAAAGAGATAAGGAAAGAAACTACATCCCTCTAAAAAGCAACATAGACAATGAAATAATATCATTACTAAACATATATGCACCAGTGGGATCACACCCAAATTCTTAGAGAAGTTAAGGCAGTTCCAGGAGGAAATAGTTAGAAAAACTATTCTAGTTGGGGACCTCAACCTCTCCCTCTCTGAATTTGATAAACCAAACCTCAAAATAAACAAGAAAGAAGTTAAGGGGTTGAATAGAATTCGGGAAAACCTAGATATGATAGACATCTGGAGAAAACTGAATGGGGATAGAAAGGAATATACCTTTTTCTCAATAGTTCACAGCACCTACCATGTTATGGCATAAAAACCTCATAATCCAGTACAGAAAAATAAAGATAGTCCATTCATCCTATTCATATCATGATGCAATAAAAATTATATGAAATAAAGGGCCATGAAAAGATAAACCAAAAATTAATTGGAAACGAAATCATCTAATGTTAAAGAATGAGGGATTAAACAACAAATCATAGAAACAATCAAGAACTTCATTCAAGAGAATGACAGTAATGGGACAATTTACCAAAACTTATGGGATGGAGCAAAAACAGTTATTAGGGGAAGTTTTATATCACTGAATGCTTACATGAATAAAATAGAGAAAGACGAGATCACTAAATTGGGCATGCAACTGAAAAAGCTAGAAAAAAAACAAATTGAAAATTCCCAAATAAATACCAAATTAGAAATACTGAAAACCAAAGGAGAGATTAAGAAAAATGAAGTTTAAGAAAACTATTTAATTCATGAATAAAACTAGCAGCTGGTTTTATGCAAAAACCAATAAAATGGATAAACCTTTGGTTAATTTGATTTTTTTTAAAAAAAGAAGAAAACCTAATTACCAGTATCAAAAATGAAAATGGTGAATTCACCCTCAATGAAGAGAAATTAGTACCATAATTAGAAATTACTTTGCCCAACTGTCTGCCCATAAATTTGACAGTCTTAGTGAAATGGATGAACATTTACAAAATCATGACTTGCCCAGATTAACAGAAGAGGAAGTAAAATGCTTAATAACTTCATCTCAGAAAAAAAAAAATTGCACAAGCTGTCAACCAACTCCCAAGGAAAAAAATCACCAGATATATTTAGAAGCAAATTCTATCAAACATTTCCAGAACAGTTAATTCCAAAACTATTTAGACTATTTGGGAAAACTGGCAAAGAAGCAGTCCTACCAAATTCTTTTTATGATACAAATATGGTGCTGATACATAACTGGAAAGATCCAAAAGAGAGAAAGAAAATTATAGACCAATTTCCTTAATGAATATGGATGCAAAAGTTTTAAATAAGATATTAGGAGAAAAGATAATAACAACTTATCATGAGAATAATATCCTTTGATCAGGTAGGATATATACTAGGAATGCAGGGCTGGTTCACAATTATTAGTATAATTGATCATATCAACAACAAAACTAACAGAAACCATATGATTATCTCAATAGATGCAGAAAAAGCTTTTGACAAAATACAACATCCATTTCTATTGAAAACACTAGACAGCATAGAAATAAATGGAGTTCTCTTTAAAATAATAAGTATCTACCTAAAACCATCAGCAAATATTATATGTAATGGAGATAAGCCATTTGCATTTTAATAAGATGGGGGTGAAACAATGGTGTCCATTATCACCACTGTTATTCAATATGGTACTAGAAATGTTAGCTTTAACAAGAGAAGAATAATTGAAGGAATTAGTATAGGCAAAGAAGAAACAAAGTTATCACTCTTTGCAGATGATACAATGATATACTTAAGAGAAACCTAGAGAATCAAGTAAAAAACTACTTGAAATAATAAACAACTTGAGCAAAATTGTTCCTGAAAACAAGTTGCTTTTGAAACTTGTAGCAGGAAGGAAGAGCACAGTGGACTGTGCCCTGCCCCGCTACAAGACACAGTATATACGTCCCAGCCCCAGCAACTTTCCAGACTCTCTTGGGCTGGAGATTTGCTTCACTCCATCATTCTGTAAGTTCTCCAGCTCCAGAATTTGTTTAGAGCCATTTTTTACAGGTATTTGTCTCGGCTTGGGGGCAGTGCTCTAAAAAGTGCACGCTGTTATTCCACCATCTTGGCTCTACCCACCTTCCCTGTCTTTTTCCACAAACTAAATTCAAAATGACACAATTTTTTTTTTTCAAAAAAAGTTCGGCTAATGACCACAGCTATTAGTTTCTTTATAACAAAAGCACACTTATAAGATAGCATATTTTTGAGTAATTACTATATTCCAGGCACTGTGCTAAGTACTAAGAAAATAGGACTCTCCCTAATCAAAGAATATGGGTTCAGTAAGTATGTAGTTAACCTTTGTGATCAAATCAAGCATTCCCGTCACTACTCCTCTTCCCACCTCATACATGCAGAGTAAAAACTGACATTTAAGGATAGTTAACAAAAGTAATCATTTCCCCAAAAGATATCTTTTCAGGTTGTTAAATAAGATTCTAAGATACATACATCTATCTACCTAAATCAGTCTATGTGGAGAGACTTAAAAGCAAGTGATTATACTACTCGATAGCAAGGTAAATAAAGCTTTTTTAAAAAAAAATATATACCATTTAGCTATTCTAAACTATGATTTCCTCCTCTCGTGAAAAGGGCCAATTAGAAATCTCACTAGAATTTTCCACAAAAAAAATATTTATTCACCTGAATGAAATTCTCACCCCCAATTCATTTCACTGACAGTAAAAAAAAAAAAAATAAACCACTGATAAATTCCCAATTTCTTCTAAAGCTTGTTTCCCTTCCCAACCAGTAAAATAACCAGGTCTTGCCCAAGCCTCCCAGATTAAAGTCCATCTGAGGAAATATCACTAGTTGATTCAATTTAGCCCAGACAACTGTCATTTGACTAACCACCCCATCACCAATCTCCCCATCCCCAGTGAAAAGACTGTGTTGCATTCATTTTTTTTTTCAAAATATTAAATCAAGTAGAGAATCGCTGAAGAAAAGAAATCTAGAAGGAAAAACCAGATGAGAATTTTTCAAAAGCATTTTCTTGTGCACAAGTCGATAAGAGTTTTCCTATTTCACACAGGGCACGTACCAGAAAATGAGATTAACTTTTCTGAGTCATAAATGAAAAGGTTGAGTAATAGCATGAAAGCAGCAGTTACTCATTTCCAAAATGTTTTTTATTTGTTATTCTCTAGATACTAGTGCCTCTTCTCTTCTGAATTGCAAAAATTAATCCAAGCAATTAGATACTAAATCAACTATTGTACCTATCTAGTCAGGAAACAATCCGTTTCTTCAGAACAATCTAGCGACCCTAGGCTCGCACATGGTTACCTTACAAGAATTCAAGATGTTCCTGGAGTCTTCCCAAAGCTGACTCTCAGTTTCAAGATGACTCCATCCCCGTTACCAAGACAGGATGCATCCAATCCCCACAAGCACAAGCTAATGAGTGGCAGTTTTTACTGCTCAACAAGACGCCAAGTCATCAGTCCAAGTCTACTACACCTCCAGAGGACCCTCTTGCTGCCTCTCTTCTAGGGGAGAGGGGGACAGTTTCTTCCTTTTCCTTCCTAACACAAGTATCAAAAGCAATTCGTTTTCAGCAACGGCAGCTTTCGTTTTCTCCAGCGTTAAGTGATCTAAGACAAAAAGGCAAGAAAGGTTGAGAAAAAAAGAAATCACAAATGATTAACCTGCTGTCATCTCCCCTCTCCCCCACTCTTCCCACTTTCCCTTTGCAAATAATCGCAAGGGAGAATTGACCCTGATGCTCCCAAATGACCAAGCCCACGTTTCTCCCCAGGAACCCTTCATTTCCTTTCTTCTCCACCTAGGACTGGACTCTAAAGAGCGGGTATCATCTTTTGGGGGGCCCTCGGACAGCCCAGCTGCTCCCTTAGCCACTATCCATAGTCTTAAGGGGACCCTAATCCCAATAATCTTATTCTGGCTATTTTAAGGCTATTGGAGGTGGTGAAGGGAGCAGCTGAGATTCGTGAAACACACCTGTGCCATGAATCAATGCAGGTTTCTGGCTCTTAGAGCTATAAACATTTCCCAGGGGCACGCAGTTCTCTGAAATTAAAAAAAAAAAAGGCAGTTTGGTGCTTCTGAAGCAACAACGCACACCTGAGAGGGCTGAGGCTGAACCCAGATCCCAGGCACATGAAGCACAGGTTTCGAGAGGAGCATATTCCTTGTCCCGCTCAAAGAGCAGCCCAACCATTCCAGACTGAAGCTGGATAAGGGAGTAATGTAGTTGATCCTATTGTTATCTCTGGGTGGGAGAAGAGACAGCTGAAAGCTGCCCCAGCCCTGTGAGTTTATAAGGGATTCCCTTCTCAGCCTGGGGCCCGTCAGTGTGGGAGTTGCTGCCCCCTTGTGGCATTTTAGATCCCTTCTTCACCCAACCCCACAAAACATAAAAGGGAGGAGTGGAAGGGGGAGAAAATTTGGAACTCAAAGGCTTGTGAAACTGAATGTTGCAAACTAAAAAGACAAATTATTTTTTTAAATAAAAGGGAAGAAAAAATAAATAAATCTAGGTTCTTCTGTGTTACCATGAACAAGTCAATCAACCCCTTTGAACCTCAATTTTGTTATTTATAAAATGAGAGGATTGAACTAAATGATTTTGGTGGTACCTTGCAGTACTGTCTGTGCACATCTCTATGAAAGGTGTAGGCAGTAAAGAAATAAGGGTTTTTTCCCAAGCACCTTTGTGAAGAAAAGGCAAAGGTTACAAAGCATAAATATCAGAAGATATCAGATCTAGGGTCCATCTAATTAAAACCCCGTAATGAAATTTTCAGAGGGACAAATGGCTGTTTAATAGTTATCCTCTGTGATACCAACCACAGTAGTGTGAAAGAAAGGATTCAGTCCTAGACCTGGAATCAGGATACCTGGTTTCACTGTTTATTTGCTGCATGGAATGAAGTCAATAAAATCAAACTGCCTTGCCCAGAAAAAAAGTTCAGTTAATTGATATAGTTTGAAACTGCTATCACATGCAGACCATACAGGCTCACCTACTTTGTGATATCTAAAAGAGCTCCCTCTCCAAGTTTCCATTTTTCCATTGCAAAATGAAAGGAATCATCAGACCCTTGTAGCATCAAATCCTATGGCATTAGGCATCCAATCTAAAGCAATCCAATTTCCCTTAATAGCCTAAAAAAGGACTACTCTGAATGAGTATCTAAGTCCTTTCCTTAAGTAAACATATAACTTTAGAATATATCATCCATCTTTTGATGTCAAATTTTCCATTAGTTTTAATTTACTATGTAACACAGAGAAATCCTTCCCTTTCTTTGAATCATTTCCAACTAAGCTCCAACGACATTCATGGTATAGTTACTGTTCTCAAATACCTTGTACCATAGTAATAAACGTAAATTATGTACAGAACAGAAATCAGTGTGTACATGAACAAATCACGAAGTATTATGAGAATGTAAAGGAGGGACTCAAAGGTTAGAGGTGTGAGAGGTGACTCAAAGCTATTAAAAAAATAAAAACAGCTTTCTGGGGTCAGATCAACTTGATAATAAAATTATAATACAGAGAGTTCCTGCCCAGCCTTGTAAATAAGTCTTTAAAAGTTTTAAGCCAAAAGGAACAATCCCCTGGGGCTGCCAAATTTGTATTCGCCTTGACTAAATTTACAAGACAATAACCAGGGTGAAAGTCAAAGCTTGGCCTCCACACCCTCCCTTTCCCTTGCTGTTTGTCTCATACTGAATGACATTCCAGATGCCCTGTGTTCACATGCTGCCTCAAGCAACCCACTCAAATACTTAATAGTAAGTGTCTTATTTAGATATGTCCTCCCTATGATCCCAAACTGTTCTCCCCTCCACCTCTGCCCCACTCATAACACAATCACTTCAGTGCCCTGATTTCAGGGAGCTGAGAAATGGACCAGAAGGCCTGGCTTTACCATGTACCAGCTGTGTGACCCTGGATGATCTACCAGACTTCTCTGTGGCTGTCTAAATTATTGAGATAGGATCTGATTCTTCAAAGGTCAGATGAGATATGTACAACTCATTTGTAAGCTGGAAAGCAGGACGCATGAATGTTTTGTTTTTGCATATCACCTCAACAAATGTTTACTGAACTCTACTATGTACAAGAACCTATGCCTAGGCCTGAGGGAGCTACAAAAACTAACATCAATCCCTTCCATCTCAGTGTAAGATCTTAAGTCTAGCAGTAGGGATTAAGACCTAAAATCAGAGAAAAATATATCACAGGAGAGAATTCAAAGGAATAGGGGATTGCTCGGTATTTGAATTTAGAAGATGATAGGAGACACCATACTTTAACCCAATAGGTGTAAAATGACAGCTCAAGGTTGTTTTAAAATCTAGTTTTCCACAACCTGGCCACAGGTGAGATTTTTTTTTTTTTTTTTGAAGAGGGAGAATTACAAAGGGACCTTCTCTCCACATAAACACCTGAATACTCTGCCATGTGAGCAACTAGTATAGCCCCTTCCTAGTGATCTTCTTCACCTATGACCCTTCTTATCACCAAAATAAAAGAACATAAATCTCTATTTGGAGAAGAAAAATTCACTTAGAGTTTTCTCAGAAGTCCTTGAATCCACAGAGGAGTAAGGTGAAAAGGACAATACTGAACGAAGAGAACTGAAAGATTTAGGTTTGAGCCTCTGATCTTGCCATGGAGAGTTAGGTGATCTAATTCTTTCACTTCCCTATGCTTCACTTTCTCTGTCTTTAAAATGGAAATTACAACCTTGCCTTACTTATTTCAGAAAGTTGGTACATAGTCCTTCAGGGGTGTATTGGTATTCAAGAAAGACTAGCCTCTGAGTCCCTTTCAGGATTGCTCAGCCACCTCTGGTGGCTACCTAGCACTTAACTCTCACCTGTGGCTTCTAGAAGCTATGACATGCACAGTGGCCTCACCCTAGTAAGTTGGACGGGCAGATGTCTAACCCAGGTTGAGAGTAGAAGATCTGCTCCTAAAATTCTAAAAATAAGCTGGCAGTTCCAGCATCTAATATATACAAGCTCCTAAGCCAAGCCCCCTGAATTTTTAATGTAGGAGCTGCAAGTCCTGCATCATCACAACTGTGGTTCCAGAACACTTAATTTTTTTCTTTCTGACAGCTTGCAGTATTTTCTCTTTGACCTGGTAATTTTGGAATTTAGTTGCAATATTCCTTGACTTTTTCAGTTTGGGATCTTGTTCAGGAGGTAATTGGGTGGGGGGAGTCTTTCCATGAATATTTCTGGTTCTAGGACCTCACTGTAGTTTTCCTTGATGATTTCCTGAAAGATGCTGTCCAGGCTCTTTTTCTCATCATCATTTTCAGGATCTCCTCCCCCAGTTTTCTGAGGTGCTGATTGCTTCTGGTTTTCTGGAATGCCTCTCATCCTATACTGTTCCATCTCCCAACAAGAGGGTCTTTCCCATTAATCCTCCAACCATCCTGTGCTAAAAAACTGCTGCACCCCATCTTTTTGCTGGCTGAGCTGTTCCTGAGTTGTTCCTGGGGCACTATTTTCTGGGCTTTCAGAGGTTGATAAGGGAGGGTAAGAGCAACTTACTTCTTGCTCCCCTGTGTTGGCTCCCAGAATCAGAACCATGTTCCCATAAGTACTGCAGGTACCTTCACTAATGTCAGCAAACTGTCATTATACAGGACAATTCCTTGTGTGCCTCATCATATAGGACACTTCCTTGTGTGCCTCTAAGAGAGGTTGATATGACAATCATTCAGCTCCAACAGCCAATAAAACTGGGGGATCTTCTGAGCTGATCAAGCTATACAAACACTTCCATCTAGGAAGGCTCATTTGCCTAAGATCAGGAACAATCACAAAAAGACAAGTAGCCCTGTACTTACAGTTACCACGACTGGATGGTACACAACCACTCTTCCTCTACCTAGCTCTTTAGGCAGCTTTCCTGCTTCAGAGCCAAGAGGGAAAAGAAAGAGACACAGCAGAATAGTGAGACACAGATATACAGACAGAAAGAGAGCCAGGGAAAGACAGAGACAGAAATATATAAAAAGATATGTCATTTCTTTTATATGCACACTGAGATCAACTTGGAAAATAGTCACCAGTTTTTAGGACCAATTAGAAGATTTTTTTTTCCACACATAGCACAGGTTTCTTAATTAGGCATGGTCTGAAGAAACAGGTTTTTGACAATTTAAGATCTGACCTAGAACCAGAAAGTACATGCCGCAAGAAGTGCCTCCCTTATGGCCAGTATACCCAGGCTATATTGGTATTAAGAAAATAATCAGCTTTGGAAACTTTTTAATGATCTTTCTGTCTCCACATATTTTATGCATGACTACCAAATGCTCATCTTTGTTGAAAGGAAATCATCAAAAAAAAAATACCTTACAATTCTCAGTTTTTATTCTTTACTAGAAAAGATTAAAGTAACTATAAATTTTCATCTTGACAATGGATGCATCTTTAACAATGGCTCAAAATAACCTAACTATGAAGAAAGAGGACAATGAAATATTAGAGGACAAGTGTCCTGCTTTTAAAAGTATTCTGTATTTAGTGGAATCAGAGTTGGCCATGGAGTCAGGAAGACCAAGGTTCAAATCCTACGTATTACTAGCTATGTTACCCTGGGTTCACCAGGGTAACCTGTCAGCATTTCAGTTAAGTAAGACAAAGTTACAGGCTAAAATATAAATAGAAGCCAACACTATGATTTATAGAACTTCGGATACCCATCCCACAGTGTTCCCACAGTGATGCAATCTCAGGTTTTGACTACCTCAAAAAAATTACAGATGACAAGCCAAGAATAACCCATAGAGCAACAAGGTAAAAGGGTGAAATAAGAGAGAAAAGAAATGAACTAAGTGACAAATATTGCAGAATACATAAATGAAAATGCAAAACATATTTTATTCATTCTCTAGCTATCTTCTATACAAACAACTGTAGAAAATGGCCTATGATTTTAGGTCTCATTGGTGACAGTGGAGAAAAAAAAAGAACCAAATGTTTTTTGCATCATTTGTTCTCTTGGCCAGTCTTGGAATCACCAGTAACCTTTAATCTGCTATTAGAAGTAATTAAAGAAATTTCACAAGTTTGCATGATGAACTTCAGTTGATTAATGACTTCCGTGTCCGGAATTTTGGTGTTAAAGTCTATCATTATATATTCTCCTTACAGATTCTCTAAAATTTGTGAGTTCCAAGGGATGGGGATGGGGGGGTGTCATACACAAAAGGAGAAGAAAAAGTAACATCAGTGACTCAGGATTCTTGACATTCACTTTTTTAAGAGAACTCCATAAGACAGCCACTTAAATAATTCCTAGAAAAGTGTTCTTTTCTGGTATGAAGTCTGTATACAATGATATTACGTTTTCAAATCTATTTCTTAATATTGAATTCAAAACTTATTAGGCATCTACCCTCTCTGCTCAATAACAGAGTTTTTCCAAGAGTAAATATAGTCTGTCTCAAAGATCTTAGCACAGTTTTAAGTTTTAATAATAAAAGTAATAATAACAAAAGCATCAATATATTTTTAAATATTTTACTTTTTACCTAATTACATATGAAGAAAATTTTTAACATCCCTTTTTTTAATTTTGAGTTCCAAATTTTCTCTCTCCCTTCTTTCATCTCCCCTCTCCCTGAGACATAAAGGATATATATGTTTAATCATGTAAAATATATTGCCATATTCATCATGTTGTAAAAGACACAGACCCAAAGGTGAAAAAAAACCCTGGAAAAAGAAAGTGAAAAATAGTATGCTTTTATCTGCATTCAGACTTCATCAGTTCTTTCTCTGGAGGTGGATAGCATTTTTCATAATGAATCCACTGGAATTGCTTTGGATCATTGTACTGCCAAGAATAAGTTTCAATATCTTAAAACTACACACAGACTTTCATGACTCCTGTACAGTACCAGTCCCCATGGAGTTTATAATCTAGTAGGAGCTTTATGAAATATCTGCAAGCCCATGTAATATAATCCTTTGCCAAGTTTTATTGAGTCTAACTTCAAAATTTCTTTTGCATCCTCTTCTCTATATTCATATAAACACTGCCCTCATCATACCTAACCTCAAATACTGTAGAAGAGTCTTAAGTGGTCTCCTGCCTTCCATTTCCTCTCTCTTCCCATCTACCCTTGGTGTAGGTGCCAAAATAGTCTTTCTAAGGCCAGAAACTGTCCCTATCATGCCTTCTCTTAAAAATCTTCAGGTTCCTTATTACATCTCATACGCCATCTCCTACAAGAACTCCTTCTGTTCCCATTTATTAATGCACACTCCGTCTTCAAATTACCTTATATTTGCTCAAGTATTCAAACTATGCTTCAGAGAGTGCAACTCCAATGGGCTGGCCATGTTGCTCAAATGTAAAATATATGCTTGCCAAAAAGACTATTTTATGGAGAACTTGCGTGGGGCAGGCAATCATATGGTGGCCAGAAGAAACAATACAAGGACACTCTCAAGGTCTGTCTCAAGAACTTTGGATTTAACTGTACAACATGGGAGATTCTGGCACAGGACCACTCAGCATAGCATGCTCACATAAGAAAAGGTGCTGTGTTCTTTGAGCAAAGTAGAATTGAGACAGCACAAAGTAAATGTAGGATGTGCAAATTTGGGATATCCACATTCAAATGGACCATCTGTGCCCAACCTCTGGCAGAGCATTCCGAGCTCATATTGGTTTGATCAGCCACAGTTGGACACTGAAATTTCACTTTACGATGATGATGTCATTTTGGTCCTCTTCGAAGACAAAGGACAACAACCATCATATCCCCATGTTGTTGTTCAGTGACATCCAACTGTTTATGACCCTGTTTGGGGTTTTCTTCGCAAAGACACTGGAGTGATTAGACATTTCCTTCTCCAGCTCATTTTACAGATAAGGAACTGAGATAAACAGGGTTAAGTGACTTGGCCAGGGTCACACAGATAGTAAGTGTTTGAGACTGTATTGGAACTCAGGAAGATGAGTCTTCCTCACTTCAGTTCCAGCACTCTATCCACTGCACCATCTACATGCCCTATACTACACAGAATAAACTACAATGTGTCCACATTAAGTATTTAATTAATGTGTCTGTAAAATTTTTCAAACCACACGATTTTATTTCCAAAACATTACTCCAGATTAATTTTTATTAATTGAAACAATACTATTTAATTTTATGCCTAGGCTGTTTAAAAATAATTCGCAAAATTTATTAAGAGTATATTCCTCATAGGGCAATCACTTTTTTTGATGGCACAAAATTTTCTTCTGTATAAAAATACCTTCCATTTGGAGGGCACTTTGAGGTTTACAAAGCATTTTAGATCCATTGGATCATTCAAGCCTCACTAAAATTCTACTAGTTAGTTGGGTTTTATCATCTCCATTGTATAGATGACTAATCAAACTCTGAGAGTTGAAGCTGTTTATTCCAAGTCATCCAATAACTAATGGATGGAGCTGGGATCCAGATTCAGATCTCATCCTAAGTCCATGCTTCCTCTCATGAAGGTCATGAAAAAAAGGAACACCATAAAGTGGATGACCTGTAACTTTTTGTGCCTTTGTTGAAAGTGGCTATAGGGGGATGTGAAACCAAGATGGCAGAATAATGACAAGGATTGTAAGAGCAAGAGCCCCAAAATATACAGGAGGACTTGCTATGCAGATTCTTAGATCTGCTTTTCTAAAATGAAAGCAACTTTTAAGGGGTCAACAATCTGCTTTAATCAAGCACATATATCATTTACTTAGTTCAGGTGAAAAAGTCAGTTCCCTGACCTTCAGAGAAAAATACAGAGAAATAAAAACTGACAGGGCTTCCAACTGTCTGATCATAAGTAATACATACAGCACAGACCAACAGACAGATCCAACTGACTGACCATTACCTACATGCATAGTTACCAGAGAGAAAAGCACCAACATCTGGGTTTTCAAAGCCGGGGGGCTCCTTAGCAGCTGCCCAGAGTCTCATCTGGACTAACAAACACTTACAACAAGTAAGCCCCAAAGTAAAATCTCACCTTGGAGTATTTATACACTTTTCAGAGTCTGAGGACATGACCCTCTGACCCAGTGCCTCAATAGAAATCAACAAAAGGTATTGAGGCCTATGAATGGGCTGCAAAGATCTTTAACTCTTTCCCCCACCCACCATTAACCTTAAATTACCATTACATTGGGCCCCAAGGTCTTTCTTGTGCATTACAGAGGCAACAGGTATTATTAATATTTCTTAAGAAAATACAATATAATTCCCACAAACACATCATGAACTTCAAATTTGCAGAATACATAACATAACATAAAATAAAATAATATCATTCTTTGGGGAGTGAATAAACAGCTCCTCCTTCCTCAATCCAAAACAAAATAACTAAATAAAGTCCTCTTGGGAAGGATGTCCTCCCCACACTGCCCTTGCAGGCACTCTCAGGTACAAGCTCTAGTAAGCCAAGTCCCAGTCTTAACAATCCTCCAAACCCTGCTTCCAATTCCTGAGGGGCACCTGGGCAACAAAGTCATTGGAGTGGGATCCTTGGAGGTACAGGGCACTTCCTCCAATCCACCATAGGCAGCTCCACCACCTGGGTCTCAAACTGTCTCAGGAGAATATTGCAAAAAAGCAAACTCATTGCCTTGCTGTGCAGTCCCAATCTTGCACTGGGGCTGAACTCCAAGCTCCTGGGTTCCTCCTCCTCCAGCAGGAGCCAGCTGTTCCCAGCTCCTGCCTGGATCCACTCCCATTCCATGGTTCACCTCTCCAAGGTCAACATGCTGGCAGTTGTCTACTCCTGCTGGATTGGTACTCAGGCAATTTTCTACTCCTACTCCAGAGCTCCATTTCAAGCTATCACTGCTCCTTCCTGGGCTCTGCACACAATACAATCCTAGGGTGCTCCTGGGACTCCACAGTACTATAGCCACCAGAACTAGGAAACAATGAACAATTATCCCAGTCCCCATACTTTCCTCTTAGTTTTCAGATCCTACTGAGTACGCAGTAATGTAACAGCAAGGAGCCCAACATACACAGGAGGGCCTGTTGTATAGCCTATATTGAATTGCTTGCCTTCTCAGTGGGGATGGGTGAAAAGGGAAGGAGGGAGAAAAGTTAGAACTCAAAGTTTTAGAAACAAATGTTGAGAATTGTTTTGCATGCAGCTGAGAAATAAGAAATACAGGTAATGGGGCATAGAAATCTATCTTGCCTTACAAGGAAAGAGAGAAGATAGGGATAAGGGAAGGGAGTGTTGTCATAGAAGGGAGGGTAGATTGGGGTAAGGGGTAATCAGAATGCATGGTGTTTTGGGTTTGGGGGAGGGAAGAGATGGGGAGAAAATTTGAGACTCAAAATCTTGTAGAAATGAATACTTTAAACTAAAAATAAGTAAATCAACCAGGGGAAAAAAAGAAACATTTTTTAAAAATAGACTAACTCAAATGGCAAAAAAGGCCCAAAAAGCCAACGAGGAGAAGAAAGCCTTACAAAGCAAAATTGGCCAAATGGAAAAGGAGGTCTAAAAGCTCACTGAAGAACATAGTTCGTTAAAAATTAGATTGGAGCAAATGTAACCTAATGACCCTAAGAGAAATCAAGAAATCATACGACAAAACCAAATGAAAAAAATAGAAGACAATGTGAAATATCTCACTGGAAAAACAACTTACCTGAAAATGGATCCAGGAGAAATAAGTTCACTACCTGAAAGCTGTGATCAAAAAAGAATCTAAACATCATCTTTCAAGAAATTACAAAGGAAAACTGTCCTGAACCAGAGGGTAAAATAGAAATGGAAAGAATCCACCAATCACCTGATGAAAGAGATACCAAAAAGAAAACTACCAGGAATATTATAACCAAGTTTCCAGGTCCAGGGGGAAATTTTGCAAGCAGTCAGAAAGAAACAATTGAAATATTGTAGAACCACAATCAGGTTAATATAGGACATAGTAACTTCTATTCTTAGAGCTCAGAGGTACTTCGAATATGATATTCCAGAGGTCATAGGAGCTAGGATTAAAACCAAGAATCACCTACTCAGGAATAATGAGTGTAATCCATGAGGGGAAAAAAATTGACATTCAGTGATGAAGAGGAATTTAATATATTTTTGAGAAAAGATCAGGACTAAATAGAAAATGTGACTTTCAGATAAAAGGCTCAAGAATAGCATGAAAAGGTAAACAAGAAAAAGAAATCATAAGGGACTTATTAAAGTTGAACTATCATTCGTATATGGGATGATGATATTTGTAACTCATGAGACCTTCTCATTATTAGAGTAGTTGCAGGGAATATATATAGACAGAGGGTATAAGGTGAGTTGAATATGAAGAGGTGATATATAAAAAATAAAATGAAGGAATGAGAGAAGAAGGTAGTGGGAGAAGGAAAAAGGGAGAGATCGAATGGGGTAAATTATCTCACATATAAGAGGCAAGAAAAAGCTTTTACAATGGAGGGGATGAGGGGAAAGGAGACAGGAAAGAAGGAATAAAATAAACACTCAATTGGCTATGGAAATCTATCATACCCTACAGGAAAATAGGGAAGAAAATGACAAGAGAGGCATAGTGATAGATGGGAGGTCCATGGGAGGTCCAATGGGAAGAGGGGGTAATCACAAGCAAACACTTTTGAGAAGGGACAGGGTCAAAGAAGAGAATAGAATAAATGGAGGGTGGGATAGGATGGAGGGAAATATCGTTAATTTTTGACAACATAACTACACATGTATAACCTATATTGAATTGCTTGCCTTCTCAGTGAGGGTGAGTGGAGAAGGAGGAAGGGAAAGAAGATGGAACTGAAAGTTTTAAGAACAAATCTTAGAAATTGTTTCTACATGCAACTGGGGAAATAAGGTATACAGGCTATGGAATATAGAAATCTATCTTACCCTACAAGGAAATAGAAGGGGAAAGGGATAAGGAAAGGGGAAAGGTAATGGAGGGAATGGCAGCTTTGGGGAAGGGGTAATTAGAAGCAAAACACTTTTGAGGAGGGACAGGTGAAAGGAAAGAGAGAATAGAATAAATGGGAGTAAGGGGAATAGGATGGAGGGAAATATAGTTAGCAATGGAAACAGGAAAAAAATTTGAAGCAAATTTCTCTGATAAAGACCTCATTTCTCTAACATATAGAGAACTGTATTAAGTTTAAGCCATTCTCCAACTGATAGATCATGAAAAGATACAATCAGTTTTCAGATGAAGTAATTGAAGGTACCTATAGCCATATGAAAAATATTGTAACTCACTATTGATTGGAGAAATGCAAGTTAAAACAATTCTGAAGTACTGTCTCACACCTCTTAAATTAGAAAGGTAAACAGAAAAGGTAAATCACAAATGTTGGAGGGGGTGTGGTAAAAATGAGACATTAATGTCCTGTTTTCAGAGTTATGAATTGATTAAATCATTCCATAGAGAAATTTTGAACTATGTCCAAAGGGCTATAAAACCAAGCATACCATTTGACACAGCAATACCACTACCAAGTCTGTATCCCAAATGAGATAAATGAAAAAGAACCTATATCTACAAAAAATATTTATAGTAGCTCTTTTCTGAGGGCAAAGAATTAGAAATTAAAGAGATGCCTATCAATTGGGAATGGCTGAACAAGTTTTGGAATACTGTTTTCCTATAAGAAATGATGAGCAGAATGCTCTCAGAAAAACCTAGAAAGACTTTAGGTGGGTTTATGTAAAGTGAATTGTACTGAGTACAAAGTAACTTGCAATATTTCTATATTGTAAGATGATGAACTGTGAATGACTTAGCTATTCTCAACAACACAATGACCTATGACAACTCTGAAGGACTTAGGATGAAAAATGCTATCCATTCTCAGAGAAAGAACTGATGGGTCTGAATACAGACTGAAGCAAATTTTGGGTTTTTTCATTTTCTTTATTTTTCTTGAGATTTCTTTGTCTATGTTTCCTTTGATAGCATGACTATTTTGGATATGTTTTGCATGACTACATTATATATATATATATATCCTATATGGAATTGCTTGCCTTCTCAATGAGAGCATGGGGGTGGGAGTGGAAAAGGGGAGAGAATTTGGAATTCAAAGTTTTAAAAATAAATGTTAAAAATTATTTTTACATGTAACTGGTGGAAAATTGAATAATAAATATAAAACAATAAAAGTGACTCTATCTTAGTTATTTCCATGCTGCATCCCCCATTAGACTCTGAGCTCTTGGAGAAAAGTACCAGTGTGAAGTGACTGATCAATGAGAGTCCAGTCCTTAGGGATCATGGGCAGTGTGCTTGGCTTGACGCAATCCATCACGTGTAAGCAGGCAGAACCTGCTTCTAAGTACATAGCAATAGAGGCCCTTACTCTCCTCTTCAGATCATGCCCAGAAGGAGGTTAAGGAAACATCCATGAAGGAAATTGCACCTGCCAGAGTGCACTTTACATATACCTAGTGATGGGTTCTCATTGACCAACCCATCATTTCACCACTAATGTTCCCTGCTCAAAAATACTTCTCCCATCTAGTTGTTATTCAATCTGAAATTACACTCATTCTTACAGGATCTTCTTTTAAAATTGCATGACAAATCCTCACTCCAAAAATCAAATATGTCTATAATGAGGAAGGGACAGGATAGGTTTTCTGTTAAATTTTGCACAAGATCAGGAGTATAGGAATTAATCAGTTTGTTGTCCCTCCCACCATAAAAAAATGTAAAATGGTAATAATAATGTTATTTTTATGCACAGTAGGAAAATAAATGCCATCAATGCAATTTTTAAATATTAATTTTCCTTGTCATTTACTTCAACGAAGTCCAACTTTCTTATTTTCTAAATCCCATGCCCCTTGAAAGGAGTCATCAGTGGCAATTGTCCATTGCAAAAGTTTCAGGGATTTTTTTGGCTCCAGAAGATTTTCTTCAATTTGAGATGAGTCACATACAATCCCTTGATAAAACTGATGCAGCTGCTCAACCCGCTGAGTTAGCAACTGGTTCTCTTGTTTCATGAAGGTCATCAATTTTCTGCAGGTAAATTACAAAAGTGAGATTATAAAAATGAGATTTATCCCTATATCCAAAACATGTAAGTCCAATTATTTGTAGTCAAAATATGAATTTCATTATGCTGGCAACTTTCCATCAAGGAAATCTATTGTGTAGATCACTGGTTGAAATACATAGGAGAGAAGGGAGACCGATGTATGAAAAGAGAAAACTTTGGTTTAAATTTAATATTGGAACCATCCAATAAAATTTCAGGACACCAGAGAATCCTCCACAATGAAAGGAGCTAGAACACTAGACAAAAACAGTACTTTTATGGAAAACCTCTGCAGCACACATTCAAAACAAAATAAACATCAAGATTTGTGTGATTTGGAGGTGGAGAAAGAGAGGAAGAGACAGTTTTTGCTAGGATGATTTCGGTGTTGCTAATTATCTACACAAGGCTATTATTTCAACTATTTTGATGAAATTGAAGAAGTGATGTGACTTTTAAAAAAACTTATTCATACCTTTTGGTTTTTATATACAGTAGTAGATGGTTCTATAAGAGAAAAAAAAAGTTTGAGAACAATCAGATATTCACTAGATATGCTTCTAAGTGAAAATGGGAGATCTCCTTCAGAAGTGATATAAGCAGAATCATTGAGTTTTAACAACTGGAAATATCCTGCTTTGAGAAATGGTCAAACTGGCTTTACAGATTTTTTTTTTACTCCTTCTCTTGCCTTACTGTGGCAAAAGCTCAACAACAGAAATGGGCTTATAATTTCAAATGAGTTGCAAGAATTCACTAAATTAGGTACCAATTTAGATCTTATGAGCAAAAAAGTATAAAGTGACAACTTTTCTGCCAACAAGCACATATCTGAGACTGTTCTTTTTCGCTGATTCCCTGCATCATTTCTATCACAGCTTCCTCTGTAGCTGGTACTGTGATAAGAGTGTTGCTTACAAGAGTAGCAAGTTGATTGATGAAACTCTGGTACTGGGTTGGGATAGTCCTAGTTTCCCAATTGAGGGTAAATGAAGTTTGGCCTCCTGTGGAATTTGCTTTTCTTTGTGGGCTAAATCATGTTGATATTCATTTTCTAAACCTTCTGCTCATCTTTCATTCTCTCTAAGAGAAAAAAATGTTTTCTCTTTCCAAGTTCTTGAAAATGCTAATTTATACTTTAAATCTCTGACTTTCAAACTGAGTGATTCCACAGTCATTCTATTACTCTCTTTAAGGTTAAAGAAAAATCTTCTCTATCTCTTCTTCTGAATATAAATAAGATCATAGCCACCTATCTGAGGGTACAAGGGTATGGGTCATCCATAAAGAGTTGGTAGAGTCTTCATTTATGGAGCTGGAAGGAAACTTAGATAATATCTAATCCAATTGCATCTTTTTAGAGATGAAGAATCAAAGACCCAGAACAAGTAAGTAGTAAAAAACACTGGGCTGGGAGTCAGGAGTCTTGAGTCCAGGATCTGCCTTCCCTGTCTTAAACAAATTGCTTAATTTCTTTGTATCACTCTTTTCCTTATCTGTAAAATTGGAATAAGAATTTTTGAACTACCTTCTTCACAGCATTGCTTTAATGGCAAAATGACATCACAAATGTAAGACCACTTTAAAAAGTTCAGTGCTTTAAAAGTACTGAACAAATGGAAACCATTTTTATTGTTCTCGTTAGTATGTATTATCAGTGAGGAGATCTAGGGCACCAACATAATAGGACAAACTATCCGTGAACTAAATCTGTTTCCTTTTTTTTGAAAGAAAGGAAGAAAAGAAGGAAGTAAGCATTTAGCAAGACCTTCTATGTATCAGACAGTGTGCTAAGAACATTACAGTATTACTTCATTTGACCTTCACATTGAGGGCAGGTTTCATTATTATGTCCATTTCACAGATGGGAAACTGGGGCAGAGTAATACAGATAGCAAGTGTCTGAGACTCTATTTGAATTTAGGTCTTCCTGACTCTCTATCCATTAGTTGCCCCTAATTACAAATCAGGAGAACACTTTAAATATAGTCCGTATAGATTCTAGCAAAGGGTTGTCAGAGTCTCTCAGGATATCCTGTTGATTAAAATGGAGATTAGTGGGATAGAAAGAAACACAATTGTATGCATTTGAAACTAGTTTAATGACCAGACTCAAAGAATAGGTTACAGTGGGTTAGGAAGGTCTATAGTAAAGTGCCCCAGCAATCTGCAATTGTCCTCATGCAGTTTATTCTTTATCAGTGACATTGATGGAGGCACAGATGATTTGTTTATAAAATATGTAGGTGATATAAAACTAGGAGAAAACACTGTCATACTAGACAACAGAGTCAGGAGCCACTAAGTTTTTTACAAGCTAAAAAGTGAAGTTGAATCTCATCACATGGAATATAACAAGGAATAATATAAAGTCTTGCCATGTGTCCATGACACCACAGTCTTTAAAGGGTTGAAATTAAGGACTATTCAAAGGGAATTGGTGAGTTTCAGCAGTCTGCTACACATTACAAACAGGGAATTGTGAAGAAGTGAAGGATGTCATTAAGGAGACGTACAAACAAAAAATAAGACAGACTGACCGGTTGTGTGATAAGAAGGAGGGATTGACAGATATCCAAATGACATACTTCATTGGTGTCCTTGTAATATCAAGAGAAAATAAGGAAGCCCTTCAACATATTGTGGGGAGCCCTCATGGGAGACTTATTGGGCACGTGGAAAAGAATCATGCAAAATGGGGAGACACGAATGGGTGGCACTTTTGATGAGATGATGCATCCATTTGAGGTTGAGCCAAGATGGTGATATAGAAGCCAAAAAAGTTATTCTAATATTAGGCTTCATTAAGAGGGGTCTAGATGAGAGGAGCCAACATGGCAGAGTACAAGCTCCACTCTCCCATTATTACCCTCCAAAAAACTTTAAAATGATGTCTCAAAACAAATTTTGGAGCAGCAGAGCCAACAAAAGGTCAGAGTGAGACTTTTTTTCAGCCTAAGACAATATAAGGGGTCCACAGGAAAGGCCTATAATACCTGAGCAGGCAGAGGTCCAGAGCACAGTAGGAGGACAAGCTTTGGAAGTGACTAGCAGTTTCAGGAACTCTCAGCCCAGAGCTAGTAAGGGGGTCAGAAAACGAATCAGAAAGAGATCACAAGGGACACCCTGCTGGCTCTTGGTGCAACTGGCACTGACTAGCAACTCTATTACCCATAAGCAATTCTGGGTTGCAATTCCAGGATAGAAAGGAGCATATGTGACTGTCATAAGGAAGCAGGGGTCCTGATCACAATTCCAGAGCCAAGAAGAGTGCTAGTAATTGCAACTGCCAGGGAACAGTAGCCCTTTCTGGGTAGAGACCAGGGTGTAGACTAAGAAAGCCGTGATGACATCTCTGCCAGGATAATACTGCCATGGAAGCACAAAGACTTGTAGATCCCCAGAATTTGTTCTGAAGACAGTGGTACAAAAAAGTCTGAAGCTTGGCACAATGTTTCTCCACCCTGAGGTGAACAAAGTCCAACTTTAAGATAAAGTTCAAGGTGAAGAAATAGGCTGGGAAAGTGAGCAAACAATAACAACAAAAGAATTTGACCATAAAAAGCTACCATGGTATCAGGGAAGACCAAGACAAAAACTGAGAAGTTAACAACAATGTGGCAATAGCTTCAAGCAAAGACTCAAAGAAAAATGCCAATTGAACAGGCCAGTAGATTTTCCTTGAAGAGTTAAAGAAAGAGATGAATGGTAGAATAAAAACTGGGAACAAATGAGAGTGATGCAAGAAAATTCTTAAAACAAGATTGACTATAACAACTTAATAAAAGAGGTACACAAGAAAATACTGAAGAAAATATCACTTCAACAAAAATAGAATTCACCTAGTGGCAAAAGAGGCACAAAAAAAATCACAGAAGCAAACAACTCCTTAAAAAGTCAATTGTCCAAACTGGAAAAAAAAAAGTGCACAAAAATGCAAATGAACAAAAGCTCACTGAGGAAAATAATTCCTTAAAAATTAGAATTGGGTAAGTGGGCTAATGACTCCATTCAACTTCAAGAAACAATAAAACAAAGTAAAAAAAGCAGAATGAAAAGTGAAACATTTCATTGGAAAAACAACTGACCTGGAAAATGGATTAAGGAGAGATAACTTAAGAATTCTTGGACTACTTAAAATAATCTAGGCATTATATTTCATGAAATTTTAAAGGAAATCTGCCCCAATATCTTAGATCTGGAGAGTAAAATAGTAATTGAAAGAATCCACCAATCACCTGCTAAAAGAGATTCCAAAATGAAAACACTCCGGAATAATATAGCCAAAATGCAGAGTATCCAGGTCAAGGAGAAAGTATTGAAAGAAGCCAGAAAGAAACAATTCAAATATCATGGAATTACTCAGGATCACCCAAGATTTAGCAGTTTCCACATTTAAGGAGCAGATATAGTGGTGGTTCAAGAGTCAGGAACACTCATGTTCCTGAGTTCAAATCTGGTCTCTGTCCCTTTCTTGTTACCTAAGTTTCCTCATCTGTAAAATGGAATAGAGAAGGAAATGACAAGGCACTTCATTTTCTCTGGTAAGAAACCCCAGATGGGTTCATGAAGAGTTGGACATGACTGAATAACAACTGAACACAGTTAAATTAAAGGAAAGGAGATGTTCATCAGTTAGGAAATGACTGAACAGTGTGTGGCTCATGCTTATGATGAAGTATTATTGTGCTAAAAGAAATAATAAGGGAAAGATTTCATTTAAAAAATGACATCTTTATGAACTGATACAGAATGAAGTGAGAAGAACCAGGATATCATTGTGCACAGTAACAGCATTGATGTAATGATGAACTGTGAAAGACATGGTTACTCTTATCAACACAATACAATGATCTAAGACAATTCCAGAGAACTCATTAGGAGGAAAAATGCTATCTCCTTCCAGAGAGTGAGAGAACTGATGAACTCTGCTTCCAAATTAAAGTATAATTTTCTTGCTTCCTTTTTTTATATGACCAATATGGAAATGTTTTGCATTATTTCACACATATAATGACATACTGTTTGCCTTCTCAGTGTGGGAGGGGAAGGTCTGGGAGGGAGGGAGAGAATCTGGAACTCAAAATTTAAAAAGAAAATAATGCTAGAAAATATTTTTTTTCAAAAAGACATCTAGTCTCCAGGATTAGGAAAGATGACAGACTCCCAGTATCAAGTCATGTTTGCAGCATTATGTTCAATTCTTGGTTGCCACATTATGGAAAGGATAAGCTATAGAGCATCCAGAAGAAGGCAACCAGGACAATAAAAGAATGTAAGGTTATGCTGTGTGAGGATTAGGTGGAAGAGCTAATAAATAGTAACAGCTCATATTTATACAGTTTATACTGTGTGCCAAACACTGGGCTAAGTACTTTATAATTATTATCTCTTTTATTCTTTACCACAGCTCTAGGAGGTAGGTGCTATTTTTATCCCCATTGACAAGCAGGTTAAGTGACTTGCCCAAGGTCTTACAGCAAGCAAGTGTCTGAGGTGAGATTTAAACTCAGATTTTCCTAACTTCAGGCCCAGTGCTCTATTCATTTCTCCACTTAGATGCCTGTAACTAGAGTTTTTTAGTCTGGAGGAGAAAAGAGTGGGGAGCATGATAGGGGCACTCAAGAACAGGAAATAGTAGATTTAGTACATCAATAGTAAGGAAAAGCTTCCTAATTTTTAGTGCATCCATTCAATCACATCTGACCCTTCATGACCACATTTAATTGTTTTGCTGGGGGTTTGGGGGTTTGTTTTTTGTTTGGGAGGGGTATTTTTAGGCAAAGATACCCAAGTGTTTTGCCATTTCCTTCTCCAACTCATTTTACAGATAAGGAAACTGAGACAAATACAGTTAAATTACTTGCTTAGGATCACACAGCTATTTAGCATCTGAGGCAGGATTTGAAATCAGGGGAATGAGTCTTCCTGGGTCCAGGCCTAGCAATCTATCCACTGACCCACTTAGCTTGCCCTGCTAATGCTTAGAGCTAACCAAAAGTGCAGTGTTACCTGAGGTACCCTCAGATGGTTATGAGTTCTTCTCCCTCACTAGGAGATTTCAGAAACTAAAAGACTGGATGACTACTCAGATTTATTGGAGAAAGGATCCTTTTTCAGGTATAGATTGAACTAAATAGTGTCTGAGATCCCTTCCAACCTAGAAATTCTGCAGTTTTGTTTCTACACTTTGGGTTTAACCTTCATATTCTAAATCCATCTATACAGTTGTGTACTCTTCATGATTACAAGGATGTCATGAAAAAGTTTACCAAATCCTTTGCTGACTTCTAGGCAACCTATACCTGCAGTGCTCCCATGATCTGCCAGTCTAAAAAGTAAATGAGATTACTTATGAGCTACTCTGCTCTTTTGTGGTTCAGTCATTTTTCAGTCATGTCTGACTCTTCATGACCCCTTTGGCATTTTCTTGGCAGAGATACTGGAGTGGTTTGCCATTTACTTCTCCAGATCATTTAACAGATGAGGAAACTGAGGCACACATGATTAAGGGCCTTTCACAGGGTCACGCAGGTAGTAAGTGTCTGAGGCCAAATTTGAACTCAAGAAAAAGACTCTTCCTAATTCCAGGACCAGCAAGCACCCGCTATATTGTGTCGTTAAATTGGTTCCTTAAGGTTCTCCTTGATAATAACAACAATAATGAGAAGAGTAAAGCGAATCATAAAACTATGTGAAGGACAAAAGTGATTGTTACCTAATATCACTTTTATCTTTATAGCAAATCCCATAACAAAGAAGTTGTAGTATTGATATTTTAATTTTCTTGATGAGCAAAGTCTGATCCAAATTAAAATCTGCAATATTCTTATTATCCAGCAGAATGAAAAGGAAATGCAGTTAGTTGGGAGCTATTCTGCTGTACTGTTTTGTTAAATTGGTTTCCAAGGTCACTTCCTGATAATGATAATAATAAAAATATTTGATCTGTAAAAGTGATTTTTCATCTAATATCTAAATTACCGTTATAACAATCCAATGACAAAAGAGTGAATATTTTTATTCTCATTTTCTCAATGAGGAAAGCATGATGCAAATTTTGACTTGACTAAGGCAGACAATATAACTAGTTAAACACAGCAAAGACTAAAATCCAAATGTCCTGAATCCCTGAGCTTCTTCCACTAGCCTACTCCCTACTTTGATTCTGCCTTCTACCACTAGCTTATTGTTTTCAAAGGTGCCTGAAAGATGGGAGAAAACCAAGGGATGGTTTTCAACTGCCTTCTCCCAGAAGAACAGATTAGTTCCTCTGAAAAGAAATTCTAGAGACCTAAATTATGATAAGGAACATGTGGGAATCAATAGTCAGTTACTTGTGTTCTTTAGTTTGAAAAAAGATGGGCAAATCCAAGGGTCATTGGATATTTGCTAAGCTTTCTACAAAACTAATCCTGTAAATATAGAATGTAGCAGTGGGGATTCTGTGACCTTAACATTACATATGATCTTTGTTAACTTTAAAATTAACAAATACTTTTCACTTTTTGAAAATGTGGTAGTTATTTTTTATAAAGTAAAGTACATTTACAAGTAAATCTAATTAAAGTTTCTTGAATTCAGCCTTTTTTGATTACAGCTAAATTTCCAATATAAAAAGGTTCCCCAACCCTGACAGAGGAAGGAAAAACATAGAACAATCAAATTTTCACCTCTTTGTAAGAAGAAAAAAATAGGAAAAGAAAAAAGAGGTATGCCAGAGAGAGTCAACAACTTGGTGAAAGGACAAAAATGGAAAGTTAACCCGCCCCCACCCGCTCCATTCCTGAAAGTCTCTGCATAAAGCCCCTGAGGGAACTGAGCCTGGGAGGCGGCCCTGCCCCCACCCCAGCACCTGAACTAAAGCTCACTGATTGACAGCCGGCAGGAGGAGAGTCCATTTAAATCTCAGAGGCCAAGCACTAGCTGGGCGGATCCAGGCGGGGGTGGAAAGGAATCTGAGAAGTCAAGTAACTGGCTGGGAAAATGCCTAGAAAAGGGAAGAAAAATAAGACTTTAGAGAGTTTTTTCCAACAAATGCAAATGATCCCGACCTTCGGATCTGATGATGAGGACGTATCCTTGCCATCAGGGAAAGACATGGAGGGCGGGGCCTCAGTACCCCAGACACCCCAGGGGGGTGGCGGGTGGGCTCAGGCCCTTGAAGAGCTCAAAAAGGATTTTGAAAAGCAAGTTAGACAGGTGAAGGAAAAACTGGGAAGAGAAATGTCAGAAATGCAAGAAAAGTATGAAAAACGGGTCAATACCTTGGTAAAGGAGACCCAAAAAAATGCTGAGGAAATTAACACCTTGAAAAATAGGCTCACTGAATTGGCAAAGGAGGTTCAAAAAGCCAATGAGGAGAAGAATGCTTTCAAAAGCAGAATGAGCCAAATGGAAAAAGAGGCTCAAAAGCTCACTGAATTTAATAGTTCTCTCAAAATTAGAATGGAACAGATGGAGTCTAATGACTTTGTGAGAAACCAAGAAATCACCAAACAAAACCAAAAGAATGAAAAAATGGGAGAGAATGTGAAATATCTCATGGGAAAAACAACTGACCTGGAAAATAGATCCAGGAGAGACAATTTAAAAAATATGGGACTACCTGAAACTCATAATCAAAAAAAGAGCCTAGACATCATCTTTCATGAAATTATCAAGGAAAACTGCCCTGACATTCTAGAACCAGAGGGCAAAATAAGTATTGAAAGAATCCATCGATCACCACCTGAAAGAGATCCAAAAAGAGAAACTCCTAGGAACATTGTGGCCAAATTCCAGAACTCCCAGCTCAAGGAAAAAATCTTGCAAGCAGCTAGAAAGAAACAATTCCAGTACTGTGGAAATACAATCAGGATAACTCAAGATCTAGCAGCTTCTACAATAAGGGATCAAAGGGCGTGGAATAGGATATTCCAGAAGGCAAAGGAACTAGGACTCAAACCAAGAATCACCTACCCAGCTAAACTGAGTATAATACTTCAAGGGAAAATATGGTCTTTCAATGAAACAGAGAACTTTCAATCATTCTTAATGAAAAAACCAGAGCTAAAAAAAAAATTTGACTTTCAAACACAAGAATGAGAAGAAGCATGAAAAAGGAAACAGCAAAGAGAAGTCTTAAGGGACTTACCAGAAGTGAACTGTTTACATTCATACAGGGAAAGACAATATTTCTAACTCTTAAAACTTTTCAGTATCTGGGTAGTTGGTGGGACCACACACACACATGTACACACATGCACACACATACACACATGCACACACATACAGAGATAGAGAGCACAGATTGAACTGAATAGGATGGGACCATACCTTAAAAGAAACTAAGGTAGATGGTGAGAGAGAAATGTAGGGGGAGGAAAGAGAGGGAAAGGGAAGGGGGTAACTATATGTCATTTAAGAGGCAGGTAGGAGTTTTTCTTGGTGGAGGGAAAAAGAGGAGAACTGAGAAAAAAAAAAACAAGAAGTTTACCCTCATCACATCTGACTAAACGAAGGAGTAAAATGCACACTCATTTTGGTATGAAAACCTATCTTACAGTATAAGAAAGTGGGGGAGAAGGAGATATTGCAAGGGGGGGATGATGGAGGGGAGGGCGGAGGGAGGAGGGAGCAATTTGGGGTCGGCACTTGGGGAGGGACAGGATCAGGGGACGGAGGAGAAACAAGGAGGGGCAGGTTAGGAGGGATGGTAATCCAGTTAGTCTTACACAACACGACTATCAGGGAAGTCATTTGCAAAACTACACAGATATGGCCTATATTGAATTGCCTGCCGTCCCAAAGGGAGTGGGTGGGGAGGGAGGGATGGGGAGAATTTGGAACTCAAAGTTTTAGGAACAACTGTTTAGTATTGTTGTTGCAACTAGGAAAGAAGACATACAGTTAAGGAGGAATAGAAAGTCATCTGGCCCTACAGGAGAAAAGAGAAGATGGAGACAAGAGAAGGGAGGGATGACAGAAGAAAGGGCAGATTGGAGAGAGGGAAAATTAGATTGCTTGGGGTATTGGGGTGGGGGGAGGGGATAAAAGGGGAGAAAATTTGGAACCCAAAAATTTGTGAAAATGAATGTAAAAAATTAAATAAATAAATAAATAAAAAATTTTTAAAAGATGGAAAGTTAAAAACAATTCCTCAAAAAATACAATTGGCCAAATTGGGGGTGGGGGCAAGGATCCAATGAAGAAAGCAACTCCTTCAAAAGTAGAATTGGCCAAAGGCAAAAAGAAGTACAAAAGCTAACTGAAGAAAATAAGTAATTAAAAATTAGTTGGAAAGTGAAAGCTAATCATTCCATGATACATCATGAATCAGTCAAACAAAATCAAAAGAATGAAAAAAAATAGAAGAAAATGTAAAAGATTTCATTGGAAAAACTACTGACCTGGAAAATAGATCCAAGAGAGTTAATTTAAGAATTATTACTCTGCCTGAAAACCATGATAAGAAAAAGAACCTGGATTGCTTCTTTCAAGAAAGTATCAAGGAGGGCAGATTAAGTGAGGTGGTAGTCAGAAGCAAAACACTGGTGAGGAGACAAAGGGAAAAAGAAAAGATAAACATATAAACCAGAGAAAGATAAGATGGGCAGAAATATAGAGCTAGTAATCATAACTGTCAATATGAATGAGGTGGACTCTCCTATAAAATGGGAGTGGATAGTATAGTGTATTAAAAACCATAATCCTACAATATGTTGTTTACAAGAAGCACATGTGAAGCAGACAGATACACACAGAGTAAAGAAAAAAGACTGGAGCAGAAAATATATGTCAGTTGAAGTAAAAAAAAAAAAAAAGGCCTAGTATCAAATCCTGATTCCAGAAAAATCAAAAGAAAAAAATAGATCTAATTTAAAAAGATAAAGAAAAATACTCCATCTTACTAAAAGGTACCATAGACAATGAAGTAATATCAATACTAAACATATATGCACTAAATGGTATAGCATCCAAATTCTTAGAGAAGTTAAGGGAATTATAGGAAGAAATAGATAGCAAAACTATAATAGTGGGAGAACTCAACCTCCCTGACTCAGAACTAGATAAATATAAACAAAAAAATAAACAAGAAGGAAGATAAGGAGGTGAATAGAATTTTAGAAAAGTTAAATTTCATAGACAACTGGAGAAAATGAAATGAAGATAGAAAAGAATATACCATTTTCTCAGCAGTCTATGGTACCTACACAAAAATTGACCATATACTAGGGCACAGAAACCTCACAACCCAAAGCAGAAAGGCAGAAATATTAAATACCCCCTCTTCAGATCATGATGCAATGAAAATTACATGTAATAAAGGGCCATGGAAAGATAGACTAAAAATTAGTTGGAAACTAATCCTAGAAAATGAGTGGGTCAAGTAACAAATGATAGAAACAATCAATAACTTCACTCAAGACAGTGACAATGATGAGACAACATACCAAAACATTTGGGATGCAACCAAAGGGGTTTCTGATAAAGGCCTCATTTCTAAAATATATAGAGAACTGAGTCAAATGTATAAGAATACAAGTTATTCCCCAATTAATAAATGGTCAAAGGATATTAACAGACAGTTTTCAGATGACAAAATAAATCTATAGTCATATAAAAAAAGCTCTAAATCACTATTGATTCGAGAAATGCAAATGAAAACAACTCTGAGGTATCACATTACACCTATTAGATTAGCTAACATGACAAAACAGGAAAATGATAAATTTACTTTAAATAAAATATTAGCAAAGAAATTACAGCAAGAATAATACACTATGACCAGGTGAGATTTATGTCAGGAATGTGGGGCTGGTTCAATATTAGGAAAACTATCAGCATAACTGACTATATCAATAACAAAATTAACAGAAATCATCCAATTATTTCAATAGATGCAGGGAAAGCTTTTGACAAAATACAATGCTCATTCTCACTTTTTAAAAAATCACTAGAGAACACAGGAGTAAATGGAATCTTCCATAAAATGATAAGTATCATCTATCTATAACCATCAGTAAGCAACATATGTAATGGGGATAAGCTAGAAGCATTTTCAATAAGATCAGGCATCAAAAAAGTATGTTTATTATCAACACTGTTAGGCAATATTGTCCTAGCAATGTTAGTATTAGTTATAAGAGAAGAAAAAGAAATTAAAGGAATTAGAATAGGCAATGAAGAAACAAAATTATCACGATTTACAGATGATATGATGGTATACTTACAGAATCCTAGAGAATCAAGTAAAAAAATCCTTGAAATAATTAACAACTTTAGAAAAATGGCAAGATATAAAGTAAACCCAAATAAATCATTTGATATTTCTATATATTACTAACAAAGCCCAGGAGCAAGAGATAGAAAGAAAAATCTCATTTAAATTAACCACAGACAATATAAAATATTTGGGAGTCTGCCTGCCAAGAGAAACCCAGGAACCATAAGAACAAAATTACCAAATGCTTTTCACACAAATAAAGTGAGATCAAAATAATTGGAAAAATATCAGCTGTTCATGGGTAGGCCAAGTTGATATAATAAAAATGTCAATTCTACCTAAATTAATTTACTTATTCAGGGCCATACCAATCAAACTATAAAAAAAAAAATTATAGAACTAGAAAAAAATAATTAAAAAATTCATCTGGAACAAAAGGTTCAGAATATCAAGGGAAGTAATGAAGAGAAATTCAAGGGAAGGTATCCTAGACACACCAGATCTTAAATTCTACTACAAAGCAGCAATCATCAAAAATACTTGGTACTGGCTAAAAAATAGAGTGGTGGTTCAATGGAATAGGTTAGGTACATAAGACATAGTGGTCAATTACTGTAACAATCTACTGTCTGATAAACCCAAAGACTCCAGCTTCTGGGATAAGAACTTCCTATTTTACAAAAACTGCTAGGAAAACTGGAAAACAGTATGACAGAAAAGTGGCATAGGTCAACATCTTATACCATATATGATTTAGATATAAAAGGTGAAACTATAAGCAAATTAGGAGAGCAAAAAATCATTTACCTGTCAGACATATGAAGAAGAGAAGAATTTGTAACTAAACAAGAGATAAAGTACATCATGAAATACAAAACGGAAAATTTTGATTACATTAAAAATGTTTTCCACAAACAAAGTCAATAAATCCAAGATTAGAAAGGAAGAAGAAAGCTGGGAAACAATTTTTACAGCCAGTATTTCTGATAAAGATCTTATTTCTAAAATATATAGAGAACTGAGCCAAATCTATAAAAATAAAAGTCATTCCCCAATTAACAAGTGGTCAAAGGATATGAGCAGGCAGTTTTTAGAGGAAGAAATTAAAGTTATTTATAATCATATAAAAAAGCTCTGAATCACTATTAATTAGATAAATGCAAATTAAAAGAACTCTGAACTATCCCATCACACTTATTAGATTGGCTAACATAACAAAAACAGAAAAATAATGAATGTTGGAGATGTTAGAAAATTAGAACTCTAATGAATTCTTGGCAGAAACCAGGCATAGATGAATATCTCACACTGGATATCAAGATGAGGTAAAAATGGGTATCTAATTTAGACATTAAAGGGTGATATCAAAAACCAATTAGGGAAGCATGGAATATCTTACCTGTCAGATCTGTGATGAGGGAAGAAGATAGATACAGAGAGCATAATGAGAAGAAAATAGATAATTTTGAATTTATATATATATATATATATACATATGTGTGTACACATACATATACTTATATATATATATATATATATATACATGTATACACACACATACATATATAAGGTTTTTTATACAAATAATACCAATGCTGCTGAGATTGGGGAAGAAGAAAACTAAGAAAAATTTTACAGCAAGTTTCTCTGACAAAGCCCTCACTTCTCCAATATATAGGGAATGCAGTCAAATTTATAAGAATATGAGTCATTCACCAATTGATCAATGGGCAAAGGATATGAACTGGTGGTTTTCAGATAAAATCAAAGCTGTCTATAGCCATGGAAAATGCTCTAAATTATTATTAGAGAAAGTCAAATGAAAATAACCCTGAAGTACTACTTTGCACCTATCAGATTAGCTAATATGACCTAAAAAGAAAATGACAAATGTTGGAATGGATGTGGGATATTTAGGACACTAATGCACTGTTGGTGGAGTTGTGAATTGATCTAATCATTCTGGAAAGCAATTCTGAACTATGTCCAGAGAATTGTAAAGCTGTAAACCCTTTGACCTAGCAATACCATTACTAGTTTGATATCCCAAACAGATTTTTCTCAAAAAAAAAAAAGTTAGAAGACCTATAATTATTAAAGCTCTTTTTTGTGGTGTCAAAGAATTTGAAAGTGTGGGAAAGCCTATCAACTGGGCATGGCTGGAAAAGCTATGTTACATGATTATAGTGGAATACTGTAATGCTACAAGAAATGATGAGGAGGTTGTTTTCAGAAAAATCTGGAACAATTACATGAACTGATGCCAAGGGAAGTAAGAATCAAGAGAACAGTACATGCAGTAAGAACAATATTAATATTGTAGGATGATCAACGGTGAATGACCTACCTATTCTCAGCAATACAATAACCCAAGAAATTTCCAAAGTGACTAGGATGAAAAGTTCTATCCACCCCCAGAGAATAAACTGATGGAGTCTCTTTTATTAACCTTTTTCTTGGAGTTTTTGGTCTGTTTCTTTCACAACATAGCTAATAGATAAATTTGCTTTCATAACCACTTGTATAATCTATATCAAATCATGTGCTTTCTTAAGAAAGGGGGAGAGAACAGAAGGAGAGAATTTGGAACTCAATTTTTATAAAAAGAAATATTAAAATTGTTTTCACATATAATTTGAAAAAAAATATCTATCAATTATCACATTGCCTCTCACTACAAAGTTATCAGTCTCTTATTTAAAACCTGCCACAACCTGTGTCCAATCAGCCATTCCAGAACTATTTCATACAATATGCCTCTCCCTCCCTTCCCCGCCCCATACATTCTACTTTCCAGTCACACTGGCCTATTTCCTATATTCATATATTCCTATATTTTCATATAGATTCCTATAGCTACTTCCTATCTTCAACACTGCATCTCTCTTCTCCATGTTTTGCCCAGGGCAGTTTTTATGCCTGGGACACATCCCCACCTCACCTCTCTCCATCTCTTAGAATTATGAGTTTCTTCAAGAATCAGCTTGAGTGCCACTTTCTATGTGAAACCTTCCTTGAACCAGTCCCCTGTTACTAGTAGCATTAACTCTCCTCAAATTACTTTGCATTTACTTATTTGTTTTGTCAACAGGCAATCCAAACTTTATAAAACTTAAGTGAAAATTAGGTTTATTACAAGAGAAATGAACATGCATGTGGAACCCAAAGAGTTCAGAATCCACAGAGAAGTTTGCATGTTTCTAACAGTACAGCAAAGGAAGAAGAAGGAAACTTAAATCTCCATCTGAAGAGAGAGGGCATGAGAGGGGGAAAGGTGGGAAAAAGACAAAACCCCTCCCAAAGGGGAGGAGCAAGGCCATGGCAAAAAGCTGCATTCTTTTCCCTTGGGAAAATGGCAGGAATTCCAAAGAACAATGGAAAGATACCCGATTGATGTAAATACTGTCATCTGTAATGTATTATTGATAATAGCTTGTGTGTATGATGTGCCATGAAAGACACTATTTCATGTATACAGCAGGAAAAGGAGGTGGGAAAGTCATGTGATGAGAACCAGGGGTAACAAAGATGGAAAACTCAAGTGCTACACTAGCAACCATAAAAGCTAGACTATGAAGACAGGAGGATCCACTTATCTCTAAGGATCCCAGCTACACAGGCAGCTTCTCAGCCTAGTGCAGACCGACTGACATATCTTGACTCTCAAGGACACACAGGAAGTCCAATTTGGGATGCAAGCAACAAATTCTGTCAGCTCAGAGTGGAGATTCATCCTTGATGCATGCAAGGCCTTCTGCATACTCTGGGTCCACCAGGTTTCAGAGAAAATGACAACGCAAAAAAATAAGTTGAGGGGGGCTCTTAATATTCCTTAACAGTGTACACATCGTATCCTGCAATAGAACATAAATGCTTTGAGGACAAGGAGAGTTTGCTTTTCTCTTTGTATCCCTATGTCTGGCACACAGTAGGTGTTCAATAAATGTATGATGAATTGAAATTGAATATTTCATGGTTGCTAGTGTAGCACTTGAGTTTTCCATCTTTGTTACCCCTGGTTCTCATCACATGACTTTCCCACCTCCTTTTCCTGCTGTATACATGAAATAGTGTCTTTCATGGCACATCATACACACAAGCCATTATCAATAATACATTACAGATGACAGTATTTACATCAATCGGGTATCTTTCCATTGTTCTTTGGGATTCCTGCCATTTTGATTTTTCCAAGATTATTGTGTTCCATGGCTTGTGGCCATAAACCATCACTGGGAAGAATAATAGGGTTAAAAAGATGAGTTTTTGCAACATTGAGAAGGGTAGGCTCATTATGAACCTAAGTCTCCCAATGTTGTCTAGCCTCATCTCTTCCAATGTTCATTCCTAGCTTTTGCCTATTTGTGGCAGAGATCCAGGGTTTCATACAACATACATGAAGAGAAGTTACATGAGATAATGTTGAAAATTTAGGGTGGTGCCAAATCATGGAGAACCTTAAAGACTCAGAAAAGGAGTAAGTCCTAGGCAAAGGCATTTCTTTCACTTGATATGCAATAGAAAAGATGCTGATGGTTTTTGAGCAGATCGATGGGTCAAAATCTAGTAGATATATAAATGAGAGATTGGAAGGGGGTAAATTGGGATTGGAAGACGTGTCAGAAAACTATTCAGCTTCTCTAGGCAGGTAAGAATGAGAGTCTGCACCAGAATGCATGTAGTGGAAATGTTGTTTGCCCTTCATTCTTGAAGAGGACAATGGTATCAGGAACGTGATACCATAACATGCAAGTGAATTGATGGCATAGTAATGGAAATAGAAAGAAGGGGAAATGGATATGAGTGAAAGGTGTCACACCTTTTATGTGACTTGTGCACTGACTGGAAATCCTTATGTTCCCCATCATCCAGGGAAACAGTTTCTACTATCAAGATGGGGAAAGTTATCAACACCAACTGCCAACCAACTAACACCTCCAAGGCAAGCAAGCCAGCATAGCTAAAGCAGCATAACTAAAGCAGTAAAGCACCTGGAGAGGAAGATAGAATGTGGTATGTGCCATGGGAATCAAGTCACCACCAGGACTTCCACCACAACATCCCATAAGATTCAGATGAAGATATCCCAGGACCCTGAACCCAAGACCCCTAGGAGTATCAACTTCTCTTAAAACAATGGTCCAGCTTCCAGCCCAAGTCCTGAATCCAGAAATGAGTGGAGCAATCATCGTGAAGAAAAGATTCACCTTCCTCAGAATCATCAACAGAAGACCAACTGCCACTGATGCACCACTGAGCTCAAGAATACAGAGACTGGAAACACTCCATGGACCAACCAGTTCTGCTTTCAAACCCAGCCCCTGAAGACATTATCCGAGAAAGCAACACAGAAAGGAGATGAAACCTGTCAACTATTTCCCTAGGCATTAAAGCCCCCACCTACTCAGAAATCACACTTACTTAAGATCCCCAGAGGGAAGTTCTCCCCACCAAAAGTCTTAGCACTCAAATGGTTCGACATTATAAATGGACGTGGATGTATTCATCATGAAAAGAGCATTACAAAATACTTATTAAGATATGCTTTGCCACTACACTATATGTACTGTACAAGTCAAGCCAAGCCAATAAATAATGTGTGCTATCCTTTCCATTAGAATGTGAGCTCCTTGAAAGAAGGGATTATTTGTCTTTCTGTTTGTATCCTCAACACTTACCATAGCTCTGTACATAATAAGGGTTTAATCAATGCTTTTTCATTCATTCATTCAAATGAGAAGTGAGAAGGAAAGAACGGTCAAAGAAAATAAGGTTTTGAATATGGAGACTGGGAGAAGGTTATTGGAATCAGAGTTATAACTTGGAAGTTTTATGCCCTCGACAAGCACCTCAAGCATGCCCTCAGTTGAGGGGAGTGTGGAATACACCATCTCTGTAGGGGGACAGATACAGGAGATACCATCTTACAGTTGATGATGAGGAGGCCACCATGCAGGAGAAGGATTTCAAATTGCCACCTAGCTTATTTTAATTATTTTTATTAATGAGGTGCTAAACTACAATGTTTCTAGCTGGAGAAACACTGAAGATACTGTAAGTACCTCTAAATTTGGTGTCCTTGAACAAAACACTCATAAATCGACCCTAGTTAAAGTTCTAGATTCAAATGACAGAAAAGGTGAAGTCAGAAGAAGTAGGGTTAGAAAGGAAGGTTATAACTTGACTTTAGACAAATTTACTTTTAATTATTGTGATAAAGGTAAGTTTGGAAAAAAAAGATCCGGAGCTCAAAAGAGACATCAAAACTGGAGCTGTAGGTTTCAGAGTGCGCATTGAAATGATCATTGAACCCACGGGCATGAATTTTTTGCCCAGGAAAGGAGCATATATAGAGAGACAAAAGGGAAACAAAAATTGAGCCTTGAGGAAAACTCACCTAAAAGAATCACAAAAGAGATAAAGAGATACAAGAACAACTTGAGAAGCAGAAAGAGAATTTCTGTTTGACTGTGTGCTTTTTAGTCAGTCAAGGGAGGAGAAAGTATTCAGTGGAATAGGGTTTTTAATAACTCAAAAAGTTTCTGAGGGTTCACAGATAAAGAACATTTTTTTTAAAAGCCACTAGATTTCTCAATTAGCAAGCAAGTCCTTGATGATCTTTCAAAGAGAAAACAATCACAGTTAACTAAATTGGCAATCACCCAGAAGTCAAAATTATCACTCTGACTGATCTTCCCCTCAGATTTTACCAAACAATTTAAAGAACCCCCAAAATTCAAAATCAGCACTTAAAAAAAACTTTCCAAAAATTTACAAAAGCTAGTTACCAGTTCCATTTTGAATGTTGATGAAATATAACCACTGACAAGGAGATTTCATATTTGGACATCCTTCTAACCGTTTGCAAATATAGAATGAGAAGGGCTGATGCTACCAAATACTTGGAAAGGGCTTTTATTAGAAAGTGGGCATGTTTCTGGAAATGTGTCAAACATACATGAGTTAATTAAACAAAAAGTTAATAATTTAACATGATATGATTAATAGGTTAACATGTTGATTAATCAGTAGATTGTGCCAAGCACTTAACCCTGTAATAAATAAAGATCAGCAGTCCACAGAACCTTTTTTGAACAATAAAATTTCTGTGGTTTTGACTCACCTTTTGCACTGTCTACCAGCACCATGCCAGGAAACTGAATCGCTTCTATTTGAACAGTAGGAGGAAGATTCTGAGGATCACGTGGCAGGATTAGGTAACAGACACTGAAGTCCTTGGTTGAGCTGAATTGTCAAGTGCTCAAATTATGCTTCAGAGAGCGCAACTCCGATGGGCTGGCCAGTTGTTCAAATGCAAAATGTACACTTGCCAAAAAGACTATTTTAAAGAGAACTCACGTGGGACTGGAGATCACATGGTGGTCAGAAGGACATATCTCAAGGTCTCTCTCCAGAACTTTGGATTTGACTGTGCAACATGGGAGACACTGGCACGGGACCTCTCAGCATGGCATGCCCACATCAGAAAGGGTGCTGGGCTCTTTGAGCAAAGAAGAATTGAGACAGCACAAACTAAATGCAGGATGCACAAATTTGGGATACCCACCCCAAATATTCACATGATTATCTGTGCCCAACCTGTGGTAGAGCATTCTGAGCTCATATTGGTCTGATCAGACACAGTCAGATACACTGAAATTTCACTTTATCATAGTGATGTCATTATGGCCTCTCCGAAGATGAAGGACAACAACCAACCAACCAACCAATCCATTGCTGTGTTCATTTCCTTTTTAGTCAAGTAGGTTCTGGGAAAATAAGCATCTGTCTATGTGAAACACACTCAATATTTCCCTACAAAGGGAAGCTTCCACGAAATCATATAAAAATTACTTGAAAAGGAGAAGAGTGTATTGTGTTTGTCCTCAATCTGGCATATTTCCATTTACCATCCTGAGTTTTTAAGGCATTTTAGTGGTGCTTTTTTTACTTCAAGCTGCTTTTATACATTTCCCAGAAGCATACACGTTCACCTGGCATTATACCAGAACTGCTGCTAAGTATTGACTTGTTCTAAGGCATGACAGCCATCAACCACATACACAGAATATCACTCTCCTACCCCAAAGACAGTGTTTTCTTAATTCTTCCACAGAAGTTCACAGTGGCTCATTTGTCATGCTCCAGAAACAGATTAGGTTAATTTCAGGGGAAAATAATGTAAAAGGGCGTCCAAAGAGAAAATCAAGTTGCTTGGCAAGGAAATATAATTTATGTATGATTAGAGTTACGAGAAAAAGGAAGAAATGACTAATTTGGAGATCAAGTATCAGTGCTGAAGGCAGAAGAGTTAAAGATAATTTTTAAAATAATAATTTCAATGCAATAAAACAAAAAATAGCATTAAAAATCCCTGATTTTGGTCTAAGACAAACCATTTGGAAATTTCCTTTCTGACTCTTCCAGTTTGACCTACTGGCTCATACAGGGTAGATCTGGGGTATAGTTTACCATTTTAGTAACACTTGAGGAGATATGAGAACAAAGGCTGGACTGTGACTTTCCCCGTTTGAGTGACGATTCACATTACTGGGTCACAAATCCATTGAAGTGGACTAGAATAGATATATTTTACTGAGATTTCAAAAACTAGACCTAATTACCATAGCATTTGAGGCCTGATTTTTTTTAATAGTTGATGCAGTTGTTTGTTATCATCAGGTAGGTAGCTCCTAGCTGGTTGTGCCTGGGTTATCCTTCACAGAGCTTGTCAACAAGAGTCAGTCATTGGAAGCTGAACATCACATTATCTTTGTACCCACCGAGCAGAGACCTTGGAGATCAACAAGTCCAAATCCCTCATTTTACATGTAAGGAAATTGAGGCTCAGAAGCATTAGGTGATTGTCTTTTGCCTCTTTTTATATTCCTAGCACTCAGCACAGTGCCAGGCACTTAGGAAGTACTTAATCAATGTTGACTGACTGATTTTTGTCTAAGACTACACAGCTCATCACCTCCTCAAGGATTCTTGTGTTTTCAATCATAAATGTTCCTGAAATGTCATACATAAGCTGGCAGTTAAGTGGCTGATGGCAAAGCTTATTTCCATAAAGACATTCAATTAGTACACTTATTATGGGGTTGTACTGTGGGCACAGTGGAGGTTTTGCCATATGATAAAAATGGACTTTGTTGTGACTTTTCCTATGTATAATCTTGTTTTTTTTTTTGTATTTTGATTCATGTGTAAGTTGGATTTAAGTGAGGCAGAGTTGCACAAAGTCATGAAACTTATTCTGTCTTCCAGAGTCATCACAGTCCAGTGGCAGGACAGAGCCAAGAAGACTGGAGATGACTCAGGATGCAGTGGATGATCTTGGAGTCTTCAGTGTCTAACCAAGCTCTAAGCACTCCATATCTGCTTCATCTGCCGTCATGGCCATTGGAACAAATTGTTCTCATCCATCCATTCCACCAGATGGAGGCTTCACTTGCTTGAGGTAGACACCCTGCTAACTCACCAATAGGTCTGAGAACCCTTGGTTACTCTCAACCTGGTTTGGCCCATCTGCCAAAACAGTTTACCAGGGTGTGACTGCTGCACATGCTGCAGCTTCTTGGAGTCACAGGTTAGAGTTAGGTGGAATAGGTGGACACTGAAGGTGGAAAGAGACCCAAATGGGCTCGGCAGCCATCACACCAAAGGTACTGGTACTGGTCCTCCCTGAACACACCCTACACTTTGCCATGTATAATAAAAATTTCACCACTGTGGAATTTACTCTAGAGAAGACCAACTGGAACTATGCAGTGTTTTTTTAAAGTTATTCAGAGAAGCTGAATTTCTTAGGTGGACCTGTTTTCATAAATAGATAAGAATGACTTTGAAATTAGAATATTAATTATCTTATATAAATGGTCCTTAAAATACTTTAGAGGGCATGAAAACTGTTCTAATAATTTAACTGAGCTCCTCCTCTACAATCTTCTCCACAGGTACATAATTAATTAGATTTACATCATTAATTTGATTACTAATTCTTTTCCTCATACACAATACAAAGGTAAACATTCCAACTCATGTCCAGATAAAGACAAATCCTAAATAAATATGGTCCATACTACCAAAGTTTACTATACAATCCTGTCTCTTCCCATAGCTGTAAATCAACAAGTTTAATACCTTAATTTCCAGATACTGCCTTCAAAGATTTTTAAAAGAAAAATTGTATTATAAAAGTCACTTCTCCCTTATACAAAAACCAACCAGTTGATTGTACTCATTGTCCTTTTTCAAATTATATTTAAATAGAAGTAGATAAACTAATACAATGAAAATAGCATAATCAACTATTAAATATCTAAGCTAATAGAGTAATACTTTTAAAGGTTAATAGTATAATGATACAAAGGAAATTACTTATAGACCCTAAAATCTGGTTTGGGGTTGGTGAGAAGGGAAAAATAGGATCACACAAGCTGGGTGGGATGGGGCCATGGAAAAAGCTGGGCAGTAGCATCCCAAGACTTTGCATAGTCAGACCACCTGGTTGACAGCAGAAAGTGGCAACAGTAGCAGCCAACGTGTATATAGCACTTTAGGTTTGCAAAGAACTTTACATATGTGATCTTGGTCCTGACAATAACCCTGGGAGGTAGGTGCTATTGTTACCTCCATTTTATAGACGAGGAAACTGAGGCAGAGAAAGATTAAGTACCTCAGCTAGGTAAATTCCTCAGGTAGGATTTAAACTCAGATTTTCCTGAAAACAGCCTAAAAATAAGAATGGTCAAATGTACTTTAAGGTGTTGAAGTAATTCTATGAAGATCTACGCATTGCAGGTCTTAGTTATTTCATTCATTATCATTCTTTTTAGCCTTAAAACGATTTTTCAAATTTTTTAATTTAATGTTTAATTTATTATCTTTCTCCACCCTCATTGAACATTTCTTGGTAACAACTATTAAAAAAAACAGTTCAACAACACAAACAAACTTATCAGCCATATCTGATAGTACACACAACATTCTATCCCCCACTCACCTCTTCAATGAAGGGAGAGAAGTAGGTTTTCTCAATTTCTCTTTGGGGCTTAATTAGGTCATTTTAATTATACAACATTCAATTTTGTTTTATTATTCTTTCTGCTTACATTGCTCTAAGTCATTCTGTATATTGTTTTCTTACTTTTATACTGCATTAGATCATTTAAGTCTTCTCACATGCATATGAAATCTTCTTATTTGTTGGTTTTTATGCAATCCATTGAACCATTCTCCAATGGATAAATATCTACTTTATTTCCAGTTCTATACCACCACCAAAAATGTTCTTCAATGAGTAGTTTAGCCTTTATTGTTCTTGATCAATCCTCCTAGCTTTTAACTTCTGAATGGGTGTTGCCTCAGACAAAATGAGACTTGGGAAAGACCTTAGCTTAAAAAGGCCAAAGTCTCCCACTGCATCCGGAGCCATCTCCAGTCATTCTAATCTATATCTTGCCCCTACATTCTGATGATTCTGGAGGAGAATGAGGCTGATGACTCTGCATGGTTCTGCCTCACTTAAATCCAATTCACTTGCAAGTCAAGAAATCACCTTTTTAATATCCTTGGTCATCTTCAAGAAATAAAGGAAGAACAATGGCAGCAACAAGCAGTAAATCATGACCCCATCTGGCATTTTCCTGGGAAAGATACTTGAGTGGTCTGACACTTCCTTCTCCAGCTTATTTTACAGATAAGGAAACTGAGGCAAACAGGGTGACGTGACTAGCTCAGGATCACATAACTAATAAATGTTGAGGAAGATGTGTCTTCCTGACTCTAGGCACAGTACTCTACTCCTTCCACTAGCTGCCCTTCCTATATTTGATCTCCTTGGGGTACATGCTCAGGTATTAGATAACCTATTGCAAACTGAGGATCATTAATTAATTTCTACCAACAGCCTCAATCTTTATACAACAGGAAACAAGAGGCACAATATTTCCTTGTGGTTGTTTTTCCATCTGCTGATATTACTGTTTCACCTAACAAAGCATTCACTGATGCAAGCAGATATTTGACACACAGGTGAAATTTGAAAGTGAGAGTTCATGCTTTGCAGGGGAAAGTGATAGGAAGAGCTCATCTAATTATCTCACGTTAAGTTGATTATTTTGCTCATGTTGGTGAGGAAAGGCAGCCTGACATGACTGATGAAGGCTGGGTATTGAATCAGAAAGTTGAGTTCAGTTGACACCTCTTACATACACCAGTTGTGAGATTGTGGTCAAGTCACTTAAACTTCTCTGAGACTCAGTTTCCTAATGTGTCAAATGGAGTTATAGTAGCTACTTTACAAAGTAGTAGCAGGACTACGTAGTGTTCCATATGGGTGTCCTAAAAGTTTTTGTGCTATTTTAAAGTTTAATAGCTTTGGAGACACCCTAAAAACTTAAAACCCTTTGTAATTGTCAGTTGTTTTTATTTGGTTCACGCCTACCAAGAAGCAGCTTGCTCATTCTTCATTACGGAACTTAATGTGGCCTTCTGCCTGAAGGCCACCTTGCCATTTACAAAATTCAAAGCTTCTCTTTGGAGGAAAGAGATTTGGATCTTATTGAAACTATGGTCAGAAGGTACACTGCTAGCACCATAGTAGAAAAAAATGGTTAATAAACTGCAGAATAGCCACTAATCAGCAAGTTTTCCTTTCACATTTATTGAGAAGGTATTTCCCCTGAAAACTTTGTTTGTAAATAATCCACACACCTCTATCCAAAAAGTCTTCTTGTTCTTCCCCAGCCGACTTTCATGGTCAGTATTGACTGGGTCAGCTCCCCTTTGGAAGTGCTCCATATGGTTTGGAGAGGAAACTGCTTCAATGAGCAGATCAAAAAGAGACTGAAAAGAGAAATTGCCGCCTAAATATTCAAGCCTTTAATACCAGTCTTATGCATAGAACTAAAAAATGACCATCCCACCACAGCCACTCACATGGGAAACAAGCAACATCAATATTCTTCCCTGCTATCCAAGCACACACTGTTAATGGTCCCCAAAAACAGTCCTACCATGACAGTCAGCAAAAGGTCTTTAACTTCTTTCTGAGAACCAAGAGTGAACATTTGTCTTATGTGTACAGAGTTGTTTGTTCATTGTCTGCCCCACTAGGACAGAAGTTACCTGAAGCCAGGGAACTCTCTTGTGCCTTTCTTTGCATCCCTCATGCTTAGTTTAGTGACTGACATGTGGTTGGAACTTAATAAATGCTGGTTGACTTAACTTGACTACAAGTGAATGTCTCTACCTAGATAGATCTTTGGGGTACAAGGACCACGAAAATTTATCTTAAAAAATCTGAGGAAAATTTGTCTAACATTCAATTAAAGTTTTGCAGTGACATTAAGCCACAGTGGATCACCCGTAGAATCTTTCTTATTATTTTAATTACTAGACAGATCCCATTTAAGTCCAGAAGATCATAGGATTTGAAACCAGAAAGGACTTTAGGAGGAAAAAATGAGGGAACATGTAAGAAAACTGAGACCCAAAGATGTGAAGCGGCCTGCTCATTTTGCTCAAGCTCCATCTAATTTAATTAGAAACTTTTACATATTATATACCTCATGGTTATTATTATTATTATTTTTACTATCATCAACATCATTATTGCTATGAGATACAGTTTTGCATTTGTCTGCTAAGTTGCTGAGATGCTTATTTTTCCTTTATTACAAGAGCTCTCCCAAATATCAAATAAGGGGAAAAACATTTCTAAACTGTCAGCTATATTAACTATTGGTTGAGTGAAAGTTTACGAAACTAAAATACAACAAGAAAAAATATTCTACTATCATTTAAATAACCATAAGAAAAAGACGAATTGATCACATGAAACTTGGTGAAATAAAAATTTCAAAATCCCAAATATATTTTTTGTATTGTTATCAGTTTTCAAGACTATTGGCCTATTAAATCCCAATAAAATTGCAATGACCAATGTTGGTACTAGAAAACAGATAATCAATAATCCTCTCAGACAAGTAGAGTAGCACAAAAGCAGAGTACAGATTGTATTATCATATTGGTTTGCAGTTATAGTTGATTTACCTTAAATGGTTTTGTTTGTTACAAATCAATCTGAAGTACTCTAAGGGCTCTTGGCAGCACTCTGACCAGTGTTACCCCATGTTCTTAGTGAACTGTATACTGTTGTTGCTGCTGCTGCTGCTGCTGCTGCTGCTGCTGCTGCTGCTGTTCAGTCATTCAGTCATGTCCAGCACTACTTTACTCCATGGATTTTGTCCATTGGGTTTCCTTGACAAAGACACTAGATTGGTTTGCCATTTCCTTCTCCAGTGTGTCCCTGTTACAAACAGGAGATAGATGACTTGCCCAGGATCACACTGCTACTAAGAGTCTGAGAAACAATTTTAACTCAGATCTATCTGCCAGCATTCTAAACACAGACATTAGTACTAGTACAAACCAAAGATGGGAGTCCAGATAATACAGAATAAAATGAAGCAACCACCTAAGAGTACAAAAGTGAGAGGAAGCAGACTGTGACAAATGTTCCAATTCAGGAAAGGCTGAAAATATGAGTAAACAGAAGGTGACACTGACAATAAAGAAATTTTATGAAACCAGGGATGTCTAAGACACAAAGAAGAATATAAGAAGTCTGAAGTGCACTTAGATAAAATAGAGGAGAGACAGAGTCAGAGAGAAAGAAAGGGAGAGAGAGAGTGAGAGGGATAGAGGGAGAGAAGGAAAGAAAAAGAAAAGAGAAAAATGTTTCATTTAAATCCCTGAACAAATATCACTGAACAGTAGAGCTCTGGGAAATCTTAGAGATTATTTTTTTGTAGACAAAGAAACAGTCACAAGGTAGCAGAGCCATCCAAAAACACTGAGTTAGTAAGGACCTCAGAGGACATTTGTCCAATTCCTATCTCAAACATGAATTCTTTCAATAATAATCTTGTCAAGGAGTCATCTATACTTTGCCTGAAGATTTTTAGTGACAAGAGAACTCACTACCTCAAAGGCAATCCATTCCTCCTTTCAAAGTTCTAATTTGTCAAAAAGTTCCCTTTATATTTAGTCAAAATATGCCTCCTTCTAGCTTCCTATTTCTTCTCTTTGGCACTAAGTGGAACACTACTTTTGATGACAACTCTTCAAATATTTGAATTAGCAACAACAAAAAAAACCTCTCCTAAATTATCTCTTCTCCAAGCAAACATTTGAAGTTACACATTAAGTTAGTAACAGTACTAGGATTTAAACCTCAATTTTCATGAATCTTAATCCAATCTTTTTCAAGGGAATAAAATCTATATATTTTCTCTTCCTGGTGACTTGGATTAATACCACATATTATTTCTTCTAGTACAAACCTAGATTAAATAATATAACTAGAATATTTTAGGTTCATATGTTTGTTTTTTAATGAACACATGAATACAGTATATCTGATTAACTTGTAACCTTAAAGTACTGGCCTTATTCTGAAGAGGCTGAGAAATAGTGTTAACAATTTCAGCCTTTTTACCCACTTTTTCCTTGCCTCTTGTACAAGGAGACATTTTGTTACTATGTTCTAGGCTATTCTGTTTAGAATATTAGCTGTAAAATATATTTATGAAGTGAATGAGTCAGTATTCACTATTGCTACAGTTATGATGCAATCCTAGTAAAGCAGCCCCAAGTTTCAATATTCTAATTTCCTTATGGGTCCTACTGAACAGCAGGCATGCCCTTTTCTGACAACACCACAGGTCCCCAGATTCAATATAACCACTGCCCCTAGCTAGCCCCTGCCCTCAGATCCAATTCACATATTTGAACAGGTGTGTTCTTGTACTCAACTACAGTCACCTCATCCATTTAGCCTAAGACAGGTCCACAATACCTAACTATCCATCTTGACCAGACAGTACCACAATAGCTAGTCAATCAGAGGTTAACACAACCAAGATGTTTGACCACTGAATGGACCCCTCCCCATTACCTAATCCCCTAGCAAATGCCTCCTGACTTTTTAACATTCATGAGTTCTATTGTGTAATTGCATCTTTCCCCTATAAAAATCCATCTTTCTTCTTGGAACCTAGCCAACTTCTGAGGTGTGTCAATCCTTAATAAATGCCTGTACTTGGATTAGAGGTGGTCTGTTCTGAATTCTGTGAGATGGTGCCACCACAACACACCATCAAACCACAACAAATTTTTGATGTCCCTGAATGAGCCAGATCTCTGTGACCCCCCCTCTCCTCCATGTGGAGTAGAGTCTCTGATTGGGACCCCCTATAATCTGAAGGTAAGACTATCTTTTCCCCTTCTATCAGCTGGGAGGTCCTTCAAGGACTTAGGAAGGCTTGACTGGATGTTGTGGGCCATAGTACCCAGGGCCAGTGTGGCCTGGAAAATTCTCTCAAGACAGAGAGCAATCTATTTGGGAATTTTGCAGGGAGTTCTTTCTAAACTTATTATTTTTCTTCATCCTTCTAGTACGACCCCACTGTAGAGACGAATGTGGCTATGGGGTAGGATTTCCTTAAGTTTATTGGCATTCAGTCCCAACTCCCATTCCAGCTATAATAGAACCTGGTTTCAGTATAATTTAGAGGATTAATAATAGTTATCACTATCTGCATTTTCTTGTTTGTATTTGTGTCTGTGTAAAAATCTCTGAGTCTGCTACCTTGTAAAATTTAAAATGCAGCCAGACAGAAAAGAAAAAATTGTGCCCGGGCTGGAAAGATTAATGGTTTCTTAAAGAAAGGTTGCACACAAACAATCTCAATCTCTCTCTCTCCCTCCCTCTCTCTCTCTCTCTCTCTCTCTCTCTCTCTCTCTCTCTCTCTCTCTCTCTCTCTCTCTCTTTCCTTGCTTCCTTCCTTAGACTCTAGCCAAGTTCTGAAGGTAGAGGAACAGACAGGAAAAAGACGAAGGGGGAAACTTCTCTCCTCAGATCTATCTAAAAGAAAAAGAGTCACTTCACTGATCAAAGAGAGGCATGTTTCAAGGCTGCACTTTAGAATGGGACTAGCACTTAACCCTTTCCTGGGTAACAGAAAGAGAAAATGTTTGTATGAGTACAACCAAAGGTTTAATTTGTGTTAAAATTGGAAACTAGACTAAATTATATGAGACCCCTATTCATTTTTTTTAAATCTCAGAGAGTTCTGGGTAAAATAGTAAGCTATGGCTTCTTTACTAGACTTGAACTAAAATAAACACGCTCTTAAGTGCAATGATTGAGGTACATTTGCATTAGCATTAAAATCATAACCCCAGAATCCGTGTAATATCATTTGGATCCAGGTAATTGAATTCATTCTGGTTATATGTTAAGTGAAATGTTTTCTCTCCTAATTTTATGTCTAAGATAATTCAGAATTTATCATATTATTTGGCACTAAGATAAGTTAAGGAAATGCATAGATCTGAAAAAAAAAAAAGATGCCTCAGAGACAAAGCTTTGAGCTCTCCATTATGAAAGAGAGAGGACAAGGAGCTAACAGATCTCTTCCAGGGTCCCACTTACTTTGACTGGCAGTTTCAAAGTACCAACTTTCACAGAAGTTTTTAAGGAATGGATGCAGAAGTGAAGTTTACTTGAGAAAAAGTTAAAAAAAGAAAAACTTAACATCCTCCTCCCTGTGATCCCAGCTCTAACCAGATGAGGGCTACAGTGAAAAGTCAGAGCAGACAAAAACATTCTAGCAGATTCTGTTAACTCCTCCCATCCCAAATCAGATTAAGAAAAGAGAGCGCTGAAAAATGGTAAGGAATTTGAGTTACCCTCCATCACCTTGCAAAAGGAAGGAGGGGGAGGCACACAAGCTATAGCAGGGGCTCCATTGGCAACAGCGGGCCCCTGCGCACCCCTCTAGGTAAGCAGATGAACCTCTCCTGTCAAATCCCACAAGTCCTTGTTCCAACACCATCCTGGAACCTGGAGCTTCTGCTCCAAGTTCCCTGAAGCTGAGTAATTCCTATCAGGAAGCTCATAGGTTCCTCAGGGACCCTACTCCTTATCCACCAAATCTCCCTCCTCAATGGTACCCCTGGCCCATTAATTCAGATGCTAAACTCTACAACCTCTCAGCACTCCCTGACCCTTAGTGTCTCCCACACAAGGAGCAGCGCCCTCTTTCTACTTCCTTCCCAAATCCCTGACTCAGACACTCCCACAGTCAGGTCCTGCAACTGTGAGGAGAGGGGAAAGGGGGATGGTCCAGGACACTAAGAAGTAAGAAGCCAGTCAGCTTCTGCACTTGATAAGCCCAAGCTTCTATCAATAATTTTTATATGTCACAATTTGGAAATGTAATTAATGTCATCTGAAGTTTACTGTTGGTATTATTATTGTATTTCTAAGTTGTTGTTTTATATTGTAAAACTTTAATTACTATCGAGAGCCAGAGAGAGTGTTAGAAAAAGAAATTTTTAATCTGAATTTTGTTGAAAGATAGTGGAAAAATATTGTTTAAAATCAATTATGTTATTTTATTAAGCCTGTTAACCACGTCTTATAGCAAAAACAATTTGGCTCTCATTAATGAAAACTGAAAGGTTGTTAACTATTTGGGAATATTGCTATCATGTTAAAACATAAAACTGATCCCACAGCAGCTCTAAGGGTAGACAGAGTAGGCACTTTCTACTCCCCTCCTTAGGAAGATGACCAAAATCACCTCCAATGTAGAGATATAGGGGGTGATTGGAGACCATATGTGCCAGCTACCATATATTGGAATCCTAAAATTAAAATATGGGGATCCTGAAAGACATCATGGCAAAGAAAAAGAAAAATCAGGCAGGGTGAAACAAAGCAAATTAAGATTGAAAATAGGGGACTTGCCATTCTCCAATTGATAAATGGTCAAAGGATATGAACAGGCAATTTTCAGAGGAAAAAAATTAAAGATATCTATAAACATATGAAAAAATGCTCTAAATCACTTTTGATTAGAGAGATGCAAGTCAAAACAACTCTGAGATACCACATCACACCTATCAGATTGGCAAATATGACAGAACAGGAAAATGATAAATGTTGGTGAGGATGTGGGACAGTTGGAACACTAATACACTGTTGGTGGAGCTGTGAACTGATCCAACCATTCTGGAGAGCAATTTGGAACTGTGCCCAAAGGGTTACAAAAATATGAATATTCTTTGACCCAGCAATAGTGCTTCTAGGACTATTCCCAAGAGATCATAAAAATGGGAAAGGGTCCTAGATGTACAAAAATATTTATAGCAGCACTTTTTGTAGTGGCCAAAAACTGGAAATCAAGGGATGCTCATCAGTTGGGAAATGGCTGAATAAATTATGGTATAGGAATGTAATGGAATACTATTGTGCTATAAGAAATGATGAACAGGAAGACTTCAGAGAGGCCTGGAAAGACTTATATGATCTTCTGCTGAGCAAAAGGAGCAGAACCAGGAGAACTTTGTGCACAGAAACGACCACAGTGTGTAAGAGTTTTCTCTGGTAAACTTGGAACTTCATTGCAATGCAAGGACTTAAAAAAAATTCCCAATGGTCTTCTAAGGCAAAATGCCTTCCACAACCAGAGAAAGAACTATGGAAATCAATTGCAGAATGCAACAGATCATTTGTGTGTGTGTGTGTGTGTGTATTTGTTTTGGTTTGTTAGATGATTTCACCCACTCATTTTAATTCTTCAACACAGCATGACTATAGTGAAAATGTATTTAATAGGAATGTATGTGTAGAACCTATACAAAATTGTATGCCGTCTTGGGGAGGGAGGAGGATGTAGGGAGAAAGGAGGGGAAAATAATAATCTAAGTTATATGGTAGAATAAAGAAAATAAATTAGTAAAAAAAAATAGGGAACTTGCCATGCAGAAAGTGCATGGTTTTCATTAGTCCAGAGAAAGAATATCATAGGATAGACAGGTAGTCCTTTCTTTGGTGTCCCTGTTGATGCCTCTTATTTAATAAACTTACCAGATCCCCAGAAACCATCTGTGTGGGCAAAGTCATCAGGCCTGAAAAAAAAGGAAGTTTGTTTGGGTTATGAAGTTTCTAAACAATGAACTTGGCTTGCTCAGAATTTGAAACTTATGAATAATATAGAAATGATCTCTAACTATTTGTCTTGACATCAGGATAAATTGAAATTTGAAAAAAATGTTAAGTGAAATCTCCTATATATGTAAATCATATTAATTTTATTGGTTACTGCAGCTCCATAAAAGTAAAAATAATTGTATCTAGCCCTAAGCTTAATTAGTGAGATGCTATTTGAGGTAAAAGCCCTTGGGACTACCCTGATTTTATTTTGAATTTGATGTGAGATATAATTGTCTACATTAAATCAGTCTTTGAGAGTAATGCCACAAGCTACTCAGAAGGAATGTGATACTGCTGCAGGTAGTGGTTTGTTTCTGGGAAAAGTCAAAAGGACAATTTTAGCCTCAATTTAAGATGGGACACGTCTGGCTCAGTTTCCCTGTTGTCTTCTTTGAAAAGGAATGTTTCCCACCTGGCTATTCCTGAGTCTGGCTATGAGGTGAAATTCATAACTGTGACTCTTATCTGAATTCACACAGACCTAAAGATGTTTTATCCTGTCATATCTAGCATGTTCCTGTTTTCCCCTACTATAGCATATTCCTATAATCAGAGCAAGTGTTTAGTAAAAGATACAAATACAATGCAAGTATGTGAAAGCTTGCGGTTTTCCTTTTGAATGTGTAGTCATTCAATAATCTAAACAACTGAGTAAATTAGTATTTGGGCTTGTCATCTGCCTGACTGTATAGTTACATGAAAAATTAAATTAGGGGCAGAGCCAAGATGGTGGAGTTCTTGAGATTCTCTTGAGCTCTGCCCCAAACAACCCATAAAAAGATAGTGAAAGAAATTTTCAGCCCAAAACAACACGAATGGTCAATGGAAAAGTCTGTTGCACCAATCTGAGAGAGGAGATCAGTCCAGCATGGCAGCCAGTACAGACCAGACACTTGCAAACCTGGAACAGTCCTCAAGGAACTTAATCCCTGGCAGCTGAGATGGTTTCCAGACTTCTTAGCACACAAAGGCCAAAAACAACTTAGAAGGTCAATGGGAAAGATTTGTTGGACCTGAGTGAGAGAGCAGCACAGTCTAGTGCCAGTCCCAGCACAGTCTTAGGGCAATGATGGTAGCAGCAGATGCTTTTAGAGCTCTCAGATTATAGAGAGTAAGGGGATAGAACAGCTAGTCAGAAGGAAGTTACAGAGGTCTCTTTGCTGGTGCTGAGGCAGGACTCTGTTGCTTTACCCATACTTGGATCTGGGTCACAGTCCAGGGGCGAGAAGACCTAGCAGAGCTTGTGACAGTAATACAGAGGGAATCCTCCTCACAGCTCCAGGGCAGAAAAGAGTGCTTGTGGTCACTCATAAACCAGAGAACAGGACAGGAGAGGAGTAAGCACCTCAGCTTAGATGATACCACCTTAGACCAACTGAAAACCTACAAGGTTTATTTTACAAATATCTCTGAAAACAGCTGCACAAAATCCCTTAAACTTGGGCACTTCTCCCTCCATGTTGAATGCAGAGCCTTACCTTAGCAAAGAGTTAAAAAGTCAAGTAAAAGGCTGGGAAAATTAGCAAACAGTGGGAAAAAAACCTCAGATTGCAAAATCCTACTTTGGTGACAAGGAAGATCAAAACACACAACCAGAAGAAGACAACAAAGTCAAAGCTCCTATATCCACAGCCTCCAAGAAAAATATGAAGTGGTCTCAGGCCAAGGAAGAGCTCAAAAAGGATTTTGAAAATCAAGTAAGAAGATTAGAGCAAAATTTGGGAAAAGAAATGAGAGGGCTGCATGAAAATCATGAAAAATGAGTCAACAATTTGCTAAAGGAGACCCCACCCAAAAAATACTGAAGACAGTAATACCTCAAAAAATAGATTAACCCAAATGGCAAAAGAGGTCTGAAAAGCCATGAGGAGAAGAAAGTCTTAATAAGCAAAAGTGACCATAAGGAAAAGGAGGACCAAAAACTCACTGTGGAAAATAATTCCTTAAAAATTACAGTGGAGCAGATGGAAGCTAAAGACTTAAGAGAAATCAAGAAATTATAAAACAGAACCAAAAGAATGAAAAAATAGAAGACAATGTGAAATATCTCATTGGAAAAACCACTGACCTAGAAAATAGATCCAGAAGGAGATAATGTAAAAATTATTGAACTACCTGAAAGTCATGATTAAAAAAAAAGTCTAAATATCATCTGTCAAGAAATTATCAAGGAAAACTGCTCTAACATTACAGAACATTACAGAGGGTAAATTAGAAATGGAAAGAATCCACCAATGCCCTCCTGAAAGAGATCCCAAAAGGAAAACTCCTAGGAATATTGTAGCCAAATTCTAGAGCTCCCAAGTCAAGGAGAAAATATTACAAGCACCCAGAAAGAAACAATTCAAGTATTGTGGAAACACAACCAGGATAACACAAGATCTAGAAGCTTCTACTTTAAGGGATCAGAGGACTTGCAATATGATATTTCAGAAGTCTGAAAAGCTAGGATTAAAACCAAGAATCACCTACCCAGCAAATGTGAGCATAATACTTCAAGGGAAAAAAATGTAAAATAATGAAATAGAGGACATTCAAGTATTCTTGAAAAGATCAGAGTTGAATAGAGGATTTGACTTTCAAATATAAGACTCAAGAGAAGCATGAAAAGGTAAATAGGAAAGAGAAATCATAAGGGACTTATTAAAGTTGAAATGTTTACATTCCTACATGGAAAAATAATATTTACAATGCATGAGACCTTTCTCAGTATTAGTGTAGTTGGAGGAAAGGTAGATGGATAGATAGATAGACAGACAGACAGACAGATAGATAGAGGGCACAGGGTGAGTTGAATATGAAGGGATGATATCTAAAAAAAATTAAGAGGTGAAATTGAGAGAAGAAGAAAGGGAGAGATAAAATGGGGTAAATTATCTCACAGAAAAGAGGCAAGAAAATGGTTTCACAATGGAGGGGAAGAAAGGGGAGGTGAGAGGGAATGAGAGAACCTTGCTGTCATCAGATTTGACTTAGGGAGGGAATAACATACGCACTCCATTAGCTATCTTACCCTACAGGAAAGTAAGGGGGAAGGGAAAAGCGTAAGGAGAATGATAGAAGGAAGGGCAGATTGGTGGAGGGGGTAGTCAGAAGCAAACACTTTTGAAAAGGGACAGGGTCAAATGAGAAAATAGAATAAGTGGGGGTCAGGATAGGATGGAGGGAAATATAGTCTTTTACAACATGACTATCAAGGAAGTATTTTGCTTTACTGCACATGTATTACCTATGTTGAATTGCTTGCCTTGTCAATATGGGTGAGTGGGGAGGGAAGAAGGGAGAGAATTTTGAACTCAAAGTTTTAAACACAAATGTTAATGATTCCTTTTACATGCAACTTGGAAATGAGATATACAATCAAGGAGGGTATAGAAATCTCTATAGAGAAAGTAAGGGGGAAGAGAATTGGGGAGAGGGGGTTATAGAAGGGAGGCCACACTGGGGGAAGGGGTAGTCAGAATGCATGCCATCTCAGGGGGGAAAGAGGGGAGAGATGGGGAGAAAATTTGGAAGTCAAAATCTTGTGGAAGTGAATGTTGGAAACTAAAAATAAACTAATTAATTTAAAAAAGAAAATCAAGTAAGTGAAGTAAGGAAAAATTAAATCCTGGAATAGAACATTCTTTCTGAATGATATGGGAATAAACAAAGGTATAAACACAATATTATTCCCATAGACTAAGGCTGGGATACACCTGAGCTACTATAATAAAAGTTATATTACTTTCTATAACCTGTATCTTAAGCAATTTAGTAAATGGGTATTTGGCCTAGTCATATGCCTGTTACTAGATAGATATAGATATATGCATAAATAGATATATATGCCACTATGAAATAAGGTCCCTAAAGGTTTCAAAATGATGTAAAGTGTCCTCCCAAATCTTTTATTATAATTGGACTAAAGCTAGCCTCTTATAAGCAAATTTATACGTATAACTATTGAACCCAAGGGTGGAAAGCTTCTACCCACAAAAGTGTATTTACTAATATTTACATGTATAGGGTTGGATCCTCAATAGCATCTGATCCTCCTAAAGTAATTGGAATCAGAGTGGAAACTTTTTGTTAAGAAACAAGATCAGATAATCCTGTATGCCAAAAGTAAATAATAGCATCATAACCGTCTTGGTTTATTTCTCCTTATATTTTGGCTCTGCATATTGAACTTGCCTGTCATATTTCAGTCTTCCAGACTACATGTCATTCACCTACAGTTGGTAGCCCATACTCACCCATCATCCCCTGGATGTAGCCTATGCTTGGTTCCAGCCAAACTCCTCCTCAGGACCCACTGATACAGGGACAGCTCTACACCCCTTGTGAGCCTGAAGAAGCAACAGAAGCAGAGACCTTCATCCCTTTTGCCAAATGAATTTGGGGCCCAGCTCTTCAGAGAGGGGGGAATGAAGGAATCCTAATAAAGCTGCCCCCAGCCTCAGTATTCTAAATTTCTTATGGGCCCTACTACACATCAGATACACCCTGATTTGACCACATAATCTGGCTTTAACCACAGGCCCCCAGACTCAATATAGCCACTGACCCCAGCTACCCACTGCCCTCAGTCCCAATTCACATATTTAAACAGGTATGTTCTTGTGCTCATTTACAATCACATTATCAATAATTAGCCCAACACAGGACCACAATGGTTAACTGTATTTAGGAAATTCTCCTAGTAGCTGCCCCAGTTGAACTGTGCTACCTGTCCTGCTTGGAGCCCAGAAGGTGTGTTTTGTTTTTTAAAAGATCATCAAAACATAGTGTTTAGTTTGTAACCATTATAGTAATTTGTGCTTATACATATATGTGTCTATATGTATATGTATGTATACTTATATATGCACATACTGGGTCACCTAACTGCCCATATACAGAAAGACATATTACATATGAATCTTATATCTATCAAATTATTATATTAACCTACATAATTGAGTTAATGGTAAAAAGATTGTTATTCATCCTGCATTCTCAAAGAGGACCAGTGACATCAGGAAGGTAAAGTCTTGACTTGCAAGTGAATTGGATTTAAGTAAGGCAAAGCTGTATAAAATGACCAGCCTCAATCTCTTCTCCAGTCATCAGAGTCCCAGGCAAAACATAGCTCAGGATGACTGGAAGTGGCCCCAGATGCACTGGAAGACATTTGCCTTTTTATTCTAAGGTCTTTCCCAGGCTTCAGTTTGTTTGAGACAGCACCCTTTCAGGAATTAAGGCTAGGTAAAAAAAATGAGGCAAAAGATGGCCTAATTCTGCCCTTACAAAAGAATCCATCTTGAAGGGGAAGACACCTCAGGATTTCTGGCCAGGACAGAAAGCACCTATTAAATGAGGGTAGGCTTCTGTAGCTAAAACAAAGTGATATCTGAAAGGAATAACATAAGTCATTCACATCTTTGTTCTAATTAATCAGTTCCTGAGAATGAAATCTTGCCAGTCATATCAAATACGCTGGATGAGAAGTGAGAAATGTATAATCCAGTCTGGAGATTACATAATCTAGAATGGATTTGATCTAGGAGGGCAGATTTGAGGGTGAAACTTAATGACAGTCCCTGAGCTGGTAGACAGCAACTGGGCATAACTTTCAAAAGGAAGGAAAGGAACAAAAAAATGTAGATGAGGGGAAGGGGCAGAAAGAAGAGGTTTTCTGAAGACAAAATTTACCTCCTTCACAATTTAGCATAGGATCATCCCTGTTCAAAATGTATACATGTGTGAGTACCCATGTATATTTCAGTACAGGATTTTTCCAATGGGGGCATTTCATTCTAACTCTGGAGGGGACTTTGTACTGGCCTCTTTGGGATGGTCCCAAGAAAGATTTTTTGTTCTAAGTGTTCCTAAAGGTGAGAATCCTTGATTAAGGTAAGATAATGAAGTATTTAAATGTGTGTTCCTTTAATGGAACTGACCTTGAAAAGGGCAAAAGAATGGATTAAACAGGCCAGGTATCCCTAGAAAATATGATGCTGTAATTAAACAATGTATATTTTTAGTGTCCTCTCATTTCCTTTACAGCATTCTTCTCAGGGCACAGTACTCAGTGCCTCAGAATTACCCCAAACCTCATTGCCTGTTGGGGTAATGGCCGGCTCAGTGAAGAGACCCCCGACCAGCGGGATGTCTCGAATCTCAGGCACGCAGTGATGAGGTGGGGGACAGAGATGTAGCAAGCTCCATTTATTATTAGCAAGTACAAGTCTTATATACTGTTCAGCCATAAGTTCCATCAAGCCTTATATACTGTTCAGCCATAAGTACCATACTCATGGCAAGCTACTGATAACATTTACTTTTACCACTCCTCCTTAAGATACAGATACCAGTCCTCATGACTGCCTTGGAATGTCTTATCAAGTCAAGTCTGAGAGACCTTGGGGCTATTGTGTAGAGTTCAGGAGGGCCAAACCAGCAACCTTTGCTCCATTTGCACAATCGAGTGGGCTTATCAGGCCATCATGTGCTCCTGAAACCATTGTAGACCTCTACGGTTCCCTACAACTGCCAGTCCCCACTTTATCCTACTCCCTCCAAATCATCTCTCTTTCAACCTTTACTCAAAACCTTGGTTCTAGCAGAGTTCCCCTGTATCCTAAAGCAATGCTAAACTAATTTGTTCTTTTATGCTAATGATGTTTAACATAATGCCTAAGAATTTGTAAAATAAATCCAACAGAGATGATTCCAGTACTATATAGTGAGTGAAGGGAAAGAGTGGAATGATAGATTGTGACATTTGGGGTCTTCTGGTGCCTCTCCCTCAAATACTGATGACTTAATGATAATACTTTTCTACTGATTGATCTTCTGCTGTTCACAGAATCCCTTCAAACATATTATCATTTTGCTTAATTTGATCCTGATCTTATAGCTATGAGAGGGAAGCTATTAATTCCCATTTTTCAGCTGAGAAAATTGAGGCTCAAAGGTTATAGCATTTGCCCAATGTTTTATATCACATAGGGACCTTCCTACTCTAACTCTGCTTAGGTCTGACCCTATAGATGATGACACACACTTTGAGAACACTTTTCATTTTTCTATGTTATCTTTTGTGCTCCAAAGGCAAACTTTTGAAAATGAGAGTTTCATTGATTTGTTGCTGAGAATATACCAAGATGTGGACATATTATGACCCCTTAAACATAATGAATATATCAGAAAAGTGCCCATATAACTCTGTTGTTCTGTATGGCAGGAATTAGTCCTGTCTCCAAAAACTAGTGTTATAAAATGGGCAAAAAAATATCAACTGAACAGGTTTTAGAGCCTTTAAAGTATAATGTCTTCCATGCAACAGTGAGCCTATTTATATATTTATTTTAATTGGCAAATTTATTTGTTAAACTTAAATATAAAATAAGAAAAGAAAAAAGAAACAAATTTAAGTAGCCAAACTAAAACAATATAAAATAAGAAAAAATGTATTGCCATGTGCCCAGGAGAATGTGAGAGAGGATTCACAATATACAGCAACGAATTTCCAAATGTATATATATATATATATATATATATATATATATATATATATATGTGTGTGTGTGTGTGTGTGTGTGTGCGCACATATTTGCATGTGTGTGCATGTAAGTGTGTGACTATAAGAACCATGAAACAGGAAGCTACTTGGAGATCAGATCACTATTCTGTGATTTGGATGGCTATATGTCTTAGTTTTCCTAAAGTAGTCTTACAAATGCTATGAAGACTTGAAAGCAGAGGTACATGATGTACTATGCTTTATCTAGAAGATAACTGAAGATAAAATAGTAAAATGCAAGTTCATGACTAATCCAGAGAAGGATGTTGTCTTGTTAAACGGTTGAACTGTTATGTCAGTCCAATGTAGACATTTCAAAGAAATAGTTGCTGAGTGATGATATCACAAGGATCAATGGTCAGGAAAGATGCAGTGATTTCAACTCAGTTCAATACAACAAATATTTGCTAATTGCCTAGTATGAATCAGATACAGAACTGGATAAAACACTAAGGACCTTGATCCAGATTATACTTGACTATTACATGTGTGGACATCAACACATCACTGCAGCTCTCTTTCATCTGAGGTTTCTTCATCTGTAAAATGAGTAATAGAGAGTAGAATATGCTTGACATCTCTTCAAGCTTCAAGTTCTGTATTTAAGTATCTATGCCAGAAAGAAGATTACAATCAAGTTAGGGGAAATAAGATAAATACACAAATGGCTAAAACACATTAGTGTAACATGAGCCAAAGAGAGTAAAAACAAAGTATCATAGTTGTTAAGAGAAGGGAGGGATGATATCAACTTGGGGGGATCAAGGAAGTCTTCACAGAGGAAGTGGAACTCAAATTTTGAAAGATGAGAAGAATATTGGTCAGATATAATGGCTTTTCATATAGTCAAATTAAAACTCTAACTAGTTTCAATAAATTATCTCTCAAAAAAACCACCTAACTGACCTACTAAAATTCAGATCACAAGAAAAGGTGAAAATTGAGCTTTAGATCTTTCAGTCTTTTAAAAAATTACTTTGCGGGGGCGGAGCCAAGATGGTGGAGTAGAAGGACCCACGTTAACAAGCTCCAAAACCAAAGCCCATAGAATTAATGTAAAAAGAGACCCCCATAACTTCTGAGTCAATACAAGGAGTGCAGAAACGGAGTGGAAGAGATTTCCATTCCAGGGAGCCCTGGAGACCCGTCCCCAGGGTCCGTCGCACCCCAGAAAGCGGACCCCATCCCCAGCGCTGCCCTGGCCGCGGCCCCAGAAAAGCTGACCTGAGCAGGCTTCAGACACGGAAGCTCCAGCAGCTGGGAAAGTCCCTCCGCCCACAGAAGCTACAGGTCAGTGAGAGAGAAGGCCGGGCTGGAGGAGGGGAGCGGAGCGTCTCCGTGACTCGGGCACCCTCGGGAGGAAGCGGCAGCGGCAGAGACAGGGGCAGGAAGCGGTGGAGGCAGAGGCGTGGGCAGCGGCTGAGGCGGCAGCGGCCCAGGACTCAGGAATCCCCCAGCAGCAGGCAGGATATTCATTACGGAAGGTCTCTGCATGAACGGCTTGAGGGGGCGGAGCCTGGGAGACAGCCCTGCCCCCACCCCGCTCTATTACTGAAGGCCTCCGCATAAAGCCCCTGAGGGAACTGAGCCTAGGAGTCGGGGCCCCCCACCCTGCCCCCATCCGCTCCATTCCTGAAAGTCTCTGCATAAAGCCCCTGAGGGAGGTGAGCCTGGGAGGCGGCCCTGCCCCCACCCCAGCGCCAGAACTAAAGCTTGCTGCGGAAAGCCCATTTGAATCTCAGAGGCCAAGCACTAGCTGGGCGGATCCAGGTGGGGGTGGAAAGGAATCGCAGAAGTCAAGTAACTGGCTGGGAAAATGCCTAGAAAAGGGAAGAAAAATAAGACTATAGAGAGTTTTTTCCAACAAATGCAAATGATCCCGACATTCGGATCTGATGACGAGGACGTATTCTTGCCATCAGGGAAAGACGTGGAGGGCGGGGCCTCAGTACCCCAGACACCCCAGGGGGGTGGCGGGTGGGCTCAGGCCTTGGAAGAGCTCAAAAAGGATTTTGAAAAGCAAGTTAGACAGGTAGAGGAAAAACTGGGAAGAGAAATGAGAGAGATGCAAGAAAAGTATGAAAAACGGGTCAATACCTTGGTAAAGGAGACCCAAAAAAATGCTGAGGAAATTAACACCTTGAAAAATAGGCTCACTCAATTGGCAAAAGAGGTTCAAAAAGTCAATGAGGAGAAGAATGCTTTCAAAAGCAGAATGAGCCAAATGGAAAAAGAGGCTCAAAAGCTCACTGAATTTAATAGTTCTCTCAAAATTAGAATGGAACAGATGGAGTCTAATGACTTTATGAGAAACCAAGAAATCACCAAACAAAACCAAAAGAATGAAAAAATGGAAGAGAATGTGAAATATCTCATGGGAAAAACAACTGACCTGGAAAATAGATCCAGGAGAGACAATTTAAAAATTATGGGACTACCTGAAACTCATGATCAAAAAAAGAGCCTAGACATCATCTTCCATGAAATTATCAAGGAAAACTGCCCTGAGATTCTAGAACCAGAGGGCAAAATAAGTATTGAAAGAATCCATCGATCACCACCTGAAAGAGATCCAAAAAGAGAAACTCCTAGGAACATTGTGGCCAAATCCCAGAACTCCCAGCTCAAGGAAAAAATCTTGCAAGCAGCTAGAAAGAAACAATTCCAGTACTGTGGAAATACAATCAGGATAACCCAAGATCTAGCAGCTTCTACATTAAGGGATCGAAGGGCGTGGAATAGGATATTCCAGAAGGCAAAGGAACTAGGACTCAAACCAAGAATCACCTACCCAGCTAAACTGAGTATAATACTTCAAGGGAAAATATGGTCTTTCAATGAAACAGAGGACTTTCAATCATTCTTGATGAAAAGACCAGAGCTGAAAAGAAAATTTGACTTTCAAACACAAGAATGAGAAGAAGCATGAAAAAGGAAACAGCAAAGAGAAGTCTTAAGGGACTTACCAGAAGTGAACTGTTTACATTCATACAGGGAAAGACAATATTTCTAACTCTTAAAACTTTTCAGTATCTGGGTAGTTGGTGGGACCACACATACACATGTACACGCATGCACACACATACACACATGCACACACATACAGAGACAGAGGGTACAGATTGAACTGAATAGGATGGGACCATAGCTTAAAAGAAATCAAGGTAAATGGTGAGAGAGAAATGTAGTGGGAGGAAAGAGGGGGAAAAGGAAGGAGGTAACTATATGTCATTTAAGAGGCAAGTAGGAGATTTTTTTAGTGGAGGGAAAAAGAGGAGAGCTGAGAAAAATAAATAAATAAATAAAATAAAAAATTACTTTGCCTTTAGAAAAAAATAAATAAAATAAACAACAAAAACCTAAGCCCTCAATGTGATGACATAGTAATTGTTATACGTGTGCACTCACACTTCCATTATTTACCAAATGACAAAACAAATGAAGAGAACACAAATTCACAAGGAAGCATCAATACTGTCCATTGTATTTAAGAATTTTGAAGCTATTTCATATAATTTCATTTATTTAGTAGACATTAGTTTGTAATTGCTCTTTTGGTTCTGTTTCTGAGAGGTCCGAATCCAAGAGAGATAAGTAGACTTTTCCCCATTCTCTGTGGCTCATTATGCTCTTAAACTGGAAAATCTCTTGAATCAGATATGGCTCACGACTTGGGTTTCCCCAAAGGGAAGGTTCCATCTAGCAAAGATACTCAACGTAAGGAGTAGTTATCAAGTATATGTCAGGTATTGACTTCCTCTACTAGAATGCAAATGCTTAAACAAGATTCAAAATTTTGAATTAACAGATATTTAAAACATGAAACAATGAACTAGCAACTAATTTACTCCTGAGGAGATAAAGAAAACCATGGAACTGATGAACTGATATGTCATACTCATCTCAGATCTGAGCTCTCTGAGCAACGAAGTTGAAAACTTTTGACCTGTGAGGTATGGCTCTTTGGTCCCCTTCAGGAGAAGATTGCTTCTGGGGATAGTGCCCTGATACATCCATCGCCCTAGCTAATATCACATATCACTCCTCCCTTCTGCAGCAACACTACTTGAGAAGGTCATCTCCAACCTGTCTTCCAAATTCCAAACTCAGCTATCTATTGGATATCTTAAATTGTCTGTCCCATAGATATTTCAAACTCAACATGTCCAAAAATGAATTCGTTATCTTTACCCTCCCAAGTCCTATGATGAAGTTAAGACTATGTCATACTATATAGTAAGACATAGTCAAATATAATTGTACCGCAAAGTATAACCAATAATATACTTCATGGCAATTATTCTTACATTTCTAGATCATAAAGCTATACTACCATTTCAACAATTAATAGAAATAAAGATTCTATCAAGGGTAACACCATTCTTCTACTCATCCTGTTTTGAAACCTAGGTGTCATCCTCAACCCCTTTCTCTTTCACCCACATTCCCATATCCAACCACTTGCCACCACCTGTCAGTTCTACCTCTGAAACATCTCACCTATAGATCACCTTCTCTCCTTTGACATAGTCATCATTTCTAATCAGTCCATCTCTCAATAGGTGGCATTTTCACTGGCTATCCTATGCCTATAATTCTCTTCTTCTCCATCTCTAGCTCCTGTTTTCCCTGGCTTCCCTCAAGTCTCAGCTAACATCCCAGCTTCTGGAGAAAGCCTTTCTTAATCTCCCTTTCCTGGACTCCCTTAATTGTAATACCTTCCCTCTGTTGATTGTCTTAAATTTATTCTGTATATTTCTCATTGGTACAAAATTGTTTGCATATTATGTCTTCCATAAGATTATGAACTCATTGAGGACATAGTCTTTCTATTCTTGCTTAGAACACTGTCTAACATATATCAGATGCTTCATAAATGCTTGTGGATTAAATGCCTGAGAAGTTTCAAAAATCACATTTTACTTTCCATCATTGATAGGTGGTGAGATGACTGAAAATTCAAGTAGACCATGACTGGAGCCAGCCCTAGATATAGGGAGCCATTTAAACAACCAGCAGTCAGCACAGTGGCTATAGCCATGAAGGGGTTAAGTCCTTCAGGACTTGTTTCTGCTCTGGGTGGTATCTCACCTAATGAACATAGACCAGGGACTTTAGCCACCAGCCCATACAGAGCACCAGATGCTAGGTTAATTACAGCTTCCATAAAACTGCAATCCAATTTTCCATCAATTTTTGTTGAATAATGAGTTTGTTTTTCCCTAATAATATGTTTGGGGGGGGGGGGGTTATTGAATGTTAAGACTTTGTGTATATTTGGTTCTAAATCTTTACCATCTAATCTATTCCTTTGACTAGTCTTCCATTTTTAATTTAATACCAGAAGCTTTAGATAATTACTGCTTTCTTCTATTATTCAAGACCTGTCATTTCCCTTCTACCTTCATAATTTTTTTTATTAATTCCCTTGATATTCTTGACATTTGTCCATATGAACTGTTATTATTTGGTCCACTTCTATCAAATATCCCATTTATATCTGGATTCAGATCATGTCACCTATATTTTTCAATCTTTAATATAGTATCTTGGCTAAGCTATTAACATTGAACATCTCTCCAATTATTTAGATCTGGCCTCATTTTTTCAAAAATTTTTATAATAGTATTTGTAAAAGTCCTTTGTACCTCTATGTAGATTAAGGTCCCTATATTTAATGATTTTGTTTTATCTTGCCACTTTGCTGAAGCTATTTATTAATGCATTGGGTTTCTTGTTGATTCTCTTGGGTGTTCCACATAAACCATCCTATCACCTGCAGAGATATTTTAATCTATTCTTTCCTACTGTTTATTCATGTAATTTCTTTGTCTTGTTTTATTGCTATAGTTAGAGGTAATATTTCTAAAGTGATGTCCAATAATAATGGTGAGAAAAGACATCCTTGCTTCACCCTTGATCTTTTAGGGGGAAATGCCTAGTATTTTTTCATGACAAACAAAACTAGTTTTTGTTTTTAGATAATTGTTTTTATATGTTAAGAAAAATCCTTCCCTTCCTACACTTTTCAATAGTTTTGATATAAATGAGATTTTTAATGAGATTTTCTTTATTGCTATAATCCCATGACTTTCTATTATTGTTATTATTATACCATTTACTAATAAACTTACTGTTTTATATTAATAGCATAAATCCACCTTGCTCAAAATAATGTTTTTTAGACATTGCTATAATTTATTTTTAATAATTTTTACTCAATGTTCATTAATGTTATCATCAGCAGTTCTTTTACTTGGCCTTATTCACCCTGAATTGGGCCTCAGGATCACATTTATTTCACAGAAAGAGTCAAGTGCTGGTTTGGGCTGGGCTTGACTCAAACAAGTCACTTGGTAGTTTCTATTAAATTCTGGAAACAAAATGAGACACTCAATTCAGTCAACAGTTAGGAGAAGATGATTTACTTAGCTTCAGAAGGAAAAGAATATTCAACAAAGACAAAACCTGAGGATACCCAGAAGTGATTCAGCTGAGCAAGTTTCCCCTTGTAGTCAGAGGTAGACTTCCAGCTTTGCATCAAAGCATTCCTACAGCCCCTCATGAATGTTTGTACTCATTATGAACAGGAAGTGATGGCAATAGCCTGAGCCTTTAGTCCTCTGAGTCAATCATGTCTCAAGAATGATTTCAATACATCTTAAGGAAAAATCAGCCTAAATTGTAGAGGGGTGTGGGTATGGGCTAGGGTATTACTCCTACCACATGCATCTTTTCTTTATTTTTGAAACCATCTCATCAACTTTTTATAGAAGCGTGCAAGCAAATGTTTAACAACTAGCTAAAGGGGGAGAGGGAGAGGAAGGTATACACAAAGAGACTTTTAAGTTTAGTCTGCATTTCCAATATTTTCTCCATTATTTTCATAAGTCTAGAAAATTAACAAAATAATAAATCAAGTCTTGATTTGCAGCATTTGCCAAATATCCAAGGTGTAAAAAATTATGCTGAAATTTTAACAATAAGCTCTCACAACTGGTTCAAGCTACCTCTAGCATGCCCCTGACTAAAATTATTTTGTCTTTAAATATTTGATAGCACATTCACTTACAAGTCCACCTGGTCCTGATTCTTTCTTCTGCAGCAGTTTAGTTATGCATTGATCAAATTTTCTTTTAAAAATAGATTCTTTAGATTATATGTTTCTTGCTTTGTCAGTTTAGGGGATTTATATTTTTAGAAAAACTTCATTTTAAACTGTTCAGTCCTTCAGGTGGTCTTAGGGACAAGTAAGCTATCATGAGATGATATACATAAAATCACTTTGTAAAACTATATAATTATTAGTTGTTATTTGTGGTGCATTTAAAAATGAAATCATTTTCTTGTTTAACTTCTGTAATATGATATATTTTGGCTTCCACTTATTTGAAATCATCACTGATGCTCCTGAGCTGAGGGTCAGCTGAGTTATAATACATTTTGTCTCCCACTTTCAATCAGTATATATCCATTAGGCTTTAGTATATGGTTATAGTATAAAGGCTTTAGGTTTGTTTCTTTTATGCAACTTCTCATTGAACTATTTAAAAAAATATTCTTATACTCTTTTCTATTTGTATGACAAATTCATCTCATTTCTATATTAAGGATTATGGCTATTAAATTTATTTCCCTCACTGTTTTCAACCATATTAATGTTTTACTATTCCTAGTTTGCAGTGACCATCCAAATTGATTAGATCCCTGATCCATTTGAGTTTTAACTTTTACTGGGCATATAGCTTTGCACTTTGACACAAATACATTCCACCACCTCTTCCTTTCATACGCCAAACATGGAAATTGATTTTATTGAAATAAGATTTTCTAAGCTTCTCATCCTCTCCCTTCCTTCAAATAATTGTGTAGTTTGAAGAATTCCTTAAATCCCTTCCAACTCATTAAGAAGTTGAATTTTTTCTATAGTACTTAAGGTACAATAATTCATCCTTTTCTCCTTTTCAGTCTCCTTCAGGGTCATTCTTCTTCTTTTTTTAAATCTCCTGTGAGGTACTGCAAAGCAATTTTGAATTAACCAACCAATAAACATTGGTTAAGAGCCTGCTATGTGCTATGGATTGAAATACAAAGAATAAAACAACACTCCCAAAGAGTTTATATTCAGGTGAGAGAAAACAGGCACATATAGAGCTATAAGTAGAATAAATTTCAAAAGAATAAAGAAAAACAGTTAAATACAAGATAGGAAGACAAGATGCTGTAAGTTGGGGGGTGGACATCAGGAAGGTTTGATGCTCTGTTTTGAATTTATAGAAATCAGTGAGGCACAGGAGGAGTGTATACTAGGAAGTGGTTATGGACAGTAAAAAGGCACAACGCTAATGGAGAAATTTTGAATAATTTGACTTTCCAGGGATGTACAAATTGATGATGAGGCTGATGCACATATTGCCAGAGCTAGCTAGTTCAGTATTTGTGAGACTCTAAAGGAAAGTGTGAGAGGAGGTCTTAGACTGAACTACTTAAAATTGAAAGTCTATACAGTCATGCTGACCTTATTGTTGTATATGCCTGTGAAACCTGAATAGGCCACCAGAGCCATGCCAGGAAACTGAATCACTTCCTTTAGAATTGTCTTAGGAACATTCTAAGATCACCTGGCAAGAAAAACTGCAAGCAATCAAATGCTACTGAAGGGAGAATAACTCTGATGGGCTGGGAACATTTTTCAAATGCCAAACATGTTTTCCTATAAGACTATTTTATGGAGAATTCACCCAAGGCAAGTGCTCACCTGGTGGTCAGAAGAAGTGATACAAGGACACTCTCAAGATGTCTCTGAAGAACTTTGGAGTTGATTGCGTGACATGGGAGATATGGGCTGGGGTGACACTGGAGATACTGGCACAGGACCACACAGTACCACCACCCAGCATGGTACTCATTAATGAAGGTGCTATGCTCTGTAAGCAAAGTAGAACTGAAGTAGCTCAAAGGAAATAGGAAACATACAAATCTGGAGAATCCACCTGAAATATACACATGGACTATTTCCACCAGACCTGTGGTACAGCATTCTAAGTCTGCTTTGCTATGCTAAGCCACGGTTGGACAACTTGTCTCTAATATCAGTATCAGTTTGGTTGTCTTTGAGAATGAAGGACAACCAACCAACATCAAAGACACAAAGAGAAACGGGATGTTATATGTAAAGAACAACTAGGGGGCTATTTTGACTGAACTGCAGTGTGGTAAGAGGAGAAATAGTGTAAGGTCTGGAATTTTCTCAGCGTGGGAATGCTGAACCATCCCCATAACTTTGGGGTGTTCATTTTAATACAAAATGAAGAGGTCAAGGAGTTCAAGACAGATTAAAGGTAGTAGTTTAATCAATCATTATGAATACTTACAGACAGGGGCAATCTTCAGTCTGAGGTGTGGCAGATCCCCAATGAAGAACCCTGTGGTAATTATAGAAAACAGAGGCAGAAAGAGCTAGAGAGTGCATGACCATTGATTGGTGGATATTTTTGTTTCCTGCTTAGTAATGAATGTGGGAGCTGAGCCAATGTTATGCCCAAACATAAGTTTGTGTATTGATCATAATATTCTGGTCATAATATTCTTGTTTGGGCTTCCACAGGTCATAGTATTTTAAGTTTTGACTCAGTGTCTAAGTTATGATTTAGTATCTAAGTTGATTTGTAAGCATGTCACCATGTTCAGATTTCCACCTTTCAGAGAGTTTAAGTTTTTATGGCTTTTCACTTATTACTGTATTTTACAGTTTTTCCCCAGTTTGAATCCTACAAATGGGAATGAAAATATAGGTTGAGCCCAGGCTGTGAAAGTCTATGAAAGTCAGACAGAGGAGTTCATGTTTAAAGAGCCATTCCAGATGAGGAAATTCAGTTAAACAGGGTTGGGTGACTTCCCCAGGGTCATATAGTAAGTGTCTGAGTCCTGATTTGAACTCAGGTCTTCCTGATTCCAGGGTTCACTGCTCTCTCCACTGCGCCACTTAACTGCCCTACAACATGTTACTATAATATTATTATAAATAATAGAATTTTAGGTGGAATAAGGTTAAGGGATAACATAACTCAATGTGCTTATCTTATATATGAAAACATACAAAGGGCATAGTGAGGCAAAGAGATTAACAGATTTGTCCAATAAGAAGCATTATTCACATTTAATGAACTTTTTTAAAGCAATTACCACTAAAAACATATATATGTATATAATATATACATACATACATACTATATATATATATATATAACTGAAAAGTTTAAAGGTTCATAACCTTCTCACTATTGTCTGTGACCTAAGAGACTGGATTTGGAGTCCAGGAGGATAATAATATACTTATAAGCAGGCTTGCTCCTTTGTAAAAGACGGATGAGGATAATATTGGGGAGAGAGAGAGGGAGAGAGACGGAGAGAGGGAGAGAGAGGGAGAGAGAGGGAGGGAGAGGGGGAAGGAGAGGGAGAGGGAGAGGGAGAGGGAGAGGGAGAGAGGGAGAGAGGGAGAGAGGGAGAGAGGGAGAGAGGGAGACAGGGAGACAGGGAGACAGGGAGAGAAAGCGCGCGCGTGCGTGTGTGAAAGTGACGCTCAATTTTGTCCCTTAGGAGCTCCCGTAGGCGAGCGCCGCCGCCACCTTGGGTAAGGTTAGGCAGGGGTCGGCCAGACCGCTCACGCGCTTCTTACGGACGCCCGGATGTACGCGTGTACGCAAAACACGCGCGCCACCCCACCCCTGCCTCAAGGGAAACAGTTCCCACCCACCCCCGCCAACTCCGCCGTCCCCTCACCGCCCCCCTCCTACGCCCCCGGATTGGCTAGAATCGAGGGCGCGCTGGAACAGACGCTGGGGCCACGAGTCCTTTTCTTTCCGCCTCTCTACCAGACGCGCTCGGGAATCCACGCTCCCTCCAGCCAATCACCAGCGGCCTCCTCTTTCTGTCTTCTGTCTCCCCGCCCTGCTCTTCCACCCCTCCCCCTTCTCGATTTACCGCGCGCGCGAGCACGACTGAATTCCTGCGCCTGCGTAGTAGTCATCGAGCCTCCTGCTGGCCAACACGTGGGGTTTGTTGGTCGTGCGCCGCCGCAGGGTGTCTTTCCGCTGGAGGACTGTGGGACTCGAAGAGGGCTGTGGGCAGACAAGGGCCATGGCGCCAGCAGAAATCCTCGACGGGAAGGTGGTCTCCGAGTAAGCCACGAGTCCTTCCAGTTTAGGGGCAGGGTTGGGCTGCGGGACTGGGGGTGGAGAGGCCCCACACCCCCTCGTCGGTCTCTGGGTCTTGCTCTGAGGAAGGAGGGAAGGAAGCAGAGTTGTCCAGGGAGGAGCAGAGAGCCTCGTAGGAACTTGGTTAGGGATGCACTTGTTTCCAGAGGTAGTCCTGGGTCATAGAAGAGGGCTTAAGTTCATGGCAAGGCTTCCAAGTAGGATCTGCCTTTCTCCCATCCTCCCAGGATAGTGCGACACTCCCTCGGTGACCTGGGACATGACTTGCCCTTTCCTTTGATAACGTTTCCTATTACGATAATAGTATCTTTAGATTGCACATTCCTTCCCCAGGGACCACTCCTGTGTCTATACTGTCTGGAATCAAGGGGGCGCTTTGGGACGGTCCCCTCCTGGAATCCAAGGAATATTAGCATTTGTTTAAGCAAAAAAGAAATCTAAATACTATTTTCTCCTCTTTTCCCACCCCTAGTATTGAAGACGGGTCAATGATCATTTTCATTGTTGCTGCCCTTGAGAACCTCACTGAGACTGAGGAATTGACAAACTGTACCATAGCCCAAAAGTACACTTGGTGGATGTGATTGTCAGTTCTTGTGGGATCGAAACCATGTGTTTCCTTTTAACGAAATTGTAGAACCTAAAATTCCCTGAGGATTGGTTTGCTAGGGGAATGTTTTGATGCATTATTGTAATTGTAAAGGTTGAAGCTGTGGATAAAAAAGATAACGTTCGTTTTCAATCCTGCTTCTGGGGACCCTCTGTCACTTAATAACTGATACAACTTAAGTAGCAAAGTCCCAGGAAAGCTCTTCTTAGTGCACTGAGAAGGTAACTTCTCATAGTTGGTTCCAAGCCATACTTTTGGAGTTTAGAGATGCACAGAGAAATGTAAACCGGACAGTATTTGGGTAGCCATTTAGAGTGAAGAAATTACAGTTTCTTGAACTGAAAACTTGTTTGGGAGAGAGGAGGGGACAAATCAGGTAGCTGAAGAATTGATGCTCTTGACAGCAGAGTTATACATAGTAGACACATAATATAATAAAAGCTTGTTGAATTTCACTCAAGTATTTGAAAGTTTGTGAAGTTCAATGGGATTGATTTGCTCTGCTTGAGCCCACAAAACAGTAGTAGTAGGAGCAATGGAAAGAAGTTAATAGCCTAAGTAAGGCTTGATAGAAGAAAAAGCTGACTAGTGATAGAAAATTGTTATTATTATGAATGAAAATTTGTTAATAACAAATATGAACTCCCTTAATGATCCTAGGAATGTCAGAATTTCAGTGTCCATACATCCCTACTCTTAAGATTTTTTTTGATTAAACCACTACCCAGGGAATTTACCTTATAAAGGAAGCTAGCTTAAGGTGGATCTCAGGTTCTAATGACTTTGCCCCCTTCCACTGGGATTCGTGGCATGATGGGCAAAATAGCCAGATTAAAGTGGGTTTTTCTTGCCCTGGTTTCCAAGGGCCACTGGTGTCTCATGGCTAAGGCCTTGCTACCTCATGCTGCCTCCTCCCACTCCTTTCTAAAATTATAAAGAATCTTTCGTCAGTCTCTTAGATGAGAAATCCATTTTACTCTGCACTCTTGGGACATCCCCTTAGTGGCAGTTTTGCCACCGTTTTCTCTCAATTAAAGATGGTTTATCACTTCACCTCATGGCTATGATTTATTTCAGGACTTGATACTCAAAATTGAAGTTATCCAAAAGTAGCCTGGGGAAGGGAACAACCATTTTCTGAGCATGTACTACATGCCAGATGCTGCACCAAGTGCTTTACAAATATTATTTCATTTGATCCTTACAGTTCTGTGAAGTATGTACTTTTTACTGATGAGGAAACAGAAGCAGATAGGAATTGAGTGACTTGCTAAGTGCCTAAGACCAGATTTGGGTTGAAAGTAGTAGGTCATTAACTCATTCTGGATATTGTCAAGCAAAGGTCAGGTGTGTTTTAGAAAGGATTCTTTTTCAGTTGTAAATTGTCTGTGGACCAGTGGGTTTTGTCAATTTCCCAATCTAAGTGAAGTTCTGTAGGAAAGCAACAATGTAAATGACCTTTGTCTGGTGCCATGAAGTGAAGCACCCATGTGACTGGAAGACTGATTTGAGTTGGATTTTTTTTATTTGTTTTTTAAGGTGAATAATTGATAGTGTCTCTGAGGCTCCTCCTAAGGCTAAATTTGAAATGGTGCTTATTTAGTGTCACTGGGCCTCAATTTCCTCATCTGTGTGTAAAATAAGGAGACCTGATTAGTTGATCTCTAAAGTTCCCCAGCTCTAAATCTTTGATCCTATGATCAGTGTCAAAAGAGGCTGCTAGGTGGCACAGTGGATAGTGTGATGGGCTCGGAGTCAGGTGGGCTTGGAGTCAGGTAGACATGAGTTAAAATGTAGGCTCACACACCAGTTGTGACCCTGGGTAAGTCACTTAACCTGTCTGCCTCAGTTTTCTCATCTGTAAGAAGGGGATAATAATAGCAACCACCTTCCAGGGTTGTTGTGAGATAAAATGAAATAATATTTTTAAAGTGCTTAGCACAGGACTTGGCACGTAGCAGACACTTATAGCAGACACTAGTAAATGCTTATTTCCCTCCTTTCTTGTGTTTATAGCAGACACTAGTAAATACTTATTTCCCTCCTTTCTTGCATTAAGTTTTTGTTTCTTCTTGCTTGGAATCCTACAGCTTCCTTTCTGCTTGTCATCACCATATATATTGCTAACTTTATTGGTGTTTTTGTTTCAATTAGAAATAATTTTTATTTTCTACGTACTGACATGACACTATCTCAGAGTATTTTTTTTTCTCAGAAAGGCTTTTTCAGTAAGAATGGTTATGAAAGAGATGAAACTTGGGCCTCCTGCTTGCCCATTTCATTATTCTTATCTCCCCAAATCACTTGTTGAAAACTGGATCCTTGAAATGTCTCTATCATACTATGCAAAGCAGTGTAAAACACTCCCTTCCCTCAAGAAGTTTGTATTCTCTTATAATAGGAACTTCACTGATTTTTGAACTAGTTAAATGTGACTTGGGTTATCATTTTGTTATTTGGAGCTGGTTAACAGCCTGGAGGCACTGAAACCTGAAGCCTGGTCTACTAAACTATTATGTAGCCACATCTTTTGTGTGAAAAGGCAACATTGTTATAGTGTTTTAGGCACATTCCTTGGGAGATCTGTTAACCCTATTCTAGCCATCCTAAGAAAGAAAAAAGAATGGCGATAATTTGATGCCAATATGTTTCTACTCCTGTGCTCCAAACAAAGCAAGAGCTGCAGAAGTACCATTTCTTGTGTTTTCTAGAAGTTAGTGCAAAATTGATAGTGGCTCTTGTAATTTTACCCTGTGCCAGATTGTGAATTTGTCTAATAACAGTTGAAAGCAGTCTCCAAGACTTACTCTTAGACTGGAGGACTCTTCTGTTTACCAAAGATTTCCCTTTAACCAGCACTGTAAGACAGAAGCCTAGGTTCTTCCCCAAATGATTTAAAGTGTTGACTTTGCTCTGGATTCTAAATGTAGAATTCTTTTCTTCTGCCTCCCAACTGTGAGGAAAGCTTTCCTTAGAAATATTCAGTCATTCTTATTCACATCTCAGTTCTTTTGATTGAATCTTTCACAGAGAAATCCCAAGGACTTCAGGGAACTTGGAAAGAACATTACTCTTAGGGTCAGAACTCCTGGATTTGTATTCTGACTTAGCTACACACAGAATGTCAGGGTTGGAAGGCACTTTAGGGGCCCCCTAGGCTAACTCATAAAGTAGTGAATCACCTGGCCTTTGTTTGAAGACTCACTGAAAGGGAAAAGGCAGCCCATTCCTGTCTGGGATAGCTCTAATTTACTTTACAACTAGCTTAAATTTGCCTCTTTATCATTCAACAAACAAGTCATTCAGTTAGCAAATGTTTTTGAAGCATCTCTGCAGGGAAAGGAAAGAATTCTAGAGGAACTCATCGTGTAATGGGGAAGATAACATGCAAATATCCAAGAACCTATAAGATATATGCCGCATAAATCAAAGATAATCAACCTAGACAACAGGTTTAAGGGGACTTGGGAAAGGCATCTTGTCGAAGGTAGTATTTTATCTAGATCTTGAAGGAGAGATAAGGAAGGAGAGAATTCTAGGCATGGGAGACCACTAAAGAAAGTGACAGGAGCTTGGAGATGGCATGTCTTATGTGAGGAATAGCAAGGAGGTCAGTGTCACTGGATTACACAGTGAAGTAGGGAGCAGCTGCTGTGTGCAGTGAAGTGTCGGAAGACTGAAAAAGTAGGAGATAGCCAGGTTACTTTGGAGCTTTTACCCATTATTCCTAGTTCTACCCTCCGAGTTCAAAACAGAAGTCAAGTTCTCTTCCATGTAACTGACCTTTCGAGTTTCTCCTCAATCTTTCTCTAAGTTAAACATACTGTGTTCAAATACTTTCTTTATGACTGGGCACATCAAAATTTGGTGAAGCTTTATAGCTGAATTATAAGCTGATGATGAAGCTACTCAACTATAATATCTTTCTTCAGCCCTTCTAGTGATCAGAGACAAGACTTGCAGGTGATGCCAATTCTCGCTGTGAAGTGGAAGATTCAGTAATTTATCTTTCATAGGATTCAAAGCTGTTCCTTAAGAAAGCTACATTTTAGATACCACTTTAATGTGTGGAGATTTACTTAAAAATCACTTGGAGATTCTTGAATGAAAGGACATCATAAGTCAGAATGTGAAATACTGGTTCATTTGACCTTACTAGACGTTTAAATTAGGCCTGCATGTGGTGTCAAAGAACTTAACACATTTCTGTTAACTTGGGAGTAAAAAATAAGAATATATGCATTCCTGAGTAAAATGGCTAAAATTCCAAAGTGGTTTGAGGTTATAAAGTACTTTCCTCATAACTGACTTTGTAAGGTAGACTAGTCTAAGTAATATCCCCATTTTAGAGATGAAAAAAACAGACTCAGGGAAGAGGAAAATATTTCATTAATTACCCATTCTTTATTTTGTTGATCAGTATATTTTATTTTTGCTGTCACATTAGTGAAGCAGACTAATAGACAATTTTCTTCTATAGTGTGAAATTAGATTGATAAATTTCTTTCGTTGACTTTGTTTTTTGATAACTACATGTACTTTTCAACTTGGGTAGCTAAAGTAAAAAAAATAAGTGCACTTCATTGAACACTAGGTGGTGTCACAGAAATTGGCTTGTGTTTATGTGTGTTTCCGTTTTATCATGTTTTATGATATTTTCAGGCAGAATTGGATTATGGAATTAAACATCAGAGGCAGAGTTAGAATGAATCGAGATTTCTCAACTGAATATTAGACTGGGAAGGAATGGTAGAGGTCATAGAGTACAAGGTCCTCATTTTTCAGTAACTAAGGCTCAAGGAATTAAATGAGTTGTATGAAGACACAAGAGAAAATTAGAGTTTCAGCTGAGACTGAGGATCCGAAATAGTCTGTCCACCATGCTAAGTATAAAGTTTATCTCTGTAGGCTCTGCATACTCAAGGCAGTTTGTACTCTAAAGAAAACCCTATAATTATTCTCTTTGTAAAATTAAGAAAAAAATCATATCCAAATTATGTACTATGCCAGTAGTTTAACCTTGGGAATTTCTTTTGAAATTTAATATGTTATATATATTATGTAATTTAATATTATGAAATCAAAGTAGTCATTTATACCTTTGAGAAAGAAACAGTAAACTTTACTATATTTCAGGCTGGAGAATTGAGTCATTCAATTGTAGAATGTGGGTGGCAAACTATTAAAGTTGGGATGGAATGTTTTAAATGCTGTTTTGGAAGTTTCTTTGCATTTTTAACAGACAGCTTTATTTTTTTTTTTTAACGTACCTAGAGTGATCACACCAAGTAGTATTGTTTTACTTGTACAGCTTTTCTTTTCAGTTTCTCTAATATGTAAATTATGTTGAAGATACTAGTACTGTTGGATTTTTTTCAAAAATAAAAACTCATAGCAGTATAAAGAACAGATCTGAAGGAGTTAGAATTTGCAATACATTCCATAAAAACTGGTTATGAATTTGTATTAGTATCTGTGGTACTACTTTTAAAATAGAAGTATTTATATAATCCCTAGTCGAGAGCATAATTGCTTTAATGGCTTTTCTAGACCTAGCTAAGTTTTAGCTCCTTGTGAGGGAAATTTTCCCAATAATTAGAACCTTCTAAAAATAGATTGTCCAAGTAATAGTGAATTCCTCAGGACTTAATAAAACATTTGTTTTGTGAAGTTTGAATTCAGTCAAAGGACCGCACTTGAAGACCTAGATGGTGACCGTCAGGCTGCAGATTTCCCTTCTCACCTCCCAGATATTTTGAATTTAAGTTTTAAGACCCTTCAGTTGAGAATCTACACGATTCCTAACATTATCCAGATATAGTAGATTAGGAGTAAAGAGAAATACTTTGGCTCCACTTGGCAAAAAGATTACTAATTATTTTAGACATGGGAAAGGCTTGACTAGCAACTAGTAAGACTGATTAATTATACATGTTACTTATATCTGTATCTTAACCTAAATGTAATCTGTTCAGCCCGTTTTCAGTCAGGCCAACAAAACGGCGAAAATGGAGAAAAACTAAATTCCAACTTCATGAAAGCCAAATTTCATTTAATTGAAATAGAAAAAAGTTCTGCTGTTTACACTTTAATCTGTTGCCTCACTGGTTGGGTAAGATGTTTTTTTTTTAATTTATTTATTTACCTTTTTACATTCATTTTCACAAAATTTTGGGTTCCCAATTTTCTCCCCTTTTATCCCCGCCCCCCACCCCAATACCCCAAGCAATCTAATTTTCCCTATCTCCAGTCTGCCCTCTCTTCTGTCATCCCTCCCTTCTCTTGTCTCCATCTTCTCTTTTCTCCTGTAGGGCCAGATGACTTTCTATTCCTCATTAACTGTATGTCTTCTTTCCTAGTAGCAACAGCAATACTAGACAGTTGTTCCTAAAACTTTGAGTTCCAAATTCTCCCCATCCCTCCCTCCCCACCCATTCCCTTTGGGAAGGCAGGCAATTCAATATAGGCCATATCTGTGTAATTTTGCAAATGACTTCCCTGATAGTCCTGTTGTGTAAGACTAACTGAATTACCCTCCATCCTACCCTGCCCCTCATTGTTTCTCTTCTGTCTTTTGATCCTGTCCCTCCCCAAGTGTTGACTTCAAATTGCTCCCTCCTCCTGTTGCCCTCCCTTCGATCATCCCCCCCCACCCTGCTTATCTCCTTCTCCCCCACTTTCCTGTATTGTAAGATAGGTTTTCATACCAAAATGAGCGTGCATTTTATTCCTTCCTTTAGTCGAATGTGATGAGAATAAACTTCATGTTTTTTTCTCAGCTCTGCTCTTTTTCCCTCCACTAAAAAAGTCTCCTGCTTGCCTCTTGAATGAGAGATAATTTGCCCCATTCCATTTCACCCTCTCTCCTCCCACTACATTTCTCTCTCACTGTTTACATTAATTTCTTTTAAGATATGATCCCATCCTATTCACTTCACTCTGTGCTCTCTGTCTCTGTGTGTGCATGCATGCGTGTGTGTGTGTGTGTGTGTGTGTGTGTAGTCCCACCAACTGCCCAGATAGTGAAAAGTTTTAAGAGTTACAAATATTGTCTTTCCATGTAGGAATATAAATAGTTCACCTTTGGTAAGTCCCTTATGACTTCTCTTTGCTGTTTACTTTTTCATGCTTCTTCTCATTCTTGTGTTTGAAAATCAAATTTTCTTTTCAACTCTGGTCTTTTCATCAAGAATGCTTGAAAGTCCTCTATTTCATTGAAGGACCATTTTTTCCCCTGAAGTATTATACTCAGTTTTGCTGGGTAGGTGATTCTTGGTTTTAGTTCTAGTTTTTTTGACTTCTAGAATATCCTATTCCATGCCCTTCGATCCCTTAATGTAGAAGCTGCTAGATCTTGTGCTATCCTGATTTTATTTCCACAATACTGGAATTGTTTCTTTCTAGCTGCTTGCAATATTTTCTCCTTGACCTGGGAATTCTGGAATTTGGCCACAATGTTCCTAGGAGTTTCTCTTTTTGGATCTCTTTCAGATGGTGATCGATGGATTCCTTCAACACTTATTTTGCCCTCTGGTTCTAGAATCTCAGGGCAGTTTTCCTTAATCATTTCATGGATGATGATGTCTAGGCTCTTTTTTTGATCATGGCTTTCAGGTAGTCCCATAATTTTTATATTGTCTCTCCTGGATCTATTTTCCAGGTCAGTTGTTTTTCCAATGAGATATTTCACATTCTCTTCCATTTTTTCATTCTTTTGGTTTTGTTTGGTGATTTCTTGGTTTCTCATAAAGTCATTAGCCTCCATCTGTTCCATTCTAATTTTGAGAGAACTATTTTTTTCAGTGAGCTTTTGAACCTCCTTTTCCATTTGGCTAATTCTGCTTTTGAAAGCATTCTTCTCCTCATTGGCTTTTTGAACCTCTTTTGCCAATTGAGTGAGCCTACTTTTCAAGGTGTTATTTTCTTCAGCATTTTTTTGGGTCTCCTTTAGCAAGGCAATGACCTGTTTTTCATGCTTTTCTTGCATCTCTCTCATTTCTCTTCCCAGTTTTTCCTTCACCTGTCTCACTTGATTCTCAAAATCCTTTTTGAGCTCTTCCATGGCCTGAGCCCATTGGATATCTATTTCGGATGTTTGGGGTACAGAGTCCTTGACTTCTGTGTCTTTCCCTGATGGTAAGCATTGTTCCTCTTCATCAGAAATGAAAGGCGGGAACATCGGTTCCCCAAGAAAGTAGCTTTCTATGGTCTTATTTTTCTTCCCTTTTCTGGGCATTTTCCCAGCCAGTTACTTGACTTCTGAGATTCCTCTCCGCCCCCCCACCCCCTCCGGATCCTCCCAGGTAGTGCTTGAGGTCTGAGATTCAAATGCTGCTCCCCAGCCTCAGGGCTTTCAGTGACCGGCGAGGCTGCTATTCAATGTGAGCTTAAGTTTTGGTGCTCAGGTGGGGGCTGGGCCACCTTTCAGGCTCAGTTCCCTCAGGGGGTTTATGCAGAGATCTTCAGTAATGGAGTGGAGCTCCTGTCTGCTCCAGGAGCCCCTGGCTGCCTCTGCCTCCTGAGGGGGCCTGAGTCACAGAGAAACCCCGCTCCCCTCTCGGCCAGCTCCGAAGTCTCTCTCACTGACCTGTAGCACTTGTGGGTGGAGGGACCTTCGTGGCCACCGGAGATTCCGTCCCTGAAGCCTGCTTGGATCTGCACCTCTCAGGGCCGCACAGCCAGGGCAGCACAGGGGTGGGCTCCGCGTCCGTCTGGTGTGCGATGTACCCCTGGGGATGGCTTTCCAGGGCTCTCTGGAATGGAAATCTCCTCCACTGCATTTCTGCGCAGCTTGCTCTGCTCGAGAATTTGTGGGGAGTTCTTTTTACAGAAAATTTCTGGTCTGTGGGTTCGGAGCTAGCATATGTGAGTCTTTCTACTCCCCCATCTTGGCTCCTCCCCCCATTTGCCATATTTCAAGAGGATTGAACCCTCCAGGGTTGAGAGATGTATTTGATGGAGCTGGCACAAACAATGTAATATGGGCAAAACTTTACAATACTTCTTGCTTACTCTCTAGCAATGTGAAATTGCCTGCAAAGCGTGGAAGCTGACTGATGAAATTGGTTGTAGGAACGCTGTGCTTCTACAACTTTCAGTGTGAGCAAGCTGTCTGCTTGTCTATTTCCCTCTAAAATAGGCCCTGGCAATTGTGTATGAGATGGGACCTAAGATCTTTTGGGGTAAGGGATGAAGGTCTTGGCTTCTGAAGTTGCTTGCTGCTGAGATTAGATGTAGAGCTGTCCCTGCCTCAGTGGGTCCTGTTCAAGGGGTACATAGCCTGAGCAGTTTTCTAGAGGTTGATGGCTTGCACTCTGGAAAAGACAAACGTGGCATGAAATTTAGACAAAGACCAAATAGGAACAAAAGGAGTATAAATGAAAGACAATTTCCCTGGCATAGCAGACTAATGAAGACTAGGCTAGGCCTAGGGCAACAGATTTGAATATGAAAGGCTAGATTAAGTGGGAAGATTCAGGAAGACCTGGCTACAAATTTGAGTATGAAAGGTCAGGTGGGGAGATTCTAGGGGAGTTCAGGGAGGTTGCCAGAGTCTGAACCCCATCATTCAGATTGCTTCACTTTCCTTTATATTTCTACTACAGAGAAGATACTCACGTTATTACTCTTCACTAGCATAACTATATCGTCTTAAACAAAATAGATTTCAAACTTGAATGTTACAACTGAATAGATGTACCTCGTTGCCTTACAGGTTAGTTTCTGCTCTGATTATATACACTCTGGAAGAAAAACTTTAGAAATTAAGTTGTTAATAAGTTCAAACACTAAACATCAAGATCTTTTCTGCTTTATAGATCATTACATATTTATCAATACATTATCTTGAAAATGAAAATTTAGTAGGCTTTACAAGAGAGATTGTTTTAAAATATTTCTTCTAAAAGTGTTTTCTTTTGTTTTAAAACAGTTTAAAATTTGTCCTGAGGTTAACAGTCACTAAACTTTTTTTAAAGAAAATAAGTTGAAAACCTTTAAAATGATAGTTCTCTTTACTTTGAAACAAAAACAAACCTTTTAAAATTAAAATCCATTAAAACTTAGTTGGTACAAAATATGAATTCCCAAAGTATTAAAACAAACTAAATTCTTAATTATTACAGAATTCCTAGATATCACAAAATGCTTTAGTCAAAAAGGTGCAATGTAATCTCACAACAGTAAGAGACTGATTACAGAAAAATACTACTGCTTACAAAATCCTTTTAAACAATGGGAACATCTTAGGTGAGTGTCAAGTAGACTTAAATTATTTTGAATATGTTCTAATTTCAGATAAAAATAGTATTAGATTTCCCAGTAAGATCACATAAAAGGGGCTCGTGTGTTTTATTGGTCACTTGCTATTGATCATAGAAATTTGCTTATAGAAAGAGACATAGCAAATATGTCAGAATAAAGCATCCTTGACTCTGTTTGAATTCAGATAAGAGTAAAATTCTCCAATTATGTAGTATCTGTTTCATAGCCAGACTGAGGAAGTCAGATGGGAAATATTCTGTTTGAGTAGCTTATGGCATTTCTCTCAGACACTGATTACAAACAACTGTACCCAAATTCAAAGTTAAAACAGAAATATTTATGGTCCCAAATGTCTTTCACTTTAAACAGCAAAATTCACTGATCAGTTTAGAACCTAATAATCCTTTCTGTTCTCATGGAGTTCCAGTAAGCAATAAAGACTTACCAGGACATACATATGTAAGGGAATTCTATTTAAGATCTTTTCCTTTTCAGATTTAAAACTTGTCCTGATGTGAAAGCCAATTGCCAAAAATCCTCTTTATTTATAACAACTTCTGAGCAAGTCCTGTTCATTGTTTAGAATTTGCATAAGCCAAGCAAGGTTCTTTCTTGATGACCCTGCCCACAGGGATGGTTTCCGGGGGCGTTAGCAGTTTTACAAAATTAAGGAAATTGGTAGGGGCCCCATGCCTGCCAATTCCCAAGCCTACCAGAGGACTGTTTTGAATGGGCAGAACTAATCTAAATTAAGTTTTCATTCAATTCCTTTCTTTCTGCATGCAGTAATCAGCTAACAGTTTTAGGTTTAGCATTAAAACAGTAACTCCAAATAACTTAGTTAACAATCTTACAGCTTTTATAAATCATAGCCAAGTTGTTTTAATTAACTGAAGCTTCTTTAACAGACAAAGGTAAAAATACCTGGTTTCTAAATGACAATTACAAAAAACAAAACATTATAAGACAAGATTAGCAGGACTGATAAACTTTAAAATAACATAACTGGTTTTACACAGTTTTCCCAGCATCTTTTAGTTTCAACAAAATTCAGATTAGAAATTGGTTTCTTGGGGGTGGAGCCAAGATGGTGGAGTAGAAGGACGCAGGTTTACGAGCTCCGAAACCACAGCCCATAGAATTAATGTAAAAAGAGACCCCCATAACTTCTGGACCACTGAAAGGTGTACAGAAACAGAGTTGAAGAGATTTCCATTCCAGAGAGCCCTGGAGAGCAGTCCCCAGGGTCCGTCGCGCCCCGGAAATCGGACCCCACCCCAGCGCTGCCCTGGCCGCGGCCCCAGAGAAGCTGACCCGAGCAGGCTTCAGGGACGGAAGCTCTGGCAGCCGGGAAAGTCCCTCCGCCCACAGAAGCTACAGGTCAGTGAGAGAGACTGCTGGGCTGGAGGAGGGGAGCGGAGTGTCTCCGAGACTTGGGCCCCCTCGGGAGGAAGCAGCGGCAGAGGCGGGGACGGCTGCGGAGCGGGCAGAGGCAGTGGTGGCTGCGGCCCAGGACTCCCCCAGCAGCAGGCAGGATCTTCATTACTGAAAGTCTCTGCATAAACAACCTGAGGGAGCTGAGCCTGGGAGACGGCCCTGCCCCACCCCGCTCCATTACTGAAAGCCCCTGAGGGAACTGAGCCTGGGAGGCGGCCCTGCCCCCACTCCAGCACCAGAACTAAAGCTCACATTGATTAGCACGGAGAGCACATTTGAATCTCAGACCCCAAGCACTAGCTAGGCGGATCTAGGCGGGGGTGGACAGGAATCTCAGAAGTCAAGTAACTGGCTGGGAAAATGCCTAGAAAAGGGAAGGAAAATAAGACTATAGAGAGTTTTTTCCAACAAATGCAAATGATCCCGACTGTCGGATCTGACAAGAAGGGGGACATATTCTTGCCATCAGGGAAAGACATGGAGGGCGGGGCCTCGGTACCCCAGACATCCCAGGGGGATGTCAGGTGGGCTCAGGCCGTGGAGGAGCTCAGAAAGGATTTTGAAAGGCAAGTTGGACAGGTGGAGGAAAAACTGGGAAGAAAAATGAGAGAGATGCAAGAAAAGTATGAAAAACGGGTCAATACCTTGGTAAAGGAGACCCAAAAAAATGCTGAAGAAAATAACACCTTGAAGAATAGGCTCACTCAATTGGTAAAAGAGGTTCAAAAAGCCAATGAGGAGAAGAATGCTTTCAAAAGCAGAATTAGCCAAATGGAAAAAGAGGTTCAAAAGCTCACTGAAGAAAAGAGTTCTCTCAAAATTAGAATGAAACAGATGGAGGCTAATGACTTTCTGAGAAACCAAGAAATCACCAAACAAAACCAAAAGAATGAAAAAATGGAAGAGAATGTGAAATATCTCATGGGAAAAACAACTGACCTGGAGAATAGATCCAGGAGAGACAATTTAAAAATTATGGGACTACCTGAAAGTCATGATCAAAAAAAGAGCCTAGATATCATCTTCCATGAAATTATCAAGGAAAACTGCCCTGACATTCTAGAACCAGAGGGCAAAATAAGTATTGAAAGAATCCATCGATCACCATCTGAAAGAGATCCAAAAAGAGAAACTCCTAGGAACATTGTGGCCAAATTCCAGAATTTCCAGATCAAGGAGAAAATATTACAAGCAGCTAGAAAGAAACAATTCCAGTATTGTGGAAATACAATCAGGATAACTGAAGATCTAGCAGCTTCTACATTAAGGGATCGAAGGGCGTGGAATAGGATATTCCAGAAGTCAAAGGAACTAGGACTCAAACCAAGAATCACCTACCCAGCTAAACTGAGTATAATACTTCAGGGGAAAGTATGGTCTTTCAATGAAACAGAGGACTTTTAATCATTCTTGATGAAAAGACCAGAGCTGAAAAGAAAATTTGACTTTCAGACACAAGAATGAGAAGAAGCATGAAAAAGTAAACAGCAAAGAGAAGTCTTAAGGGACTTACCAGAAGTGAACTGTTTACATTCCTACATGGAAAGACAATATTTGTAACTCTTAAACTTTTCAGTATCGGGGTAGTTGGTGGGAACACACACACACATGTACACACATGCACGAACACACACACACATACAGAGACAGTGAGCACAGAGTGAATTGAATAGGATGGGACCATATCTTAAAAGAAATTAATGTAAACAGTGAGAGAGAAATGTACTGGGAGGAAAGAGGGTGAAATGGAATGGGGTAATTATATGTCATTTAAGAGGCAAGTAGGAGACTTTTTAGTGGAGGGAAAAAGAGGAGAGCTGAGAAAAAAAAAACAAGAAGTTTACCCTCATCACATTTGACTAAAGGAAGGAATAAAATGCACACTCATTTTGGTATGAAAACCTATCTTACAGTATGGAAAGTGGGGGAGAAGGAGATAAGCAAGGGGGGGGATGATGGAAGGGAGGGCAAAGGGAGGAGGCAGCAATTTGAAGTCAACACTTGGGGAGGGACAGGATCAAAAGATAGAAGAGAAACAATGAGGGGCCGGGTAGGATGGAGGGTAATTCAGTTAGTCTTACACAACACGACTATCAGGGAAGTCATTTGCAAAATTACACAGATATGGCCTATATTGAATTGCCTGCCTTCCCAAAGGGAATGGGTGGGGAGGGAGGGATGGGGAGAATTTGGAACTCAAAGTTTTAGGAACAACTGTTTAGTATTGATGTTGCTACTGGGAAAGAAGACATACAGTTAAGGAGGAATAGAAAGTCATCTGGCCCTACAGGAGAAAAGAGAAAATGGAGACAAGAGAAGGGAGGGATGACTGAAGAGAGGGAAGATTGGAGAAAGGGAAAATTAGATGGCTTGGGGTATTGGGGTGGAGGGATGGGATAAAAGGGGAGAAAATTTGGAATCCAAAATTTTGTGAAAATGAATGTAAAAAGTTAAATAAATAAATAAAAAAGAAATTGGTTTCTCTAACACTGTTTCTGGATTACACAGGTTACTCAATTTTTACAATGCAAGACTTTTTTATTACAATTTAGAAGCACAACAGTAACAGAAATAGTGAACCTTAGGTGCCATTAATCACTTTTTCAAACCATCACATATAAAAATTACTAAAAGGAGAGTGAGCTTACTAAATATAGGGGTCTGTTGGCTTGTGCTCTCATACTGCCGTGACCCAACACCTACTCTCAGGGAGGGTAAATTAAATTCCCTACCATTCTTTAGCATTCTCTTCCCTTGATCTAATCTGAGATGATAAGAGTTATTTTTAGCTTTCCTAACTAATCACTGCAGCCCTGGTGGTAGTCAGGACTACAGGGTAAAAAAAAAATCTTAATGGTTCTAATCTTTACTCAAGTAAATTTTACTTGTATGTCCACTCCTTAAGAACTTTTTTGAAAGAGAGGGCTTTTGAATCTATCAACACAAATGAGTGAGACTTCTGGAATACAGCCCAGTGGCACCAAGTCCCCTCCTTTCTACTGGAGAGTTCAAAAGCTTTATCTCTGAGGTGTCTCTCAGATCTAGGCATTTTTCCCAATTTGCCTTAGTGCCAAATAATATAATAAATTCTGACTTGCCTTAAACATCCAATTAGGAGTGACATGTTTCACTTAAAATATGACCAGAATGACTACTATTTGGTTATTTCCCATTATACAAAAACTTTTCTCTTTTAGGTGAGGCATGAGATAATTAAAATGCTAATCAGTCTGCCTCTCTGATGTAAAGGAAAGGTTTCCCTGATTTCTTGCCTTTCTCTCCACCTTCCCAACCTGGCCAGAATTAGAAGGTAGAAAGAGAGAGAGAATTTTTACCAACAACTTTCCAACAATTTCCAAAACTTCTGTGCTTTCCTTAAAACTGCACATGTTATTTCCTTGTATACTTTATCTGAAACTGCCTTTAGCAATCATATAAACTAGATAACGTAAGATTAGTTTCTCTCTCCCATTCTCCTTCCTGATGCTGCAGTCATCAGAGAGAAGGGACAAGGGGGAAGGAAAGAGGAAACATGGGAAAGAGATTAACACACAAGTACACTCACATAGAACATGTAGAGACAAAGTACATATACAGACAATAAAAAAATTAAAAAAACAGAAAAGATAAAAAACTGAGAAAAGATTGTTAGAAATCCTCTGCACAAGTTAGACCTTTGACTTGATTTCTTTTACTTTGTTCCTAACATCCTTTATGAAATTAAAATTTCCACATTAAGTAATCTCCTCTTTCAGGAGTGGTTTTATCTAAATTGCACTAATCAGTGGGGCATAGGACTGTCTGAGAAATGCTATCTAGAAGAGACTAAATGTAAGGATTACTTAGTCCATAATTGATTGCCCCTTGTTTTAATTCCTTTAAAAATTTAAAATCCAGAGGTGTGAATTCTCTTGCAACTCCCTCTGGGCTATTGGGATCTGGGGTTTCTGTCACTGGCAATACTAGCCTCATTTCCAAATTTATTTCTTCTCCTCTTTGCCTAGCCCCTTAGAAAGTTTTTTCTAAAAGTGATAGTTGACTTTTAGGACTCTGCAGTGGTATAGGTGAAAGATGAGTCTTGGATAAAAGACCTGCTGGTCTTCTCCTTTCTGGAGGAGTATAGAATGGCGGAGGCTCTGTGGGAGCCAAGGGTTTTAGAGGTGCTGAGCCTTCCTCTGGCCAGGAATCCACCTCTTCTCCCCCTTCCTCCTCCGCATCTGCCCCTACCTGAGTGTTTCTGCCCTTAAAATGTATCTGTCCCATTGTTAAACTTACTTTTGCTATTTACCTGTCAGCTGTGATTTCTTATGAACAGAATCTGTTTTTTGATTCTGTAACACAGTAAGCTCTCCCCGAAAGCCTGTAAATTGCTGAGATTTTACTGTGTCTGTGTGAACCCTCAGATAAAGTAAAATGCCCCCACAGGGGTTCTTTGAGGCTTCCCCTTACCTTAGTTGCTTTGTCACAACACGGAGCTCCTTCCAAGGGGGCTACTGTCACCAAAAGATGAGTCCCCTTCCTGGGTCAGGTCCTTGTTTGTGGCGCCATATGTGGCAGATGGCCAGCGTTCCCACGTGGCTCGCTGACAGCAGTGAAATAAGAAGACATGGGCAGGTAGGAGAAGATAGGGCAACTCCATTTATTGATCTGAGGGTCAGGGTATTTTTAAAGACAGAAACTGCAAGTCTATGTGACAATCTACTTGGGACAATCTACTCATCTCTTGTCCTAGTAATTTGGCCAGTCTTATTGTCTTAAAGAGTGTTAGCCTAGAGGGCATCTGTTTTACATTTCCTTTGTATTCTGTAATTCTCTTGTTTATCTCACAGAGACAGCAATATCTAGGGGAGCCTGGAGAGCCATTCTGGATGATAATGAGCACAGTCTCAGAGAGCAGGTTTCCTGAAGTTCTATCTTGTTCTTGCCAACAGTACTCTATCCTAGCCCTCAGCAGAAGGTGTCAGATTACAGAGAGGTCAAGAAAGATGAAAATTGAGAAAAAGCCATTGAATGTTGCAACTAAGGGATCACTGGTAACTTTGAAGAGAGCAGTTTCAGTTGAATGATGAGGTTAGAGGTCAGATTGTAGAGAGTTAAGAAGAAAGGGGAGGCCCCTATGTTGGTGGCAGGAAATATGGGACAATAGTGAGAATGGATCAAATCGGAGGAGGGGAATTGAGAATAGAGGGGACATGGGCATGTCTGTAGGTAGTAGGAAAGCAGAAAGCAGCCAGTAAAGCCACCCCCAAAGGTTATATATACCATTTACTTCCCTCTGTTAATGAGTATGCCATATAAAGTTTTCTCTATGAGTTTGGTTGAGAAAAGGAGGTGAGATATGTCGTTATTTCCCCACCAAAAAAAATCATAAAAAGAGGAAAATCAAAAATGATTATCACAAAATTTGAGAGTTGCAAGGGACTTTGGTGATCATCTAATCCAAATCACACACAAAGAATCTCCACTATATGATACAGGATGAGTAGTCATCTAATCTCTATTTGAAGATCTCCAAAGAGAAGTAACCCTCTACTTCTTAAAGAACTTTTAGACACTCTACTTATTAGAAAGGGATGTTTCACTCCCTCCCCCCTCTTTAAATCAAGCCTAAATGTATTTCTTTGCACCTTCTACCAATACTTCCAGTTCTGTTCTTTAGGGCTGTGATGTGGCATGGATCTAGTTTGTTATAGGCAACCAGGATCCATGACATGTGAACACCAACACTGAGCTTACACTCTGCTAATACATGCTTATGTAACCAAAGATAATGTAAACTTATGGAATCATTATTGGCATACTGCCTCCTTTGTGTGTTTATATGTTAGACAAGTACTGGTTGGTAGATGTGACTGTCTGTACTTGTCTCGATCTCGACCTGCCACCTCCAGAATAAAGTGGTATAAACTCTTTATCTCTAGCATTACTGTCTTTCTTCAGTCTGGCCAAATTCAAAGTGAATCTGCCTGGAACTGAGCTCCTACACTAGATTTGGTGTAGCCGGAAGGATTTGCCACAGACTGAAGGCATGGAGACCACAGGGGCTGGGGTAGGAATCCTGGAGTGACCCCTGAATAGTATGTGGTTTACCATAGCCACGGTCCTGAAAGCATGGTCTCCTTCCCAGGAGTGGGAAGATGTGTCCCCCACCCCTAAAGGCCTTAAGGAAGCCTTGCTAAAGATTGGGCATACCCTTGATAAGGGCTGCAGGGGTTGTGTGTTGGTTGATGTAACTGTGGTCAGGAAGACTACTGACCATTTACTGTCGGTTGAGGCCTGGCTGTGGGAGATCCAGGCCAATCTAGTCCTGGAGCAATGGGAAAGCGGGGCATGGGAGAAGACTCAAGAGTTGTTAGAAACTGAGACCCAAATCCTCAGGGCTCAGATGGTTGGTGCCTTCTGGCTTGATAATCTGTAGTTTTTATATACTCTAGATTTTAGTAAAGGCCAGAATTGAAGAATCTGGACCTTGATAATCCTTTGATATAAAACTTTAGATTTTGAATTAAGAAGAGCCTGGACCTGATAGTTCCTTTGTTTAGAGGATGCCTTTTGGTGTCAAGCAAATGGGACTTCCTTACCAGATCCTCCTTTTGGCATCCTAGTGTTAAGAGAAAACACAGATGCCTTGGGTTGTAACTTCAGCATCTGTTATCTGGGTGATGGAACTTTGTTTTTCCTTTTCTTAAATCACAAAGGCATGCTATGGAAGGATGATGCCTACACCCTGGGATCATAAAACCCAACTGATGTCACTTTGTTTACAATGTGTTTATCTAAGAGAGCTCCTTTCTCATGGTAAAATGTACTTAAGGCAGTCAGTTTCTATACTGAGGCAGCCAGAACATTTCTGGCTCCATAATGCATTATGGTACCGTTTTCTTTAATAGGGAATTGATTAATTAATTAATTAAATCATAAAATGTATGCATTTAGCCTGTTGCCTTTTCTCTAATTAAGTTTTCAGGTCAACAGGCTCAAGAGCCTCTAAAGGTGCCAGCTGTGTAGATTGTAAGGTCCAGGATCCTGGCAGGGTGGAGTGTGAGGTGGCATGGATCCACTTTGATACAGGCAGCCAGGACCCATGGCTCATAAATACCAATACTGTGCTTGCGCCCATGCTGACACATCCTTATGTAACCAAAGATAATGTAAACTTATGGAATCACTATTGGCATACTGCCTCCTTTGTGTGTTTCTCTATGTATTAGACAAGTGCTGGTTGGTAGATGTGGATGCTCCTACTGTTTTTCTCCACCCGCTGCCATGAGAATAAACCCTTACCTCCAGCTCCATTGTCTTTCTACAGACTGGCAGTACCAGTGTGAATCTGCCTGGAGCTGAGCTCCTGCATCACATAGCCTCCCAGATACTTGAAGAGAGCTATCACTGCCTCCCTGAGTCTTCCCTTCTTCAAAGTAAATTCCTAATTCCTTCAGCAAATCATTAAATGGCAGGAATTCAAGATCCTTCACCATCCTTGTTGCCCTCCCGTGAGCCCTGCCCTGTTTATCTGTCTTTTTTTAAAATAATGAATGTCATTACCTTGAACTCTAAACCTAGAGCTCAAGCTCTGATCTGTTGGAGGCAGGCAGAGTATCCCACCCTCTTCTTGGAAGCTGTGCTTCTTCTCATGTAGTCCAAGATAACATTAACTTGTTTTTGGCTGCCACATCTACTTTCTCAACATCCCCTCCTTCATTCACATTCCTTACTCCTGCCCCATCTCATATTTGGGAAGCTGATTTTTTGGTACTCAAGTGCAGGACTTTACATTATCTTTATTGAATTTCTTGTTAGATTCAATCCAGTGCTTTAGTATATTAAGATCTTGTTGAATCTTGATTTTGTCATTCACTGTGTCAGCATCCCCCCTCCCCCTGCTTTATGTTATTTGCAAAATTGATGGTTCTGTCATCTAATAAGCCTTTATCCTTGTTACTGTTGAAAAAAAAAATAACCAACACTGGGCCAAGCACAAATACCTTAAATACTCCACTGGAAGATTCCTGCCACGTTGACGTTGAACCATTAACAATTACTCTTGTGAACCGGGCCCTCCAACCAGTTTTGACTCCATCTGATTGTATCATATCTAGTCCATATCTCTATTGTCTCCACCAGAACAGTATGAGAGCCTTCATCATAAACTTTGCTAAAATCTAAGTAAACTCAATCGACAGTATCTTCCCCATGTAGCAACTAGTTTAGTAACCTTGTCCAAAAAAAAAAGGAAGCTAAAGTGGTCTGATATAACCTAATTTTGATGAAGCCATTCTGGGTTGTTGTAATCACCACTTTTTATTTCCATAGGTTTACTAGTCATCCCTTTAATGTTCTGTTCTAGAATTTTTCTGGGAGCTAATGTAGTTTACAGAATCTCCTCACTTCCCTATTTTAAAAAAACAGTATGTTTGCCCTTCTCCAGTCTTCTTTTTGTGCTCTTTCAAATATTATTTGCAGTGGCTCAGTAATCACATCTACTTGTTCATTTAGGAATATAGTTAGTTCATCTGGGCCAGGGGACTTGTGTCTGTCAAGTACACTAAATGCTTTCTTGTGCTCTCCAGACTTACTTTGGGCATCAGCTTCTTGTTAGTCATTCCAGTGCAGTTGATGGGGTGAAATGGAAACAAAATGAGAACGAGAAGCTCTGCCCATCATCATGCCATGTATACCAAGCAAAAGTCCTCTGCCTTCTTTAGTTTGCCTTTTTCTTCCAGTATACCCTTGGCTTCTCTTGCCTGCTTCTATTCATTCTAAACTTTAGTGCACCTTATGCCTTGTACTGGTCTTCATATTCATCCTCTGTTCCCTCACCTTACTTTTATATCTCTTCTACATTTCTTTCACAACCAAAGTGGTTGATGAATTCCCTGGATGTCATTGTTGGTCGGATCTCATTTTCTTCATTATTGGAATTGGGTTTTTTTGTGTCTTCAGATTACTATTCTTGAGCATATCTCATTTCCTCTAGTCTTGTCTTCATCTTTGACATTTTAGTTCATTGGAGAGTCTACCTGTCTTTCCCCTAAAATCCTTTGAAATTTTTGCTTTACTAAATCTAGGGTATATGTCAGACTATGCCTAGATTTCCTTTCCTTCTCTGCAACAAATTCTAGTACGAAGCTATCATTTCCCCTCATGGTCCCCCATCATTTTCATATTGTAGTTCCTTTACTTGAAACAACAATAAATGCAAACAACCTCTGTGACAGTAATTAGAAAATAGCTCAATAAATCATGATATGTTACCATAGTGGAATATTATGGTGCCATAAAAAGAGAAATATGAAGAATACTAGGAAATATGGAAAAACCTATGCAAACTGCTGATCAGCCAAATCAGAATTGGATCCATAATAACTGCAATTATTATATAAAAAGGAGAAAGCCAGAAAATCAGAACTTGATATGTATAAGGGGACATAAAGCAGAAACAGTTTTTTACTTATTAATTCATTTGGTTATACTTTGGTGAAGGCTAAAAGGTTTAATGTAGAATTTTATCAGTTTATAAGGTTTTTTTTTGTTGCTGATTATTAACCTTATGACAAAACACTGTTTTTTGTTATATAATTTATATTTATGGAGTGTTAATTATATACATTTATGTACTAGAATTCCCATTTTAGACGCAAGCACTTTTAACTTTGTTAACTTAGTGCCACAATTATTGATGTGATTTTCATTGGCTCATAGACTTCATTTCTGGCCGATGGTTATCTCACACAAATACTTTGAGGGGTTGCATGCTAACTTATAGGACCTCAGAATTGCATGGGACCTCAATTAATTCTACAACATCTCCAACAGGTGCCTATCAGCTTCTGCTTAAAGATCATCAGTGATAGGACACTCTTTATCTCCCAAGACAGTTCCTTCTGCTTTTGCAAAGTTATAGTTGTTAGGTAAAAGGTTTTCCTTATATAGAACTGAAATTTGTCCTTAAAACTTCCTATTGCTCCTAGTCCACCTTCTCAGGCCCGGTAGAATGAGGTTAATTTAGTATTGGATGTGGTAGTACAAAGTACTTTACTTTTGTAGTTTTACTCAGAACAATCCTGTAAGATATGTGCTTAGACATTATTATCTTAATTTTACAGATGAAGAATGTGGGGCTCATATCAACTATCCATGGCCTGTCACATTTTTGTGTCAGAGCCATAATTTGAACCTGTTTTCCTGACTGGGCTCTCATCTTCTCTTTTAATGAAATCTAAAATTGCATATTTTTTTTGGCTGCCATGTCACACACACTATTGATTCATATTAAGATTATAGTCTACAGAAATCCCAGGTCTTTTTTTAAAAACCAGAATTATTATTTTGGTCTATCTACCCATTCATATACTTGTGCAATTGAATTTTTTTAACCCAGATGTAGGACTTTACATTTGCCCCCAGTTAAATGTCATCTCATTAGATTGAACTCATGGTTCTTCTAGTCCAGAGGTCAGCAAAGATGGCAGCACATTCAACAAGCTATTTAAATTTTTAAAACAAAGTTTTATTCTATTTAAAAATGTAAAAACCATTCTTAGCTCTTTACTGAAAGCTAGATTTGGCCCTCTGTCCGTAGTTTGCAAATCTGAGTTCTTTTGAGAACCTTTGTGTATTCTGATTGGCCCTGTTAACTTATCCCTATAGCTTTGTGCCTCTACAAGTTTGGCAGACAAGCCATCCATGCCTATATCTAGGTGATTAATGGAGAATGGATTAGATAAGGAGAAACTTGAGACCAGGAGACCAATTAAGGGGCTATTGAAGTGGTCTGGGTGAGGTAGGATGAGATCCTCAACTGGTGCCATGTGACTGGATAGAAAGTGACATGTACTTAAGAGATGTAATTTCAGAAATGACAAGATTTATCCACTGATTGGATATGAGATAAGAGTCAGGGGTGACCCCAAACATGGATGATTAGAATTGTGGTCTCCTCAATAATATTATGAAAGTTCAGGGAAAAGGTAGAGCTGAGAGAGGAAAATAATTAGTTTCTTTTTGGATATGCTGAGTTTGAGATACTTGTGGAACATCCTGTTTGAAATTCTCAATTACTTATGTGTGACCAGAGGTCAGGAGAGATTAGGATTTAATTAAAATGATAATTGAACCAATTGGAGCTAAAAATCACCAAGAAAGAGAATGTAGAGAGAGAGCCCAGCATAGGAGTCTTGCTAACAACCACCAGGATCTGGATTTAGATTATGAACATCAAAGGAATAGAGGTTGCTAAGTGATGGTGGAAGAGGGATGGTCCAGAAATGGCAATAGAGACCAAGGAGTATTCTGACTCCTCCAGAGCAGAATTCTAGAGAATCTTTAAGAGTAGATGCTGCTAGTAGCAGAAAGGAGGCATAGGAGAGGCAGGTATCCCTGAATGCCTGAAAATGGAAGTAGAATCAGAAGTCATCTTAAATCTAGGGAATTTTGTTAATTATTGACCCAGAATTCCAGAGGGCACAGTAGAGGGGGCAGGTAGATGTGGAGTGGTTTATTGGCAGTAGGATAGGGTTGAAGTGGATCTTGAGTGAGACATTTTAGGGTTACTGTTGAGGTAGATTGAGAATGAGAGGGTAGGTAGCAGGGGTTATTGATGTTTAACAATGGAAGGATTCAGTATCAGTATGGGAGATGGGATGTGCAGAGGAAGTTTCCTGTCTATTGACACAAGTCCAGCGTATTGTGTCAGTGAATGGAAGGAGTTCTGCTGAGACAGATAAGTGAATAGGATGTTCAAGGTCTCAGGTTAGTCTTGGAATCTTCCACCTGGTGAAATGTTTTATATAGAGTTTGAGCAACCTAAGCATCAGTTTAGATATTGATTAGTTTTCAAGATGCTGGGTTGGGGATCAGGGGGTGTATTGGTTGGGGTGGCACTGTGAATGTCACTCGTTCATCTACTGTTCTAATCTAGAGAAATGTCCTTAGACTCTACTGAGTCAAGTTACTGATGGAATTAGGAGTTGAGTCTACATTTTGAACATTTTGTTCCCCTAAATCTGTGCTAACAATTCTATTTCATGTCTTTATAAAGTAACATTTGTCACATTTCCCCACTGTTAACTGTGCTTTATGGGTTAGGGATTGTAGGGTGGATTACTGTTTTACTTCATTGCCTCCTTTTCACCTTGTACTGTGAAACACTTTAGTTGTACTAGCAACTATCAAATCATTTCAGTGATGGTCATTGGTTTTGTTGTTTCTGAATTGTCAGTTTGGGACAGTGGAAGTGGAGTCTTTGGTGAGTCTGGCTCTTAAGGACTTCTAACCCTTCTTGCCAAAGTGGAGCCAAGGAATACTGACAAAGCACCCAGGGCCTTGATGAGTATCAATACGAATATATTAATATCAATTAATAACAATATGAATATGTATATACATATATATGTGTGTATATATATATATACACACATATATATATACCAGTACAGAAATGGCCTGTAAAGTGGTGTTTCCACCTGGACTATGTGGCTTTCCCTTGGAAACGATCCTTTTCCTAACCATTTTAATTGTGAAATGGCTTTATTTTAAGAAGGTCAGTTTTTCTCCCACATGAACAAAAATATTTATAGCAGCTCTTTTTGGGGTGGCAAAAGCCAGTTGTGATATATGAATGTGATGGGATACTATTGTGCTATAAGAAATGATGAGCAGGCAAATTTCAGAAAAACCTGGGAAGATTTATATGAATTGATAGTGAAGGGAGCAGAACCAGGAGAACGTTGTATACAGTAAGAGTAACATTGTGCAACGATCACCTATATAGACTTAGCTCTTCTCAGCAATACAGTGATCCAAGACTATTCTAAAAGATTCATGATGGAAAATGCCATTTGCATCCAAAGAACTATGGAGTCTGAAAATACAGTTTTCAACCATTTTGTCTGTTTGTTTGTTTCTCATGGTCTTTCCCTTTTGTTCTGATTCTTCTTTCACTACATTACTAATGTGGAACTATGTTTAGCATGATTGTATATGCATAACCTATATAAGATTACTTGCTATTTTCGGAAGGAAGGAGGTAAAGCAGAGAGGGAGAAATATTTGGAACTCAAAATCTTAGAAAAATGAGTGTACACTCGTTACACGTAATTGGAAAAAAATTAAATACTCTTCAAGTAAAATAAATAAATAAAAATAATAAAATAAAACAGCTAGTGCAGGGAAACTTGAACCCTGAAATAATGCTCTGAGCCCAAATTTAGTCCCAGACAGAGTATTTATTTGCCTTTGTGTTTCATTTCTATTTCTGGTATGATTTTTCCATTACCTTAATAATTCCTAAGAGAGTAGAGAGAGACTAATCTTCCTATAATGTTTTAGTTTTAATTTCAGAAAGAAAAATATATCTTAATTAACTAGGTTGTGATTTCTGGGCAATAGTTAAAAGGTTAACCTATATGAACAATATTATTTGTAGCAGCTCATTTTTGAGGGCAAAGAATTTTTTTGTGCGTTGTGTTCATCCTTCCTTGCTGAAGACCATGCCATCAGAGAAATGAAGACATGGCTTGCACTTGACTTTGTTTTGAGTGAGGGAGGGCTGTGCAGGTCACCAGCCTCACTTCTCCCCCAGAGCCATTTGAATCCAATGACCCGATACTCCTCAGGATTACTGGAGATGACCCAGGATGCAGTGGGAGGCCTTGGGCTCTTTAGGCCAAGGTCTTCGCAGGTACTCACTTAGAGTGAAGCAACACCCATTCATTGAATAGGCCTGTTTAAGAGATAGCCAGGGCATGGCCCCTTTAATGAGGTCAAGAAAAAGAAAGACCTCAGCAACAGTTACTATTGATAATCACTTTAAAGCTAGGAGCCCCTTAGGCAGGGGCCCATTGGAGTCCCAGTTTCAGAGTGCAGTAGGTTTAAGGTTTTAGGACAGGAGCCAATAAAACCCAAGTCAACTGGGCATCTTTTGGCCATCCAAATTTACCTTCCTTTGGAGAAGAGAAGGAAGGGGAAGGTCAGCAGACAGGAGAGGAGGAGCTAGCTGGGTCCCCATTCAGCCAATTGCATCTACTCACAGAATTGTGTTCATCCTTCGCTGCCAAAGAAGACCATGCCAGAGAAATGATGGCATGACTTGCATTTGACTTTGTTTTGAGTGAGGGAGGGCTGTGCAGGTCACCAGCCTCACATCTCCTCCAGAGCCTTCTTGGGCAAAGAATTAGAAACTGAGGGCATGCCCATCAATTGAGGAATGACTGAACAAGTTGTGGTATGTGATCATGATGAAATAATATTGTACTATTAGAAATTATGAACAGGATGCTTTCAGAAAAGCCTGAAAAGACTTGCATGGGCTGATGCAAAGTGAAATGTACTGTGTCCAAAATAACAGCAATAACAGGATGATCAGTTGTGGATGACTTTAGCTATTCTCTGCAATACAATGATCCAAGACAACTCTGAAGGACTTATGATGAAAAACGCTATCCATCTCCAGAGAAAGAACTGATGGTGTCTGAATATGGATTGAAGCATACATTTCTTTAACTTTATTTTTCTCAAGTTTTTTTATCTATGTTTTCTTTCAGAACTTGACTATTATGGATATGTTTTCCATGATTATACATGTATAACCTATATCAAACTGCCTGCCTTCTCATTTGGGTGAGGGTGGAGAGGGAGGAAGGAAGAAAAATTGGAACTCAAAAGTTGTAAAAAAAAAAAAAAAAAAAAAAGAATGTTAAAAACTGTTTTTACAAGTTACTAGGAAAAATAAAAAGAAAATAGTTAAGGGGCTAACTTTTTTATTTTTCTTCCTAGGCAAGTAAGACAGATACTGAAGAGCCAAGTTACTGAAATGAGGGAGCAGATTCCAGGTTTCAGGCCAGGCCTGGCAATTTTACAGGTATTATATCTCCATTAAAATAATTTGACCCATAGAAAATAAGCAGTTTTAATTTGAAATACTCTACAGAATGTAAATTATGTCACCACACACAGTTCATACTTTCAACTTCCAGATACATTATCTTACTCCTTGTAAAGTCTTTGCTAGGAGTGGATGCTATGTAACATAATTTTATTCCTTCCCTATTATCTTGCCACTGTTGCTTTTTGTTGCAAATTATTTCCCATTAGAAAGCTTGGGGTTGCTAAAAAAGAAAGACAATTTGAAGGCCTGTGGCTGTATTCTGGGCACATATTCTCTGCAGTGATTTTTGTTTTGTTTTGTTTTTTACTTTTTCCCAAATTGCTGAGTGAGAATGAAGCATGTTATAGAACTGTGCTTGGAACACCCAGGGACTAGTTATTTCTTGGTTTATTTGGGGAAATTTATTAAAGAGAGAAAGCATATGTCATGAGCAAATCTACGTTTCCATAACACTTTTCTTCAGTAATGCTCTGTTTAAAGACTTCTGTCAGACCCTTCTCTACCCTTCTTGTTTGGTTAGGTTAACTCCAGTGTTTTCATTAAGTAAAAAATATTGCTTCTGCTTGGCTGCTTTGCAGGTATTTACCAGGACGCATATCTGTGATGGATTCACCTCAGATATTTTTCTCTCCCAATACAAAAAAGTGGTTTAAAATATAGATTATGATTAGACAATGAATTGGGAAATAAGATTAATTAGGCTCTTTCAGTAATACCCTCTTACATATATACACATATGCTTGTATGTATGCATAAATGTGTGTACACACACATGTCTTGAATGGCGTGTTTCTATTTTACAGGCAGGTAGATGAGAAAGTAGCTGCTTGATAGTAGAGTTGAGTCTGAATGGACAGTTGATCTACAATGAGACTGAACTGTGAGGTATTTATAGTAATTCTGGAATATTTGATTCATTTACAATCAGTGATATCAAATTTGTCTTTTATATTCATTATTCAGGAGTAAGATAGTTGTAAAAACTCAAGGAGGATCCTGGGAGATTTCTTGTTACCATGTTTTGGTGAGAGAAAGTGTCTTCTTTTAGATATTTGAGTGAAGCTACCTTTTTACAGTGAACTTTACCCTTGCATAAAACATCATTTCTACGGAGAAATTAGTCATGCGTATTAAAAATACAACTTAAAAATAAACTTTTAGAGTAAATAAAAGTAAACCTTAAGAATGCAGCAGTATACGTGCCCTCAAGATTTAATCCACTAGGGCAGATAAAACCCAAAGGCATGCAAAAAATTAAATAACAATGCAAGACAGTACTAGAATAGATATTGTTAGATCTGACATGATTATATAATAAATAATATGAATCGATAGGTAAAAAACTGAGTTGTGTAGGGGTGGGGGAATGTGCTTTAAACTGAAGGAAAACAATACTTGTATAACTTTGGGACTGCCTCATATGCCAAGCATATATAAGCATATGTGTTTCAGTGCTCCTCAGATTCCAAAAAAGCAAAGACAAAAATTAATCATTAATTAAAATATTGATCATTAAATCATTTGTTAATTAATTGATTTTTGTAATGGTGGGAGACAGGAGAGACAGACATTCTGGCTTATGGCAAATAGATGATGTTTTAGGTCCTTGTAGTATAAGTAATAATAATAGCTTACATTTAAATAGTATGTTTCAGGGTTATGAAATACTTTTTGTTCCTCTCATCTGAACCTCACAACACCTTGCTGATCCACAGTTGTACAAATTGTCCCCATATTTTTGATGAAGAAAATGAAACTCACAGCTGAGCCTTAGATACTTTAAAGATGAACTGAACCTCAGAGCATATGTAATCTGATCTAGTGAATGAAGGCCATACAACTAGTAAGCAGTGTTAACTAGAACTTGAACCTCATGTGTTGTGTTTGTTTTTTCTCTTACACTGCAACTTGATTACATGAGAACAGTAGCAACTAAGGAGGCTGCACTAAATAGGGTTAAGCCCTGAATATGAAGCCATTCTTTTTTGCTGTTTCTATTTATGGAATTTAATATTTAATAATTTAAAATAAAAAAGTCTGTGAAAGCAGATTAGAGAGAAAAAAAGGTCTATTTTTGAGTTGCATTTTTTTGCCCAGGACAACAAATGCACAGTGACAATGATAATGCCCATTTTTAGAGTAGCATATCTTTCCTTGGAATCTCAATAAGGGAGCAAACTTTCTACAGAATTGTTTTAGGCATATTGAGTGTGTGTATTTCAGTCAGATTGTATTCCTTGTTTTTTTCCTACAAAAAGCAACATAATCCAATCACAACAACTCCCATGACCCCATTCTTAATATATGTTGTCCATTATACAGGCAGTGCTCAGGTTCTTTACTGATGACTCATGGAACATGACTTTTAAAATAGTAACTCTTTTTTATAGATAGACATGGGATTTTACTGGTATTGGGAGCTCCTGGTAAGGAATTCCCTCTACCAATATAGGTTAGAGTTGCCTGGGGTACTGAGAGATTTAGTCTTGCACATGGTAGTGATTCATTTTTGGAATAGCAGAAAATTAGAAATAAAATGGATTTTCCTTAAAATAGAGAGTGGCTGAATAAATTGTAGACTAGGTGAATGTCATTTGGTCAGCAAGCATTTATTAATAAATGCTTGCTGTGTTCTGGGTACTGTGCTAAGTCCTGGGCATACAGAGAGAGAGAGGAAAAAAACATGGCCCCTGCCTTAAAAGAGCTTCCATTTTAATGGAGAAAACATGCAAAAAAAATTTGCGTGTAAGATATGTACAATGTAAAATCCAGACATGGGAGATTGCCTATTAAAAGGTAAGGAGTTTGGAAATGACCTGTTGCTTTGAGAAGGAAGGCCAGAGTAGCTTAGTACAGTATAGAGGAAAGGAGAGTGTGCTGGAATTCTGTTGTCCCTGTGAGAAAGAGTGAATATGAGGTATTCAGAGAAACATGGGAAAGCTTGAATGAACAGATGCAGAACAATGAAAGCAGAACCAGGCGAACCATTGGTAGAAATGAATCCCTGAGGGCCACATATTGACTTTGAAAACCACAGATTAACATTATGTTGCATTGTGTTTTTATTTATTTTGCAGCACATTCTCAAATTACATTTTAATCTGATTCCTGCTGAAGTTTTCTAGGCAGAGTGTTTGAGGTCTCTGGTATACACAGTGACAGCTATAATATAAATTTTAAAAAACAAACGACTAACAGGCAGCTGAACTCAAATAAGTTGCAGTGCAAATCTTTGCATTCACATTATTGAAATCATTGTATATATTTTTTTCCTGGTTTTGCTTACTTCGTGTATAAGTCTTTCTATGTGAAACCAATTTCATATTGTAAGATATTAAAGAAATTGTTTCCCTCTCCTGCGAATGTTCATTACCAACAAGAATTACACAGTTCTTTGTCTTAGGAACAAGTTACAGGGTAACAGATCTCTTAAGACTGTTGTAGAAGTAGTACAAGCAGTCTTCCTACTTTCCTCAGCCTTGAATGTAAGAAGGGAATTTTAGATCCGTTTGTATTTGTTGCTTAAGCTATATCTAATTAATTATTTCCAAAGGCTATGTATTTCTGTGTTAAAATCTCCTAGATAGAATAGGAATATTCCCCAAAGTTAACTGTAATAAGATTTGTTTCAATAAAAAACACTACTTTATCAAACTAAAATTTAATAACTTTATTATGTATTATACCTCACTAAGTAACTCTGTGTTTGTTTGTTCTAGGTTGGAGATAGAGATGATTCAAATCTTTATATAAGTATGAAGCTAAAAGCTGCTGAGGAGGTAAATCTAAACTGGCACTGCTAATCTAAACTAGCACAATGATCCCATCACCACTTCTCTCCCCCAATTGAAATTCTCATATCTTTATCCTAATTTGATTTATATTATAAATAAGTGACTTCTAACTAGAGCCTTTGTCTTTTATTTACTTGCTTTTCTTCTTAAACAGAAAGCTAGAATGGCAAAATTAAAGAAGCACAACAAATCTGAAATGTTGTGGAGAAATAAATAAATGGGTAATTTTATGGCAGTGGTTCTCAAACTTTTTGGTTTCATGACCTTTTTACACTCTTAAAAATTATCAAGGACCCCGCCCAAAGAGCTTGTGAACTGTTGTTGACCTATCATTGTTTTCCTATCATTGTTGACCATATTAGAAATTAAAAGTATTAGTATTATTATGAAAATAGTTTTGACTGTGTGGACTCTTTGAAAGGGCTGGGGACTCCCTCCCAGGGATGGAGCCATCATTCTGACAATCATTAGAATGCTTCAGTCATCATTACCCAAGAAATACCTCTATTTTTCAGTCCTTCCACTTCTAGGTAGTTAGATCATGAAACGTGTTTTACATTTTCATTCTTACAGATTGGAATCAGAGCCACTCATATTAAACTACCAAGAACCTCAACCGAGGCAGAGGTAAGCTGTTGGGCTCATGTGGAGCAAAACTTATGATTTATTGACATTTTTAGGGGTGTGTGTGTGTGTGTGTGTGTGTGTGTGTGTGTAAGGACCCAGAATAAATGGTGTAGTCCTGTGATGTAGGTGCTTCAACACTGAACACATATCTGTTAAGTATCTGCTACATTTAGAATATTGTGCTCAGAACTGAGGGTAATACAAAAAATAGATCCCTGCCCTCACAGAGCATATAGTCTAGGAGGTACCTATAACAGACACAGCACATAAAATAATTCAGATACATAAAAAGAGAAGAACTTAGTTCTACAAGAGAGGCTACATATAAAGTTATATAAAAAGTTTAACATCGAGGAATCTCAGAAGTCAAGTAACTGGCTGGGAAAATGCCCAGAAAAGGGAAGAAAAATAAGACCATAGAAAGCTACTTTCTTGGGGAACTGATGTTCCCGCCTTTCATTTCTGATGAGGAGGAACAATGCTTACCATCAGGGAAAGACAGAAGTCAAGGACTCTGTACCCCAAACATCCGAAATAGATATCCAATGGGCTCAGGCCATGGAAGAGCTCAAAAAGGATTTTGAAAATCAAGTGAGACAGGTGGAGGAAAAACTGGGAAGAGAAATGAGAGAGATGCAAGAAAAGCATGAAAAACAGATCATTGCCTTGCTAAAGGAGACCCAAAAAAATGCTGAAGAAAATAACACCTTGAAAAATAGGCTAACTCAATTGGCAAAAGAGGTTCAAAAAGCCAATGAGGAGAAGAATGCTTTCAAAAGCAGAATTAGCCAAATGGAAAAAGAGGTTCAAAAGCTCACTGAAGAAAACAGTTCTCTCAAGATTAGAATGGAACAGATGGAGGCTAATGACTTTATGAGAAACCAAGAGATCACCAAACAAAACCTAAAGAATGAAAAAATGGAAGAGAATGTGAAATATCTCATGGGAAAAACAACTGACCTGGAAAATAGATCCAGGAGAGACAATATAAAAATTATGGGACTACCTGAAAGCCATGATCAAAAAAAAAACCTAGACATCATCTTTCATGAAATGATCAAGGAAAACTGCCCTGGGATTCTAGAACCAGAGGGCAAAATAAGTATTGAAGGAATCCATCGATCACCACCTGAAAGAGATCCAAAAAGAGAAACTCCTAGGAACATTGTGGCCAAATTCCAGAATTCCCAGATCAAAGAGAAAATATTGCAAGCAGCTAGAAAGAAACAATTCCAGTATTGTGGAAATACAATCAGGATAACACAAGATCTAGCAGCTTCTACATTAAGGGATTGAAGGGCGTGGAATAGGATATTCCAGAAGTCAAAGGAACTAGGACTCAAACCAAGAATCACCTACCCAGCAAAACTGAGTATAATACTTCAGGGGAAAATATGGTCTTTCAATGAAACAGAGGACTTTCAAGCATTCTTGATGAAAAGACCAGAGGTGAAAAGAAAATTTGACTTTCAAACATAAGAATGAGAAGAAGCATGAAAAAGTAAACAGCAAAGAGAAGTCATAAGGGACTTACCAAAGGTGAACTGTTTATATTCCTACATAGAAAGATAATATTTGTAACTCTTAAAACTTTTCAGAATCTGGGTAGTTGGTGGGACTACACACACACACACACACACACACACACACACACACACAGCACAGAGCACAGAGTGAATTGAATAGGATGGGATCATATCTTAAAAGAAATTAATGTAAACAGTGAGAGAGAAATGTAGTGGGAGGAGAGAGGGTGAAATGGAATGGGGTAAATTATATCTCATTCAAGAGGCAAGCAGGAGACTTTTTAGTGGAGGGAAAAAGAGGAGAGCTGAGAAAAAAAACATGAAGTTTACCCTCATCACATTCTACTAAAGGAGGGAATAAAATGCACACTCATTTTGGTATGAAAACCTATCTTACAATACAGGAAAGTGGGGGAGAAGGAGATAAGCAGGGTGTGGGGGGATGATGGAAGGGAGGGCAATGGGAGGAGGGAGCAATTTGAAGTCAACACTCGGGGAGGGACAGGATCAAAAGACAGAATAGAAACAATAGGGGGCAGGATAGGATGGAGGGAAATACAGTTAGTCTTACACAACATGACTATTATGGAAGTCATTTGCAAAACTACACAGATATGGCCTATATTGAATTTCCTGCCTTCCCAAAGGGAATGGGTGGGGAGGGAGGGATGGGGAGAATTTGAAACTCAAAATTTTAGGAACAACTGTTGAGTATTGTTCTTGCTACTAGGAAATAAGAAATACAGTTCATGGGGAATAGAAAGTCATGTGGCCCTACAGGACAAAAGAGAAGATGGGGACAGGAGAAGGGAGGGATGACAGAAGAGAGGGCAGACTGGTGATAGGGAAAATTAGAATGTTCAGTGTATTGGGGTGGAGGGAGGGGATAAGTGGGGAGAAAATTTGGAACCCAAAGTCTTGTGAAAATGAACGTAAAAAGTTAAATAAATTTATATTAAAAAAAAAAAAGTTTAACATCTATATTGAATCCATTGTTTCTCATAAATATCCTCTCCTTTTTCCCCTCTCTCATTCATTCCCAACACAAGTGTCAAAATTACCTTCCTGAAACACAGGTCACTCCCCTACTCAACAAACGAATGAAATACGAACTCTTCTGTCTGGAATTTAAAGCCCTTTACAATCAGACCTTAGCTAACTTTTCCAGACTGATTTGCTGTTTCTCCCATCTTCTAGTCTACATTCTAGCCAGACCAGCCTACTTTCCTGTTCCTCATACATGACATGCCATCTCATCTCCTTATCTTTGCATAGGTTGACCCCTCATGCTTGAATCCATTTCTTCCTCAACTCACCACTACTTTTTGAATCCCTAGTTTCCTTTAAAATTTGATGCAAATACCATTCCCTACATGCAGCCTGTTCTGATTATCCTGGCTGCTAGTTACTCCTACGCCCCCCACCCTCCCCCAAAAAAGTGATCTTGTATCTGTTTTATGTACTTATGTGTATAATTTGTGTCCTCTAATCAGCATTGGTAGTAGCTTCTTCACTGAGAATGCCTTGCAGCTATTAAATCACAGATCCAGACCATTTCCCCAGAGAGAATCCCATGCCCTTTTTTTAACTACTATCTCAACATTCCTCTCTAGTATCAGAAATATTATTGGGAGGTGTTTTGATATAACAGAAAAGTTAATGCAAGATCTCTGTGGTAGTGGGTTTTTTCTTTGAACTCTCTGAAATAAAACTCTTGAAGGGGAAATGAGACTGGTTATGTTTTGCCTTACAATAGTTTCCATTCCTACCCTCTACCTTCTTTAACTTATCAATTTGTTTTTAGGTTTTAAAGTGCATCACATCTTTGAATGAAGACCCTACTATACATGGGCTCCTGGTCCAGTTACCTTTAGATGCAGAAAAAAACATTAACACTGAGCTGGTGACAAATACTATTGCTCCCGAAAAGGATGTGGATGGGTATGTTTGACTTTTGAGTCACTTCATTTTAAAGCTGTTATATCTTTAGAATGTGTATTGGTAGCTCAGCAAAACTCCATACCACTGCTTAGAAGTTTTCAATGCTCTTAATTGCTTTGTTCTTATTCTACCTTTAATGTTTCAGATTGACTAGCATCAGTGCTGGAAAGCTTGCTAGAGGTGATCTAGAAGGTTGTTTCATTCCCTGCACACCTAAAGGATGCTTGGAACTTATCAAAAGGACAGGTAAGGTTATATTTTCAGAGCCTCCTTTTTTTTTAAGGTCTTCTTTTAATGAAGAATACTTTCTTTTAGACTTTCTACATTATGGATGGTCCATTTTCCCCCATAGTATTATACTTTATTTAGCCAAATGTTTCATTCTTGATTGAAAGCCTTTGTCTTTTGTATTTTGGAATATCATTCTAAATTCACTTCTTCTTTAAACTGGCTGGTGCCAAATCTAGTATGATCCTGACTGTGACTCCTTGGTATTTGAACTCTGTTTTTTAACTGCTTGATTTTTTTCGTTTTTCTTTTTCCAGGAAACATTGGGCTTAGGGCTGTTGCATTCACAGGGGTTTCTTTTAGGAAGTAATTGGTAGATTCTTTCTCTTTTTACTTTGCTCTCTGCTTCTAAGCATTCTGGGCAATTTTCATTTATAATTTCTTGATATATGGTAGCCAGACTTGGGGGAGTGTCATGATTTTTCAGAAAGTTTGATAATTTTAGATGAACTCTCTTTGGTCTATTTTCCTGGTCAGTTGTTATGTTCTGTTTTTACTTTTTTTGTTTGGCTTGGGTTTTTTTTTCATTTTGTGGTTTTGTTTTAATTGTTCTTCTTTTGTTGAGTCATTTCTAATCTTCATGGTATACAATTCTTGGTTGGCAACTGGGAAGGACCAGATTTAGAGAAAATGGGGTGACTGCTCTCTTGACCTGTCCCAGCTGGTCAAGATTCCTACAGGATTTTGTCAGTCCCTCTGTGCACTCATAGGACTGGTGCCGGACTCAATGTGTTGATTTATTTCATCAGATAACAAGACATTTTTAGTTTAGGCATAATGTTTTGTGGGGGATCTGGGCTCCTATGGGTCACCCCATTTTCTAGGATCTTGGCTTCCTCCTATGCAAAATGAAGGTGTTTTACTAGATATAAGATCCCTTCCAGCTCTAAATCTGGTCTCAGGACCTTTCTCATTTTCCAGCCATAGCCTCTACCCCAGCCTCCAGCTTCAAGGGAAATGTGGGCAAGGAGAACTCTTAACACTCTTCTAGTATATCATTTTTCTTGAACTGAAGGAAAATAGAACTATTTACTTATTAATTTAATCTCCCTCTTTTCTCTGCTCCCTGTCCTCCTTTCCACCCCCCCTGCTTTGCTGCTTATAAATTTTGTTTCTTGTAATTTAATCTGGTACCCTCTTCCATATTGCTGTTTAGCTGTATGTCAGGTTTTTTTTTTCTATGTGTGTGTGGGTTTTCTTCCCACTCCGCTATGACTCAGTGAATGAATTTTGCTTAAACTGCTTTCAGAAAACCCACAGCAAAAAGGAGCACATGTCCAAGCCTTAATTTGTTACTCAAACTTAAAAGCAGAGAAATTCTGCCCAAGAATGAAGGGAGGTGAAGAAATTTAAAAAGTTTCTGACTTTTGATAGAAGCCAATACCTGCATACTTATTCCCTCGACCCCAGTAAAATATAGGTAGCATCATGAACAAAAATTCCTCCTGCCTCTGTGTTTGAGATCGATTCTGGGGTTTCTTTCAGGAGTACAAATTGCTGGTAGGCATGCTGTGGTGATTGGACGTAGCAAGATTGTTGGTGCGCCAATGCATGACTTGCTTCTGTGGAATAATGCCACAGTGACCACGTGCCATTCGAAGACTATCCAGTTGTCTGAGGAGGTAAGATCTTCAAGGAGTAGTGTATGCCTAAGATTTTTCAGTGTTACCTGACCAAAAGTATGCTACGTTATAAAGGTGCAGGGAATTGGGTGTCACAAAGTAGCACTTGGGGCATTGACAGTCTGTCTTCTGACAATACCGAAATTCTTAGCACAGAACAGGGATATAAATTCTAATGCCTTTGTAATCATAGGCAGATGTCTAAATCAAGATGTGTTCAGCCAGATTTCTGTATTCCTAGTAAGATGAGGCTAAAGCTTCCTTTAATAGAGATGTATCTTATGGAACTGAAGGAGGTAAGTAGTGGAAGTATCTTTACTTGGCATTTTTAGTAATGTCTTTGGCTCATTTTGTAAGACTTTCCTCCTTTCAACCTCTCTCCCCAAATACCCCCAGTTAATTTCTTTCCCAGTGTCCCTACAAAGAACATGGTCACATCCCTATTTTATAGATGAGGAGGTTGTAACCCTTAGAAGCTAAGTGACTTATAAGGCTTGTCTGAGGTAGCTTAAGGGAAAAGACAAGGTTCCTTATGTTATCTTTCCAATCCAATGCCCTTTCAACTTCTAGACTGTGTTTCTAGTATCTATTTCTATTTATTGCTATGATTGTTTTTGGGTTCCCCCCTTTTTTTGACAGGTAAATAAAGCTGATATCCTTGTGGTTGCAACTGGACAACCTGAAATGGTGAGAGGAGAATGGATTAAACCTGGAGCTGTAGTAATAGACTGTGGAATCAACTATGTTCCAGGTTGGTGCTCCACTTTTTATTTTTGGAAGTTGGGGAGGGTAAAGGAAGATCCTTTGACTTGTTGGAAATAAGCCAGGAACACACATGTTGAATGGAATGGTGATAAGTGAACTATTCTAGAATTTGTGCCATTTATGGACCTTATTATAATGGGGAATGGGAGGAGGGGGTAGAGATGTGATTTTTTTAGATGACATTGATGAAATCTAGTCTTATTGAATAAATATACAGTGTCTCATCTAGGCTTTGTTTCAAGTCTTAAAATGAGGGAAAATCTTCTTTTCCCCTTCTAGTCTTAAATATGAGGTACAGTTATTAAATTGCTAGGAAAATTAGTCACTGTCAAGTTTTCACCATATTTAATCTCCCTCCCACTCTCTCACCATGCTTTTAAGCAGTAACTCATAATTGATAGCTCGTTTTTCCTGCAGTGCAATTATCTAATGGATTATAAAGAAATTGCTCTCCTGCAACTCATCACTTTCACTGCTTCCTGATGACATGGGAGTTTCTTCTATTTAAGAGCTTAAGTCCTCCACATAACAAGATTTCAGTCTTTGCCATTCTTCACCCTTATCTTTTGTGAGATGCAGAAAGATGGAATAAAAAAGTTAATAGATGATGCCCATTTATTCTTGTAGGTTATCGTGAATGTTTATTTGAACTTGCAGATTTACCAGCCTCCCCTACAATCTGCCTTTCTCAGAAAGTAAATATGAACAAAACAAAAACAGTTCTTTCTTACTGTTGTTTGTCTGTAAATTGTTATTGTTAGATCAGAATATATAAACACATGGTTGCCTGCAGAAAAACAAGACAGTAATAGTAGAGTGAGTGAATGAATCCAGAGGCTAAATAACATCATCCTACCAAAAACTCAAGGGACCTGTGCCATTTAAAAGAAAAGGTTAGTGAGAAAAACGGAGACTGTACCATATAAGGATCATCTGATGGAACCAAGAATGTGCATTCTGTAGAAGAGAAGACTTAAAGGGAACATGATAGCAGTTTCCAATTATTTGCAGCCCTGTCATGTGGAAGAGGGTTTAGAGTTCCTATGTTACCTGTAATAAGCCAAACTGGGTGCCAGAGGTAGAAGTTTCAGGAAGGCAAGTTTCAGTTCCATGTAGAAAAATACTTCCTTACAACTTGTACTGTCTCATAGTGGAAGGGGCAGTAGTCTCCTTGCCAGGAGGTGGTGAGTTTCACCTCATTGGCTGGAAGTCCTTAAGCAGAGGCTGAAGGATTTTTTGTTGGGGCTGTTTCAAAAGGGATTCTTAGACATCCTGTAGAGGTTGGATTAGATGGCCTCTAAGGATCTCTCCAAATTTTAGAGGCTGAAATTCCATGAAAGCTTTCACATTTTCACATTGAAAAAATGGCCAGGCTGATAGTCATACCTTTCCTAAGGCATACTCACAGCTCAGACAGAGAGATAAAATTATGAGGAAAACAGGAAAGCAGTCTGTAACCCACCATGTTATTAGCCTAAATCTGAGAGTATGGAAAAAGAAAAGTTTGAAGTGAATCCAAAAACCAAGCTGCAGACATAAGTTGACTGTAGTTACAGATGCATTAAATAGAAGTGGTATCTGACTGAGCCTTTTAGGTTATGAGATCCAGGAGTAAGTGTTCTTTCCGAATTTGCTGCTCAAAAACAAACAAAACTCACTATCTAAAGCTTTCACAGAGGTTCTGGCTGTTCTGGAGGTAGATAAAGCAACAGCATCTTTTATATTTGCATAGCGTCTTATCCTTTTCAAAGCACTTATATTTACATAATTTTGGTAGGGGAGGTGGCATTTCCCAGCACTGCAGAGGAGGAGGCTATAAAGGCAGAGCTTGGAATAGGACCCATGTCTGGTTGACTCCTACTTCAGTGCTCTTCCCAATATAGTGTTCCTCATCCCTAGAGTAATGAAAGCAGAGAAAAGTGGTGACCAAAACAGGGTTACATGCAGATGTTGAAAGGCCCTGCTTACAATGGAATTCCAGATTCTGGCTCTGAACTTTGGAGCTGCAAAGTCTAGACCTCTTTCTCCTTTCCTAGGAGAAGCAGTGAAACTGAGTGTGGGAGGTGCTTTGTGTGAGGGAGTGTATGGTGTATCCTTTGCTTTTGTTCTTCCAAATAACTATTCTTTGCTGGTAAGATTTGTAGTTGTTCTTGGCATCCTTTTGAGGGAAGTGTAATTACATTCTTTGCCTTTTGCATACATTTATGGAGCTGCTCATCTTTGGAATTGGATGTTGGATTGTTCTTCAACTCACGCAGGGAGCTTAACAGAATGCTGACAGTTGCTGTAGAAACGGGATCTGGCAGCTGTGACAGGGTTCAGGCTTTGTGCACCTAAAAACTCCCTTTTGTAGGTCTTGGTAAATTAACATTTTAAGAAGGGTTCATTATGGAACTGTTAATTGGCATAACGAATAAAGAGTAGCTTCAGTTTTCTTCAGTGCCTAGTATCAAGCAAAAGGATTTTGCTGTTGGTTTGTCAAAGCCTAAGCATTTTGTTAAGATTTTCCATTTTTTCATATGTTCATTTTAATAATTTAGCAACTGCCATTTAACCTATTCTTTTTGAAGTTGGAAAATAGCTATAACGTACTACAGCCATAGCACATTTTATTTTTTTTAATTTAAATTTTCCTGTTATATGTAAAAACAATTTTTAACATTTGTTTTTAAAACTTTTGAGGTCCAAATTCTCTCCCTTCATTGAGAAAGCAAACAATTTGGTATGTTATACATATATAGTCATGCAAAACATATCCATATTAGTCATATTGTGAAAGAAAACAGACAAAATCCTCAAGAAAAAATATGTATTCAAACACCATCAGTTCGTTCTCTGGGTAGATAACATTTTTCATCATAAGTCCTTCATGGTTGGATTGTTGTATTGCTGAGAATATCTCAGTCATTCACGGCTGATCATCTTACAGTGTGGCTTGTTCTTTGTACATAGTACATAGGATATTGCACTTTGGATTATCCCATGCAATTATTTCTAGGTTTTTCTGAGAGCACCCTGCTCATCATTTCGTATGGTATAGTAGTATTCCATCAAAATCACATTCCACAGTTTGTTCTGCTATTCCCCATTTGATGGGCATTCCCTTAATTTCTAATTTTTGCCCCCAGAAAAGAGCTGTTATAAATATTTTTGTACATATAAGTCCTTTTCCTTGGTTTTGATCTCTTTTAGGATACAGACCTAGTAATGGTATTGCTAGGTTAGAGGGTATGCATGGTTTTATAGCTCATTGGGCATAGTTCCAAATTGTGCTACAGAATGGTTCAGTCAGTTCACAGCTCCACCAATATTCATTAATGTCTCAGTTTTTCACATCCCCCCCAACATTTGTCATTGACCTTTTCTATCCTATTAGCCAGTCTAACAGGTGAGAGGTAGTACTTCAGAATTGTTTTAATTTGCATTTCTCTAATCGATGGTGAGATAGAGTATTTTTTCATATGGCTAGAGATTGCTTTGATTATTTCATCTGAAAACTAATCATGTCTTTTGATCATTTATCAGTTTGGTAATGGCTCTTATTTTTAAAATTTTGTTCTCTATATGTTAGAGAAATAAGGCCTTTATCAGAGAAATTTTCTTCAAAATTTTTTCACAGTTACTATTGCTAACTATATTTCCCTCCTTCTTATTCCTCTCTTCCTCCCACTCCCCACTCCCTTTTATTCTGTTCTCTCTCTCCTTTCACTCTGTCCCTCTTCAAAAGTATTTTGCTTGAAACAGAGAACACTGTACACAATAACAACCACTGCGTGCAATGACTGACTGTGATAGACTTAGCCTTTCTCAGCAATTCAAGGTCCTAAAACAGTTCCAAAGACCTCATGATGGGAAAATGCCATCCACATCCAGAAAAGAAACTGGAGTCTGAGTGCGGAGTGGAACTGACTTTCTTTTGTTTATCTTTCTCATGGTTCCTCCCATTCATTCTAATTCTTCTGTACAACATGACTAATGTGAAAATATGTTTAATAGGAATGTGTATGTAGAGCCTATATCAGATTGCATGCTGTCTTGGGGAAGGAAGAGGAGGGGCGGCGAATCTGAAAGTTATGGAAGTAAATGTTGAAAACTAAAAATAAATTAACTTAAAAAAAAGTATTTTGCTTCTCTGACTAGCCCTTCCACAGTCTTCCCTTCCTTCTATCACAAATCCCCAACTTCCCTTACCCCTTTCCCCTCCTACTTTACTGTAGGGTGAGATAGATTTTTATTTCCTCTTTGAACCAGTTTTAATGAGAGTAAAAGTTTCTTTACTCATCCTCAACTCTCCCCTCTTCCCATCCACTGTAAAAGTTTTTTCTGGCTTTTTTTATGTGAGATAATTTACCCCTATTCTACCTTTCCCTTTGTCTTTCTCCTAGTATATTCCTCTCTCACTCTTAAATTTTATTTTTTTAGACATCATCCCTTCATATTCAACTCACACCTATGCCCTCATATATACCTCTTCAATCTGCCCTAATAATGAGAAAGGTCTTATGAGTTACAAATATTATCTTCCCATGTAGGAATGTAATCAGTTTAGCTTTATTAAGTTCCTTATGATTTCTCTTTCCTGTTTACCTTTGTATGCTTCTCTTGAGTCTTGTATTTAGAAGTCAAATTTTCTATTCAACTGTGGTCTTTTCATCAAGAATGTATAGAAGTCCTTTATTTCATTTAATATCTATTTTTTCCCCTGAAGGATTATACTCAGTTTTACTGAGTAGGTGATTCTTGGTTGTAGTCCTAGCTCCTTTGCTCTCTGGAATATCATATTCCAAGCCCCTTGATCCTTTAATGCAGAAGCTGCTAAATCTTATGTTATCCTGATGGTGGCTCAAATTGTTTCTTTCTGGCTGCTTGCAATATTTTCTCCTTGAGCTGGGAACTCTGAAATTTGGCTATAATATTCCTGGGAATTTTCATTTGGGGATTTCTTTCAGGAGGTAAGTGGTGAACTCTTTCTATTTCTATTTTGCCCTCTGGTTCTAGAATATCAGGACAGTTTTCCATGATCATTTCTTGAAAGATTATGTCTGGGCTTTATTTTTATCATGGTTTTCAGGTGGTACAAACATTTTTAAATTATCTCTCCTGGATCTGTTTTCTAGGTCAGTTGTTTTTTTCAATGAGATATTCCACATTGTCCAAAACTTTTTTATTCTTTTAGTTTTGTTTTATTGATTCTGGCCTTTTTAAGAAGTCCAGAAACTTTTTTTTTTTAATTTTATTTATTTTCACTGTTAATCACTACTATATAACTTAGATTTTTTTTCCTCTCCCTCCCCTCATCTTCTTCCTCCCTCTCTGAGATGGCATACAATTTTATATAGGTTCTATATGTGCATTCCTATTAAATACATTTTTACTATAGTCATGCTGTGTAGAAGAATTAACATGAATGGGAGAAATCATATAACAAACCAAAACGTAATACAAAAGAAAATGATCTGCTACATTCTGTGGTTGAATTCCATAGTTCTTTCTCTGGATGTGGAAGGCATTTTGCCTTAAAAGACCATTGGGGATTTTTTTTAAGTTTTTGCACTGCAATGAAGTTCCAAGTCTACCAGAAAAAACTCACACACTGGTCATTCGTTTGCACAAAGCTCTTCTGGTTCTGCTCCTTTCACTTAGCATATATCATATAAGTCTTTCCAGTAAAGTCTTCGTGTTCATCATTTCTTATAGCACACTAGTATTCCATTACATTCACGTACCATAATTTATTCAACCATTTCCCAATTGATGGGCATTCCCTTGATTTCCAGTTTTTGGCCACCACAAAGAGTGCTGCTATAAATATATTTGTACATGTGGGACCCTTTCCCATTTTTATGATTGATCTCTTAGGTATACAGTCCTAGAAGCGCTATTGCTGGGTCAAAGGGTATGCATATTTTTGTAGCCCTTTGGGTATAGTTCCAAATTGCTCTCCAGAATGGTTGGATCATCTCACAGCTCCCCCAACAATGAATTAGTGTTCCAACTCTCACACATCCTCTCCAACATTTATCATCATCCTGTGTTGTCATGTTAGCCAGTCTGATAGGCTCAGAGTTGTTTTGATTCGCATCTAATCAATAGTGATTTAGAGCATTTTTTCATATGACTATGATATCTTTTGAGTTCTTTCTCGGAATTTGAATTCTTTCTCGGAAAACTGCCTATTCATTTCCTTTGACCATTTATCAATTGGGGAATGACTTGTATTGTTGTATATTCAACTTAGTTCTCTACATATTCTAGAAATGAGGACTTTATCACAGACACTAGCTGCAAAAATTCTTTCCCAGTTTTCTGCCTCCCTGCGAATCTTGGTTGCATTGGGTTTGGTTGTGCAAAAACTTTTCAGTTTAATGTAATCAAAATTACCCATCTTGCACTTCATAATGCTTTCTATCTCTTCTTTAATCAAAAATTCTTCCCTTCTCCATAAATCTGATAAATACACTATTTCTTGCTCCATCAATTCGTCCATAGTATCAATCCTTATACCTACATTGTGTGCCCATTTGGACTTCATTCTCATGTACGATATCAGGCGTTGGTCTATGCCGAGTTTCCGCCACACTGTTACCCAGTTTTCCCAGCAGTTTTTGTCAAACAGTAAGTTCTTATCCCAGAAGCTGGGATCCTTGGATTTATCAAACAGTAGATTACTGTATTCATTGCCCATTGTGTCTTGAGTACCTAGTCTATTCCACTTGTCTACCCTTCGTTTTCTTAGCCAGTGCCAAGTGGTTTTGATAATTGCTGCTTTATAATAGAATTTGAGATCTGGTAGCACTAGGCCACCTTCCCTAGCATTTGTTTTCATTAGTCCCCTTGATGTTCTGGACATTTTGTTCTTCCAGATGAATTTTGATATTATTTTTTCCAGCTCTAGAAAATAATTATCTGATAGTTTGGTATGGCACTAAATAAGTAAATTAAGTTAGGTAGAATTTTCATTTTTATTATATTGACTCAGCCTACCCATGAGCAAATGATGTTTTTCTATTTATTTAGATCTGATTTTATTTGTGCAAAAAGTGCCTTGTAATTGTGTTCATCTAATCCCTGGGTTTATTTTGGCAGGTAAACTCCCAAATATTTTATAGTGTCTACCCTACCTTTAAATGAGATTTCTCTTTCTCTCTCTTGCTGTTGGGTATTGTTACTAATATATAGAAAAGCAGATTTATGCAGGTTTATTTTGTAACCTGCAACTTTGCCTAAGTTGTTTATTATTTCAAGTAGTTTTTTATTTGAATGTCTGGGATTCTCTAAGTATATCATCATATCATCTGCAAAGATTGATAACTTAGTTTCTTCTTTGCCTGTTCTAATTCCTTCAATTCCTTTATCTTCTTTAATTGCTACACCTAACATTTCTAGTATCATATTGAATAATAGTGGTGATAATGGACATCCTTGTTTCACCTCTGATCTTATTGGAAACGTATCTAGCTTATCTCCATTGCATATAGTACTTGCTGAAGGTTTTAGATATATGCTGCTTATTATTTTATGGAAAGTTCTCTTTACTCCTATACTCTCCAGTGTTTTTAATAGGAATGGGTGTTGTTTTTTGTCAAAAACTTTTTCTGCATCTATTGAGATAATCATGTGGTTTCTGTTAGTTTTGTTGTTGATATGATCAATAATGCTAATAGTTTTCCTAATATTGAACCAGCCCTGCATTCCTAGTGTGACTTCTACCTGATGATAATGTATTATTCTAGCAATAAGTTGCTGTATTTTTTTGGCTAAATCTTATTTAAAATTTTTGCCTCCATATTCATTAGAGAAATTAGTCTATAATTTTCTTTCTCTGTTTTGGCTCTTCCTGATTTAGCTATCAAAACCATATTTGTATCATAAAAAAGATTTGGCAGGACTTCTTCTTTGCCAGTGTTCCCAGATAGTCTATATAGTATTGGAATTAACTATTGTTTAAATGTTTGATAGAATTCACTTGTAAATCTATCCAGCCCTGGAGATTTTTTCCTAGGGAGTTCATTGATGGCTTGTTCCATTTCTTTTTCTCAGATGGGGTTGTTTAAGTATTCAACCTCCTCTTCTATTAATTTGGGCAATTTATATTTTTTGAAATACTCGTCCATCTCATTTAGATTGTTGAGTCTATGGGCATAAAGTTGGGCAAAATAATTTCTAATTATTGTTTTAATTTCCTCCTCACTGAAGGTGAGTTCACCCCTTTCATTTTTGATATTTGTAATTCGGTTTTCTTCTTTTAATCAGATTGACCAAAAGGTTTATCAATTTTATTGTTTTTTTTTCATAAAACCAACTGTTAGTTTTATTTATTAGTTTAATAGTTTTCTTAATTTCAATTTTATTAATCTCTCCTTTGGTTTTCAGTATTTCTAATTTGGTATTTACTTGGGGATTTTCAGTTCATTTTTTTTCTAGCTTTTTCAGCTGCATGTCCAATTCACTGACCTCTTCTTTCTCTATTTTATTCATGTAGGCATTCAGATATATAAAACTTCCCCTAAGAACTGCTTTTGCAGTATCCCATGAGATTTGGTAGGTTGTCTCATTATTGTCATTCCCTTGAATGAAGTTGTCGATTGTTCCTATGATTTGTTGTTTAATCCACTCCTTCTTTAGGATTAGATTATTTAGTTTCCAATTAATTTTTGGTTTATCTTTCCATGGCCTTTTATTACATATAATTTTCATTGCGTTATGATGCATTGACTATCTCTGCCTTTCTGCACTGGATTATGCACTTTAGGGGAAGGACAAGGTCAAAGAAGAGAATAGAATAAATGGGGGGTTGGATAGGATGTAGGGAAATATAGTCTTTCACATCATGACTACTATGGAAGTCTTTAGCAAAACTACACATATATAGCCTATATTGAATTGCTTGCCTAGAACATGATCAATTTTTGCATATGTGCCATGTACCACTGAGAAAAAAGTATATTTCTTTCTATTCCCATTCAATTTTCTCCAGAGATCTATCATATCTGCCTTATCCAGAGTTTTATTCACCTCCTTAACTTCTTTCTTGTTTATTTTAAGGTTAGATTTATCAAGTTCAGAGAGGGGGAGGTTGAGGTCCCCCTCTAGTACAGTTTTGCTATTTCTTCCTGCAACTCCCTCAGCCTCTCCTAAGAATTTGAATGCTGTACCACTTGGAGCATACATGTCTAGTAATGATATTGCTTCATTGTCTGTGGTGCATTTTAGCAGGGTAGAGTTTCCTTCCTTATGTCCTTTGATTAGATCTATTTCTGCTTTCGCTTTCTCTGAGATTAGGATTGCTATCTCTGCTTTTCTTATATCAGCTGAAGGCACAATGTATTCTGCTCCAACCTTTCACCTTTACCCTGTGTGTACCCCTCCATTTCAAATGTGTTTCTTATAAATAACATGTTGTTAGATTGTGATTTTTAATCCATTCTGTTATCTGTCTCCATTTTATGGGAGAGTTCATTCCATTTACATTCACAGTAATCTGTATCTTTCCCTCCAACCTCTTTCCCACCATATGTGCTTTTAATTCTCCTGTGCCCCTTCCCCTCCTCAGTAGAGTTTTCACTTTTGACCACCACTTCCTGCAGTCTTCCCTTCCTTCTTTCAGCCCCCTCCCTTTTACTCCCCTTCACCCTTACTACTTCTCACAAAGTCATTAGCTTCCATTTGCTCCATTCTTCTTTCTAAGGAATTAATTTTCTTCAATGAGCTTTTGGACTTCCTTTTCCATTTGGCCAATTATGCTTTTTAAGGCGTTCTTCTCCTGATTGGCTTTTTGGACTTCTTTTACCATTTGTTCTAGTCTGTTTTTTAAGGTGTTATTTTCTTCAAGGGTGTGTGTGTGGGTATGTGGATAGGTGTGGGTGTGTCAGTGTGTGTCCTTTACCAAGCTGCTGACTCATTTTTTCATAATTTTCTTGCATCACTCTCATTTCTTTTTCCAATTTTTCCTCTCTCTTTTACATGATTTTCAAAATCCTTTCTGAGCTTTTTCATAGACTGAGACCAATTCATATTTTTCTTTTATTTTTGATTTATTTTTAATTTTCAACATTAATTACCACAAGATTTTGAGTTCCAAATTTTCTCCCTTCTCCCACACCAAAACACCATGCATTCTGATTACCCCTTTCCCCAATCTACCCTCCCTTCTGTCACACCTCTCCCTTCCCTTATCCTCATCTTCTCTCTTTTCTTGTAGGGCTATATAGATTTCTGTACCCCATTACCTGTATTTCTTATTTCCCAGTTGCATGCAAAAACAGTTTTGAACATTTGTTCCTAAAACTTTGAGTTCGAACTTTTCTCCCTTCCTCCCTCCCCACCTATATCCCCACTGAGAAGGCAAGCAATTCAATATAGGCTGTATATGTGTAGTTTTGCTAAAGACTTCCATTGTAGTCATGATATGAAAGACTATATTTCCCTACATGCTATCCTACCCCCCATTTATTCTATTCTTTTTTGACCTTGTCCTTCCCCTAAAGTGTTTACTTCTAATTACTCCCTCCTCTCATTTGCCCTGCCTTCTATCATCCCCCCCCATTTATCCCCTTCTCCCTTACTTTCTTGTAGTGTAAGATAGATTTTCATACCACGTTGAGTGTACGTTATTCCTTCCTTAATCCAAATGTGATGAGAGTAAGCTTCAGTTTTTCCCTCACCTCCTCCCTTTCCCCCTCCATTGAAAAAGCTTTTTCTTGCCTCTTTTATGAGAGATAATTTGCTCCATTCCATTTATCCCTTTCTCCTACCGATATATTGCTCTCTGACCCTTTAATTTCCCATATACATATATATTTTAGATATCATCCCTTCCTATTCAACTCACCCTGTGCCCTCTGTGTGTGTGTGTGTGTGTGTGTGTGTGTGTGTGTGTGTGTGTGTGTGTGTAATCCCTCCAACTACCCAAATACTGAGAAAAGTTTCAAGAGTTACAAATATGTTCCCATGTAGGAATGTAATCAGTGTAACATTGTTACAGTCCTTATGATTTCCCTTTCCTGTTTACCTTTGTATGCTTCTCTTGAGTCTTTTATTTAAAAGTCACATTTTCTATTCAGCTCTGGTCTTGTCATCAAGAATGCTTGAAAGTCCTCTATTTCATTGAATGACCATTTTTTCCCCTGAAGTATTATACTCAGTTTTGCTGGGTAGGTGATTCTTGGTTTTAGTCCTAGTTCCTTTGACTTCTGGAATATCATATTCCAAGCCCTTTAGTCCCTTAATGTAGAAGCTGCTAGATCTTGTGTTATTTTGATTGTATTTCCACAGTATTCAAATTGTTTCTTTCTGGCTGCTTGCAATATTTTCTCCTTGCCCTGGGAATTATGGAATTTGGCTACAATATTCCTAGGAGTTTGTCTTTTCAGGTCTCTTTCAGGAGGTGATTGGGTAGATTCTTTCAATATTTATTTTACCTTCTGGTTCTAGAATATCAGGGCAGTTTTCCTTGGTAGTTTCATGAGAGATGATGTCTAGGCTCTTTCTCATGAAGTCATTAGGTTCCTTCTGCTCCATTCCAATTTTTAAAGAACTCTTTTCTTCAGGAGCTTTGGAATCTCCTTTTCCATTTGGCTAATTCTGCTTTTTAAGGCATTCTTCTCCTCTTTGGCTTTGTGAACCTCTTTTGCCATTTGAGTTAGTCTATTTTTAAAGTCTATTATCAGCATTTTTTGGGTCTCCTTTAGCAAGGTGTTAACTTGGTTTTCATGATTTTTTTGCATCACTCTCATTTCTCTTCCCAGTTTTTCCTCCACCTTTTTTACTTGCTTTTCAAAATCCTTTTTGAGCTCTTCCATACCCTGAGACCATTGCATATTTATTTCAGAGGTTTTTGGATACAGAAGTGTTGACTTTTATGTCTTCCTCTCATGTGATGCATTGTTCTTCCTCATCGTAAAGGATGTAAAAAAGTACCTGTTCACCAAGAAAGTAACCTTCTATAATCTTATTTTTTTCCTTTTTTGGGCATTTTCTTAGTCAGTTACTTGACTTTTGAGTCCTTTGTCTAGAGGAGGGTGTACTCTAACTGCTTAGAGTTTTCAGTTCCTTGATTGGCACAATCAAGGGAGAGTTTACTCCTCTCTTGGCCTGCACTCTGGTATGGGAGTAACCACAAGCTTTTCTGCCCAGGATCTGGAGTAGAATTCCCTGTCCTGCGCCTCCACCATGCCAGCACTCCTCACCCCAGGACTGCCACTCAAGGTTGAGACCAAGATCAGCAGCTCAATTCCCCCAGTGTCTTTAGACTCAAGGCTCCAAAACTGGATGCTGCTGCTGCAGCCTGGGGCAAGGGCTAGGGCCAGACCCTGCTGCCTTCTCACCTAGGTGAAAACTTTCTCACTGACCTTTGACACTGTGTTTGGTGTTTGTGGGTTGAATAATCTAGGAACAGCAGCTGCTGCCCATCATTCCATGCCCGGAAGCCTACGGTGGTCCTGTCCCTGCTGTGCTGCGTGGCTGTACTGCGCTCCACTCCAAGCCCAGTTCTGGGCTGTCTTGGGCTGGAAATCTCTTTTATTCTATCATTTTGTGGCTTCTGCTGCACTTGAATTTGTTTAGGGTCATTTTTTACAGGTATTTTATGGGCTGTGAGGGGAGAACTTATGCCTTCTGCGGTGCCCCCCCCCCATTCATATTTTTCTTGGAGACTTTGTATGTAGGAGCTTTGATTTTAGTTGTCTTCTTTTGTGTGGTTTTTTCTTCCTTGTCACCATAGTACTTCTATAGTCAGTTTTTTTCTGTTGCTTGTTCATTTTCCCAGCCTATTACTTGACTTCTAACTCTTTGTTAAAGTAGGACTCTGCTTCCAGGGAGGAGGCCACATTGTCCCAGCCTTCAGGGGGTTTGTGCAGCTGTTTTCAGAGACACTTCTAGGAATCTGTAAGTTTTCAGTTCTTCCAAGGTAGTATGATCTAAGGAGAGGTGTTTGCTACTGTCCTGGCCTGTGCTCTGGTCTGTGAGCAACCATGGGAACTCTTTTCTGCCCTGGAACTATGAGGAACACCTCTGTCACCCTCTCTTCTCCACCTCCACCCTCACTCCCACTCCACCCCCTTCCCCCACACTGCTGCTACAAATTCTGCTGTGCTAGTGCTCCTCCTCACTCTGGAACTGCCATCCAGGACTGTGATCCATATCCAAGTATTGATAAAGCAATAAAATCTTGCCTCAGTCCTAGCAAAGACACCTCTGTATTCTTCTGACCAGTTGTTCTACCACCTCACCATCTGTGGGCTGAGAGCTCCAGAAACAGCTGCTGCTGCTGCTGATTCAGTGGTTCCCAAGGCCTGCTTCTGGTTTTCTCTGACTGGGAATATGCTGGCATGGCCTGGTTGTACTGTGTCCTACTCTCATGCAGGTGGAACAGACCTTTCCTGCTGACCTTCCTCTGTCTTTTTCATTTATTGGCAGAGAAGTCTGGAACCCACCACTGCTGCCAGTGATTTCAGTCTACTGAGGCATTCACTGGGTTTGCTGTGACCAGTACTGTGTGCTGGTGCAGTCTATACTGGGCTGCACTCCTCTCTGACCATGCTGCAACAGACCTTTCCTACGAACCTTCCAAGTTGTCTTGGGCTGGAAATTTGTTTGACTCCATCTTTTTGTGGAATTTGTTTAGAAATTTTTTAAAGGTGTTTGGAGGGGTTTAGGGGAGAAGTCAGATGAGTCCAATCATCTCCACCATCTTGGCTCTGCCTTCCTATCCTATTCTTTAAAGAGGAAAAGGGAATTATACTTGGGTAGAACCCAACGTCTTAAACCCATTTAAGTTTCTAGTACAAACTCTCAAATAACTCACTCCATCAGACAGGAAACACAGAGCTAGTAAAATCATTGCATGAAGAGCTGAAAATTCATGAGAATTTGGTCTAGGTATTTTCCTTATCTGTAAGTATTTTTCTGTTTTTAAAAATTATTCTGTAGATAACAGAAAACCTAATGGAAGAAGAGTTGTGGGGGACGTGGCTTATGATGAAGCAAAAGAGAAAGCTTCTTATATCACCCCAGTTCCTGGTGGAGTTGGACCCATGACTGTGGCAATGTTAATGCAGGTATTTCCATTTGCAAAAAAGTAAGAATTAGAAGCATTTTATGTAATAACAATAGTTACAACAGACAGTAGTTGTTTGTCATATCCTTCAGTTTCAGAAGTATTTCAAGAATAGATTTGGAAAAGGTAAATAAATATGTGAGGCTGACAGGAAAGTTTTTATGGAGACAAAGATATACATAAACACAGAACTAATTTTCGTTTCTTAAGGAGTAGAGCAGTGGTATAGATGATCTCTAAAATTATTTACATTTGATTTTGAAATGTTGATTGCTTGCTTTCTCAAAACATATACCAGCCATGAATGGAGGAAGGCAGCCCAAGAGTCTGCTGGCTAGCAGTATTGAAGCAAGCCTGGAATGAAAACTTACTGAAAATGAGGCACAAAGCAAATAATTCTTTATTGTAAGGTGATGGAAAGAGCACTAAATGTAGAGTCAAGAGATTTGTGTTTGTGTTCTTGTCTTGGTTCTTCTACTCACTCACTTTGTGACCTTGGGAAAATCATTTAAGCTGTCTGGGCATCTGTTTCCTAATCTTTAAAATGAAGAAAACTAACTGGAAGGCTTCTAAAATGATATAATTCCAAGAATCTTGGGTTTGTCCACCATAGAATCAAACTAGGTAGGAGAGTGGAGGAGTGTTTTTATAAATCTTGTCTCTTAAAATTAGTTATGGAATAAATGATTTTGGGAGTTGAAGGGGGGCTTCCATTATAGTATACAACTTGTACCTCTTCTTAACCCTCTTCCTACAATAGAAGAGGTTTTTGGTCTTTTTACCAGATCCATGATTTCTTTTGCATAGGGAGCTCCCAGGAAGGTAATTCTCTCTACTGATGAAGTTCTTCAACTTTTTAGTCTTAGAGACCTGCCTGGAGAGCCAACTGAGAAGTTGTTGCTAGCCCATGGTCATGTTGCAAGTCTGTGTCCAGAAGTGAAACTTGAATTCAGCACTTCCTGACTTGCCAGCTGTATCAGCTAAGCCATGACTGCCTCCCTCCCATTCAAAAGTTGACTGCAGCAATAACAATAGCTGACATTTATTTTGTACTTTAACTCTTACAGTGTAGTTTACATATATTATATCATGTAATCATGACAACTCTGTGAGGCAGGCACATGGATACATTAACCTCTTTATACCACTGAAGAAACTTGAGACTCAGAGAGCTTATATTACTAAGTATTGGAAAAAAGATTCAGACTTAGGCCTTATTACACCTGGCTGCATTTTTTTTAAGGAGGCACGGTACCTTCCTAGAAATTACCTTGTTCTGTCTTTCTATGGAAAGCTGTACTACAGATGAGGAACCTAAGGAAAAGAAGCCCAGTAACTTACCCCAGGACCCAGTAAATAACAGTATTATAACTCAGATCTCATAACACTTACTTAGCACACTGTTTTTTCTAAATGGCTACTTGTTTGGGTTTTTTTTAAGCTACTTGTTCTTGCTTTTTCACACATCCAGAATGTCCCAAAGTATCAGTGCAATTTTAAGCTTAATCACTTAAAGAATATACAGGAATAGCCAATAGTTCATAAGAATAGATAGTGATAAAAGAAGATTACCATGCAACAGTTTGAATATCTTTAAATGAAGCAGCATAATGTAGTGAAGAACGAGGAGTCAGGAGATATCGTTTCAAATTCCACCTCTTGACAGTTTATAGCTGTGTGACTGTGATCAACCTCTATGAGCCTCAGTTTCCTCAACTGTATAATGGGGATTATTACCTATCTTTCAGTGTTATTATGAGGGGCAAAATGAGATATTTTTGTTTCATTACTACACTAGATCTACGATCTACTTTCCTGTGGGCGTTATTTCTGACAGTGCATATCACAGCCCATCCTTGCCGCCCCAACTTGTTCAGTTCATACCTTTGTACTTTCAGAAATTTGCCTTTGGAGGCCTACTTGTTTTATGATAATTGATATAAAAAGTACAAATAATTATTAAAAACTGTATATGTCAGCTATCATTATTATTATTATTATTACTCCAAGTTTTCTTTCAAAATTTTTGAGTGTCATTTGCTTTTAATTTGAGCTTTCCATCATACATGTGGCTATAGTAAGGTATATTAGAAAATAGCCTCCCTTGCTGGTTTAACAGATTGTACTGTTTCATTCCATTGATATCTTTAACTTTATTCTGTAGGACCTTGCTTTGTAAGGTGTGTATCAACGAAAATAGCAATATGTGTAAGTCTTTAAAAAAAATCTGATTGCTTCCACAAAATTATGGCATGTCACATTCAATAGATAAATTTAGGAAAAGGTAGGAGAAAGTTTTTGATCATTTAAAAGAATATTTTTTACAGTTTCTAATACACAAGAGAATAGAAAGAAGTTTAGAAAGAAACATAGACAGTGAGGGTGATGTAAGTAATTTAAATTTAGTATATATTTTAAATTACACACTTTATGCAATAGATCAATCAAAATTCACATACAATCACCTTTTTCTGTTCTTTGTATGTGGAAATGTTCATGTTGTTAGTTTTCTGATTCCTAATTTTAAATATATGTATACCTTCTGAAAGGTATGCCCAAAAAGGGAAAAAAGGAGCAATCAACATTTAAGAAAATCAGATAATCACTTCCTTTTGTAAGGTTGTAATATTCTTTTGTTTATATACGTGTTTTTATTTAGAGCACAGTAGAAAGTGCAAAGCATTTCCTAGAGAAATGTGTACCAGGAAAATGGAATATCCAGTATAACCATCTTAACCTCAAGATTCCTGTTCCAAGGTAATTTTGTTGCTGACATTAGAACCACCTATCGTGAATCATGTAATTACTATATATTTATGGTTATTTCTAGAAGCAGCTTACTTTGGGGGGAACAGTATGTTATTAAATTGACTGAGTGAAGCAACACATAAAATTTTCTCCACATTTCTTTAAAGTGACATTGAAATATCACGGTCTTGCACACCAAAGCCCATTGGTTACCTGGCTAAAGAAATTGGCTTGCTCTCTGAAGAAGTGGAAATGTATGGTCAAACAAAAGCCAAGGTTCTTCTGTCCACCTTAGAACGCCTGAAACACCAGCCTGATGGAAAATATGTGGTGGTAACAGGGTATGTTTTTCTGATGCATGTTACTAAGTTGATTGATAACCTAAAATCTAACCATAAGTGTTTTTCCCTTTTTTTAATTATGAACTTGACAAACATCAACATACATGAGCATTTCATTGACTCCTTTTTTAATAGCATTCTCATTCTTCCCTGCATCTCCCCTACCACTCCTAAATGAAATCCCTTCCATTGTAAGGAAATAGTATGAGCAAAAGAAAATTGCATGTCAATCATATCTGAAAATAGACGCTTCATTCTATACCCACAATCCATTACTTCTTTGCCGAAAGTTAAGCCTGTTTGATAATCAGTCTTTTGGAGTTATGATTGGTTTTTACATTTTGCAGAGTCCCTTTACATTGTCACAGTCATTGTCAAAATTGTTCTGGTTCTGCTCACTGCACTTTGCATTAGTTCATACAAACCTTCCCAGGTTTCTCTTAACATTTTTAACAACTTGTCATTTTTAACAACTCAATAATATTCTGTTACACTCATACATAAGAATCTGTACAACTCTCAATTGACAGGTTCCAACTTTGTTTTCAAAGTGATGCTCTAAATATTTTTTTTTTATTTGTAGACAGAACTCTTTTTCCTCCATCTTTGATCTCTTTAGGGTATGTTTCAGATAGTGTTATCACTGTGTCAAAGGATCTGCACAGTTTCTAGTGAGATTTGGGATTTTAGAGCTAATGAGACTAGTCCTTTTACCATTTCTAGTGCAGTACAGATTTCCTAGCATTTGTGACATGGAGGAAGTGATAGTTTATTTTTCAAGTTAATTCACTTACCCTCATTTTACAGATAATGAACTGTCTCTAAAGAGAAGTGATTTGTAGGGTTGGGACTAGAGGGCAGGTCTTTGAACTTCAGTTCAATGCTTTTTTCATTATATTGTAGTAAGAGAAACATACAGGTTAAGTGTAAAAATGGTGATCTTTTTCTAATTTCAGGCTCATCCAGTTTCCTGGACTAACAAGTAGACAGATGACCACAGTCTTTATTACCCTCAAATATTGCAGTGGCTTCTAGCAAAGGGTGGAAACAAAGGAGGACATTAATTTAGTTTCATAGTTTTAGGAAATTTATCATATCCCCTAAAACTCATGGAAATGATGCCATTTCAGGCATTTCTCAGATTTTTTTTAAAAATGGTAGAATTACTTCATATAAGTGTGGGATAGAACTTCTGGCATGAGGTAGGATCTTTGTGTCACTCACTGAGTGACCTTTTATTCCAGTTTTAAGACGTACTAGGTAGTTGTCTCTGTTGTTCCAAAACATTATTAAAATTTCAGTAAAAGATTAAATGAAATCCAAGTACTGTAAATAAGTTTTTATTTTTTTTGCTCTTCCTTGTTTTTTTTATTTTCATATTAAAGAATAACCCCTACGCCTCTGGGAGAAGGAAAGAGTACAACCACAATAGGGCTGGTTCAAGCTCTGGGAGCACATCTTCACCAGAATGTTTTTGCTTGTGTTCGACAACCATCTCAGGGCCCAACTTTTGGAATAAAAGGTATTCATTGGTCTTGGATCCTATGGTCAGTGAGAACCTTCTCATTTCATTTGGCTGGATTTTTGTTACCTGAAGTAGAAGCCTTAGATTCTGGCTAGGCCAGGTATCTTCTGATGGGTATAGGAGTTCCAATGTAGTGTAGTTCTGTTAACCTGCTCCAGCTGTAGTTTGGTTATGAAGGTTCTTGTCAGATCTGGAACAGGATCAGTCCTGTTCCTCACCTGCCGTTGTAGGAAGTGACAACTTATTGCTGAAAGATAGATGACACTCATTTTATATATGTGTGTCTATAAATAAGTAAAACATTAATGTAGCACTTCTGAAGTGTTACAAAATAACTTTCCTAATTGCACTTTTGTGAGATAGGTTGTATTACTTTCTCCATTTTAGAGATAAGGAAACTGAGATTCAGGAATTTGTCCCTGGTGAGATAGTTAAAAGTATTAGACCAAGCATTTGAACTGTGGTCCCCAGCTCCCAAGTCCATTGATCTTTTCACTACACCCTTCTTAGTTATTGCTTATCTCTAATGAGTGAAAATGAGCTGTAATAAAGATCTGCACCCTTCCCTTAAAAACCTCTCAATATGACTGCCATGTACTCCTAATTATAGTCATAAGAGCAGAAACCTTTCACTTTCAGCTTTTAATTGGCTTCTAATACAACTCTTGTTAATTACTAATATAGTTTCATCTTTGCTTATATTACAGTCTGTTTAATGTAGCAGTTCTTGTTAACACTACTCAGTGCTCTTAGCTTCATCTCTTAAAATTTTTTTTATTAGTTTATTTACTTTGTAATTCTGCCTTTACCTTCAGGGATAACTAGAAAAATGTGGTGTCTTCTTTCTAAGTCTCTGTAGCTTGCACCTTCCTATTTGATTTCTCAGGCCCACTTATCACCTTTTCAGTGATCAATGACTGCCCTAAGTCAGATGTCCCTTCTTCAGCTAAATCTTTAGTATATCACAATAGTTTGCCTTTCTTACTGATCCATTGGTTACAATTGAGAGACCTTTGGGTCCAACCAAAAATACAACAGTAGTGACAGTTCATGAAAGAGTCTTCTAACAACTGACAGCATATTTAGAGAGATGTTTTCTCTGTGTTCCTGTATCCCTTTCTAAGATCATTATGGCACTGGTGATACTATTATTTTTTAAATTTTAATTACTTTGAATGAATGACTTTCCAAATATTTAATATAATTCCCTGCCTCCTTTATATTTTTAAATGAATAGAAACGTAAAAATTTCTTCAGCAAGCAATTAACTCTAACAGTTTAATGATTATTCCCTCCCAATGGAAGGGATCTTCTTCCATTGTCTGTGTCCATTTGTCCTTGTATTTCTGAATGAAGTTTCCTTTTGTGAGTTCTGCTTTCCTTACTGCTAACCAATTCCTTTTTCAGAGGAAAAACCATTGGTTCATTTTCTTGTGGAATTAATTGTTAAATCTAATTGGAGAATGTTAAAACTAAAAGGGACCTTGGAGAACATCTATTCCAAGATACTCATTTTACAGTTGAGGAAACTGGGGACCGAATTGATTAAGGAAGTCTTAACTGAATGCTTGATTTTTTTGATTAGGGCTAATTCAGTGTTTCTCAAAATTGATGCTCTTGGGGAATATATTTCCAATGCTAATATTATTTTTACTTTTTGTAAAGAAAAGGGGTTTTATTTTAATATTTCCTAAAAGGAGAGCAGACATATCTAATCATGAACAGATTTTCATTGCAAAAAATATGTAACAGCTGTCTTAATTGATTATAAGAAGGTTCAATTTCTTCTGATTTTTTTTTAAGAGAAATTTCAGTGTAGCTTCTGAGTAGATAATTTTTTTTTACCTGACTTCTAGGTGGCGCTGCAGGAGGGGGCTATTCTCAGGTTGTTCCAATGGAAGAGGTAATTTTTATTTTTCTCAGTTTTCTAAAAGTGAAACTTTTTTACTTGGCAGGTAATGTCCTTCTGTTAGTATAGAAGCAATTTGCTACTCAGCAAAACATCTTGAAAGGAGACTTTTCTTAATTTGTCAGCAAGTTTCTAAGCTAGTGAATGAACTGGATCATGATATTGGGAAGGAGCTTATAAATATAGGAAGATAAAAGAATTTTAAAATGTGACTCAAGCAAAGAGTTCATAAATATACATGGGTTGTGTTGAAGTATAACTACATAGTGAAATGCTAACAACAGAACTTTATTACTCACCTATTGGACATGAAAAACAGGTACAGTTGAGTTTTTTAAATGGACTTATGGCTTACCCTAACAGCATATTTTTTTTCTGGTTCTGGACCATGTTATTTAGGAAATGTCACATTGACTATGCTGTAGGGAGGGACTGGGAGGGACTTAATTTTTACGTGGGTAGATTATTGAGAGATATATATATATATATATATATATATATATATATATATATTTCATTTTCACAATTTATGTGGAGTATTTTCCCAATAACTATCCTCTGTTAACTATTCTGCTGGCTTTAGCATAGTAGTTGGTTCAATTTCTACATGCTACATATTATAGAAATGCTGGGAAGTTGGAAAACTGATGTGAAGAAAAAATTTTTTTTCTTAGTTCAACCTCCATCTCACTGGTGACATCCATGCCATTACTGCAGCTAATAATTTGGTTGCTGCTGCTATTGATGCCCGCATGTTCCATGAACTGACACAGACAGACAAGGTACGATAGAATATTTGAAAAATAAAACTAAAGATTACCTGAATTTGAAGTATTGTTTATACAGCTTTTGTTAATGATAATAATATGTATAAGAGATGCTTTTGCCTTTAAAAGTCCTAATTTCTTCTTTTCTTCAAGGCTCTCTTTAATCGTTTAGTGCCTTCAGTCAATGGAGTGAGGAAGTTCTCAGATATTCAAGTCCGTAGGCTGAAGGTAAATTTTCATTTTGTTTTGTGATTTGAAGGAAACATATTGGGATAGGAAAAGGAAGTGAAACTTCTAATGACCTGTAGTAAAGTCAGTCATATCACATCTACAACTGAAGTCCTAAAGATCTCATTTTACTTAAATGATGCTGTAAGCAGGGATTGGTATAGAATGTTAATGATTTCAGCCACAGATTACAAGCAGCCAGATCTCAAATGAAACATAACAAGCGGCCAGATCTCAAATGAAACATAGATGATCTATGTACAATCTAACCAAAAGGAGATTATGTATGCTAAGGATAAAAATGCTTTTCCACTTAGAGCACTTTTGACTTTTTTCATTGTTTTCACATCTTTTATTTTGCCTTCACAGCCATCTATTGTAGTAGGTATTGTCCCAGTTTACAAAAGTAGAAACTGAGGCACACAAAAAAATGAGGTGTAATACTTAAGACTATATCATCAGATTGTAATCAGGGCTTACACTTAGGTTTCTTCAACCCTAGACCTGGATTTTTCCCAGTATAAAAGCAGTAAGTAATCTCTGATTCCTCCCACTCAATCACTGCATGCTTTTTGACAGTTCTTAGCATATCTGTCATCTGTGGTCAGAATCATGGATCTAGCTAGAACTGGAAACGATACCAGAGGTTATCAAGTCCAGGCTCTCATTTTACAGATGAAGAGCCTGAGTCCCAGAGACAATACATGTCCTGACTACACATAGGCAACATTAGAGTCATACAAGGTCTTTGAATGAATGCCCCTTTTTAATTGAGGGACTTGATATGGATATTGGTATGTCAGAAGCAAAATTCATTTGTTTTCTGTGTGAGAGACTAAAGATAGGCAAATTTTACTTTTTAGATACTGTGGGCTGAAAAATGAGTGTAATTTTGACTAGAAAGTTTAGTTCGTCTGCCACAGGATTGGAGCAAAGGAGAACAAATTCTTTATGTTTTTCAAAACAAACAGGAAGCCTTTTAGGTCCTTGTAGCTATGGGAAGGTGGCAACAGGTTGTACAATAGTTATATGAAGTCGTTTTGTTGAAATGATCCCTATCCCATTAAAAAACTTGGCAAATTGCTTATCCTTTGAATATGTTTATGTTTGGAGGCTTTGGGTGAGTGGGGTTTGTTGCGCATTTGCAGGCTGGGGAGGAAAGCTGAGCTGTGTTTTCTAGATTTTATTTACTAGATGTTTTAGAAAAGAGTCACAAAGGTATAGGGAAGGGGATGTGTTCTAAGGGAGTGTGTGTGTGTGTGTGTGTGTGTGTGTGTGTGTGTGTGTGTGTGTGTGTGTGTGTATACACCACTCTAATAAGCAAAACTGATCTCCTAGAGTTCAACATAATTCCATGGGCTTTTCTTGAACTGACTTAGAAATATTGCTTCCATCTCTTAACTTTCCTTGGAAAGTATTTATTTTCTAAGGAAGTGAATTTTATATATTTTTTTTCTTCCCACATTTCCAGAGACTAGGAATTGAGAAAGATGACCCTGCCACCTTAACAGATGAAGAAATAAATAGATTTGTGAGATTGGATATCGATCCAGAAACCATAACTTGGCAAAGAGGTATCAGAATGATAAATTAATCTAGTTTGTTTAAGATGTTCCTTTGATCTTTGTGTGAGTGGCAGCCATCGTAAACATTGGTAGGCTCAAGTAGCCTCTAAAGTTATGTGTGGTGTCCTGATTTGACTGGTCCTTGTTAATCAGCTATAATCAAGAAATACTTTGCTTGAGTGGTTGAGTATTCTTAAATTCCAGATGTTCTGTGTGAATTGAATGAGGGTTTCCAGGAGAAATTTCATTTGTGAATATAAGATAATTGTTCAATAATTTGAGTTTTTTAGTTTAAAGTGTTACGGATTGCTGGTATAGTAAAGGTCATTTAGAACAGAAGAGTTGGCAGGATGATGTGAGAAAGCAGAGGTTTTTCTTAGAATTCAAATCTAGTATAAGTGATTTTATTTTAGTTGTAGTCGTAGCTTGCCTAATCATTTTTACCTCATTTTATTCAACTGTATTACCACAATGAGGTAACCTTCAAGTCTCAAATTTCAAGTTCCTCAGTAACTCAGGCAATAAGTGCAAAATATGCCAATTAAGTTACCTAACTTCTCCACATGGTTCTAATCGTTTGTATAACACTGCTGTGACCTAGAATTTTGTTTGGCACATTAGCCAATGTCTTTTTCTTCCACTTTCTCCCCCTTCATGACTCCAAATACCTTTTACATTTACCTAGTGGGGAGATTTTTCTTTTAGTCATGACTTTTTGCAAACTTAAGCCAAAATCATTGACTTTTTGTTGTTATAGTTGGCCCAGTGACTGCTGATGTGTAATGACAGTTAATGTGATTATTTTAATATCAGAAACAACATTGGGTAGTTTTCAACTCTCCACCAGAATAACTTTGAACAGATGGCACAGTGACTTAGCAAAGAATATTCTATGTATACTTTTGAAATTTCATTTCCCATTCACTTTATTTCTCTGCTTTATATGTAATTCATACTTTCTGTCTTAAAGTAGATGTAGAGAAAAGGAAATATTTGAACACATCATAGTGCTTCCCAATCCCATCACTGACTATGTTTAATTAGGCGAAATATTAAAATTTAGAGACACAGATCCCCTTCTTTACTGAAATCTGACCAGATACACTGATAAACCTCATATCTTCAAAGGATATGTTATTCCAGCTATGGTCCTGAGAACTCCTGTTGCCAACACCCTATTCTTTCCAAAATGCATTCATTTTTGCCTGGTTTATGACCTGTTGTAATTTTTCATCATGGTTTTAGAAGCCAATCAACCATTATAGATTGGCAAAATAAATTTTTTACTTTGGAAAAAAGTAAACTAGTCTCAGTTTTGTATTAAATGTGGGCTATATTTGAGGGCATAAGTGAAACCTATTTCCTATGAAATGTTTAATACAAATGACTATTTCTTAGGGGGATCAGGTCTTAATTCTTATGAACTGAATGAAAAATATAGTATGCCACCTTCCTTAGCATTTTGAATTTTGTTACTGTTTAAATATTTATTTCTGATTCCCTATCCCATGTTCTCTTGTGTTCCCAATAGGCCATGGACTGTTGATCTGATATTCATTGTTTGATCATGAAGTTTAAATGGTATCTTAAAGGCTTAATTCATATTTGATTTTTGTGATACTACTTTTTCTGTGTCTTCCCTTACTTTGATAGTGTTAGATACCAACGACAGATTCCTGAGGAAAATCACAATTGGTCAATCACCAACTGAGAAAGGACACACACGAATGGTGACTTTTTTTTATTTTTTTGCTTCAAGTTAAGACACTTGTATGAATTAAGTTCTCCTTCCCTTCCCTTCTGTCCCCTCCCCCGCTTCATACCTACCCCTGTTTTAACAAATGCTTCTTTTGCCTTCTCACTTTTAAAATGAAAGTGAGTAGGTGTGTGTGGAAGAGAGATCTGACAGATTTTGCAATGAATTTCCATTTACCACCTGAAAAGTTTTTCCTAGAATATTTGCATGAAGATGGATAATCTCAAGTGAATATCTTTGCATGTCAATTGGTTGTAACTAACTTTTAAAAATTAGTTGTATATTCCATCAAATTAGAGAGCTTCAGGACTTGTAGATGAGTGAACACTGTCATTCAGTGTAACAGATCTTTATGTGGGTCTATATTATTAGGGAAGCCATAACTTCTCACAGATCACTAGTGTGCTTCACCAAAATTTCTATATATGTATTAGACTTAATACAACCTTTTTAAAGAGCTAAAATAATTAATGACTTTAGGTTTTAATACTCACTTTATTGTAACCCAACAGTCATCTCACTAACATTCCAAATCATGCAGTTGGTTGTGTTTTTTGTTAATGATCTCCTTCTGTTCAATACACTATCTTCATGGTACCATTCTATCAAGAAATTCCCTTTTTTAAGTGCTCATCTAGATAGTACAGTTTCTGTTGCTTGGGCCAGAGAACTGGACAGTTACCTTGGTTTTGCTGTTGCTCTTTACCTTGATATAGTTGTCCTTTTTTTCTAAATCATTATTTCCATCCTCAATAGACTCAATTTGACATCTCTGTGGCTAGTGAAATTATGGCAGTTTTGGCGCTTACCAGTAGTCTAGAAGATATGAGAGAGAGATTGGGCAAGATGGTGGTGGCAAGTAGTAAGAAAGGAGAACCAATCAGTACTGAAGATTTGGTAAGATGCATTTTTAATTCTTGAAGTCCTAAAAGATTTTGTCTCTAATGAATTGATATATTCCATTTGTTGAGAGTATTTAACTTTTTTTTTACAACATAATGTTATCTTGTTTTTATACTGGTTATGACTATGAGATAGATACTATAGGTCATGTTGCTGCAGGTGAAACTACTGGGGCTCAATACAGTCAGGTGACTTGCCTGAGATCATCACTGTAGAAAACCACGGAACCTGGATTCTCTTTCTGGATTTTAGATTCTGTTTCAGCTTTGGTGGGTCCCACTTCATCTGTTACTTTGTTTACTTTCAAGCTGAGACATTCTGACAAATGAAGAAAAAATCTTTGTTGAAAGATAGCTCGCAATTTAACTTAGTCAGAAATGTTGGGGATTTTTTCTTTGCTATTGACATTTTGATAGTAACATTAGCAACCTTGGCATAAATAATTGGTATGAAAATAGATGTACTAGCTGATTATTATTAGCCTCACTTTCTTGAATTCTCAAAATTCTTTCTGTGCTTAACTTTATGCTGGACAGGTGAAAAAGAAAAACTTCTAGATGGTTTAAACCCAAGGTGATAAAAACAATATAGAAACCTAACAGAAATGTTGCTAAATGATTGCAGTGGATTTAGAGAAAATAAAGTTTTTAAAAAGCTTTTACTTTCCCATTTTGACAAAGTATGTTAAAGTAAATTAAAACTAGATTTTTGGAAATATCTTTAAATTGATCCTTTGATATTTTCATTGAATCTGTGATCTTATCAATGGTGGGATTTCCTTCAACAGTACAGCTCGCAGTCATCTCATCCTGGGTGATTCTTGTCCATGTCTCTTCAGTAGGCTGCGGGTCTTCTTTAGATCCCTTGTCATTTACAGCATACCGTCTGTCCTTCTCTTAGTCTTACTGTTTGACCAGCCTCTTCTGTCTCCACATCTTTGTGACAGTCCCCTTTGGAGATACACTTCTTTATTAGTAATTTGCTGCTCTTTGAAGACATACCTATGATTCCATGACTTGTGGGCATGTGATATCTTGGAATATTTCTAGTGTTAATAAGATGGAGCTGTGTTCCATGGTCACATCATTTCTGAAATTTAATCAAGGCCATTCTCTTCCTCTTAATTAAAAAAATCTGGGCCCTCTTCATTTTTGCTTTTCAGGAAGGACACCAGTTCTATGGGCTCTGTCTAGTTATGAACTATTCTAACTTTTCATGGTTGTTCCAGAAACCAATCAGTCTTTACAGATAAATACTTCCTGTTGGAAAAAAAGTAGGCTAATAAATGAGCAAGATGTAGCTATATAGACAGATATGTAGATATAGGCATAAATGAAACTGGACAATACGTGTTCTTCATCCACTGGGGTTTTTTGTCTGGATAGTTAGGCTTTCTCTTTTGAACGATTATGAAATCCCATTTAGGAGCTTCCACAGTGTTTTGAGGTTCCTTGTAGTCACTACCCATAAAGAATCCTTCAGTCTGAACACTGCACTTGATATCCTTAGCACAATTAATCAACAAGTATTTATTAAATGCCTTCTGGGTGTGTTAACAAGTATACATGTAAGTATAGATTATTAAAATAAATATTTATGTTTATAAATAAATACAAAATAGTGTAAAATACAAGGTAGTTTTGGAAAGAAAGCACTAACAGTTGGGAGGATTCAAGAAAATGGTATTTGAGCTTCTTCCTGAAGAAATACTGGGATTCTATGAGGAAGAGTTGAGGAGGGAATACATTCCAGGTCTGAGGAACAGCCAGTGCGAAGAAGTCATAGGTAAGGGACAGAGAGGCCAGTTGGACTGCATCATGAAGTATAGGATGGAGAGTCATATATAGCAGTGATGGATAGATTGGGACTAGGTTATGAAGGGCTTTTAAAAGCTAATTAGAGGAGTTGATATTTTAACCGGGAAGCAATAGGGATCCACTAGGTTTGTTGAGTTAGGAGTATGATATGGTCAGATTAACATTTAGGGAAAGTTACTTTAGCAGCAGTGTGGAGGATGAACTGAAGTGGGGAACAAATTGAGGCAGAGAAACCACTGAGGAAGTTAGTATAGTGACCTAGGTGAGAGGACTAAACTGAATTGATAGCAATGAGGAGAAAGACTTCAACAAGAATTAGGTTCAAGAACCATCAGATTTAGCACTTGAGAGATCGTTGGTAAGTTTAGAATGAGCAGTGCCAGTTGTAGAAACCAGATGGCAAAAGGTAGAGGAGTCTGAGGGGAGGAAGTGGAAATAATAAATGTAGAGCTTTCTCTGGGATTTGGCTGAAAACGGGAGGAGAGATAAAGGACAATAACTTGGAGGAGATGGTAGAATATAGTGGCAGGTTTTTTTAAAGATAAAAAGACTCGGACATGTTTGAAGTCGCTAGGGAGAAATGTGTAAGATTAGGGAGAGGGGGTAATTCAAGTTGAAATCTGCTAAAGGAGATGCCACCAGTGGCTTAGAGATTGGCTTTGGCAAGAAAATGAACTTCAGTACATTTTGTTCTTTTCCAGATGCTTGTCTCTTCTCTTGTCCCCTTCCCCACTCATCCCACCTCCCCTTTAATGTATTTTCTACTTCCTCATGTAGTTCTTCAGTGAATGTGATGTTGAGTCCAAATGCAGTAGCTTCACTGGCATTGAGGAAGAAAAGAGTTTAAAATCTGGGCACATCTTTTCTTTTTTTCCCCCATCTTTGCTAATCTCCTAGTTCCAGCCTTAAGTATTCTTAGGATGATTTGGCAAAATTGGGTCTCTCACAAACTTTCTATAAACTTGTTTTTACTTCTGCTGCGTCTCTTTCTTTTAGGAGATAATACTGCTTATAATCTTCCAGCTCTCCTATCTAGAAGATGTTGCAAAGTAGTATATTATAAACTATTTTATGATCTCTGACCTTGGCTTGGTTAGAAATTCTTTCCTGTAACCATAAAGCTGAAAGATAACTTCTACTTTTCTGATTTTTATGACTGTAATTCACTTGTATAGTTATTTCTTACTCTTGAACACTATTTTCCAACACATTTTCACCCTCTTTCTCTGTACCCACCTTTGCACTGAAATAAATGATTATTAAAGTATATTGTTGATTAATCTGGTGGGTCTAAAAGCAAGTTCTTTTCATGTTGCATTTTGTATTAGAGATATCTTTTGGTTTTACATCACAATCATTAAATTGGATTAAATTCTTCTTATAGTTCCTCCACTTGTTTGGCAGTTACCTTTGTGGTGATTTTACATGTATTTTTTATGGGTGTTACAATCCAAGATACTCTCCAAGAGTGCTTTGACTCTTGGAGAATTCCATGTTATGATGTGGTATCAGAGCAGACATTTAGTAAGGAAAGCAGAAGTTAACTGGCTGTGAGAACAATTCCCATATCTGTAAGTATACTTTTTGGTTACCTTTGCTTCCTGAGGCTCATTTTTCAAGGATAGATGCTTTTCCAAAAGTCTACTTAAATGTTATTTTTGTCTCAGAAGCTTTCTTATTAAAAGAACAGTGGTAACTTCACATATCTAGGTTAACTTTTAAAATGGTGTGATTTACTTGAAATTACTTGCTGAAATTTGTATGTTTTCTGAAAGAGGGGAGTTGCTAAAAATTCATACCATATGTGTGCTTATAGGGAGTGAGCGGTGCTTTGACAGTGCTGATGAAGGATGCAGTCAAGCCCAATCTCATGCAGACACTAGAGGTGAGCCTGGCAGTTTTTAATCACCTGTGGCTTTAGCACAGAATTAAACGTATGTGAAACAGACGTGTATTCTCTAAAGAGAGATTGCTGTAGTGTGTAGCATATTCTCCATCCTACCAATTGATTCATATGTATTTTCTCAAGTTTTTCACAACTCACAAAACAAAAATCAGTTTAGCAAATCTCTATTAAGAACCAGCTCTGTGCTAGACACTGGGAATATGAAGACAAAAATGAAAAAGTCCCCTCCCTCAAGGGGCTTACCTTCTATTGACATCCGACATTTTTTTTTATTAGACATGGAAGTTTAACAGTAAACCTTAGCAGAAAGATAATACTAAATAGCTCCCTTTGAGAGTCAGTTTTTCTTGGTACTCATTTAGAATTAGTTGGGCCCTTGGAGCTCTAAAGAATATCTAGTACAGCCCCTTCTTTTTCTAGATAAGAAAGCAGACCAAGAAAGGTCTTGTGACTTGCCCCTGGTTGCCCAGGGACTAAGTGGCAGAGCAGGGATTTAAACTGGTGTTCTGATGTTCTGTTGTAATCCAGGTTTTCATCTCAAAATTAAGGTTAGAAGTATATCTCATTGCTATCTCTTGATTTCCACAGGGGACCCCAGTGTTTGTTCATGCTGGACCATTCGCCAATATTGCACATGGAAACTCCTCTATCATAGCTGACAGAATTGCACTGAAACTTGTTGGCCCTGAAGGATTTGTAGGTAAGAGTTTGTTTAATGTTCAGAATAGAAAAGGTAAATCACCCTAGCTTTTGAGTTTCTTACAAACTAAGCAACAGTAGAAAAGGGCTAAATTTTCTCTTGCCTTTTTGCAGTGACTGAAGCAGGATTTGGAGCAGATATTGGAATGGAAAAGTTTTTTAACATCAAATGCCGATATTCTGGTCTTCGTCCTCATGTGGTGGTACTTGTTGCCACCATTAGAGCTCTCAAAATGCATGGAGGAGGCCCAACAGTAAGTACTAAGATGCAGTAACATTTATTGTAAATGGATCATTCATTTCATTTAGCAAACACTTAAGTGCTTACTATGTGAAGAGTACTGTGCTAATAAATTAGCTCTAAGCACTGTACTCAACATCATTGTAAGATAAAACAATGAGAGGGCTAATGCCTATCTTTGGTTGGATATTTTCTTAGCAAGCCCTCCCAATGAATAGTTACATGAGAGTAACATAATTAAGTAAATGAAATTGTTTACTCAGGAGCTACTGGGCATTGTGAAACTTTGTGTATGCGTGCATGTGAACACAGGGTGGGGAGCATCTCTATCTCTAATCTGTGCATAAGGGAGCAAATGCAAGAGAAAATAGTACTATGTTAAATGAGACACGGGTTATTTAATTCCAAAGGAATGTTTTCTCTTCAAACTTAATGGTTTGCATAGAAGTGAATGTTATTTTGCACTAAAACTGTTTCTTTAGTGAAGTGGGAGAAATGGGAAAGATGACCAAAAATAAACTGGTCTGGTGTTTAGATCCAGCACAAACAAAACACATAGAAAAACAGCTTTGACCATAAACAGAACCTTGTTTTCAGATTAGTAAAAAGACAGCGGTGACAGAAAAAGATTACCCCTTTCATAGTTCAAAGTTCCTTGTGAACAATTTTTAACCAGAAAATCTCGCTGACTAAAGTTGTATGCCCTCTGAGGTAATTGTGATAAATGTGACAGATCTCTTACCCAATGGTATTTGAGTCTGACTTCCTAGACTGCTCACCTCGCAAAAATTCCTAGGCTCACCTTACTGAATCTAAGCTATGCTCACGCTTAAGACTGTTACAGTAAATCAGACGCCCCTCATTTATGCCCAGACCGTTCTCCTTGATTCCATTTTTTCAATAGCTGATAGGTATCACTAGCAGACCTAAAATCCAGGTGAGGAAGAAGAAATAAGAAGGTTTTAGCAAGAGACAGACAGTCATACTGGGGAATGGCAGAGTAACAGTCACTGAAGACAGCTGTGCTGCAAGTTGCCTACCCCAGCTTAAAGAGAGAGTTCACAGAATTTCAGAGTTGGAAGGGACCTCAGTGATCATATAGCCCCACCCATATGTGAAAGGAGAAGACCCTCTACAATACCGACCAAGTAAGTCATCCAGCCCTGGCTTTCCATCGAAGGAGGAGAATGTTGCTTAAGATAGTTTATTCAGGAAGTTTTTCCATGCATGATCTTATTTCTGCCTTCTGGGACTAAGCAGAAAAATGTTAATCCCTTCAAATACTTGAAAATGGTTAGACTTTGCATTAAAGGGCTTGGTTTTGATTTCTTTTTCTTGCTATTTATTACTTGTATCACCTTGGACAAATTATTTCCCCTCTCAGTGTCTTGGTTTTCTAATCTATAAAATAAGAGAATTAGATTGGGTGATCTGTATGATTGTAAATATATGATTTTTATGTCTTCTCTAAGTTTTTTTTTCATTAATAGGCTAATTATCTGCAGTTCCTTCCACCTTGTATTACATTTCTAGTCCATTTTGTATGTTAGAGTTTAAATTGCTTGATAGTACAACTTATCAAAAAGCTGTGGATTAAGGCTTAAATTTTTTTTTCCTAAGTGCTTCATGCATGGAATTCTATGCACATGTGTGTGTGTGTGCGTGTGCATGCACATGGCATATGTGTCTTGTAGACTGCACGTTTAACTTTTATTCCTCTGGGACTTGTTTTACCTTTAAATCATTCTGAAAATCATTGCGCTTTTTGAATATCTATATGCAAGGTGCCATTCCTACAACTGAATAAAAGTTTCCCTACCTCAAGCTTCTCCTCATTCCAGTCCATCAGTGTCAAATTGATCTTCCAAAAGACTAAGTCTGACCATGTCACCACTCCCACCACACACGCATGCTGGCACGCATACACACACACATACCCCTGGTGGTTCCCTTTCACCTCCAGAATTAAATATAAAATCTTTTTGGCATTATAAGCCCCACATAACCTGGCCCACTCCTACCTTTCTGTTGTTCTTGTTCCTTGCATTCCTCCCTACCATATCCTCTGTATTCCAGTAATGCTGGCCTCTTGGCTGTTCTCACATAAGATACCTCATCTTCTTGGCAGCTAGGTAGAGTACCAGGCTTGGAGGCAGGAAGACTCATCTTCCTGAGTTCACATTTGACTTCAGACACATTAGCTGTGTGACTCTAGGGAATTCACTTAACACTGTTTGCCTCAGTTTCTTCATATGTAAAAACAAGCTGGAGAAGGAAATGGAAATCCTCTCTTATTATCTTTGCCAAAAAAAAAAAAAAAAATTCCAAGTGGGGTCATGAAGCATTTGACATGTCTTCCATGTCTAGAATTTTCTCCTTCCCAAATTCTGCTTTTTGGCTTCCTGGCTTCCTTCAAGTCCTAGAAAAAATCCTACTTCCTACAAGGCTTTATCAGTCCCCCTTAATGCTCATGCTTTCGCTCTATAATTATCTCCAGTTTATCCTGTCTCATTTGCATATTGTCTTCCCCAGTAGACTGTAAACTCCCTGAGGGCAGGGCCTGACTTTTGCCTTCTTTGCATTCCCCTGCACTAGCCCGTGGCTGGTACGTGGTGTAGACTTGATAAGTGCTTGTTGACTTGTTGACTTCAGCAACACATCTTAGGAAACAACCACCAGATAATTCTTTTTATGCACCAAAATGTCGTAAAAACCCAAAGAAAACACAGCAATGGGATCTCGATGCATGTTGATGATAGTGTCAAGAAAATGAACATTTTGATCATTTGGTTTTAGAACCTTAATGAAGGTGCCCTGTAGACAAGATGCCTCCTCACGGATTCTTGCATTTTTTACTTAGGTTTATTCTAAACGCATGCTAATTTCTGGTTTATTTCAGGCAACTGACATGGTTGTGTTAGTCATATAGTATTGTTATAAGTGTCAGGAAATGGCAAGCTACATCCATTTGTTTTTTTCCTGTGTCTTCAGATAACTTAATGTAGTTGGGAAGATGAGGCACATGCTGTTCACAGGGGACAGTTTAAACTCCTTAGCATGGAACTCAAGATCTCTGTGTGCCACTCAGACCCACAACCTCCCTTTCTGAGTATTCTTTCGCTATTCCACTGTAGCCCTCCACTTAAGCCCTTAACTCCAGTAAGGCTAGATCACCCAAACCATGCCTCTGGCTCATGTTATTTTTCCTGCCTTGAATGAGGTCCTCCTTCTCTATCAGTCCAAGTCTCATATGTCTTTCCACTTCTACTTCTTCCATGATGGTTTCCTTAATCTAGTCCATTGGTTTCATCCTTGTGAACATATAGCATGGGTATTCCATCTCTAGTCATATTTTATGATTCTTCATGCAGATATGTTTTTGTCTTCCCAGCTAGACACTTCACAACATAGATCTTACCATGTACTACCTTGTGTTCCCCTGAGGCTCTAGCTTGGAGCCTTAAACATAAGAGGTGCTCAACAAATACCTTTTATTATCCATTTTTGCTTATCGGTACTTATTTCATTACTTTCCTACCCCTGATTTCAATGGCATGTGTGTTCTTGCCATCACTTCTTTTTTCCTTAGATGTTATTTTTGAGTTGATGTGGCTAAAAATTCAGTTCTTCACTGACCAATTCTTGTAATGATTCACCTCTCTGAACATATAGTTGCTGGGTTCATACTACAGTTCAGGGTACTGCCACACCATGGCAGAGGCATATAAGAAAAGTGCCAAATAGGTGAAAGCTGGTAAAATGTTGTGGATTGGGAAATATATGTCTTTGGGAGTAAGGATCTATATTTAAGAGCTAAAATAAAGTCACATATGGAAAATGCTTCAATTTGCTGATGTTTGGTTTCTCTTTCTCCTCTCTTTCCATCCAGGTCACTGCTGGAATACCTCTACCAAAGGATTATACAGAAGAGGTAATCTTAAACCTGAATCCTAGACTCTCTATTTTTTGGAAAGAGCACTGATTTGGAGTCAGATGACTCAGATTCAAACCCTGGCTCTGACACTTACGAGCTGCAAAACTATGGGCATGTTGCTCTGCGTCTCTGCACCTCAGTTTGCCTGTCTCTAAAATGGTCATTGTAATTGTGCCCCCAATCTCACACAGCACATTGCAAGGAAAGACATGAAATGCCATGAAAATGTAAATATTATTATTTTTACTGTTCATCAGTGATTTTAAATGTATGAGTTTACCTGTCATGGTTCTCCATTTGGTGTGTGGGCTGACCCAAAGTGGAGGTCTTTAAAAATGTTAACTCTTAAAAATATAGATATTCTTTTATAGATTTAAATTTATGGGCAACAAGGTGGCACAGTGGGTAGAGTGCTAGGCCTGAGGTCAATTTCAGGTTCAGACATCCACTAGCTGTGTGACTGTGGGCAAAACCACTTACCCCTGTTGGCCTCAATTCTTCAGTGTGTAAAGTAAGCTGAAGAAGGAAGTGGTCAACTACTCCAATGTCTTTGCCAAAAAAACCCAAAATGGGGTAACAGAGTTGGACACTGCTGATATGACTGAACAAGATTTGGACAGAAAACACAGAAACAGACTTTTAAAAAAAAAAATCCATCTCTATTTATGATTTTTCCATTTGTAATAACAAGGAGACTACCCCTCAAAAAAGTTTGTGAAGCACAAGCCTGACTACAGTTTACATATGTGTTAGCCACTTGGCCCTCAAGATTTTTTTTTCCAGATGCAAGTTGGAATGTTGCTTAGAAGTGGTTTGTTTGAGAGGGCAGAGTCAACTGCTGTCACAGATCTTCAGTTGTTTGCATTCTAATGAGTTTTAGCAGTCATCTAGCAAAAATAACATTTTTGCATCCCTATTCCATGTGGAACAATAGAAATAGATCATTGAAAATCTTTTGTAACCTTGGGTCAGTCTTAAAAGCTTAAGTTTGCCTGTTATGGTCATTTTGTAAATTTGAAGTATAGGGTAAAATTATTCCCTCCTACCTCTCCACAGATTTCTTTCCTCAATTAGAATGACCACGCCAGTCACTTCAATTTATGTCTTCATTAGCAAAACTCTACATTTAAGTCTTCATCCTCAGTCAGTCTTGACAAACTAATTGAGTGCTCATATATTTGGGGAAAAAATAATCCAATCAAAATTTTATTTTTTTTCTTCCTTTTAAATTCTTTTCATTAAATATGAAGAACACTCTTCAGAAATGGAACCAAGGTATGGAAAATTTGTCAGATAAATCTAACAGGGGTCAGACTATGCTACTGTCATCCCGGTCACTCTGAGGGACCTATAGTGGACATTCATTTAAAGGTGAAAGTGTATACAATTTCTTCAGGAGCCCAAGTGTGATAACTGCCCTGCTTCTGGTCTAATATATGGATATATGTGTACTCGTATATGTATATCTGTACATATATGTATACCTCTGTGTTATAATAATTATATATCATATAATGTGTATATAAAATATACATGCATGTATATGTATGTATCATATAATGCATTTATAATATACATTTGTGTGTTTATAATATGCATGTAATATTAATGTATACATACATACACATGCATGCACACAGCTAGGTGACACAAAAGATGCTGGGTCTGGGGTTAGAAAGATTCGCTTTCATGAATCATAGCTGGCCTTAGACATTTATTAGCTGTTCACACAGCCTGGACAAGTCATTTATTTAACCCTGTTTGCTGCAGTTTCATCATCTGTAAAATGAGCTAGAGGAATGGCAAACCACTCCAGTATTATTGGCAAGAAAACCTCACATGGAGTCATGAAGAGCTGGACACAACTGAAACAAATGAACAACAAATAAACATGTATGTGTGTATCTAGGTGTTTCAAGGAAGAAAGTTTTGATTTTTCACTTGAATATTATGGACTTATATTTTCATCCCAGAATGCTTGAGGCCAGTTGAAACTAAGAATAAAGACTTTGGTTGTGACTTCAGCTCCACAAAATCATTGTTATTTTCATTGTTGGTCATCAGAACAACTTGCTTTGTTTCTGGAGTGGTACTTGTACAATGAGCCACTTCTGATGAAGGCATTTCTGCTATCTTTATTGTATTTTTATTGCCTTCATAAAATATTTTTCACTCTTAACTTTTACAGAACCTGGAGCTGTTGGAAAAAGGTTTTTGCAACTTGGGCAAACAAATTCAAAATGCCAGGCTATTTGGCGTTCCAGTAGTCGTGGCTGTCAATGCATTCAAGTAAGTGAAAAGAGAAGTTAATGAAGAAAGAGAGTTGCCAGGTGTGGAGGCCCACAACTTGTAATCCCAGTTACCTGGGAGGATGAGACTGATAGATCTCTTGAACTCATGAGTGAATTACAGTAGGCTACGCCAATGTTCCCACTAAGTTTGACATGAATATGGTGAGCCTCTTGGAGTCAGATGCCACTAGGTTACCTAAGGAAGACCAAACTGGAGCAGGTCAGAGCTCCCATGGTGATCAGTAGTGGGACCTGACCTGTGAATAGTCCCTGTACTTCCTGCCTGTTTGACATGGGGAAACTCAGATTTTAAAAACAAACCAAACAAAGTTGCCCTGAAATGTAATTGAGTTATTATGTGACTGTAAAATGGGGCTGATGATAACTTGCATTGTATCTCAGGGTTGTTTCGAGGAAGGTGCTTTGTAAAACTTAAAGTACTATACAAGTGTGAGTTGTTCTTGTTGGGTTAGTTATAAGGCTTTTTAGGGGGTTCTCACTGGCAGTTTTGTTGGATGTGATCTGACTCTCCTAGAAGGACCTGACTACCTTTTTGGGGTACAGATACTCATGTCAGAGCCAGCAGATTAGGTAATGGAACATGCCTTTAGGAAGGTTGATGTATCCTGTCTTGGGTCATATTAGGGTTATCAGAATGTCTTCGCTATAACAGTTTTTTATTTTGCTACAAGGTCACGTATGATATCTTCCCAAAGGAAAGAGAATAGAAGACATGGGTATAGCAATCCTGACCCTAGTATTTAGACAAGAATGAGCAACCTACCTTTAAAGTGTGTAGATTAATTACATCGTCTTACTGTCTGAGTTTTCCTATCACCAGGTTCCAGGGAGGGAGTGATTTGCTTTTTTTTTGTTGGAATTATACAGAACCTTTTCTCTGCAAAGCTGAACTTCTCCCAGTGAATGGAAAAGATGAAGTCTATTGTCTTAGCTGAAGCTCTAAAATAGAATTTAGCTATAAAGTTGTCCCTTTGTATTAGTGATGTGGGGGAAGGAGTGATGCTCCTGTGTTATTAACTAACCATCAGTCTCCAATTCAGTCTTCAAATGAATATTCAAGTGCTGACGCTATTCCTAGTACCAGAGGGCCCTTCCCACACTAGATCTGTTGTAGGATCATACGATTTAGAGTTTGTCATTATATTTCACAAAAGGTATTTGGCTGTTGTCATCTCCAGGTCTGTCATAGGTCTCTACTATATTTAGTAGCAGCTAACCTTTTAATAATTTACATCCAGTAGTCAGTCAACAAGTGTTTATAAAAAGCTTACTGTGGGGTCAGCTAGGTGACACAGTTGATAGAGCACCAACCCTGGAGTCAGAAAGACCTGAGTTCATATCTGGCCTCAGACACTACTGTGTTTGCCCCTGGGCAAGTCACTTAACCCCTATTGCCTCCCCGCAAAAAAGAAAAACTTTCTGTGTGCCAGGAACTATGCCAAGCACTGGGTATACAAATAGAAGTATAAAAAGAAAGACCATCTCTTCCTTCAAGGAGCTTACGTGCTAAAGAATGGGCAGAAGCCTAACCTGCATAAAGACAGCCTTGGTCATATCTTAACATGGTGGCTCTGTGGTAACACTCAGTGCTGTCTCTACAGAACTGACACTGAGGCAGAAGTGGAGTTGGTTGTCCGTCTGGCTAAAGAAGCTGGAGCATTCGATGCTGTGAAGTGCACTCATTGGGCAGAAGGGGGGAAGGGAGCTGCTGCCCTCGCTCAGGCTGTCCAGAGAGCCTCCCAGGCACCAGGTCACTTTCAGCTCCTCTATGACGTGCAGGTGAGTGAGGCCTCTTCATGAGTGACTGCCTGGGCTCTGGGCTGGGTGCTCTGCTGTCCTCTGTGTTCTCACTTGGTAACTTGATCACTTTATCCTAGGAATTTAATTACTGTGTCATCATTATGCAGATGCTTTAGAAGGGTGATGAGAAAGTTGGTTACAAGTATTGTGTTAGTGGTGCTGACTTCATACCATGGTTCCCATGTGGACCAGGTTGTTCCCTATTCCATGGGTGCAGACTGCTCCTCTGACTCCCAGCCAGCTGTCTTGTAATTTGTAAATATACTCAGCTATTCAGATGGAGGAGAATAGGAAGAAAGTAGATGGATCAAATCGTCTGCATCCCTGAGACTAGAACAGTAATTCAGCAAATCATTTCTGGGATATCAATTGTGCTGTTCTGCTATCCACACAGGCCATTGGAGCAGGGGTCTTCTCTCCTGGAGTCACATTTAGAGCTCAATCTTTTGTACTTAGTAAGACCTTTGGACCTAGTATGGCATACGTGCACACTGGCAAACAGAATGAGTAACTATGGCCAAATAAGGGCAACTTAAAAAATAGAAAACCTCTTTCTTACCATCACCCTAAACTAACATGGAAAGGAATTACGTACTTTTCAGTTCACCTTCTGATTTATCTGTATCTCAAGAGTTCAGTGAAACCCTCAGGTGCAGAATAGAATTGCCTCTGCCGAATTTGATCACTTTTGACATTAGTGAATAAATTAAATTTGCTCAGGCCCAGCAACCATGTTCTTATAGCATAAACTTTATAATGAAATAAGCTTAATTCCCAGAGTGGTTTTTTTGTTTGTTTTCAGTCTTGTTTCTGGATATTTCAGAATATTACTAGATCTAAAACAAGACCAATAACTAGCAACTTATTTTGGAACATAAGAATAATGTTTTCGTCCTCCTCAGATCTTTTATATGGGTTTTTTTTTGTGGTGGTGGTATTCGTTTTCAATACCATGGAACTGGAAGTATGATACTGTGTAGGACATTTTGGTGAAAGAAACCATGTTGGGAGTTGAGAAATCATTTTTCTGAATGTGGTAATCTGCATCTGTGTCAAGAAACCTCTTAAGCTGAGAGAAAAGTAACTAATTTGACAGTGCCACGTGGGTGTGGTGATGGGGTGAAAGGAATACCAAGAACCCCTCGGCCTCCCAAACTTTAATTAACTAGGTTGTTCCTTAGTCCTCCATAGACATCTGGATCTGTCTATCTTGTTTTGACCACTACTTCTTACAGAAATGCCTTCATTGAATTACAGTTTAATGCCATGCTTTCAGCCTTTATAGAGATATTACCATGAGACTCATCTGTTTTAATAACATTTCTGTATCTTGGGATACAAGTACAAAGAATGAAAGTCCCTACTTGGAGTGAGCTTACGTCGCAATGGGGATACAACAAATACATTTTAAAATATATACAGTATAAATATGAAGTTAACAGTGTAGTTAAATACAAGGTAGTTTGGGAGGGACAACACATACCAAAGATCGATGCTGTCTGATTTACACCTTAAAGAAAGAGAGATACATTTATTCATTGTCAGTGGGGAAGGAGTTCATGGCAGACATGGGGCACAGCCTGGGCAAAAGCATGGAGACAGAAAATGGAGTGTCATGTGTAAGGAAAAGACTGGCTGGATCACAGAAGATAGGAAAAGAGAATACTAATGTCCAGTGAGGCTGGAAAGATGGATTAGGGCCAGACTGTATAGGGTTTTAAAAGCTAAACAGTAGAAGTTTATATTTTATTCTAGAAGCCATTTTGTTATACTGGAAAAGAACACTGGATATTGAGTCACAAAGAACCCTACCTCTGCCGGATGACCATGGACAAAGCACTTAATCCCTCTGTGTTTCTGTCTTCATCTGTAATATAAGGGGAATGAACTAGACGACCTCAAAGGCTAATTTATAGTCCTATTAAGACCTTAATGGGAAATAAAGTCAGAAAGGTAGGTCCTAGTCAGATTGTAGAAACTATGACATTCAGGAATAAGGACCTGTGATTTTATTTAAAGGTGGTTTTGGGGGGGGTTTGTTTGTGTTTTTTTCTTTAATCAGCAAAGGAACAGGATCAGAGCTACCCTTTGGGAACAGAAGTGCACTGGGACTAGTGTTAAGGTGAATTAAAATGGTGGGTAGAGATTAAAACCTAGTTGAAAAGAAATGAAGACCTAAATTTGGGTAGGAGCCATGTGAAGGAAAAAGAAGAGACTTACAGGAAAGGCATGGTAGAGATGCAATCAACAAGGATTTAGTGACTAATTGAATGTGGGAAATGAGGAGGAAGGAGTTGAAAATAACTTGAGATCTCTCCTGGGCAACTAGGAGAATGTCATTAGGCAGAGGTAAAAAAAATTGGGAGGAGGATCAAGGTTTATAGAGAAAGAAGTTTAGTTGTGGATGCGTGAAGTTTGAAATACTCGAGTTAGTAAATCCACGTGAAGCTGTCCATAAGGCATCTATGGCCTGGCTCTTGGAACTTTGACAGAATTAAAGCTGTGGGAATGGGTGCAATCGGTGAAGGAGAGAAAGAAAAAGTCAAGGACAAAACTTGTCAAAAGAACAAATTCCAGGTCAAATGAAGTCAACAAACATTTATTAATCTCCTTCTATATGCCAGGAACTCTGCTAAGTACTAGGGATACAAAGAAAGGTAAAATCAGTCTCTGCTGTCAAGGAGCTCACAATCTGATAGAAGAGGCAGGTGAAAAAAATAATGTATAAAAAGTATATGCAGAGCACACTAGAGATGACTGAATGAGGGAATGTACTAGCATTAAGGGGGATTGGGAAAGACTTATGGCAGAAATTGAGATTTTAGCTGGGATTTGAGGGAAGCCAAGAAACAGGTGGGGGGTGGAAGCCAGTGATAATGCCCATAGTCAGCAAATGGACATGTCTTGTAAAAGGAACAGGAAGGAGGCTAGTATCACTGAAATCACAAAATGTTAGAGAGGATTTAAGTTGTAAGAAAACTGGAAAGGTAGGAGGGAATCAAGTTATGAAAGGCTCTGAATACCAAACAGATGATTCTAGATTTAATTTTGGAGATAATAAGGAGCCAATATGGTTTTTTGAACGGGGGGAGGTTAAAAAGAAATTATGTCAGACCTGCAGTTTAGGAAGATCATTTTGACTGGAGGGGAAAGAGGTATGAGAAAAGAAGGCCAAAGAGAAAGCTTTTGCAATGGAGGCTTGAAGTGATAGGGCCTGCACCATCATGGTGGCAATGTCAGAGGAAAGAAAGAGGTGTAAGGGGACAGACTCTCCTGTCCTAATTGTGCCAGTTGTAGGGTGGCATTCCCTCCAAGAGAATAATGAGATACTAAAGAAAGGGGTTCATACCAGCTTGGTGATCCATAGGTTTTTTTTAGGGTTATTTAGGTTGATTGGTTTGTTTGAGAGAATTTACTCATAGGAGGTCAGTCATCCTGGATGGTGGAAGGACAGAGTAACATCATGGATCCCTGGCATCAACCCCAGGCCAGATCAGTTATTATATAGAAACAGAACCAAGAAGGCACAGTGCCAGGATGGCCCAAGGTTACATGAAAATTTTCCCATGAGATAGTTGGAATTTCTTTTGCTTTTCACATTTACTCAAGGTAGTTTACATTTTTTCTGTGGAGTCATAGGTCATGGTCCCAATGTGACCTGCTCTTATACAGGGGGCCTGTGCAAAAGACATTACAAAGACCTTGGCAACAGAATAGATGGGAAGTGGAGTTGAGAGAGTGAGGAACCAAGGATGACACCTAGGTTGTGAACTTGGGTGACTGAGAAGATGGTCACATCCTGTGTAGTCCGAGGAAAGATAAGAAGTAGAGGGCTTAGGGAAAGAAAAGCTCAGTTTTGAATGTGACCAATTTAAGATGCCTACAAGGCACCTTGTTTGAGGTGTCCGAGAGGCAATTGGAAATGCAAGTCTGAAGGTTAGGGCTACAGTGGCAGAGGCTTCAGAAAGGTCAAGAAGGATGAGAATTGAGAAAAAGTTATTAGATTTGGCTATTAACGCATTATTGGTGACTTTGGAGAGCAGTTTTGATTGACCAATGAGGTCAGAAGCCAGACTGTATAGAATTAACAAGAGAATGAAAGGAACAGAAGAAGAAGCACCAATTGTAGATAGCCTTCTCAAGGAAAAACTAAGTGGAAGGAAGATAGGATGTTAGCTAGGAGGGTTGGAAAGGAGACATGGGCATCTTTGTAAGCAATAGGGAAGAAGCTGGTTGAAAGGGAAAGAAAGAAGATAAGTAAATGGGTGTAGATGATACAAGGAAGCATTTTCCTAGAGAAGATGAGAAGCAGTGGAACCACTTTGGAGGTTTGTCTTGGCAAGGAGCAAGGCCTCCTCTTCGTGTGAAATGGGGTGAGGAAGGAAATAGTATCTAAATAATGTGAGAGGAGTAGGAGGGGAAAGGAGGGAGCTCTTGGAAAATGACCTTTCTTGTTCTGTGTTGTTTTGTTTTTAGGAAAATATGAGCTAGAGTCTCAACTTAGGAAGGTAGGGAGAGGGAAGCCATGGAAGAGAGATTTGAAGAAGGGTAAAAAGTATAGAAAAGCCACTGTGGTGAGTGAGTTAGGTATAAAGGATAGTAAAACTATTGTCTTGCCTGCAGCGAGGGCTCAGTTGAAATTATGTGATCTAAATTTGTAGTGGACCCAATCGGCACAGTTTTGCAATTTTTTACCAGCATGTGAGAAAGAGAGAAGATAGTGGATAGTGGGAATAATCCAAAACTGAGAGTTGTAAGTGCAAGATCAGCAATTGGATTTTGGAACAAGGGCTTCCAGAGAACACAACAGTGTAGAGGGGAACTGGTTCACCAAGAGATCATGATGGAGAAGGAAGAAGGTAAGAATAGGACCGGGGTTTCCTGGGAGAGGGAGAGGTGAAATGACAACAGGTGTCATCAGATGGATATTTCAGAGTTTGGGAACATGGAAGTGGAATAATTGTAGGTCATGGCAAGATTCAGATCCCTGTGTGTGGCTGAGGTGGGCAGTGAAGGAGTTGAGGAGCTGGGAGTTTGAGCGAGTAGTATCATGTACGTTGAAGTTCCCTGATATGAAGATAGGAGAGAAAGACTGAGCCAGGAACTGAACTAACTGACAGAAGAAGGCAAATGTCCTGGAGATCAGTCGACAGCTACCAGAATTTTGATGGAGTGATAAATACAGATTGAGTAAATCTCAAAGGAGGAGACCCTATGGCAGTGGTGAGCAAGGAGTATACCAACTTCCTCACCTCCAGCTTGAGTCAGGGATGTGAGTGAAAGTTCAGCCAGTGCTGGAAAGTGCGGCCAGGTTATCTCTATCATTAAGAGAGAACTAGATCTCAGTGAGAGCCGGAAGACGGAAGGAGTAAGATAAAAGCAAGTTTGTTACTTAGGGAACAGGCATGTGAGATTGCACAGTGAAAAGGATGGGGAGGGTTAGAATGGGATGTTGCATTGGGGGTGCGGGGAAATGTTGAAGGAAATAGGGAGAAAGCTAGAGGACAGAAAATAGGGTTGAATGGTGAGGGGGATGAATCATTGAGATGGGTAGAGTACGGTGGGGTGATGGAGATTGTTAATCATTATGGAATCAATTCAGATAGGTTATCAATATCCTTTGGGACTTAACTTGAGGGTGTGTAACTAGAGGGGAGGAGGCAGTACCCATCTGGGGGCAGATTCAGGCAAGTCATCCATGGAGTGAGTGTGATGAGTGACTGTTGGCAGGCCAGCCTAGGGCAGCAGTATAAGGAAACAGGTGGCATGGTGTTTTTCTCCAACTCAGGCAAGAAAGCAGGGCAGGCTAGGATGTCCTGATATTCGATGTAATGAAAAGCAAGTAGATGCTAATGGATTTTTTTGTTTTAGTGATGCCTTTGGGTTTTTTGGTTTTTTTTTTTACATCACAGACATTTCCCCCAATATCTCTTGCTGTCATCCCATTGAACCTTTCCTTGTCATCAAGAAAATTTTTAAAAACTAGTCAAGCAAAGTCACTTCATTTGCATGTAATATTTGGTACTCATAGTCCCCCATCAGTGATGAGAATACAGAGCCATGTTTCCTCCCTTTTCTGGTGGACATTTTCCATGCCATCTATTGTGCTTGTAATTCCTCTGATCAGTATCAAAAGAAATGTCTATAATAGTAGAACAGGATTTGGAAAATCTGACGTATCTGGAAAAGAGAAATGTTTTGTGCCTTATTCTCTCCCCAATACGTGAATGTTCTTATAAGTGACTACATGACAATCATTCCCTTGTCTCTGTCTTCTTCCCCACCGATACACCCACCCCTCAGCTCCCTGTTGTAGACAAGATCAGGATAATTGCACAGAAAATCTATGGGGCCGATGACATTGAATTATTGCCAGAGGCTCAGCATAAAGTCGAAGTCTACACAAAGCAGGTAGGAGTGTATGGTTTTTATTCTTCATTTTACTAATTTAATGAGAATGCCAAAGGAGCACTGAGCTAGAAATTCTGGCTTCCGCTTTACCAGTATCTCTATAATCTTGGGCAAGTTGTCACTTTTCTGGGCCTCAGTTTTTTCATCTATAAAATGAGGGATCTGGATGAGATCATCTCTGAGCCTCCCCTTCTTCCTGTGTATCACCCCCGGTCAATTCTGCTCTGAAATGTCTTCCTTCTTAAAAGTATTGTACTTTGATTGAAAGGTCGTTCAAGTGTTCCCATACTGGACATGTGTGCAGAAAAATATGGAAGGTATTGATAAAGTGTTATATCTTTTGCCTTTTCAATACAACTGCTCCAACCTGTCATTTGAATATTTGAAATAAAAGTCTTCAGCTGTGTTTTAGATTTCTGAGTGTTTTAATCTCTCATCCAACTAGTACCTGAGTTATTTTTAGTCTTTGCTAACTAGACCGAAGATACTTGTCATTGAGGTGGAAATTATTTCTGTCCTGCCAGCTGGATACAAAAGAAAGTTATTTGGCTTTAGAAAGAAATGCAAAGATCATTAAAATTGCAGTGCTTAAATGATTGTTTTGTTAAGTTAATGTACACATTTATTTTCTTGGTTACTCCTTCCCACTTTCCCCCTTGCTCTTTAGGGATTTGGAAACCTACCCATCTGCATGGCTAAAACACACCTGTCCTTATCTCATGACCCAGAGAAGAAAGGTGTGCCCACAGGTTTTGTTCTGCCAATTCGTGACATCCGGGCCAGTGTTGGTGCTGGCTTCTTGTACCCTTTGGTAGGGACGGTAAGTACTACACAAAGAATGATGCTTGGTGTGTTGTTCATAATTATGCTTCCTGTTTTAAGTTCATTCCTATAGTCACCAGTAAGTAGCTAAATGGGCAAAAACATTCTTGCCAGAGGAGGAAATGGGAATCAGACCTATCAGAATGATTAATCCTGCTGAGGTACACTATTTGCTGTTATTTAAGTGTGATGCAAGTACTGCCTCTGCTGAATAGTAATCTGGGGTGTTTCCAGTTTTCACACTTCTTTTGTGACTGAGTTCAGGATGGGCCTTGTTCACAGAAGAAGTAGGTGTAATGCATTATTTAGGAGCACCAGGAAAGCTCCATTTCCTACCCCCTACCCCTGTCTCTCTGAGTTTCATGGCAGGTGTCTGAAATTCTGCCATTAGAACTTTATTCCTTTGGATTGGGAAATTGTTCCTGCTGAAATGTAGATACCCCGGGAGGGATAAGGCATTAAATTAGTTACTTATGTGTGTTTGTTTTCTTAGTTCTTTCTAACTTGGAAACCAGTTGAGAACTTTTTATAAAGGGGATTACAGATTGAGGTGAAAGAAGGTGCTTGATTTACAGTTTTACTTCGAAGTTTTGCTTTGTTTAAATTGTCCCTTCTGTGTACTATGTCTAATGTTTCTCAGTTGAATGTGCTGCCTTCGGGTACCATATAGCATACATTTAGTTCTTTTAAACATTTGTAAAGCACACTGTAAAAAAAAGTTAACATAATTAAATCAATTTAAGCTATAGAAATGAAAGGTAACAAGTTGTGTTTTAGAAGACAAATTAACTTTTAAATGGAAAGGATGATTAAATTTTTTAATGTTCATAATGTTAATACTTCTCCTAGAATTGACAAGCTTAGCACCCCCCCCCATCTTAAGCACTTGAGCCAGTTAATTGTACTAACAAATGAAGGTGATTTTAAAATAAAACTTAATCATATTTTAATTGCTCACATTCATTTCTGAATATATCCCTCCCCACCACCACCTAATTAGCTATTCCTTGTAGCAGAAAACTTTTAAGGAATAAGGAGAAGCAGTTCATTAAAACTAACCTATGTATTAACTGTTTCTCACAGCATGTGCTCTCTTTACCTCCCAACTCTTCTCCTGGGCCAAACTTGATTGTTACAGTAACACAGCATTCAGTTTTTGGATTGTTCTTCCCATTTACATTGTGGTCATTATATATATTGTTTTCCTGTTTCATCTTACTTCTTCATCAGTTCATACAAGGTTTTCCTTGATTCTGTGAAAAATCTTTTTATTTGACATTTCCATTACATTTATGTACTACAGTTTGTTTAGCCATTCTCTATCTGTGGCTACTCTGTTGTTTCCTGTCTCTGCTACTGCAGAAACTATTGCTATGAATATTTTGGTATATATGGGAAATTTCTTTCTCCCTTGAACCTGGGGTATGTGCCTACAGTAGGATCACCAGATCAAAAGATACGAACATTTTAGTCATATTTTACCTACTCCCAAATTGCTTCATACCAGCATCTTTTAAAATAAGGTTCTTAAATAGCAGGCACCCTCAACAATACATTTTATTTTTCCCTTTCAAGTAAATCAGTTTAGCAGCTATGAAAATACTGCAGCAATATTGTTTTGCATTATTTAGAGATAAGATATAAATATGAATGGAGAATTAGAGATCAAGACATAAAAGAAGTTTAAACCAGTAAAAATAGCCTTCTGCCAGATGGGAAAGAGTAACAATAGCTTACTTAACCCCTTGCTTCAGATTTACCATTTGGCCTATATGTCTAAGTCAGTAGAGCTGTAGCAGTGAATACACTTTAAAACCTTAAATGAATATTTAATTACAACTGACTACAAATTTTTCATCAGCTTGGACACATACAGAGTCAGCAGTAATTGTTTCCAAAATTCATATGTGTACAACAATATTTAGCAACAATTCGAGGAATTCCGTTATTGAATTGCTTGTCACCTGTCAAATAACGGACTTCCCAGAAAAGGTTCTTTCAGCCATTGTGGCTGCATCAGGGCTCCTGTCCTTTATTCTACACACTGATAACTTTTACCAGAAGATATCTTGGGTACCTCACAAAGTCCTGTGGAGTGTTTTAACATTCATATGAGGTGTTCTCTTTCAGTTTTACTTTTGTAACATCTCTGCGTCTTTCCCGTCTTTATGTAATTGCTAATCTTTACAACTTTATTTTCTGATTGGTCCTGTTTTCCCCCTTCACCTTCAACTCTAACTACTTATTTTAACTTCTGATCATAGCATTTGGCCCCAGATGCTAACTTTAGAGGACTCTTGGGTTCCTGGATTGTGTTTCAGGAATTACTGATCCCATGAGATCCTAGTTCAAATAATGAGTCCCATGGAGTGGTCGCATCATTTGAATTTGCACTGCATGTTTCCATTGGGTTGGAACCAGTTACCATATTTTACCTAATTATAACTTGGAACAGTACAAATTCAAATATATGTGACCACTTCACAGGGTTCATTATTTGCAGTAATCGAGACCTAGCTGTGCTTAGAATTGTCAACAATTAGGTGATGCAGTTTTTAAATTGCATTATATTATAGAAGATCATTCAACTGGTCCTTTAAGTCTGTTTTTATACTTGTCAGTTTTTAGAAATTTCACTTCAAATGTCTTATTTTCAGTCTATATTTAAAGTAGCACTTGCATAATTTGTCATTATACAAAAGATTATAAAAATCAAAATGTACTGTGTAGAAATTGGATTTGCAAGCTATTTTGATTTGTACTTAACCTGATTTCCCTGCCCACCCAGCCAGAAAAAAGTTATTATTATTATTATTAGGAAATAAAAGCAAAGACCTCAGTGCTTTAATGCATTTGTGTTATGGCTTCTCTTCAGTTTTGCAAGTCTAAATTAAACTAGTAAGAACATTGACAGTAAAACTATATGTTCTGTTTAAAAAATAATGCTTTTTGCTTAAATACACATGAGTCTTGGAAGAATTATTGCCTAGGTATATATTCAGTTTTGGAAGTAAATTAGAAAATCTGCCTACTGAGACTAATCCATTCTTTAAAAAAACAACAAGAAACAGTCTTTACCTTCTCGTTCCACTTTGTTTAAACTAAGCAGGCATTGCTTGTTTTATCTCTTGTTAAGCTGATATCTTTGTTCACCTCCATGCTTGAAACCATTATGTGGGATAATTTCATGAGTCCAGTTCTTTAATTTTGCCGAAAACTTTCCAGCCTTATTTAATTACTAATGCTAATTGGGTTAATTATAAGAATTGCAATTTTATGTAGGGTGGAGGACTTTTTAAGTCTTTCCTTTTAAGTAATAGGAGGTAGAATTGGCAAAGATGTAACTACAGTTGATAGAGGCATTTCTGGAAGACACCCATGATATACTGTTAGCCTGTGGTCTGACCATTCTCAAAAACAAATTGGAATAATGCAAAACAAAATGACTAAAATATCCCTCCCCAAAGATTTCTCCTCCTACCTCCCCTCCTCTAGTAGGCATATATGCCAGGGAAGTAAAAGGCCAAAAGAAAGGTTCTCTACATACCAAAATAATCCCTAACTGTAGGTCTTGTGGTAACAAAGAAGTGCAAACAAAAACTACCAATTGATGGCAGAATGGCTAGATACTGGGGTAGATGAATGTAATGGGATATTATTGTGCTATAAGAAATGACAAATAGGAAAAACTCAAATGAATCATTGCAGAACAGGAAAACAATCTGTACAATGACTACAACAGTGTAAATGAAAAGAACAACAAAATGAAATTGGATTTTATGAAAACCTTGGATCCAGAGAACAGAAAAAAAATATATACTTCCCTCCTTTCATTGATGAGAGAGTAGAGAACGTTGAATATGAAATGTGTTGGTTAGTTTTGCTGAACTGTTGTTTTTCATCTTTGCAAGGAAAGGGTTGCAAGGTAGGGGTAGATGGGGGAATATATTCAGAAATTAATGTGCTGTGAAAGCAAACGATATTACTGAAACTATTCAAATACATAAAAATAAAGCAAAAAATTGGCTTAGTGCTATAGAAAGAACATTGTACTAAAAATAAACATGGCAGAATTACAGTCCTGGCTTTTACTAACTAGTTGTGGAACCCAAGATTACTGACCCTTCGGTTTCTTCACTTATAAAAAGTGAGGGCATTGAACTTGATGAACTTTAAGATTATTTCAAGCTCTAATATTCTTAATTCTATGATGTTGACTTTTTAAGTGTTGTGATATGTAATGGCTTCTTTAGGGAAGTTCCATAACTATTCATGACTACTCCCTTGACTGACAGTGAGAAAAATCATCATATGACTTTGTTCCTTGGTTTTGTTGATATGAGGAAAGATTATTAGGGTTAGATTGCTCATTTTTCAATTCTACTTTGTTCCTCAGATGAGTACAATGCCTGGTCTCCCTACTCGGCCCTGTTTCTATGACATTGACTTGGATCCTGTATCAGAAGAGGTGAATGGATTGTTCTGAATTGGTAAGTTATTCTCAAGGAGGAGTCCTTCATTTTTATGAAGATTCTTGAATGTAAAATAAAGATTTCATATTGTGATGTTTAGCAGCAGTAAATAATGATTATTATTAGTTTAATTCCTCTTTTTCTTTCCAGATTAGGTGTATCTTCCAGAAACTACATTGGAAGTTTTCCCAGAAGCCTGCATTTGTAGTGCCTGACTTACATTATCGTTTGTAGATTTGCTTAAATCATGGAAGTTTTTATCAGTCCTTATGAAATTAAATTAAATAATTTTAAAATCTTCAAACTTGTCATTATTTCTAATTCCAATATCTCCTTCCCCTTATACACTCTTTCCCTCTTTTATATAGAATTAGTACCATCTCTAATATATGTTTAGCTGTGCCTGCCTCTGCTATTGCTTTAATGTCCCCCACTGAATATGTAACAGTAGAGGAGTTTAATAAAGATAAGATCCTAAGAATTTGGTGCCCAAAATTTGTTTCATAATCAAAATATTAAACCAACAAAGGACTTTTGAGATCATCTGACCCAACTCCCTCATTTTACAAATGAGGAAACTGAGGCTTCAAAAGATGTTATGGCTTGTCCATGATCACACATAGAGTTAGGGTCAAAGCCAATACTAGAACTTGGATCTCTTGCATCCAGGATTCTTTCCACCACACCACACATTGCCAGAAAAACTCTTGACTCTAAGAAATCTCCCACAATTTATCTGCAGTTTTTCATCTCTCATAATAAATGACCCTGAAGTTAGCAGGGTCAGAAACATTCTAGAACAGATGCTCAAATAGCCTCAGATCTCCTAAATAACTCTTGAGGCAGTTCATAGTTTAGTTTATCAGGGGTTTGGGGTTTGTTCTGTTTTTTTGACATATTTATTTTGACCTTAACTCTTTCATAGAGCCCTCTGAATACAGCTTAGACCTACTGGTGTTACTCACATTTAGATAGAGATAGAAAAGACCTGTCCATGACAGGACAGATAGAAAATTACTGTTTGTGATTTAGGTTAACTTTCTTCCAGCACTTTTAATAATAACAAAATTTAATAATAGCATTTACATAGCACTTTAAGGTTTGCAAAGCATGTTTAAGTTACCTCATTTGATCCTCATAACCATCCTGGGAGGTAGATGCTATCATTTATCCCCATTTTACAGATGAAGAAGGTGAAGAGTAGGAATCCTATAGGACACAAAACAGATCTTCCTGACTTGAAGTCGGTTACTCTATACATTCACCACCTAGCTACCAGTTGATGTCACAGAAGCTCGTAGGTAACCTCAAACATGGGAAATACCAAACAATTGGATTGGATTTTACCCTACAAGTATGCAGGCTTTTCTTGTTAAGTGTTGTTGATGACATTTTTCTCAGAAAGCTCTAATAGCACCATGCTTTCTGAGTAATTATGTACTTAGTAAATAATAATAATAGCTAAATATAGTAAATAATAGTAATATATAAATTATATATATAAATATATACATATATTTATATATATATAAATTATTATGTATAAATAGTAAATAATAATATATAAATTCTTAAACTTGCGTAATTCAAAGGCACAGCCTTTACCTAGGTAGAAATAGTTCCCTTTCTCTCCTTTCTGTCTGGGCTGTGCTGAGGCTTTGATTTGTTGTACCTGTTCAAATCCATTACTGCCCTCAGACTCTCTGGATTTGATTCTCTATTGTCCTATATTTCTCCTATCACAGCCAGACTTCTAGGAAAAGCTGTCTTCAGTGCCTTCTATCTTTTCTGGATCATCATGCATGTTCCTTCCCTCTGTCATTAGAACCCAAGGCTCTACACTGGGCCTTCTCTACATTCTCTCTTAGTGACCTCATCAACTCCTTTGGGTTCAATTATGACTCTAAAAATGTATAAATATTCAACCTTCATCAACCAAATTCTACTTCTGCATCACCAGCTACCTAACTGGATGTCCTCAAACTCAGTGTGCCCAATATATGTTTCCCCTAGTTCTCCACACTTATTTCAGTTGAGGGCATTATTATTCTTCTGTCTTACTAGTTCAATTTGAGCCAGTCTCCACTGCTTATTCTCCCTCACCTAACCTATCTAGTATGATGCCAACCTGAACCTTACTTCAGATGCTCTTGTCAGCTCTGCTTCCATCGTATCTCATGTGACACCACTCCACTCAACATGCCACCATATCTGTAGGCACTCTTCACTTCTTAGACCACTGCAGTATCCTCACTGGTGCCTTTGCATCATCTCTTTCCTCTTCGAATCACACAACAGCCAAGCACAGGTCCAAAGCTGCCTAATCCCCAAGTAGGTTCCTTCTTGTTTTTAAGAAAAAATGCAAACTCCTGTTTGACATGACCCTTCATAATCTGGTCCTAGCCTTCCTTTTCCAGACTTAGTACACCTCACTCCCCTTCAAACATACTCTAGCCCAGTCAAATTGGCTTAGATGTTTCTCTCACAAGATAACTCTATTTCCTAGCTCTGTCTTTTGACAAACTGCGTGAAATTCATCCCTCCTCACCTCCACATCTTGTTCAGTTTCAGTCGTGGCTGACTCTTCATTTGGGGTTTTCTTGGCAAATTTACCAGAGTGTTTGGCATTTCCTGTTTCTACTTCATTTAACAGATTTTTTTTTAGGAACTGAGGCAAAAGGGTTAAGTGACTTGCCCAGGGTCACACAGCTAGTCCAAAGCTGGATTTGACTCTGAGGCTGACCCTCTAAACACTGTACCACCTAGCTGCCCCACATCTTCAAATACCTAATTTCCTTCAAAGCTTAGGTCAAGCCCCACTTCCTATATGAGGCCTTTTTGACCACCATCCTCCCCACCTCTGCCACCTGTCACTATACTGTATCTCTTTTGCATATACATGTGTTTCATCCTCATCCCTCAAATGAAGGATAAATTCCTTCAGGGCAGGAACTGTTTGATTTTCTTTTGTAGTCCCAGTGCCTTGACACAGTACCTGGTACATAGGTATTTAATAATTGCTTGCTGACTGATAGACTGATTGACTGAAAGCATTCAGACAGTGAATTGGACCCAGAATTCATTAGATCAAAGTATTACATTTGAGGAATTGTACAATACTTTTAGTGACTCCAAGCTTCTTCCTGAAATAAGGCTTTTTAAAATTAATATTTTTTTGAGATTCTGTATGCCCATGAGTCATAACATACCACAGTCTTTGAAGAATTAGTCGCCAGCTAACCAGAGTGTAATGGAGAGGTGTATGGTGAGCATGAGTGGGCAGCAATATGTTGCTAATGAAAAATTGAAAACCAGAAGAAGCATATAGGATAGCTCCTTTGGATATATTTGAAAATAATGACAAAAAAGGCAAGAAAGTCGTGTACTAAGAGCTCGGCATAACCAGTGCAGTACTCATTCTCTTGTTCTTGCTCTCCCCTTCCCCCACGGAGGTTTGTGGAGTGGCATGGACAGTAGCTATACACCAATGACAGCGTGGATGGTTTGCCATCTGCACTGTTGGAAAAAAAATACTCATTTGGATGAAATCATAGATCCATCCAAGAAAGGACTAAGGAAATGAAATGGGGAACTATTGCTTATAAATCAAGGTATTAATGTTAACCTCCTCTGCCCTTCAACTATCCCATTTGAAGGTTATTAGTTTCATCACCATGTGCCGAATGTGGGAGACTCCTGTTCTTGGAACAGGTTGTCTGAAAGGGTGAATCCCATTCCAAGCCCTAAGTGCCAAATGAAAACTTATTGCAAAGACAGTTCTCTTAGAGGAAGGAATGGTACAGCCAGGGATATATCATCCCATGCAGGGACAGAAATTCCAGAAATTTAGCTGGAGGTCCATAGGGGAAGTGAGCCAGCTGCAAAGATACTCACTTGGGATACAGCCAAAGGCAAGAAATCTTTACCTGATAGCATCCTGTTTTAATTACTCTTACTAAGTAGGCAAGAAAGGCAAGCACTATCAGCAACCCCCTAAATTTTGGATGGCCCTGGGGGAATGCCTCAACTGTTTTCCCTAGTTACAATTCTGGACCTATATTCTTCCCTCATTCCACTCAGTAGGGTATCCTTAGTGTTTTTGTTTTTTTAACAAAGCCATAGATGCCTCTAGGACAGGGGTGTGTCTTACACCTACTTTAATCCCAGAGCCCAACACAGGATGTGCCCTCCTTGCAGAGTAGTTTAGGAAAGGTTTGTAGCTCCCCTTCTGCTAAATGGTAATCAGGATGGGACTCGGATACCTGTTTTCAGGGTCTGGGAATGAGCGCCTTGTGAAATCTATGGATGACCCTTTAGAATATGTTTCTCATCCCCAGCCAAATGGATCTTAGACAAAACAAAAAATGGGAATTGATGCTCTGAGCCCCAGGGTACTCCAGCTTTTCAAGAAGCACTTGATGTAGTGAGAAGGGAGATGCTCCTGGAGTCAGAAGATAGTGGTTTCAGTAGCTAATCTGACAGTAATGGAATCAATCTGGCCTTCTTACGAGTAACACTATTTCCTCCCTCAGTACCTTTGGATGGAACATGCTGCATACCTAAAATGTGCTTCCTCCTTACCCATCCCATCTTTAAAACTCAGCTCAGTCACGATCTTCTGCATAAAATCTTTTCTGACAGCTGAGTCCTAGCTGCTACTGCCTTACCTCCCAAACTACTGTGTATTTAATGACTGAATATATTTGTATTTAGGGACAGCTAGGTAGTACAGTGAGTGGAGTAAAGCAGGAGACAGGAGGACCTGAGTTCAAATCTCAACTCAAGACACTTGACACTCTCTAGCCATGTGACTTGGGCAAGTCACTTAACCCCAATTGCCTCATCCTGGGTCATCTCCAGTCATCCTGATGAATATCTGGTCACCTGATTCAGATGGCTCTGAAGGAGAAGTGAGGCTGGTGACCTGCACAGCCCTCACTCACTCAAAACAAAGTCAAGTGCAAGTCATGTCGTTATTTCTCTGATGGCATGGTCTTCTTTGGCAACGAAGAACAAACACATATTTGTATTTATGCTGTACAAATTTTTTTAATTACTCGCTCATTGCAAGTAGGGAATGTTTCATCCTTTGTACCTGACTACCTCACCTAGAACAGTACCTGGTACATAATAAATGCTTAAGAGTTGTTGATTGGATGGTTGGTTGACTGACAGCAGAAAAATAAGGCAGGAATGGATTCTCTGTTGCCTACAACTACCTTCCTGATTATGTTAGTACAGACCCCTTTCCTGCTGAGCTCTCAGGGGCTCTCCATTTCTTGAAAAGTCACATGCTTTTGCGGCTATAGGACCTCTCCCCACCCCGCAATTAAGTGCCAGACGCCTGTGTAAATCCATCTTCCAGTCTCCTCTCAGCTTCCTGTCACATCTTTCCTGAATCTTCCATCTCACTTTATTTTTTTTCCTCCCTTGGAGAACTAATATGGAAAGGAACAATCCATGCCGCCTCCTCCTAGAAGGGTCTTTTCCATTTTTCTTTGTTCTGAGTGGCATCTTCATGTTCTCATGGAGGCTTTCATTCCACGCCCTTTCTCTAGTGTCCGCTGCCTCCCCTGTAGACAGATGCCCTGAATGTCAGTCCCACTAGTCTAAGGTGACTTCTTAGTGCAGGGAGAGAATTCCCGCCCCTCTTTATCCCCATCTCCATCTCCATCCCCATCCCCATCCCTACCAACTCTCCCCTGACTCCTCCACTGCCAGACCTGGTCCCAGCCCCCGAAACAGCAGCCCTTCCACCCTATGCTGTCCTTCCCTCCTCTCCCTCCCTCCCTCGTCCTACCCTCCTTCTGTAAGCCCTGCCGCCTCTACACTTGAGGCTGCCGCCCCCTCCAATTGGGCAGGCTCCCCATCTATTGGTGCTGCCTCCTGCCAGTCTGCCCCGGTTAGCTCCGCGGCAGTGAGCTGGGGAAGGGGCGTAACCCATTTTCGAGCTCCACATCTGTCCAGGGCTGCAGTACCAGAGCGGTGGGTTCAGCCTCCCGCTCCCAAGGAGCTGGGATGTAACCCTGGAAAAGGCAAAAGGTGTGAAACACGGGGTATCTGTGGGCATCTCCAGGTATTCTCAAGGGCAATTCTCCGGGATCCAGGAGTTTGCAGTGGCAGCAAAAAATCTAGCTGTCCAGGCTCTAAAACATGAGTTTGCAAGGAACCATGACCACCTTTGGGTAGGTAAGTAAGGAGCTGAGGGCACCAAAGGTTTCAGGGGCGGGTGGCAAAGAATACATGCGACTGTCGTCTTGTGGGAGATGGAGTGGGTGGGGAGTTCTACTTGCCAGACTATATTGAGTTAATGGGAGAGATGGTGAAATGTCCTTGGAGAGGCCCCCTCTACAGTTAAGGGTAAATGGTCTCCTATCCACTTGTCTTTTGTCCCTTAGAAAAGACCCCAGATTGTTGGACCTCTCTCCATTTTATCACAGCTTTGTAGAATATTTGCCTGGGATTCCCTCCACCCCAATCCACTTTCTGGAAATTATGACACTGTCTCTGTAGATAGTTTGTAGAGCGATGCTTAATCAGCTATGTTGTACAGCATCTCATTCTTTAAAAGTGTATTCTATTTTGTACATTCATGTTTTCAGGTGAAGTTGATTGGAACTGAGAAAATATAATTACATTTAGATATAAATTCATTTGATCAGAATTCAATTAAAATTTAGTAGTATCTGATGGGAACACCTGTTACTATGCATTTTAATGTTTTTTTGTATTTGTCGGATGGAGTTTTAAGCCCTCTGTTCTGACTTTGGAAGGACCAAGTTGAAGTCCTTTGCAGCTCTAAATATAGGATCCTATGAATGCTTCATATTTTTCTCTCCACAAACCACAAGGTTAGTTGTAATTTGCCCTTTAATAGTGGTTTAACCATTTTTTCCTATGTATCAGTGGGGTTCCATCTGAAAAAAAAAAAAGGAAGAAAAAAATAGCTTTTTCACTATTTGTGCCCTCTTTGAAGGAAGTAAGGGATGGAGCGGAGCGGTGCGGGGGAGGGAAGGGGGGGCGGAGGATGGGGAGACTTTGTGCAAGTGTGAACACATTTTCTTCCAGAGAGTATATAGAAAACAAAGCTCCCTAAGAAACAGTATGATAGAGTGGTTATGGCCCTGGGCTTGGAGTCAGGTGATTCCTGGCTGTATCACACTGGCGCAGTGACTTTAGACAAGCTATAGAATCATAGACCTAGAGTAAAAGGGGACCTCAGACACCAGTCTAAGGTTGTACAGGTGGTGTCAAGGTAGACTTTGAATTAAAATCTTCTGACCCCAGGTCTCATTCCACAAGACAATGCTTTTTTTTCAATGCTTAAATGATCTTTAAATAACCCCTAAGGTCACTTTCCAGTTCAGATAGTTTATGGTTCCACAAAAAGCTGCTGATAAACTGATTATTTGAAGAAAAAGGAAAGAAAGAAATGGCAGCCAGCAGGCTAACCAGCATGAATGGCAAGAAAGCCAGAAAGCTGTAGGATCTCTCTTCATGCTGAGAAATCTTTCTGAACCTTCTAACTGGTTTCTGATTTATGCAGTGCTACAAACAGCACACAGTACAAGGAAAGGGGGATTGCTTACTGTGTCAGTAGGAGGACATAACTTGCAAAGCTATTCCCTTTCTGTAAAGAAGATTTTTAAAAAATAATTTAAAAGGCATGTAAAGAAAGGGACAGCATGTGGTATGGTGGAAAGCATATTTAGGTTTGGATCGACAATACCTAGATTAGATCTGCACTGAGTATATCACTTAATGCCTTCCCTCTGAGATTATCCCCAATGTATCTCATATGTGTGTGTGCATATATATATATGCATATATATATATATATACACATATGCATATACAGATACATATACGTACTTGTGTGTGTGTGTGTGTATGTATATCTTGGTTCTACATTGTTTGTTTGCATGCCATTTCTCCTAATAGACTGTGAGATCCTTCAGAGCTGGTACTGGGTTTTGGTGATAAAAGAACTCCTGGATAAGGAAACTCTACAATGCAGGTCATACCTTCTCTTGAAAATTATAAGGTTGTTTTAGCACAATGGTCTCCTACCTTTTATGCTCACACACTTCTGTCAACAAAATCTTTTTGATCATGCAATATGTGTATGTTTACTTATAAATTATATGCATGTACTACTGTAATGTGGATAGTACTGGGCTTGAAACTACAAAGACCCATCTTCATGAGTTCAAATCCAGCCTAAGACACTTACTAGCTGTGTGACCCTGGGCAAGTCACTTAATTCTGCCTTAGTTTCCTCATCTATAAAATGAGCTGGAGAATGAAATGGCAAACCAGTATATTTGCCAAGAAGACTCCAAATGAAAAGTCAACAAAGAGTTGGACACAACAGAAAAATGACAATACTGTAGTGATAATTATGTACATTACAAAAACATACAAATAATAGAAAAATTTAAAGGATGAAATAAATATTAAATAGTTTATATTAGAGTCAATAGAGAACTACTGAAGTAGACTAGTACTTTAAGAAAATCACTTTAACAACTGAATGTAGGATAGATTGGAAGGGAGAGAGTGGAGACGGAAATCAATTACGAGACAACGGCAAATAGTTCGGACTGGGGATGATGAGAATCTGAACTAAGATGGTGGCTGTGTGAGTAGAGGAGACAGATATAAGAGGTGTAACAGAGGTGAACAGAAAAGGTTTTGGTGATTGACTGGATTTGTAAGGTAAGGAAGAGTAACAAGTCAAAGGGGTCACCAAGGTTGTACCAAAGATGACACCAAAACTGACTACCTGAGTGACTAGAAGAAAGGGTGGTACCCTCAAAAGAACTCTGGAAGTTCAAAAAGCAAATGAATTTGTGGAGAATTATTATGTAATGAAATTTATGATACATAAAAGTCATCCAGTGTGATTTACTCAAAATGAAAAGAAGCAAGACAGGGCTATTGCCCTGGAGCCATGTGGAAGGGATGCCTCCTACAGCCAAGGGGTGACTTGGGGTACAGCAAAGGAGTATTTTGAGGAATTTTCACAATAGAATCTATAGATGCCTGAGTAGCAGTATAACTATCCTGAGGGGTCAACTCCAAGGAGAGAAATGGGGAGACTGGGAACTCAAACAAGTAGAGAAAAAGAGACAAAGTGGATGGGGGGAGTCTTAGAAGATAAGGGTAGGTGTGTTGTATGGAGACAAGCCCCATGGGTAAGAGCTATTTTTCCACCATTTAACTGATTGATCACACATTCCTTGGGCACAGACCAGGGCCACCACTTTGGAGGCTATTGGTTAAGAGCACTTAGAGGTTAAGTGGCTTCTCAAGGGAACGCTAATGTTTTTGTATCACCTTCTAGATCTCTATGATGCATCACTATCCCGGTTTTGCTTTATATGTGTTTGTGTATGTACATGCATGCACATGTGTGTTCCTTTGTGTGTATATCTTTCCATATTTCTTTGAATGCTTCATAGTTCTCATTTTTATAGAATCACAATATTCCATTTGTAATTAATATGCTATACCTTATCTATCCAGCCTTCAGTTGTTGGATATATACATAACCTCCATTTTTTTCTATTACAAATAAAGCAGCAGTAAATTTTTTCTACAAATAAGTCTTTTTTATGATGTTTTTGCAGGCAGCACAATGCATAGAGCAATGGACCTGTAGTAAGGAAGAAATGACTTAAAATCTGGCCTCAGAAACTTAATAGCTATGTAACCCTGGTCAAGTCAGTTGACTTCAGTTTGCCTAAATGTCCTTGTCTATAAAATAAGGATTGGGGCAGCGAGGTGGTGTAATTGGATAGAGTGCCAGTCCTGGAGTCAGGAAGGCCTGAGTTCAAATCTGGCCTAAGACTGGCTTTGTGACCATGGGCAAATCACTTTACCCTATATGCCTCATTTTCCCACTCCAATATCTTTGCCAAGAAAATACCAAATAGGGTCACAAAGAGTTGGACATGATTAAAACGACTGAACTTCAAAATGAGGATAATAATAGCACCTATCTTCCAAGGTTATTTCAAAGTCAAAATGAGATATGTGTAAAGTATTTTGTAAACCTTAAAGTGCTACATAAATGCTAACACTATTATAATTTTGGGAATAAAGTCCTAGTATTGGAATTGATGGGTCAAAAGCAATTATCAGTTTGGTGATTCATTACATATTGCTTTCCAAAATGTCTATACCAGCCTTCTGTCACACAAACAATATGTCAGAAGACCTGTTATCCTTCAGTTGACAGGTCAACTAGCATTTATTATATGCCTACTATATGCCAGGCACATAGGATATATATGGATATATATGTAGGATATATAATCCCTAGTGATACAAAGAAAGACAAAAAAACAGTCCCTGCCTTTAAGAAGTTCATAGTCTAATGGAGGAGAACACATGCAAACCAAGTCTGGACAGGGTAATGTGGCAGTGACCTCAGGGAGAAGGCACTAGCTTACTGTGCGTGGTATTGTTTATTCTTCATTTCCAAAGTGGATCATTGAAGGGAATCGGATTCGGTGGGATTTGTGTGGGGCTTAAAGGAAATCAAGAGATGGAGATGAGCAGGGAGAGAATTTCAGACATGGGGCCAGCCCTGAGTCAGGAGATGGAGTGAGTGTCTGATGTGAGGAACAGCAAGGAGGCTGGTGTCACTCCATTGTACATGGAGGGGAGTAAGACGTAGGAAGACTGGCAGTGTAAGAAGGGTCCGGGTTTGAAGGACCCCAAAAGCCAAATAGAGGATTTTATATTTGATCCCAGAAGTGATAGGGAATCACACAGGGAATTTATTGAGAAGAAGGTGACAGAGTCAGGCCTGCCCTATAGAAGGATCCCTTTGATAGCTGAGTGGAGGATGGACCAAATTAGGGAGAGACTTGAGGTGGGGACACCAATCAGAAGGCTATTGAAATAGTCCTTCCGATGAAGGCCACCTCCAGGGTGGTAGCAATGTAAGTGGCGAGAAGAGAGAATATTACAAATAATGTTATGAAAATATAATCGACAGGCCTAAATTTTTTCAATGAAATACAAAGCAAGGTTCTTAGTTCAGAGAGTGGGTGAAAGAGTGGGATCCAGAGAGGTTTCAGGAGGGAACAAAAGGTTTATGGGACAGTGAATCTATTAAGGTCTCACAAGCATGAGAAGATTGCCCTGCTACAGTGAAGGCCCAGTTGAGCTTAGGGAGCATAAGTTTGTAGTAGACCCAGTCAGTTCCTAGATGTTATGATTCTTTTTTTTTTGCTTTGTTATTTTCTATATAAGGTTGTATATTAAGTTTCCCTTGATTTGTATTTCTCCTGCGATCATTCTAGATGCAATGATGTCTAACAGAGTGCTACTGTTGTCATTTAGTCATTTCAGTGGTGTCTGACTCTTCGTGATTCCATCTAGGATTTTCTTAGCAAACATATTGAAGTGGTTTGCTATTTCCTTTTCCAGCCATTTTACAGATGAAGAAACTGAGGCAAATAGGGTTAAGTGACTTGCCCAGGGTGACACTGCTAATTTCTGAGGCTAGATATGAACTCAGATCCTCCCAACTACAGGATTGGTGCACTATCAACTGTGCCATCTACATACCCCACAGAAGTAGCATAATGTACTTGAATTAGACTTATTCATAAGACTTGGGAATCCCAGCATGAATGACCATGGCTGAATCACATAACTGCTTGACCTTAGTTTCCTCATCTGTAAAATGGGGATAATACTACTTGTCTCAGAGAGGTTGTAGGGGGAAAAATAATACCTTTTATACGTTATAAAGCACCATATGTATGGGTTACAAAATGTATTTTTCTTTGACTTTACCCTCTCTACTTAATAATAGGCTACAATTATGTACTGCTTTAAGGTTAACAAAAAGCTTTAAATATATTATTTAACTTGATCCTCACCACCACCTTGTGAGGTAAATGCTATTATTACTTCCATTTTACAGTTTAGTAAAAAGAAGTTAAAAGAAGGTCATGCAGCTTAAGTAAGTGTCTGAGACAGGATTCAAACCCAGGTCTTCCTGACTTCAAGAGCAGCATTTTGTCTATATCACAATATCTAGTTACTTGGCATACAAGCTAAAGTGTTAGCCATTCAAGACTGCCTATGCAGTTATGGTTTTATTCCAGAAGACATATTCCTCAAAATACTAAGCTCCAGTAACCTTCATTTTTATATCTACACAAGAAAACTTCTGGCACATTGAACTCATACAAAGTGAGAAGATCAATGCATTATGAAAGAGTGAAATGATATCCTAACTCAAGTAAGATTCTGGCTTTCATCATTTAGTATTGGGGTTATAAAAAGCGCATAAGATTTTCTTATTTTGCTCCTACCAGTACTATTTTTATGATTATGACTTTTTAAATGTTTATCACAGATGAGTAGTATTTGATTAAACAAGTATTTATATATATATCATAAAAGGCCTCAGGTCTCTAGGCCTTTGGTCATGCTAGTAAAATTTTATCAACAAGAAATTTGTATGGACATCTTCCAAGGAAAAGTCCTTTACCTGTTGTTTCTTAATGGTCATTAATGAAAGTTCCTAGAATTTTGATGAACATTTTGATTATCTCACACTTTCTCTTTACTACTGTCACACTATTCTCATGGAATGGAGTAACTCTTAACTGTCCTGTGTCTAGTGAATTATTTCAGTGGATGGCTTTCAAATGGGCATCAGAACCAAATTTGGAAATGCTAGTAATAAAATACAAAAGAAAAAAATAATGAAAAACAACCAGCCCATTTATAGACAGAAAGAGGTGGTCAAAATAACCTCCTTTTTAAAAATGTACTTCCATAAGCATTGACAGATATTTTATGATTACTCTATAGTGGAGGTAGCCCCAAGCAAGCACCTGAGTTTTTACTCATAGGGCTACTACAGATTAATGAGTGATAGCTAAGTGGTACAGTAGATAGAGTGAGGAGCCTGGAATCAGGAAGACTCATCTTTTCAAGTTCAAATCTGGTTTCAGACACTCACTAGCTGTGTGACCATGGGCAAGCCACTAAACCCTGTTTGCCTCAGTTTCTTCATCTGTAAAATGAGCTAGAGAAGGAAATGGCAATCCACTCCAGTATCTTTGCCAAAAAAAAGAACTCAAATGGGGTCACAAAGAGTCAAAAATGCAACAAAAAGGTTTAATTCTTCAAAACAGGTCATTTTTCTATGTAAGTGCTAACTTCATTATGTTCCTTATGGTAGAAAAGTTTGATTTTTCTACATATACAAACTCAGAACCAAGCAGGAGTAAAGAATTAGGAGTAAGGGAAGAATTTTAATTTCCTTTTTAAAAATAGTCTTTTTTTTTCCCCAGAGAAAAATGAGGACTTTATGATCTCCATTCGGGAACATGCATTTCATAAGGACATGAGTCTGAGGGCTATCTTTCTTCTGTCTGCATCCATCTCAAGAAAATCACAAATAATTAAATACTGTCACTGCGCATTACTCAGTTTTGTATAACATATTAAAACATATCCTTCTTTTTAAAAGAACAGGGAAAAAAATTTTGTTCATGGAAAAGTTTTAAGGCCAATTTGTTTTTATTTTGCTGTCACTGCCATCAGCTTTCACAATAGAAACATATGGTGGAAATAGAGTTATTCAACAGAAGCATCTACAGAAAACAGTGAAATGAAGTACCACTTTCTCTTCCTTTTCAGGTTGAACATACCAGTACAGAAGAGTGCTCTTTAACCAAAAAAAAAAAAAAAAAAAAAGCCAAACTACGAAAGGTCTTTCTTTCATGGAGAGAGTAGAGCTACCAGCAAAAGAGGACTTGGACTTTTTTTTTACCCAGAAAGAACCACCAAAAACACCTGTGCAGAACAAGACCCCTTGTACTCACAAGAAGGATAAAATAAAAAACGACCAAAAAAATCCCCTGCTCTCTGGGATGATATTTTTATCAACGGTTCTTCCAATAAAAGGCTATTAAAGAAGAGCTAATATTGTTTTCTAAAGACAAAAAGAGTGTGATGCAAAAAATGGAGACAACAGTGGCAGAAATTCAAGTAGAAAGCAAGGATGAAAAGGAGTCTGTAGAGATAAGTCCGCAGGACGAGGAGCAGGTTGAAAAAACATCCATGATTTGTTTTAAAAGAAGAAAGAAATCAGCCAAAGCTTTGAAGTCAAAGAATTGTTCTGAAAAAGCATCCCATGACACTGGTTCATGCAGTGCCAAGGATCACACAGAAGTAGAAGCTTCAGATCAGTTTCAGTCACCAAGGGGGACCTGGGCAGCAATCAGATGCTTCGTCACTCGACGGAAAAGGTCAAAATCTTCAAAGAAAGAAGTCCCCTTAGAAGCTAAAGCACAACCTAAAGAAAACAATGATGACACCAAACCTGCTGAGAAAAAGGCTCGATCCAGGATTAAAATCCCCTGCATAAAACTCTCGAGACGCAAGAAAAAACGCAGTCATTCCCAAATTGCTGAGGAATTTGAATGCAATATGAAAGTAAAGGAAGTTACAGACAGTTTAGGTATAGAGATTCAGACTCCTCAGGATGCTCCAGCTGTAAAGGATAAATTAATTGCAGACATAAGTGGTGATAGCTCTCAGGTAGATAGTGTAAGTGTGCCACAAGTTAGTAACATCAGCTCTTCTGGGGAGAATGTGGCTTCCATAGAACTTGGGATTGATAAGGAATCTTGTGCCATTCATACAGCAGCATTAATCCTTGAAAAGGATATTGAGAAGACAGAAGAAAAACAGATAGTAAACCTCCATCAAGGAAGCCTCCCTGAGACTTCAGAAGTGGGACACCAGCTCCCCAAGGAGAATACAGAAGTCAGTAGTGTTGTGGCACCCAATGAAACCCTCACAGAGGCACCTGCAATCCCAGAGACACAAATCATGGAAGAAACATCTAAGGATGTCACAGAACAGGAACCAAAAGAGAAAGAACATGAAAATGGGGTGATTGCTTCAGAAAAGAACAAGTCAAAAGACACCACAGTGTGTTTCGGTGAATCAGATTTAGAAGAAAATGCAGTACATCCAAAGATGCCCCAATTAGAAGAAACCAAAAGGATGGAACCAATTGCTATTATTATCACAGACACTGAAGTCAGTGAATTTGACGTAAAGAAATCCAAAAACGTCCCTAAGAAATTCCTAATATCGGTTGAAAATCAGCAAAATGAGCCATTTTCTAATGCTGTGTCATCCAAAGGGGCTAATGATTTTGAGGGCAGAACTTCTGAACAGTATGAGAAGCTTTTAATAGAAACTGCTTCCTCGCTTGTCAAGAACGCCATTCAGTTGTCTATAGAACAACTGGTGAATGAAATGGATTCTGATGATAACAAAAGAAACAATATTATATAAAAGACCAGAATTTCAGCTCATGTTTTCTTTTAATGGAAACCTTATGAAGAATTATTTTACATTTTATGACATCTTTAATTCAGAAGAATCATTTATGGATATTTACAATCTCCAAAACTCAACAGCACCAGCTCCTGTTGAGTTGGAGATGAGAACCTGGCCCAGAAATGTACTATATTGCTCCTTAATGCTCTTTTGATGACAGAATCTTATTTCATAAAGCAATTTAGTTCTGCATATACATTAAGCCTGCATTTGGTTTTAAATCTTTTTTTTTTCACAATTCAATTTTATTGTTATAATTGTGAATAAGGTGAGCTAGTTTTGTAGATGTGTGAATTATTGTGGTTGAGTAGCTGGTCAATGGTTTTACTTCAGAAATGTGATGCATCACATTATCTTAATTTCAGTGGCATTTGTGTAGTTCACAAAATGCATATTTTAATTAGGAAGAAGTGGTTTTCTGTTCTTGATTCTTCTAAGTTATTTGCAAAAATTGCATTAAGATGTCTTCAAATAGTTGGTGAATAGCTAAGCAGCTATAAATGCTTATCGTGACTTCTACCTTTTTCCTCCTCTATACAATTCCATCGATGCTCTCATTCCTCCTTTTTTTTACAAGAGGCATCCTTGACAGGAGGAATAGGGAGAACAGTAAAGCATCTTTATTTATTATGTCACCACTCCTCCTAAGGTCATGGTACTAAATGAAACCCATTCCTTTAAGAAATCGGCAGCTCTGTGATGGCGAAAGATAGAGCATTTTCCCATATTCTATTCAGAGAAGGCTTTTTTTTTCTTTCAGAATTTAGCTATACCAACTATAGAAGAAATCTGTTTAATAAAAGGAATTTTTTTCTTAAAGAAGAGAGGAAAAAATAAACACATTATTACCTTTTGTCATTGCAAGAGTTGAACCAAACAGCAGATATGACTGGCACGATCTTGAAAGAGGTGAGCCACTGTCATTCAGGAATAATTTAGGAAAGAGTATTAGTTAGCTGCATTGTTAAGAAGGGGAGGGAAGGGGAGCTCATGATTTCTGGTCTTATCATAAGTGATTGCCTTTCTAGCTCAGAGGAAGTCATTTTACTGCCTCAATCTCCCACCACAACAAAGGCTCACAATGTTCAATGAGATTCTACCTCAAAGCTCAGTGTTTGGGTCCTGGAGCTTAACTTTGGCAAGCTCCAAAAGGGGTGTTCCTGAAGGTAATGAAAACCTTTGACTAGATATGTAAGGTATGTGCAATACAGAGAGTTCCATGTCAGGAAAAAAACAATTAGTCAACCAGATAATTAGAAATGCTTTCCTGTGTGAATTCTCTTCTTTTATGGGTCATATAGAGCTCATATTACTAGTCTGGCCTACAAAATCCTTCTTGTTCCATTTCATATACACATTCTCAGCAAAGAAAATTCTTTAATTTGAAATGGAAATATTAAATTAAATGACAGTTGTGACAGCAGGAATTTTTACTCCAATATAAAATTGCAAAATTGCCCCCCAGATTTGTGTGTCCTTTGTGCTTCCAAATCTGAAAAGAAAATACCAGCAGTTTCTCATGTAGTCAAATACATCATTCAGATTTGTCTCCAAGTTTATCTTTTAGGAAACATGAGCAAAGAACACAAAATCAAATTTTTAAAATTGTATAGACTTTACTTTTTTAAAAATGACTTTGGTCAATCACAGTATCTTTAATTCCCTCTATGTGGTGCTAACAGATTTGGATTTTTTTTATAACTACCAGCAAATACTGTGCCATATTTATGAAATAAAGAATTTAAAAACCCTTATGTACATCCTTATGTACTTTAGTTTCATAATGGATACAGTATCCATGTATTGCAAATGCCTTTGTGCCAGTGAACTTATTTTAATTTTAAATAATCATTCACAGCAGATGAAGGATAGAGCTTTTACTAAACACTGAAAATGTTTTGAAAGGGGTGCCATACAATTAAGCCAGCAAAATCTACAATAAAAATTTTATGTTGTACCAATAGCATATGAAAATAATATTATCACTAAATGCAGAAAATGTCTTTTTTTTACCTAGCTCTATCAATCTGCTATTGATTTTTCACCAGTTTATTATCAACAATTAGCATATTATATTGGATTACTTTTACAATGAGATATATCTTTGATTGCTTGCATACTAAACTTCTTGTTCTTTCATTATCCTATTCTAAGTCACCAGCTAATTAAATTAAATAGGACTCCAGCCAGAAAAATTAGTCCAAATGTAGATTGATTGATTCTATTCGGTTACTTTTAAATTGTAACGTTTTCTAATGAGTTGTCCAAATCATTTCATTATGCTGGAATTTGGGGAATATCATTTAGGGTTTAGAAATATTTATGTCAAAGATTTCCTGCAGTAATAATGTTTTAAATTAGTTGACTTTAAATACATTAAACCAATTTAAAAAAATATAAAGTTTTTTTTTACTCTAATTCTAATTTATTCGTTAATATTAAAATAATCAATAGGTAATCTAAGGGGAAGATATTAGTTTTCATAAAACCACTTATTTGCAAATGCATCCATCGACTTCAAATATGCATCCATAGGCTATGATTCTGAGTTTCACTTAAATCTCATTATTTTGTAAGGCACAGTGGGTTACTAACTCATTTTAAAAAAAAAAAATTCTTCCCCTGCTCTGGCTTTGAGAGAGTCAGTTATCTGGTTTGGTTGGTTCTGGTTATAGTCTCTTGAATATCAAAATTCCCCTGTTTTATGCACATTATTCACTTAGCATTTTCTCAAAGCTCTTAACAAGGTATAAAAATAGTACCCAGTAACATTTAAGTAAAGGTGACAGGAAACAAAAGAGCCCTCAAACAGAAAGTGTTCTCTGGCACCACCGCCCCCTCTTCAAAGAATAATAAGCATATGGCAGAAATTTATGCCTGTGTAATACAGGCTCAAGAGAGCTACACGCACATTATCTTTTGAGGTGATCACCAACTTACGTCAACTACGTTAATTAAGTCTATTTAATAGAGTCATGGGATGTTTCTAATTAGTTGGTATTATATTCCCTGTGAATTGTACTGGTAAGTAGGATTATTGTCTACTGTAGGCTACTGAGTGCAATTCAGTGTTAATCTTAAAGAGTTTACTTTAAAAAAAAAATTCCCTTTGCCCCTTCATAACAATTTGGGACTCACTGCCATTCTAAGTCAGTTAAGACCTGATTTTCCTAGAGACCAAAGCAGATTGACCTTTACAATGTTTCACTGCCTTTAGGATTCCCTGATATTAGGTACCAATTACTTAGTTGTTATCCATAGTTTTCTAACCCTCTAGAAACAGCAGCTCTTAACTTGGGGTAGATGAACTTTTTTTAAAAACTATTTTGATAACTATCTCTCCGTAATTGATTTGCTTTATAATCCTATATATTTTCTTATGCATTTAAAAACATTATTCTGAAAAGGGGTCCTTAGGCCTTACCAGATTACTAAAGTAGTCCATGTTACAAAAAAGGTTAAGAATCTCCCTAGAGAACTTTAAGTTCTATTTTGTAGTATAATTCCATTTTAATGTATAAAGAGGATTTGGAAGACTGCATTTGATACTGCAGTTGATTGTATATTTTTTTTGCATTTCCATTTGAAGGGCTTTAAATTAATTTTTTAAAACCATCTGGTCACATTAAAGACATTTTGTGAGAATCCACAAAGACAAACTCTTCATCCCACATTTGGTAGGCCTGACATCTGACTCTAAGTGAAAACCTAAACTTTCAAGGAATTCCTGCAGGTTCAATTGTGATTCTGCCATATTACAACAAAATACCTAGAACCACTCCATTTTGGAGCAAGTTCTGGGCATACCTTGGTTAGATTTCCAGGCTCTGAATCTCAATTTTTTTTAAAAATAAAGTTTTGTAGAACATAAAAAGAGGATTGCATATAAAACCATGAATCTATTCCATATTGCTTGCCCTTTTAAAAGCATATAAAAAATTCAACACGTTACTTTCAAAGCTGTCCTACTTGTATGTTCCATCTGAACATCCTTCTGTTATCTTCTATGAATAATTTCTGTGGCCCCCTTTTATGGGCATCACGATTGGTAGCCCTCCTCTCTTACTCAAATCCTTCCCAATTAAAAACAGGAGGAAAAAATAAATCATGTAACAAGCAAAACAATTCCAAAACGTCTCTATTTCCTGAGTCCATCACCACTTTGTCAAGAGGTAAGAGATATACTTTGTCATTGGTCTTCTGGCTAGTTGTTGCTTTGATCAAAATTCTTAAGTTTTTCAAAGTTGTTTGTTTTCCTTTGCAATGTTGTATAAAGTGTCCCCCTGATTCTACTCACTTTGTGCTGTATCAGTCCATACTTCTTTCTAGAATTCTCTGAAACAATCTTTCATCATTTCGTACAGCTTTATTTCATTTAATTAGATTTATATATCATAATTTGTTCAGTCATTCCTCAGTTGATAGGCACTCCTTCAATTTTCAATTCTTCACTCTTTTTTTCTCAATATTTCCCTCTTTTTATGATCCACCCCCCCCCCCCACAGCTGAGGTTTTGCTTTAACTACTCTTTCCTTGATATTATCCTCCCTCTTAACTCTGCTTTTTCCTGTTCTCAATTCCCTTGTTTAATGTAATTACACACCAAACCTGTGGGTGTGTGTGTGTGTGCATGTGCGTGTGCGTGTGCGTGTGTGTGTGTGTGTGTGTGTGTGTGTGTGAGAGAGAGAGAGAGAGAGAGAGAGGAGTGAAATTCACTGATACCTGCTCATCCCACCCCTTTCTTCTTGTGCCTTCTCAATTAGGAAATAAAGCGAATAACAACTCTTTTTCTTTCTTCCTACATTAGTGTATTCCTTTGATCCTCCCTTTAATTCCCCTTCTTAAAACCCTCAGAACAGAACCAATCTATCCTCTGGGTCCTCTGATGGTTTTAACTCCCTCAACACCTTTTAAGGACATTTAAGATCTGAAAAAACATTTGTTTCTTATCCTCCATTAGAATACTAGTGCTTTATCATAATATAGCCCTTTCCAATGGCTCAAATACACTGACCTTTCTTTGTTCATATGTTAGCATTTCAAAGTTCCTACTCAGTGCTGGTATCTTAAGGAATGCTTACAAATTTTCTACTCCATTAAAAATCCATTTTACCCCCTATAAGATTATACATAGGTATACAAGGTAAATTATTCTTGATTATAAGTCAACATCTTTTGCTTTTTTAATTACTGTATTTCAAGACCTCCTTTTATCTGTAATAGAAGTAGGTAGGTCCTATGGGATTCTCACTATGGTACCTTAATATTTAAATTCTTTCTTTCTGATTGCTTACCATATTTTGTCTTTGACATGGGAATTCTGGATTTTGGCTTGACATTCCTAGGTGTTTTGAGTTTAGTTGTTTTTTTTTTTCTTTCAGAAGGCAATTGGTGAATTCTTTTTTCTTTGTGCTCTGGTTCTAATAGATTGGGAAGTTTTCGTTAATGATTTCTTGAGATACAGTGCCCAAGTTGTTGTAAATGGTTTTCAAGGAGTCTGATGATACTTAAATTAACTATCCTTGACCTGTTTTCCAGGTCAATTGCTTTTGATAGTAAATAGATTTACTTTTTCCTCTATTTTTTTCTAATGGCATTATTTTGTTCTAGTATTTCTTGTTATTTCATAACAAGAAATTGATCTTGATTTCTATACCAATTTTCAAGGAATACATTACTTGAGAAAGATTTACCACTTCCCATTCTAGGTTATTTATTCCAATTCTTTCCTCCAGAGTTTTGATTTTTGCTTCATTTCTTCTGGGTATTCATTTAGTCCTTGTAGAAGACTGATTTTTTTTTTGTCCCTGCTTGAAATTGTGGAGTTCCTCTTTTCTTCTCGGCTGGAGATTTGACTATCTCTGGATCTATAACAATTTACAGTGGTCAGTATCTTCTTATGTTTACTCATCTTTAGCCCTAGTTTCTAAACTAGGGTTTTGTGCCAGGGCCAGGGTCTGCCCTCTGCTATGCTTTGAGGTGGGGTGGTGAGCCCTTCTGGTCTTGACCTGAGTCACTACAGTTCTTGAACTGACCTTCACTTCCCAGGGTTGTATCTATGCTAAATGCACAGTATTGAGTTTTAGGTCCTTCTGGATCTTTCAGATTCAGTGTGCTAGATCATCAGGGCCCTTCTATGGCATCTCTGGATAGAGTGCTATGGACCTCAAAGCCCCTGGACCAGGAGTGTCCCAATCTTGAGTATGCTCCAGGGAGATCACTTGGGGTATTTCTTGTGGGAGGGCCCTCTACTTTTGCTGTCTCTGGATAACAGCCTTGGAGGCTTTAGGTTTCTCTGGTTTGTCTTTGGGTGTGCTGGGAGGGTTCTGTCTTCTTTGCCTATGGTGTAGGCTTTTCTGGAAGGGCCCCTTTCTTATTGCATAAAGACTTCTGGCTGACTTTAATTCTGGGATAGATGAAGTCATTTACTGTAGTTTCTCAGTGGACTTCTTGATCATTATTCAGTCTGGTGCTATTTTTAAGTTTTTGCTGAAATATGTATGTAGGAGCTAGGATGTTTGCATTTGTTCAAGCAAGCCATCTTGGCCTGATCTTGACTGTGCACATTTCTAAATGGGACTGTTTCTTAGAGAAATTGTTCCTGTATAGTAACTGAAATTTTTCTAAGAGGCAGTGGAGAGTACTGGACTTGGAGTCAAAAGACTCAGACTCTTCTTATCTCTACTACACCTCAGATATTGGATAAATCTGTCTCTCTGGACCTCTGTTTCTTCATTTAGAAAACAAGAAGGGATTGGATTAGGTGACCTCAAAGGTCCTTTCCAACTCTAAAGGCCTTATGAGCCTTTGGTAGGGGGTTCTGAGTTAAGATTAATTTTGTGCGATCCATAAACTTGGATGGAGAAAAAAGCCACATTTATTTTCACTAACCTTTGGTTTCCTTTATAATCCTATGTATTTTATTTCATATGTTTAAAAGGATTATTCTGAGGAGTCCAAAGACTTCACCAGAATGCCAAAGGGGTCTATGACACAAAAAAATTTAAGAACCTTGTTGTGCGGTTGATGATTCTACTATCAAATGGAAGTATTATTAAGTGTAATTATTTCTGTCTTGACCTAGCCAGAACTAAGTAAATCTGAATTATATAAAGCTTTTAAACAGCTACATGATGTATTCATTTTGGATATGTGAACAGGTGCAGGAACAAAATTCAATGCTACATATATTTATAGTAGTACTTTGTCTTGAAAATGTTAAGTAGAAGAGATGTTACAAAAGTTCAAGTTGCATTTGTGATTCTCATTAAAATGGCTAGAGTTATATTTCTGTAGAACAAATACTACTGTCAGAGAAATTGTGGAGAAAAAAGCGATGTCTTAAACTGAATGTAAAAATTACTAATACAGATTAAATATACTATATCAAGTCCATGTTGTCTTTTGCATGACTGGTCTATCTCTTGTATGTGAAACATGAATACATTATATTTCTTTCCTAAGCACAGAAGGCTCATAATTAAACTACTAAACATAGCTCAGCTGTAAAATCTCATCTTTCATTTGGGTAAAAAACAAGAGAGGTCAGTTGATGCCTTACATCATGACCCTGTCTTATAATGACATATCCTTTTTTTGAATGAGTGCACCTAGAGTAAAGAATAGAACACGTTTAAAACATGGAGATACTAGTGAATTTCACATAAGCCAAGGGGCAAACTGAAGACAAATTAGGACTGTGGTGGGACCAATTTCAGATGCATTCCAGTTGTTGATCTCTTTGAAAAGAGCCACGTTTGCTTTCCTAACATTTTACCATTTTCACTGCAGTAGATGTTTAATTACTTTCTTTCACTGTAATTTTTATCACTTTTTAAAAACTTTTATTTTTTTGACAGTGGTGATGTGAAAAATGCCTCTTTTAGAGGCTGGCAAATTATATGATACTTCCTTGAGGCTGAGGTAAACACTAATCTGTCCACTGCAATTAATTAGGAAGTTAGCCTACTGTTTCTTCTTATGCACTTTAACAACTATGCTATTCTATTGGAACCTCTATGTATAACACTCTCTTGGGGGTGTTCATGCCTATGTCTAGGTCTTTTAAGTGACATACAATAAGGATCTTGTAAGTGCCAAATCCTGCTTCTAAAATAAAAATGACACTAAGAATGATAGCTAGCATGTATATAGCACTTTTAGATTTGCAAAGCACTTTACATGTTATTTCCTTTGATCCTTACAACTCTAGGAGGTAGGTATTATCCCCATTTTTTACAGATTAGGAAACTGAGGCAAAAGAGATTAAATGACTTGCCCAGGGTCACACAGTTGGTGTCTGAGGCAGGTCTTTCTGATTCCAATATCCACCTAGTAGCCTTGATTTACATCCCTTACCATAGGTATGTACCTATATACCACTATCTATAGATACATACATATATATGTGTGTATATGTATATAACGTATATGTATGTATATAGGTATATATACATACATATTTATGTACATACACACCCATACCACACATGTAGTATCTCCTAACTCTCCCTGATGTAAGTTGCTTCATCACAAATGTTGCTTCCCAGGTCAGGATGTCAGAGCAATCATGGGGGCGAGGCTTGAGAGGAAGGTGCTATTCTAAACACACACACACACACACACACACACACACACACACACCATCCCCTGACGCCCTTCCACCATTCACCACTTGTTGCCTCCTATCTCTTCCTCCAGGTGTTACTTCAACTACTCTGACTTACCTGCTCCATTCAAGGACAATTGGGGCTATGAATACAGGAGTTCTGAAAGTCTTGCATGTCCATGACAGTCTGCTGTCTTCAGTCCATGTGAGAGATCAATAAGAGAAACACTATGGGAACTTCCATCTTGACCAGATGTCCGTCTCCAGTATTTATTTCTCTTTGGTATCCAAAGGTGTGCTACATGATGTATATGAGTGTTATACTCGATTCTACAGGGGCCCACCTTACTCACATGGCCCTTTTGGTCAGCAGGGATTCCAAATTTGACTTTCCAGTTGAAGAATGGAATATCATTTGTACACAGCTATACTTACCTGCTTATAACTGAAAGATACCTTAATACTTGGGAAAGGCTTTATTGTCAACACTATGTGGGCACTTCCTGCAATGGTACATGTCAAAACCCCTCATGGCCAAAAATGTAATACAAATTGACCACTTAGCAGCTAACTTTCTGGTGATGAGTCTCTCCAAATTTCACTAGGCTCTTATGTCTGAGGTTAGTTAGTCCCTTGTAAGACTCTGCAGAGCTTTACACTGTACTAGGTTAGCTTTTGAGAATTCCAGGTTCCCTCCACATCCTGCTGACACATTAAGATATGACAAAGTAATACTCTAGTGGACAGAATGGTACAGGTGTGAAAATGGGAACAACCTTATCCACTAAACAACTATGATGAACCCATCTAGATACTAATGAGTCCAAGATACAAGCTACAAGTTTGGAGCAAGGGGCAGAATTTTGTGTTTCCAAATTATAGGGGCAACTAGGAGAAGAAAGAATCCCAAGTCCATAAATGTGTGGAGAGCTATGTTAGATCAGGTTATCACAAACAAGGACAAAGCAGAAAGTCATTCCTGAGATTAAATACAAAGTCTTTGGGGTGGAGATGATTTTATCTAGATCTTTGAAGAGACAAATTGGATTCTTTTCATTTTAGGAATAGCTGCTATCAAGGTATAGTTATAGATTAGTTATACACATGGTTTATTTGATAAGGTTTCCTTTCAAGCAGGCCACTGCCACTGTGACCCTTTCCCCATGCTTCCTACTGGAGAGGGAAAACATAGGTAGCAATGGTATCCTCTCCCCCTTCTTGCTCTATCAGTCACTTAACTGCCAGCTCTTCTCCCTCCTAAATCCTCAACCAATCTCAAGGGAAACTAAAAGGGGCTGCTTACATAAAGAGTCTAGGGAAGGCTGGTCAGTGCTTTAATATTATATATAGAAATGAAAAGGGGAGGTTAAATAAATACCTGTATGTTCAACCAGTCCAAATGATATCAGATATTTTGTTTTTTATATAGAACAGCTTTAAAGTAGCCCTTTTTAAAATGAAAACAGAAGAGTAGAATATGAAACATGTAATTAGACATTATATATGTAATATAAAATTTGCATATCTTGCCATAAGGTACTATTATGTATGTATATACATATATATTTAAATATGAAAAACTTTTAAGTAGCCCCTTTTAAGTAAAAAAGGAAAAGAATATAAAATACATTTTATATATATAATTTGCATACTTTGCCATAAGGCACCTCTATGTGTGCATACATATATTTAAATATAAAAAGCTTTTATATAGCCCTTTTTAAAAATGAAGAAACCATAAAATAGGAAACATATAATTAGACATGAAAATTACGAAATTTTAAAATGGGAGCCATCACCTCCCTTGCTGCTAGCTCACACCACCAAGTCTTGGCAGTTTCAGCCAAATGATTCAACCTCAGAAATGGCAACATCATTAAAGAAGATGTGTCCCCATCTGCTCTGCCCCTTTGTCCTAAATTCCACTAAGCCTTTTCCTCTAACTCGAATCTGAGCTTTCCTGTAATATTCTGACTTCCCCTTTAGGGTGTCTTGAGAGTAGGGGCTGCCTTACTCTTCAGTTTGTATCCCCAGCACTTAGCATGGTGCTTTGCACATACTCAGTAAGTAACCTTCCCATCCATTCTTCTTCATAGCTCCTCAGCACACAAAGGGGTGCTACAACACATAAAGTGGTGACCCTGGAGAGCCAAAGAATGTCCATGAAAACACAGTGCCACTCTAGGTACGGGTCCTCACAGATTTCAGTAAAAGTTACTCAGAAAATGAATGCATGGAAGATATTTCCAGTTTTAGGTTTTGAGTCTCTAAGCCAGGGGGTCCCAGTTAATATTTCAGCTTATAATGAGAAATTAAAGTTCTGTAAAATAATTAATTCCCCTCAGGAAGGAGAGGGAACATAATCTCGTTTTTGAAGGTAAGAGTAAGGGATATACATTTATTAAGTACCTACTATGTGCCAGGCATATAATGTTCAATCCTGGGAGGCAGATGCTATTATTATCACCATTTTACAGAGGAGGAAAGTGAGGCAAACTGAGGTTAAGTGACTTGCCCAGGGTCACACAGCTAGTAAGTATCTGAGGCTGAATTTGAACTCAGGTCTTTCTGACTCCAGGTCTAGCACTCAATCTGCTGTCCCACCTTAGATGCCTCAATGCATATAGCATTTTTCTCTTCTAGTTCCCAAAGACTTTGTTTAGAACAACAGAGCAAAAAACTTTAATGTTAGACTGACACACTTCTCTTGACTAACAAAAAGCTTAAGGGTAGTGTCAGAATTATATTCTAACACTAAGTACTCCAAGTTGTCCATATGCCTGGACTTGAATTCTTTCTAACCTGTCACTTGTTTAAATCTGCACCTTTTGTTTTTAGGACATTTCCTAGACACATCACTCAGGGCTGCTGAACCCAGAAATTTGAATGTATATTTCTTAAACTGAAAGATAAAATCAAAGTTATGAAAGGTTTGTAGAGGCTGGAGCTTCAAAGCTCTGGGAACTGTATAATGGAGTTAATGGCAAAATGTGGGCCAGATGAAAAAAGGAATTCTGCACATCCAAGGTAGTTGCTGGCAGTGGTGACTGGTTTGGAGACTGACTAGATAACAGCTCTACAGGCAGCTCTTAACTCTACTGGTTGGGGTTCACTACTATTTGTAAAGGGCAAGGAACAAGAGCACCTACTATGTGCCAGGCACTAGTATCTCATTTGATCCTCACAACATCCCTTGGGAGGTATATAATCCCCATTTTACAGGTGAGGAAACTGAAGCAGGCTGTGGTTAAGTGACTCACCCAAAGTCATACAGACAAAATATGTCTGAAGCTGGATTTGAACTCCCCAACTCCAGGTGAAGCACTCTATCACTGTACCATCTAGCGGCCCTGAGTTGTTCTCTACATGTACAGGAAGGAGCAGGACTTTAGTAGAATCCATTAGTCCGGCTGCCAGCTACAAGAGGCACCAGCTGCCTCTGGTCAGGGCAGCCAAATGTCCTCCCAGGGCCTAGGGGTGGCTATTTCAGATGAGGACAGAGCAAACCCTTTACCATATTGCTAATCAAATCTCTGCTGGTGTCATATGTTTTTGAAATAGTACCATAAGTTAGCAGTCATTTTCACTTAGCATTTTTTGGCCTTGTCAAGGTACTTCTCCAAAGATGCTGAAAGACTGGTTCATCCTGCTACAAATCAAGCAGGAGAAGAAAAGCAGAATGTAGGGAATTGAGACGTGAAAAAATATTTAAAGATTATCTAATCTGACCTCATCATCTTATCAATAAGGAAATCGAGGCAACTCAAGGGTGAAGGAATTGTTGGAATTTGGGTGACTGGGATCAAAGGTCATGAATACTAAAGATATGAAAAAGGTGGTAAATAGGATAGGAAGTCAGATTATATATACAGGGCTCAGATCTAGAAATCAAGAAGGAAAGGGTTGAAGAAAGGAAGCACAAAATGAGAATTTTTTTTGAAAGAATGAGGAACCAAAACTTACTTGGAATTAAGGTTATGGGGCAGCCAGGTGATACAGTGGATACAGTGCCAGGCCTGAAGTCAAAAAGATTCATCTTTCTGAGTTCAAATCTGGCCTCAGATATTTAACGAGCTGTATGACCCTGAACAAGTCACTTAACCCTCTTTACCTCAGTTTCCTCATCTGTAAAATGAGCTGGAGAAGGAAATGGCACACCACTTCAGTAACTCTGCCAAGGAAACCCCAAATGGGATCACAAAGAATCAGACAAACAGAAAAACTGAACAACAGACTATGAAAGTAGATAAAAGGAAATGAAAGGGAAAGGTCACTTCTTAAACAGTGACTTGAAGAAAGCCAATTTTGGAAACCAGAATTCTGGGCCTGCTTCACTAGGGTGGGTGTGAGGAACAAAAGGAAGCAGAAACAGACCAGCCAGTACTTTGGCCCTGGCTTCCTCTTCTAATTTTGTAGCACATCACAAATTGCACATAAGGCTGCCTGATTTGTGAATCTCCAAGAATATCTGAGATGGAAATCCAAGCCCCAGAGTCACTGGTGCCATAAAAACCAGAGGAAGTGCTTGAAAGCACTTGCATAATCACTTGAACCAAGTTATTTATCTCTATAATGCACTTAACTACAAACTGGAACTATCCTAAATCTGGAGATGTTGCCTTGGTTTCAAACCTATGCAAAACAAAGCAAGTTCCAGGAAGGACTAAAGTCAGGTGATAAGCCAAAAATAATAGTGAAACTGAATTTAAGAACACTGACACAAGTTAAATGTAGGCATGCTTTCCCCCTCCCTATGTGAGACTTGACATAAATGATACAGTGTTGCCACCTTCTGGCCAACCAAGCATTAACACAAATAACCCCCTGCAGGGGGGGAAGGAACAAGCATTCAGTAAGTACCTACTAGGTGTCAAGCAGCACAAATGGATTCACCCTTCCATGTACACTATCTCCACTTGTCTTCCCTTCTCCAGCCTAAACAAACACCCAAATGATAACACGGTAAGATCATCAGGCCCCTCACTGTAGTTGCTCCCCTCCTCGGGACACATCCATTGTCAATATCTTTCCAAGAATGTGTTGCCCTAAATTGGACCCAGTCTTTTAGGTAGGGTCTCACCAGGGCAGAGTAAAGTAGGGTGTTAACTCTAAGGCAGTAGGGATGGAGCACTTGGCCAAGAGTCAGGAAGACTTGAGTTCAATTTCAGCATCAGCCACTAGTTGTCTGACCTCGAACAGGTTGCGGGGAAGGGTGTAGAAAGGGAAAAGGTTTCTTCCCCCAGACTTCACATTAAGGTAGAGAATCTAAAAGAAGTCATCAAAAGCACAGGATATGTCTATGTGTGTTGTGTCCATATAGTTTGCATGTTCACGTGTATTTTTTTTTAGATGTGACTGACTCAGAGGAATGAATTGATATCTCTGGAGTTACTTCTGCCTAGCCTCCTTCAAAGGAGCTTTTGATTCCTGACAGGAGGGGAGCAGGAGACTGTGACCATGAAAGCTAGCTACTGCTGCTATCTTTTCAAAGAGGGGTCACTGGGCTAGAATTATATCTATTTGTTAGAGACGAACTTGACACACAAAAAAGGTATCAAGGAAAATTTATTAAAATGGAGTTCAGAGGAATTGAATGTCTTGGCCAAGGTATTCACACTTCTCCAGAAAGGGGGGGGGGGGGAGAGAAACAGAGAGAGAGACAGACAGACAGAGAGACAGACAGAGGCACAGAGAAATATGGAAGTGAAGGCATTTTTATAAAGTTCATGCAGGACAGATCCTCCCATCAGAGTGGGGAATGGTCTATTCTCTTTCCGGTCACAACTTTTTGACATGCCCACTTTCATCATTAATAAAAGCAGTTGGATTTTCTCCTTTCTGATAGGCTTTCCCTCAAACTCATCAGACCTGCCCATTAATTTCTGATCTTCTTCACCTGACTCTGCTAAGTCACAGATCAATTTTCCCTTTTTGGAAGTCTTGATCTTGTGGAAATGAAACTTGCCTTTGTTTCCCACATATCTATCCCTGCCCTTCTAAATATATGTAGTCTAAAGGAAGATTCTGAGGATCACCTGGCAGGATACTGTACCAGACACTGAAGTCCTTCCTCGAGCTGTACTGCCAAGTACTCAAACTGCTTCAGAGAACGCAACTCTTCTGGGCTGGCCACATTGTTCAAATGCAAAATGTCCGCTTGCCAAAAACACTATTTTATGGAGAACTCACATGGGGCAGGTGATCAGAAGAAGTGATACAAGGACACTTTCAAAATCTCTCTCATGAACTCTCAATTTGACTGTGCGACATGGGAGACAGGCACAGGACCGCTCAGTATGGCATGCCCACATAAGAAAAAGTGCTGAGCTCTATGAGCAAAGCAGAATTGAGATAGCACAAAGTAAACATAGGATACGCAAATTTGGAGTGTCCACCTCAAATATTCACATGGACTATCTGTGTCCAACCTGTGGTAGAGCATTCCGAGCTCGTATGGGTCTGATAGCCATCGTCGGACACACTGAAATTTCTCTTTATCATGGTGATATTATTTTGGTCCTCTTCGAGAACGAAGTACAAGTCTAAGGGAAGTAAATTTTAGGTTCAAGACACTTTCCTGATCATTAGCCCTTAATGGGGGGGAGGGGGGCATCTCCAGTCATCCTGATCTTCAGGAGGAGAAAGTGAGGTTTGTGACCTGCACAGCCCTCAAAACAAAGTCAAGTGCAAGTCATGTCATCATTTCTCTGTCATAGTCTTCTTTGAAAACGAAAGATGAACACAACAACAACATCTTGCCATTGGACCCAGATGGCTCCAGAGGAGAAAGTGAGGCTGGTGACTTTGCAGAACCTTCCTCACTTAAATCCAAGTCACTTGCCAGTCATGGCATTACCTCCTGATGACATAGTCCTCTTTGAGAATGAAAGGCAAACAACAAGAAGTAGGTGTCAGAAACTGTGCTAAGCACTTTACAAACACTATTTCATTTGAACTTCTCAACACCCTATGAGTTAGGTACTATTAAGACCCCCATTTTACAGTTGAGGAGACTTGCTCTGCATAGGAAGCTTGAGCCATCAGGTCTTCCTGACTCTAACAAATATGTTAAGCATCTACTATGTGCCAAGCACTGTGCTAAGCACTGGGGGTAGAAAAAATGCAAAACACAGTCCCAGTCTTCAAGGAGTTTACTGCCATCTACCTGCAACAAGGGATGGTCTACTCTGGATCAATTTATTTTCCTTGCAAGGTAGAAAAATTATGAAGCGTGTAGGAAGGAACAAACATGAATAGGAAATATGTATTTCACTTTTATAAGCAGATAATAAAGAGAAATAGGACCAACCACTGGGACTAATAAATAGTCCAAATGAAAGGTCATGTGAATGTAAAGGATGCTTTTTAATCTACATACCTCTAAAATTTCTATTGTTATTCACAGCAGCCCAACATGAAAGAACGTATCAGGAAATTTAACGAAACCGCTCTGAATACTTAATGTTACAGGTAAATTATAAAACATCCATCAGCCCACTTTTCTTTCCTGACTAAATTAGAAAATTCAACATCCTTTTACTTAGGTCTCTCTAAAAACTATTCACACTTTCACTTATTGCAAAAAGTTTCTAGTCACTGTGAAAAATATTTGGAAGGATTGGCTTAATAGTATATACCCTACTGCTACACACCTCCCCATTGTTTACTGAATTCAGTACCTCTTTCAAACTGAAATTTAATCTCACTTCTTACTAAACTCTTAGCTCACAAAAAGACGTCCTCTTCAAAATATGAAATAAAGTTATGTTCAAGTCTCAGATCCTAGGTTTTGGGATTACGGACAAATCACTTAACCTTACTAGGTTTTGAGGAACAAAACCTAGTTTTTATGAACTTTTAAAAACTGTCAAAATTATCTCACTGCTTAGCCATCTCTAAGTAACTGGCTCCAATTTAGCACAGTTCAAATGTTCAGAGAACACTTTACAGCAGATTTGGCTACAAGATAAAAGGGAACAAAAGATTCCAAAGCTCAAGGCTGTGCTTTCATAGGTTTCACCTGATTTCCATGATAACTGAGGGTGCAAATTGCTTGTTTTGTCATTTCTAAGCCTTTCCTTATCTGATCTACCTTTCCAGGCTTATTACACATTACTCCCCATTCATATTCTAGTCCAGTCAAAGCAGCCCTCTCTCTGGTCCTAGATGCCTTAAACCTGCTCCCTCCTTTCTATGAATTCCAAGAATCCCTAATTTCCTTCAAAGCTTGACTCAAATTCCATGTCCAGAACGCTACCCTTCCTCTCCTCCAATGACTGTTTGCCCCAACTTTAAGTTCCAACTAAAATCCCATGTTTTACTGGAAGCCTTTCCTAACCCCTAATTCCAATGACTTCCCTCTATTAATTACTTCTTATTGATCTTCTATATTGCTTGCTTTGTATATGTTTGTTTGTGTGTTCTCTCCCCATTACATTGTAAACTCTTGGAGGACAGAGCCTGTCTTTTGCTTACTTTATTTCTCCAGCACTTAAGCACACCTGCACGTAGCAGGCCCTTAATACAGTTATTCCTTCCACATCAAGGGGTAAGGGGCACAGCGCCTGTGCAATCTGGAATTCACGTAAAATTTTTTGAACTCCCTTTGTACTAGAGAAGTGTGAATTTTTTTTTCTTTTATGGATTGTTTACAGTACCTTATTGTAAAATTTGAGTTAAGTATTTGTTCAAAGGCTCTGTGTTGTCTGCTGGTCTTTGCATATCATCTGCAGCTTCCACAAAACTCCCATTTAATTTCTTTTGCCAGCTCACAACATATCAAAACTGCGAAGGGGAAAGTTGCAATGTGAAAGAGAGACCGACTGACTAAATGACATCCCCTCTAAGAAGCCTTTCCTGATCTCTTCTAGCTACTAATACCTTTCCCCACTGCCTTCTCCATGATCCCCAGCAATACAAATACACACAAATTACTTTGTATTTTTTTGGCCAGAACCTGAATTTTTTTGATTATGGGGAACTCCTAGTAAGAATTTCCTCTACCAATGAAGATCAGCATTTGCTCTATAACTGAGAAATGCCTATATCACTAAAAGATTAAATGACTTCCCCAGGTCACCCAGACCTGTTAAGAGATGGAATTTGAGGCCACGTCTTCCTCATTCACTAGCCACTTTGTCTATTACTACTATCTTGCCTCTCACTGTTTATTTTATCTATGGACATGTTATTTCTTTGATAAAATGTAAACTCCTTTAAGGCTGCGATCAAACTTGTTTTTTTTTTGCCTCTAAAGCTTGATTACAATGCAGACCCTTGCACAATGTAGATACATAATAAATGCTTGTGGATTAATATTCATTATGAAGCTTTCATTTCAAGTTTCTGTAATGTTATTGTTTAGGTGTAGAAGGAGGACAGGGAATGGAAAAGAATGACCAAAGTAGGTTACTTTTTCCTTTGGGGAGGCATTTAGGGTTAAGTGAATTGCCCAGGGTCACACAGCTAGTCTGAAGCTGGATTTGAACTCAGGTCACCCTGACTTCAAGTACAGTGCTCTCCACCCACTCCACCAGCCTAACACAATGTTATCCAACACAAGAGAATGATCACTAAAGGGTTATGAAGACAAGGTTTACGAGACATAAACTAAAAATTAAGTCTTTAAGCAGAACTAAGTAAAAGGTTTTTAGTTTTGCTTTAAGTAAACATGATCCCACATGATAAAATAAATTTAAAACACATTAACTCTTGGTTTTTCTTCCTTGGTCTAAAACAGTACGCCAAACACATCTGTATTTGGCTTCAACCTTAATTACACTGTATTTCTTAATACGTACCTTCTCCATTTCATCTGGTTTATTAATATAGGCAAACCTCATTTTATTGCACTTCACTTTATTGTGCTTTGCAGTTATTGTATTTTTAACAAATTGAAGGACTTTGTGGCAATCCTACATCTAGCCAGTCTATGGCCTCCATTCTTGCAACAGTATGTGTTCACATCATATCTCTGTGTCACATTTTGGTAATTCTCACAATATTTCAGATGTTTTCATTATTACTGTATATGATATGGTGATCTGTGATCAGTGATCTTTGATGTTACTAATGTAATTGTTTTGTAGTGCCATGAACCACACCCACATGAGACAGCAAACTTAATCAATAAATGTTTAATGTGTTCTGATCATTCCCACAAGCCATTCCCCCATCTCTCTCCCTCTCCTCGGGTCTCCCTATTCCCTGAGACATAATAATACTGAAGAGTATTTCATAAACCTAGTTGATAAAGTAGCAGCAAGGTTTTTGGAGGACTTTCCAATTTAGAAAAAAAGTTCTACTATGGGTAAAATGCTATCAAATAGCATCACATGCTACAGAGAAATCTTTCATGAAAGAAGGAAGAGTAAATCAATCCTGTAGACTTCTTTGTTGTCCTATCTTAATTGCCACTGCCAACCCAACCTTCAGAAACCACTTCCCTGATCGGTCAGCAGCCATCAACACCAAAGCAAGACCTCCCCCACAACCCCAACCAGCAAAAAGATTATGACTTGCTGAAGGCTCCGATGATGGGTAGCAGTTTTTAGCAATAAAGTATTTTTAAATTAAGGTATGTACTTTTTTTTGACATAATACTATTGCATACTTCAAAGACTACAGTATAGCGTAAGCATAGCTTTCATATGCACTAGAAAACCAAAAAATTTGTGACTCACTTTATCGCAATATTCAGAACCTTCAATATCTCTAAGGCATTTACAATCTCAAATTATACATCAGCTGAATGACCAGCCAAGCAAGGACAGCAGAAGAGAAAGCTATGCTGAGAATAAAAAAAATGATTTCATATAACTTCATGTGGGTCATAAAAAATGTAAGAGATTCTTTTAAAAATCCACAACCCTGTCTGTACTGGAATTACAAGTATTTATCAATTCACATGAAAGATGGGGGCTACCTGTGAGAGTCAAACAACTTCAGTTCCTGAGCTGATATACAAAGTGTCAATGAGTAAATGCAAACAGATCACCTGCCCAATTTTTTCACATCTGAATATTAAGGTATGCTTAAATAAGCTGAATATTCAAAAAAGTGAAAAAACTTTTAAGTTTATCACAATCCATCTGTTTCTTGAACATGTTTCATAAGCTGAATATTTATGAAAACAAGCACAATCAAACACTCTTTTAAATTGTCACACAAATTTATTTTTTCTTGATAAAATACATGAGAATGCGATCGCTTCCATTCCAATCAAAACATGACAGTTTTATTTTTAAAGGAACAGGTATTCTAAACATTTTAAATTTATTATAAATTGAATTGCCTTTGTCATGCAATAACACAGTGTATTTATTATTAGCACTGGCCTACTCTATGTTCTATGTATTACCTGTGCCTTGAAAGCTCTCTTATGGGGTATGGGGGGGGCTTTATTTTTTTTTAACTATGCAAGTTTTGCAATCCAAGTATTTTCAAAAATGCCTCCAGATGATATTTTATCTACTTGACAAAACCATAGGCACACAACAGAGATGATTCAGTAACAGGAAAAAAAATGCAGCTGGATGAGCATCAGCCTAGGTGTGCAGGATGCTTCACAGACACATACCAAGTAAGGCGTAATAGATCGGCTCCTACTAGCCTTGAAAAATCATGGGCTTTGCTTTTCTGATACTTAAAAGATTCCATCTTGGGAGAGGAGGGTTGGGGAGAAAGGCTGATAACCTCACAATAATTTCCCTAAAGTCCAACTGTACAAACACAGATTTATATCACAGAATAATCATTTATGGATTTTGGTATGAAGAATTTTAAAGTCAATGGTCATAAGAAAATACTACATAGCTACATTTATAGTTTGAAAATACAAAGACTCAAAGACTAAACTAGGTGGGGGTTTTTTTATACTCTTCACACAGTCTGTTTTTTTATCTAAATTACTACCAAAAATGACACTCAAGTCTTCAGTTTCAACATCAAGAACCTGCCTAAGCAAAAAGGCCTTTTTTTATACTTAAATTGTACCATTCCAAGATTACTATATTTCATTTGACCTTGACGTCTTGCTTCCAATAGCATGGATAAAAAAGGACATGAACTAATATGTTTCATTATCCTTTTTTTCCTTTTCTCTTCTGTATTACCTAGAAAATAAAGGGTTTTCCCCTTATTCTTCAGTGTGTTTTCACAGGGTATTAAGCTGAAATTAGCTGGTTTTTAGTGATGCTAGAACCCATCTGAAGTGCATATTCATATGATATATCCTAAGTCTCAGATTTTAGGCATTTACTCCTCAACTTTGATGCCTCATATGAGGAAGCTTTTAACAAGCTATAGAATTTCCATGTTACAAAGGCCTGAAATAGGGAAGTTCCATATTTAGTTAAAGAACAGAGGAAAGCAATAGCAAAGGTCTCCGGCATGTTGGACTAGCAAGACAGAGCACTTTGACAGTTTCACACATTAATCCTCATAATACCTGTGAAGTAGGCATTTCTCTGATAATTTTTAAGGACAGGAAAACACAAGATCAGAGGAGAAATAATAATTTGGACAATTATAAATCAGAAAGTTCTCAGTCCCCTTGTAAGGCAGATAAAATTAACTTTCTTTGAATACTGAAAAAATCCATAATAACTATCAGACACAGTCTACCTGATTTTTTAAAAAAAATACTATCACGTCATAACCCACATCTTTGAAAAGTACGTTATTTTCCTGGAATCAGCTTGGATCCACAGCTGTCACATCTGAGCTAGCAGATGGTAAATGCAAGACAAGGAAACCACTATATTTAAGGTCTGGAAAGTGACAGGGGATAGTTCTAAAGATGATTCATAAGGGACATCTGTGTATTGTATTTGTTTAATAATGCAGTAATGCTTATTACCAGTGGCAGAATGGATAGTCAGAAAGCCTTGGAGTTGGGCAGATCCAAGTTCAAGCCTGGACTCTGACACTTATTGTCTGATCACAGGCAACCCTCAAAGGTTCTAAGTAAGTCATAGACAAATTACTGATCTGAATTCAGTGGAGTTTCCTATACTGATGAATTATAGGTCAAAAAAAAAGCCCAGGTGATATAGCACTATGTATTTTGAAGAACTTCAAATTCTTTACTGAATTGATTCACTACATCCCTGTGAAGTAGGTTGATATTGCACCCCTATGTGGAAGAAGACAAAATGAAGTCCCAAATTATTTCACTGATTTTTTTTAAAACATCTTTCTTTGCCCATCTTTGTGTCTATTATAATAACACCAGACTTAGAACATAGTGCTGGGCACACAGAAGGCGCTTTTACAAAAGTTCGCTAAACAAATGAATGAATGAATGCATGTATGTATGCATGTATCTAGGTATGAATAAATGAACAAATGAAGGTTGGGTTCAATTCCCACACCACCACCACCACTTGACCTCTGGGATTCAGGTTTTGGGGTTTTTTCTGTAAAATGGAGTTAGTAGTGCTTTTCCACTTCCTAAAACAGAGAGATAGCATGAGGATTAAGGAAAGACCATACATACAGACTTATTTTGCATTTTAGCCGACCAACATTTCTCTTAAAACTGTCCAAACAAATAAAAATGAACGTCTTTAAATCAATGTTCTTCAATCAGAGACTGCTTCGGGGCAAGGCTAGGATGTCTGGCAACCCTCCCCCTATATTCTCATTCTTCCTTCGTCTGGCTCTATGCGCAACAATACATAAGATGGATACACCTAATGCCCACTATTTAACTATCTACTTCCTATTCAGTCACCTATATCAATGATAGGGGGAAGAATTAAAGAAATAAAGTGAAAAAACAGGCAAATTATATTCTTAAAGGGAAGCATAATTACATTTTAAAGTATGAATCATTTTAAAATAAATTATGGTCACACTTGTGACCAAATGTGGCCAGTTGTGGCCTGAAGTCTGAAGATTAATTTACTTTGTGTCATATCCCAAACAAGCAATCCCACAACTCTCCAGCAAGAGACACTCAGTTGTGGTTCCCTAAGTATCAACCTAGAACCCAAAAAGCTCACTGGAGCCTTGCCTTCTTTTAATCAGCATTTGGAAAAAGCTTATTCCCTTAAATTTAATACTTCCCCTGAAAAATCATCTGTGTCAGTACTAGTTGGTATAGTTTTCTCCTTACTAAAGGCTAGGCAAGTATCATGGTACACTAAGGGAACAAGACTATGCAATAACAAGCTTAAACAAATCTATTATTTTCTTTTACTTCAGTTTTAATCACAAGTCACTACCAACAACCTTTGGTTGTTTTGGAATTCTACATTTTAATAATAGAAGAAATAACTTAACTAGACTCTATCCTTTGGCATTCTAACAACTCAAGTTCACAAGACTAGTCAGAGTAGCAAAATGAATTATCCCCTCTGATAATGTTAGTTTTGTCATAGTCTTGGGAAGAGTACTATTAGAAATGGGAGTCACATTACCTTATGAATGGGAAAGTAATATCACAGGTTTTAGACATGATCTGGGAATACTGAATTTAATTTCTTAATGCTGGGACAAAATAAATGATAAACTGAAAAAATATTTTAAAAAATTAATATTATCTTTGTTGTGTGGGTGAGTATTTTGAGACTAAGGGAAGATGGCTCTATATCTATTATGCCTTAATCTTTATAATTCATATCATTACGTTGTAAGATTGGAAGTTTTAAAAAGTAATTTAAAAATCATACTCAAAACTAATGAAGATTACGTTTCAGAACCCAATTATGATCTTTTATATTTAATTAGCATGTTTATTTAAAAATTACTTATTTTCTACATAATGAAAACATTATGGAATCTTCTTCGTAGACTTGTGATTTATGTGAGATATTAACCAATAGTGAGGCTCTGAATGCCCTTTTATAACATAACTGACCTACTTCAAACTCCATAGGACAATTTTTAAAATCCTACATTCTGGAATAACTTAACTAATAAACAAATTCCTGAATTCTGTTTGACTATTTTAGCTGATTTCCAAGGAATTATCTAGTTAATTAATGGAATGTTTGCCTTTAAATTAGTCAATTCATTATTGTATGGTTATCAAGAGCAATGGTAACTTCAAATTAACCTTACCACTTTGGAAATGAAATCTGTTGGCTTTTAAAATCTTGGATGATGAGGTGAACAATCCAATAATACTGAAAGGGGGCTGGGAGGTTGGAATTGCAAATAAAAACTATTATATAATTACCTCCCTTATTTTCAAAACTAAGGATGCTGTTCTAAGAGAAAAATAGCTACTCTACTAGGATGGTATCCACATTTTCTTGTGTGAGATCAGACTCTAAAGTGCACGATGAATCTAGGTGTTCTTGAGAAAAGCTAGAACTTCTCAGAGGGCCCTCAGACCAGCTGTTACAATATGGCTGAAATCTTTGGGCCATTGTATTACCAAAACCTCGACACCGGTTATATTTATAAGGTTTACCTTTATGCGTGTACATGTGTTCCAGCAACTGGCTCTTCCGGAGAAACTTATGACCACAGATAGTACAGTTGATTTTTCTTTTTCTCGAGAAAGAAAAGTTACAGTTTAATTCCACCGGTTCTGTGTCTTTGGAGATCAGAGACAGCTGACTGATCTGTAACGGTTCCATGGTGCCCCGGTTTGGGTGGTCAGGCTGCTGCTCATTTTCTTTGACAAAGAAGGTGTTGAGCCGGTGACACTCACTGAGAGCTTCACTGCTTTCACTGATTGGATGTACTTCCCCAAGGTCATTACTTTCAAGGATGGAGGCTGGGACACCAAAAGGAAGAGACCCAGACACATGAGTGTGGAGATGTTCTCGTAAGTTACTACGTGAATCAAAGCGTTCCCCACAGTAATGGCACAAGTGAATTTTGATGCCACTTTCAGTGAAAGTTGGGCCTGTTACCTCTGAAGAAGGTGAGGGGTGACTCTGAGAGACAACAGATTCAGGGTCGCACCTTTCTTGCTTGATAGACACTGGTGGTTTCTGGAGCTCCTCCATCGACTGGGAAGAAGCATGAGATATCTGCTGGTCTGGAGTGCCATCATCTAGACCAATAGCAAGAGAGAGTTGTAACTGTGGGTGGTCACCCTGGGCAACGCTTCTGTTTCCACTGCTATTGGAAGGGTTTTCTTTCATCTCTAGCCCTTCCTTGGTTGTGGTTTTTTGTGTGGTTGAGATCTGAATCCCATACAAATTTGAAGACTGCACAGTCTCTGGAGAAAATACTTGGTTCATTTCTGTGGCAATGTGAGAAAGGTAGTCTGCATGAAGAAATCGAATCCCTTCTTCCAAACGACCATGATCCACAGTTTGCTTTGGCCCTTTTCCAGTGTACATAATGTGCAACAAATAGCTGAATATATCAGGTTGGATGTCAGTTGGTTGTATTTTTATGCATTCACTGTTTAAAAGAAAAAAACACAAAATTAAATTTGTCAAAGTAGACAACTGTTCTGCCCCATGTTTAACATAGTTACTTTGATAAAATGACATAATGTGAAACTAAAGGTACCTCTTTAGAATCATACTACATTTTAGGGATCTCACTAGATAGAGTAACCTGAATTTATACTTATCACTTTCAGGTCCCACTGACAATTCTTCTTTTATTTGCTGTCACTGTCATGTTTCTGGTTCTAAAAATTCAAAATTGAAGGTAGGGTATACAGATGGAAAATGTTAATAATCATTATACTGGACTTATTTCTGTCTCTAAATTATCTACCTGTGATGACATATATGCATCCTGTGATGATGTGTGTGTGTGTGTGTGTATTTGGTCAGACTTATGATTGCACTGGTATAGGTTATTTCCAGAGAAGAAATTTTTTTTACCAATAAAAATCATGCAAAAACTTCTGCAATTGTATTCTGTGGGGCACTTGACAGGTGAAGTGACTTGCATCATAGAGGTCAAAGGTTTGGATCCAGGTTTCCTGACTCAGTGCTTTATCGCTTACCTATACCAACATCCCACTAAGATATAAGGTAAACTATCTGCTGAACAAATAAATGTATACAATAACTTAGAAAATGTATTCAATAACTTAGAAAAAGTACTTTCAAAAACCCTCAAAAATATCTAATCTTTGTAGGTCAATTTAGCATTCAAGTAATAGAAAGAAATTAGTAAGATACCTAAAAACTGTGGGAAGCTGTCCTCTCACATCCCCAAATGAAATGTTAACAGAAAAGGAAAAGGACTGTTATTGGTCAAGGTATGATGCCAGCAGTGAACTTACTTTTCATCTTTATGAGGTCCCTATTTACTTCTTGAATTGATTTTCCTGAAGTAGGTGTTTATCTGCACTGTGTATTAGCATGCTCTCATGCTCCTGGGATCCTGGTATCTACAAGACCTAGCCCAACAAGCCCCATTCTGGCTTTGGTCCACAACCTTCAACATGGTCTGCTGGGAGTAGTTTTTATGCCAGTTATAAGAGGTCCTTTATTCAACAGACCTACTGATTTCATTGATGTGGGTCACACCTGCTCCTATGAGCATCTATATCTTCCCATAAATCAGGCATGTACAAGATACAGCCCGCGGACCACTTTCAGCCCACTGAAGCAACGAGCAGACAGTATGTTGTAGAGGCCTGTTTTACATTCTCTACATTTTTTGCAGACCGCTCGAAATCCTTTGGCAGGCCATATGTTGCACAGGTCTGCCATAAATCCTCCAAAGAAGATCAATGAAAGCCCTTCTCTTTTCAACATTTTGTAGGTACTAGTACAGAGTTAAATTATCTATCTATGATTTCTCCCTGTTATTTTGTAACTGATCCACTCTCATTTCTGATAGCAAATGTACATTTCCAGGATAATATCTTTTACACAACTTGATTCTATTAATTAAGATTTGCTAGTTATGCAATTAAAGTCTGTATTTCAAGAATCTTAAAAACCTTCCTCGGATTTCTAAAAAATGGAGAGAAGAAAAATGAATACCAAAAAGAAAGCCAGATAAGCAGGACAGTTTTGAATACTCTCTCTCTCTGTATATATACATGTATATGTGTGTGCATGTATGCATGTATATATGTGTATGTGTATATACATGTATATATGTAATATATATGTATGAAACAGTAAGGTCATAAATATATATATATACATACACACACATATATCTTTTTCTGTTCTAATGTAAGCAGCTAAGGCTTAAAACTACACTAGGACTTTTGAAACACCCTGGATATGGAAATGTTCATTTCATTTGGTGTCTGAGTTCAGAATAAAAATACATTTTAAAAAAGGACACCTATAGACTATAATCAAAGCCAAATTTGTTTTTTTAAGGACCAATCATCAAAGGTATATGTGAAAAGTATGATTTCACACTGTTAAAAGCAGCTAATAATAAGGATTCAGCATACAATGAAAAGGAAGAGCATTAGATTTAGACTCAGATGCCCTGGCTTCAAATCTTGGCTCTGCCACTTACTACCTATGTGATCCTGAGGAAGTCACTTCCCCTTCTGCACCTCTATGAGAGTTAGACTAGATGACCTCTGTAGTGCCTTCTGTCTAAATCTATGAGTATATGGTTATCACCTAGAAACAGTGATACTGTGAAATTAATTCTCAATTTCACACAAGGTTTCTTTACTTTACTCATAACCATAACATACTCAAAACTCATAACAATGCCAAACTGGGATGAATTGAAATTGATAATTAAATCACTTATCAAGGGTCACAGACAGTATGTATCAGAGACTTGGATCCAGACTTTCAACATTGGACTTCATAAGAACTCTCCTCCTTCCTCCAAACTCTCCTCCCTCCTCCATCTTTCAATGTATCTTAAAATTAAATCATATCCTTTTGAGGTATGTGCATGTGATTGTATAAATGCTTCTCTGTGTCTGTGTGTATACATATTTGTTGTTGCTGTTCAGTAATTTCGATTGGGTCTCACTACCCATGATCTCATTTGGTATTTTCTTGGCAAAGATATTAGAATGGTTTGCCCATATTCACACAGCTAGTATCTCAGGCCAGATTTGAACTCAGGTCTTCCTTACTCCAGGTCCAGCACTTTATTCACTGCACCACCTAGCTCTGTCTGTATAGGTATGAAAAACTTTGGCTCTGAAGCAAAACTTAGTTGTAATCATAGAGAATTACTGCTATATAAGTTACTTGCTTTCTTTATTTCTTTGGAAGTCATTTTTCACATTTTACTGGTGAAAGAATTAATATATAGCTACTACATAAAAGAGATGCTGGAAGAACAAGAGATAGCATATATGAAGCACTTTAAGCTCCTTCTGAAAGCATTCATCTGAATGCAAGGTATTACCATAACTATTATAACAGAACCATATTCTATAACATAATTAATTATGTAGTAGAACTCAAAAAGCATGTCTATATTAGACCCCACTGGGGAGTAAAGGAATCAAGTTTCAGTTACTGATATGACAAAAAGATGGTTCTTTAAAAAACTGATAATATAATTTTACTAAGTAAGGCAGTCCCCACATTAAGGTTCACATCATAAGGTACAGCATTATGGTAGAATTTTAATGATCTCTAGTATTAAAAAGTGTTCTGATTTGCAAAAACATATCCTTACCTGCAAAATATGTATGGTGATACATACTTTCCTCCTCTTGGCAGAGAAGTGGTAGACTAAAGGTAGAAAATATGGCACAGACTATCAGATGCATTTGCTGTGATGGCTTATTGTCCTTAACTTGTCCTTTGCTATAAGGGAAGATCCTTTGGGGGTACAGGGCTTAAAGGAAGTGACAGTTGTGTTTAAAAAAAAAACAACAAAAAACGTCAATGAATGAATAAATACATAAATATTTATGTCCTTACCTAGTCTGGTGAATAAATATCATTTTGAAATAGTTAGAAAAAGCAGCAAGCACAGCTCGATGAGCTTTGAAGTAAACATCTCCAATGGCAACTGTGCAATCACAGAGAAAACCAAATTCCCTCTGCATATTCAACTGCTGCAGGAGGACAAGGCTATGGCCAGCAGTATCCATGGTGCCTCTGAGAGAGAGAAAGAATGACATGTACTTGTATGCTTAACAACATTACCTGCATTTTCATACAACTCAGTTTATTTCTTTTGCAGAGATTACAAGGAACAGAACAAAGTGTAATCACTTTCCCTCAAAAACTGCTCATTACTGGTGACTATACTATACCTGGGCAATGTTAAAATTTTTCCAACAAAACTTATTTTAAGATGTTGATACTGACATGAAATTCACTGTCCCTTTCCTGCCTACCTCTTCTTCCCCTTCCCCCCAAAAATCCCTTTCCTATCTCATTTCACCCCCACCACCTCATCAAAACACATTTATTAAACTCTAATTTCACATGGTACTGTGGGAAAACTGCATAGTTAGTGCAACAGAGACAAGATTGATCATTGCTCTTTAAGAGGCTCAAGCCAAGAGTTTTACATTTAATTAAAACATATATATATATATATATATAACATATATATATATATATATGATCCAAAGTAATTTCTGAGGGAACAGGTTACTCCAAGTAGAGGCTTCCTATAGGAGTTTAGATGGGGTATTTTTTTCAGGCATGAGGAACAGTCAGTCCAAGAGAATGTAAACAGGAAATGAAATGTAGTAAATGGAGAACAGCAAGAAGGCTGGTTTGGCAGAAACATATGGCATCATGACGAGCAATGTGTAACATAAGCTAAAGACACGTAATAAAAATCTAAATGATGCAAATGGGACTTCCAGGTCATACAATCAACAAGACTAGACATTTTCTCCATCTTCTCTCAATAACTCACCAAAAAAAAAAAAAATACAAGAGGAATTATACACTAGAGGTAGAGCAATTATAGCTGAATGCACAGCAGAAGAAAGTAGGATGACTGCTACAGAACTCTTAATCCTTAAGGCAATTTTAGCAGTACTTCCTCACCGATGCCACACAATGACAAGGGCACACAAGTCAGACATGGGATTGGGCTTCAGAATTTACAAAGGGATTCTTCTCTTACTAAATAGATTCTGCCAGGAAGCAGACATTAACTTCTGCCCCACTACATGGAAGGAGGCTGAGGCAGTTTTGCATTCCAGCCTTGAAAGTATTCTGACCATCAAAGGGAGAGGAGTCAGAAAGTGAGTGAAAGCAAAACATGAGGAAAAAGGCTAAAGCCACCAAAAATTTCAAGATGAAAAAAATTCCATTAGAAATTAGGAAAACAAGCAGACAAATCAACAAAAATATTCAAATTAGAAGGAAACGTTCATACTAAAACCTCAAAAAGATTACAAACTTCTCAAGAAATATTTTAAGACAAAAGAAACTAAATTAACGCCTGATGAAACAGAGTCCTTTGAAATTCCAGCGGGAGTGTGGAACCACAACAAGATGTTTCAGAATGATTCAAAAGATGAATGGAAACCATAAGAGAAGTAGAAGGGAATAAATGTCAGAATTTATGGAATAATTAACAGAATAGAAAAACTGAGTCTCTCCCAAGAGGCAAAAGAGAGAAAAATAGATATGAAATACAAATATACTTAGATAAAAGACAATCATAAGTAAGGGAAGCACAAAGCAATAATGCTAAAACAAATCATGATCTCTATATGAGCAAAAGATTGTAATTTTCAAAGACAACCTGCACAGAGACAACCTAAGGATCAAAGATCTCCTAAAAGAACATTGCACAATGGGGAAAAAACTCCACACCATAATACAGAGAATAGTGCAAGAAAACTACCCAGAACTTCTGAATGCAAAAAAGAAAGCATCAAATGAAAAACTATATCGATTACTTCCGGAAAAAAATCTTATATTTCAAACTCTAAAACAAAACTCTCTGATTAAGCTTAACAATTCCAATGACAAACAATGCACTCTGCAAGCAGCTAGGTAAAAGATCTGCAAATGTAAAGGCAATTCAAATAACACAACACTATTCTACATTCAACATTCACTGGAAACTACAAAAATATATTCCAAAAAGTAAAAGAACTCAAGATGCAATTCAAAATAACACATCCCATGCAAATCTGAGGTCAATCATCAATAGAAAAATGTGAACATTTATTTGACTTACAAACATTCTAAACAACAGAAACAGTGAATAAAAATAATGCCAAAGAAACACTAAGTACAGAAAGAAAAAGACTGACCTACTGATTTAAAGAAATAAACAGCAAGACTTTAAAGAGATTTTCAAAAGGATGCAGAAGGATAAAGATAAAAGCAGAATTTAAATAAAAGTAATGATAGAGGAGCAGGCCTGAAACACCAAAGACTAAAATAAACCCCACAAACCAGCCCCCTTGGTGAATCAATATATTCCGTGGGACTAAATTTCAGAATGTTAGGACACATAAATGGAGGAGAGGTAAAGGATAAGAGAGAACATCTGATATACACTTATCAAGTCTATGAGTAAACAACAAAAGGAAGTTCTAACTTTGTAGAGTCTGAACAGGAAGGGTAAGGGAGAGCGACAGAAATATCAAAAGGGAAAGCTTTTAATGAGGGAATGAAAAAGGCAGATATCTCAGTCTAGATTGAAGGAGTTCAACTGAAGAGCACTACAATGAGAGATGGAAACCAACCATGGATTTAATCTGAAAGAATATCGTGTCTCCAAGGACAACATTCTTTCTCAGAAAAGAGGGAATGAAACCAGCACCTAGAAGGGTAGAAGGACACTGACTACTTGGCAAATGGGAAGGACAATAACAGAAAGGGAAAGAGGTAAAATTATAATGCAAGATTTAGGACATAGTAATTTCAACTATGAGGCAATACTTCTATCCCCATCACTTCTCTTACAAATTGATACTTCTATGAGTGATGCATAATATAAAAAGAGATGATGAAGGCAAGGACTATCTATAAAGACGTGAACAAAAATTGGTTAGAAAAGGAAGTTTATCTGGTATTATAAAAACTCTAATTCCGTAAGGAAAATAAGGAGATTAAGGAATAAATACACAGACCATAAACCAAAGGGTAAAAGTTCAGAATAGACATAAAGAGAAGATAATTAATGAAAAGAACAAGGTATACATAAATCTTTCTTGGAAAAAGGTTCAGAAAAAGAAAAACTAATAAACAAAAATAACTTGAAGGGGAGGGGATTTTTAAATAACCATATAATTGAGAGAAGAAAAAAGGGTAAAAATCAGATAACTAAATAAAAGAAAAAGAAATCAGTACATAAAACACTAAAACTGCAGAAAGGTGGTAAAATCGGAAGGAAGGGGTGGAGAGGAAGGGACAAAAGAGAATCTATGGAATTACGGTTTCACTGAAATAGATTAGTCAAAAATAATATCCCAAATCACATGTTTATCTCATAGATATGAGAAAAGCATTAACAAAATATATCACTCATTCATGTTAAAAACAAAACAAAACCCAAAAAATCTTACAAAATATAGGTATAGTGAAAACTTTTTTAAAAATATGATTTTTTTGAAGTATCTAAAACAAAAGATTTAAAAAGTAAGACTTACAGGCAACGTGGATACATTAAAAGCATTCCCAATAGAGGAGCAAAGCAAGAATGGCCCCTTTCTATACTGTGACTTGGTATGTTCTAGAAATGCTAGCAATAGTAAGATAAAAGAACAAAACTAAAGATATTGAGATAAGCAAAGAGGAGACAAAACTTTCTCTATTTACTTTTTAATGTAATTGTTTACTTAGAAAATCCTAGCAAAATCAGCATAGGAATTGAGCCAATTGATAGTTTTAGCAAAGTTGCATGCTACAAAAGAAAATTCCCCAAAATCAACAGCATTTCTATATACTAGTAACGAAATGAAAGGCAATAAAAGTAACTACAAAATACACAAAACATTTTAGGGTCAGTTTTCCAAAGCACAAAATTCTTGTTAAAGATATTAAAAAGCAACTTAAATGACTGGAAGGATATTCAATGTTTAATATAATAAAAATGACACTAGTTCCAAAGTACTAGTACAGATATAATGATATATCAACTAAAATACTAAAGAGATACTCTACAATAATAGATATAATAAAATTCATTTGAAGAAAACTATAATAGTGCTTCTTAAACCCCCACATGGCATCACAACCACAGTTTAAGAAGCACTGAAGGGGTCACAAGTGGAAAAAGTTTAAGAAGCCCTGATCTAGAATATGAAGGGAAATAATGAAAAAATGTAAGAATAAAAAAGGAATACCACTTCAAGACTCAAACTACCTCATAAAGCAGCAATCATCAAAATCATCTGGCAGGAAAGCCAGAAATAATTTAATTCAATAACCCAGTATTCAATAAACCTGAAAAAATAAATTACCTAAGAAAGAACTCCCAAGAGTTAACTGCTGTGGGGAAAACCAGAGAGAAGTCTGGAAGAAATAACGAAACAATAATAGAACATCTTACACAGTAGTCTACAATAAATTCAAATTGGATAGATAATGTGAATGTTAACTATCATACCATAAAACAACTGGAAGAGAATTAAATCATATACTTTTCACAGCTATGGGTCAATGGTGAATTCCAAAATAAGAGAAAGAGGAAAATTATAAAAGATAAAATAAATCATTCTGATCAGATTAAATTGAAAACCTGCTCAAAGAGTATTAATCCATTTTCGATAAGAAGGGAAGTAGCTGAATGGGGAAAAAAATCTTTGCATTAAATATCTCTTATAAGGATTTGATATCCATGATATATGGACAATTAACAGAATACATAAGACCAAAACCCATCCCTCAATACGCAACAAGTGGTCAAAGGATATAAACAAATGGTTTCCCCTAAAAGAATTGTAACCTATGAATAACCAGACTGAAGAATACTCCAAATTACCAATAATAAGAGAAAAGTAAATTCCAAACAACTCTCAGGTTTTACCTCACACAGAGGAAACTGGCAAAGACAACAAAAGATGGGAAAAGTCAATGTTTGGAGGAGCTATAGAAAGACAAGCATTGTTGGTGGAGCTCTGAATTGGTACAAATATTCTGGAAAGTAATTTGAAATTATTAATAACTTCTAATAAGTGGCAGCTAGGTAGTACAGTAGAGTACTAGGCCTGGAGTCAAGTAGGCCCTGGGCAAGTCACTTAACCCTGTTTGCCTCAGTTTTCTTATCTGAAAAATGAGCTGGAGAAGGAAATGGCAAATCACTCCAGTATATTTGCCAAGAAAACACCAAATGAGGTCATGAAAAGTTGGAAATGACCAAACAACAACATTACCAATGATAAAGTGACTAAAAGGCCCGTTCCCTTTGACCCAGAGATTCCATGCTTAGCATATACAACCAAGGTCACTGACAAAGAAGAAAGGCTTCACATACAACAAATTACAGAAGTACTTTTTACAGTAATAAAGTGGAAACAAAGTGAATTCCCATCAACCAGGGAATGGTTAAATAAATTGTGTAATGTGAATGTAATTGAGTATTGTACTATAAGAAATTATGAATAGGATCAACATCAAGAAGTATGGAATAATCTGGTATGCATACTGGGGTCTACTTTTTGTAAAAGTAAAGTAAGCAGAGGCAGAAAAATAATGTATATAATGACTACAACAAAAAACATGGAAAGAACAACCACTGGAAAACAAAACTGAATGTTGTTGAAGTTGGACCCAAAGAGGAGATATGAGATGATATCACCCCTCACTCCTTTGTAGAGATGGGGTATTCTGAGGGTTAAATACTGAATATAATATCAGATTTTTTTAATATGCTGATAAATTTTGCTGAATGTTTCTCTTCTTTTTGAAAAAAAAATTGTTATAAAAGACTATCTCTGGAAGGGAAGAGATAAAGTGATACAGGGTGAAATCTAGGTAATATAAATTTAAAAGCTAAACAGAGGCTCCATCACTACCATCTGCCTGGCCAAGAGATTACCCAGGGAGTGTAAGGGTTCTCTCTTCAGGTTTTCCCATCCTATCGTCATCCTACTCTCTCAAGAGACCATCAGAACTATCTTCTATCCAGGAACAGGACCACATAGATCCAGTAGAAACCTTTGTTCTTTCACTGGCCTTGATTCACACTGCCAACACCTATGCACAATATCCCCTAGCCTTTATCCCACAATGCCACCCCATAAAGACTACAAAACACTTCATGTCATGTTTCTGGATGAGATGATGATGTGAAAGTCTGTGGAAGAGCCTAGCTCTCCTATACTTCAGAAGACAAAATCTTTTTAGGAAAATAAATTCTTCTTAGAAGAATCTAAAAAGAATACAAAAGGGAGTAATAATAAAAAAAGAAGTTAAGTGCTTCCATCCAATCCAGAACTTCACAAAAAGATGACCAGAAGCTTGCAGTGGCTAAAAGAGGGAAGCCAATAAAAACCTCAGTACACATACTAGAAGCTTTCAAATATAGGGAGAGGGACCAAATCAGGGAAAATATGAATAAACAGAAGAAAACCCCAAAGATAATGAAGAAATACTATTAAAAGGATCCCAAGAGGTAATCTCATTCAAAGAGAACAATTTCACAAGTAAGAATAGAACCAACAGAAAGAAGTATCACAATTCAGGATGGGCTAGATTTTTCTTTTAAAAGTATGGAAACTGTCTCCAAGATTTAAGTGGCCAAGGGGACTTGGGTTCTACCCAATGATGTAAGTGGCTGGTGCCTGAATATAAAAACAAGTGAGGATTCACAACCACATGAAAGAATACGCCAACATCACTAATATTAAGAAAAATTCAAATCAAAACACTTAGGGGGTTCAATCTCACACCCTGCAAATTAGCAAAGATTACAAAAAATGGTCAGTGATAGAGGGAATGTGGACTAATAGGCACGCATTGTTGGTAGAGGTATGAAAAGTGACTTAAAATATCTATATCTTTTAAACCAGAGATTCCTTTACTGGGGTTGTTCACCAAGGAAACCATTGATAAGAAGAAAGTTCCAATATACACCAAAATACTTAAGAGTATTATTTTTTGTAATAGCAAAAACCTGGAAACAAAGATGTCCACAGATTGAGAAATGGTTGAATAAATTGTGGAACATCTATGTAATAGATGGATTTAAATCTAATTCTAATCCATTATCTAAGTACTGGAGGGCTCAATCTGTGGTTTATCCTCTTCCATCCAGTAAACAAATGGCTAGAAAGTAGAAAGCGGGTTAGCAGGGCAGGAAAAGGTGCTAAAATTTCAACTGGGCAGTACTGGGATCATTGCTGACTCTCTGGTGAAGAAATAAATAACTAAATAAAATCTGTTGCTTTGGGGGAAGGTAAATTCAAAGCTTAATTCAAGTTCCGGTTCCTCCAGAAAGCCTTCCATTACCAGTCTAGCCCACAGTGATTTCAAATCTAAACCACAAAGTTTAGAAATTGTTTGGGAGCCAGGGAGGGGAGGGAGCAAGGAGAAGTGAGAAAGAGGAGATATTTTTGTTTGTCAAAAAGTAAGCAAATTAAAAGAAATTGTGTGTAGAATCAGAGCAGAAGAGACCTGCAATACTATCTAGTCCCCCTTTTCCTCCAGAAACAGAAATCTCAGTTCTTTCAAGGCATCCCATTTCTTTACTGAACATACTGTTTATGAAGACAGGACTAAGAGGGAACAGAAATCCTTGGCATTGTTCCCCCCCACTGCTGCTTGGTTTGCCCTATGTGCAGCCAAGTAGCCCTCTCCTACGCAAGGGCACTCCATACACTTGAGACAGTTGGTATGTCCCCTCGGACCTTCTACTCTTCAGCCTAAGACCACCACTCCCTTCAGTCATCTTCTTGTATTGCATGGTTGTCAGCCCTCACCCCATCCCAGGTGCCTTCCTTCTCCAGAAGCCTCCAGATTGCTCACGTTCCACCTGCATGCATGATCTAGCCCAGATAAGGTCACCATGTTCCAAATATGCTCTCCAGGTGGGACTGCTGCCTTCCCTGCTTTAGAGATGAGATTTCTATACCTCTGGTTTCATCACCTATCCAAAGAGCACACTGAGTACCAATCGTTGCCAGGTTGTTATAAAAGACTATCTCTGGAAGGGAAGAGATAAAGTGATACAGGGTGAAATCTAGGTAATATAAATTTAAAAGCTAAACAGAGGCTCCATCACTACCATCTGCCTGGCCAAGAGATTACCCAGGGAGTGTAAGGTTCTCTCTTCAGGTTTTCCCATCCTATCGTCATCCTACTCTCTCAAGAGACCATCAGAACTATCTTCTATCCAGGAACAGGACCACATAGATCCAGTAGAAACCTTTGTTCTTTCACTGGCCTTGATTCACACTGCCAACACCTATGCACAATATCCCCTAGCCTTTATCCCACAATGCCACCCCATAAAGACTACAAAACACTTCATGTCATGTTTCTGGATGAGATGATGATGTGAAAGTCTGTGGAAGAGCCTAGCTCTCCTATACTTCAGAAGACAAAATCTTTTTAGGAAAATAAATTCTTCTTAGAAGAATCTAAAAAGAATACAAAAGGGAGTAATAATAAAAAAAGAAGTTAAGTGCTTCCATCCAATCCAGAACTTCACAAAAAGATGACCAGAAGCTTGCAGTGGCTAAAAGAGGGAAGCCAATAAAAACCTCAGTACACATACTAGAAGCTTTCAAATATAGGGAGAGGGACCAAATCAGGGAAAATATGAATAAACAGAAGAAAACCCCAAAGATAATGAAGAAATACTATTAAAAGGATCCCAAGAGGTAATCTCATTCAAAGAGAACAATTTCACAAGTAAGAATAGAACCAACAGAAAGAAGTATCACAGGAAAATCAACTTCAGCTGAACGAAGTTACTACATTCAGCAACATCAAGGTTACAGGCTCAATGCACACCTGTTCACTGGTCTCAATGTCCTCCGCCTCTTCTGAACATCCTTCCCTTGCTATGGCTAAGTAAACCACAAGTATCTCATTTCATCTGAATCTCAAACCTAATGTACCAGCCCAGACTAAACTAGGCTTAGCCTGCTACAGAGAATAAGCTGCACATAGCAGAAGGTAGAAAACTTTTTCTTGGTCTGAACCTCCTTAAAGGACTCCTTAAAAAGACTAAAAATATCAGAGCTTCCTAAGAAAACAAATATTACAATCAAGTGAAAAGATTAAAAATAGGAGAAAATGTCCGGCACCTACAAGCAAAAAAAAAAATGACCTAGAAAACAGATGAAGAAGAGATAATTAAAATAACAATAATAATAATGATTGTCAGACTATACCGTATTTCAAGAAATCACAAAACTGTCAAGATCTAGGGGAAAAAAATAAAAAACAGAGGATAAGGTGAAAATAGAATGAATCCACCAATCACCAGAAAATCCAATCTGAAAACACCCAGGAATGTAACTCACCAAAACTTAGAGTGTAAAAGAAAAAAACATCAGGCAGTTAGAAAGAAAATGTTCAAATAACAAGGAAGCGGTCAGGTCACAGATGTCTACGGTGGGACTACAACGAAGAAGAGAAAATCCTTAATGTAGTATTTCAAAAGGCAAAAAAATATAGGCTTACCCCCAAGAATGTTCCCTGTCAAAATGAATATAATCTTATGGGAGAAAAAAAAAATATTCCTTGAGTAGAACAGATGGCTTCCAACCATTCCTGATGAAAAAGACTAGCTAGAGCTGGGCAAAAGCACAGAATATGATGTGCCAAAAAGCAAAATAGATAAGGATCGCCAAGAATTACCTATCACGCAACTAAATATAATCCTAAAGGGAAAAATAAGATCATTAATGAAATAAAGGGTAGGGAGGGTTTAAGAAATAGGGCAGGATCAAGAACTGGAAATCACGGGAACGCCTATCAATTGAGGAATGACTGAACAAGTTACGGTATATGAATGTAATGGAATACTATTGTGCTATAAGAAATGAAGAACAGGTGAACTAAAGAAAAACCTGGAAAGACTTATATGAACTGATGCTGAGTGAAATCAGCAGATCCTGGAGAACATTAACAGCCACAGTGTGTGAGGACTGTTTCTGACAGATGTAGCCCTTCACAGCAATGCAAGTACCTAAAATGTTCCCAAAGGACTCTTGAGGCAAAATGCTATCCGCAACAGAGAAAGAACTGTGGAATCAGAACGCAGAATGAAGCAGACTATTTTCTCTTGTGTTATGTTCTGGTTTTGTTTTTCTCATGGTTTCCCCATTCATTTTAATTCTTCTATGCAACATAATTAATGTGAAAATGTGTTTAATAAGAATGAATGTGTAGAACCCATATAAGATTGCACGTTGTCTTGGAGAGGGAGAGTGAAGGGAAGGGAAGAAAATTTAAAACTTGTAGAAGTTATTGTTGAAAACTGAAAATAAATTAATTAAATAAATTTAAAAAAAGAAACAGGCAGGATTAATGAGCAAATAGTATTATGGTGGTGCAGTGGCTAAAGCAATGGAGTTAGGAAGATTTGAGTTCAAATTCAGCCTTAGACTTAGTAGCTGTGTGACCCTGCACAAGTCACTTAATCCTCTTTGCCTCAGTTTCCTCATCTGTAAAATGAGCTAGAGAAGGAAATGGCAAACCATTCCAGCATCCTTGCTAGGAAAACCCCAAATGGGGTCACGAAGAGCTATACATGACTCAACAACAAAAGTTATAAACAAAAACAAACAAACAAACAAAAAAAACAAACTTCAGCCCCTGAGACTGAAACAAGAAAGCTATCAATGCAGTTGAAGGAATCATATAACCAGGAAAAAAAAAATCTTTGCAGCATGTTTCTCTGAAAAAGGTCCCATTAATGATACTTAAGGAACTGATTGAAAGTTATAACAACAAAAGTTATTCTCCAACAGAAATATAGTCAAAGGATAGGGACAAACAGTTTTCAAAAGAAAAAATACAAGCTACCAACATTATATAAAAATGCTCCAAATCAGTAGTAATTAGAGAAACATGAATTAAAGTAACTCTGAGGTTGCATCACACTCATGAGATTCACAAAAATGAGAACAGAGGAAAATGACATATTGGAGGGGGCTCAGGAAAACAGGTACACACCAATATGCTGTTAGTGGAGGAGAATTGTTTCTACCATTCTGGAAAGCAATTTGCAACTATGTCCAAAAAATGACTAAACTATTTATGCCTTCAGATCTAGAAAAATTACTACTAGGTAATTACCCCAAAGAGTAAACTTTGTAGTGACAAAGCCATGGAAATTACGAGGGCACCCATCAATTGGGGAATGGCTAAACAAATTTATACTATATGAATCTAATGGAATGCTATTGTACCATAAAAAATTATGAAAAGGATGGTTTCAGAGAAACCCTCTAAGACTTGTATGAACTGACACAGAGTGAAGTTAGCAAACCTAGAGGAATTCATACAATAATATTATAAAAAAAAATTTTATAAGACTTGAGAACTCTAATTGATGCAATGATCAATTGGTATTCCAGAGAGCTGCTGTGGAGCATATTCCCACCTTTGGACAGAGAGATGATGGATTCAAGATACAGAATAAGAGTTAATCTGGTAATTTGATTTGTTTTCTTACACATATTTGTTACAAGGATTTTATTTTCCCTTTTTGTTTTCCAATGGGGAAGAGATAAAAAGGTAAGGATGAGAAGGATAAGGATATGGTAGCCAAGAGAAAGGAAGGATGGAAGAAAAAAGGTCATTGTGGCATCTCTTTTTTAAAAAAATATAAAAGAAAGCCAAAAAGAACGAACAAGTAGAAAAATTTTAAAGGCTGCAAGTAGAATTAAGTACCTATGTTTAAAAATTATAAAACTATACACAACAGGAACCTGCAATTTCATTACAATCCTCTTTTTCTGTTCCATTATACAAATGGAAATACCCATTTTCTTCAACACTTGTTAAAATTCAGAATAAAAATAAATTTAAAAAATTTTAGCTCATGTCCTTTGACCAAGTAAATACCACTCTATGCCTATACCATCAAAAAGGTCAAAGAAAGAAAGGTCTCATGAACAAAAACATCTATAATAGCACTTTTTTCTTACTACAGCAAAGAACTGGAAATAAAGAGGGTACCCATCAACTGGGGAACAGCTAACCAAATTATGTTATATGAATATAATGGGAAATTAGTGAGACATAAGAAATAACAAAAAGACATTCAGAGAAAAGTGGAAGGACTTGTATAAATCCATGCAATGAAATGGGCAAAACTAGGATAATTTATATGTAAAAGGAAGAAGGTAAAAGGCTAAGAATCAATAAAGTGACCAATTATGACTTCAGAAGACTGTGGATGATTTCTATTTCCCACCTCTTGGTAGAGAGGTAACAAGCTAATGCAAAATGAGACAACTATGGACAATGTGCAGATTTTATTTTAGTTTACTATACTTGTTGGTTACAATGGAAGTTTTTTTTTTTTTTTGGAAGGGAAATTATGGAAGGAATGGTAAGGTAATGATAATTATATCCAAAGGAGAAAAAAAAAGAAAGGAAAATATCATCAATAAACTGTTTTAAAAATACACAGAAGATGACAGAATGAGTTTCAGAGGTAGACACACAAGAAATACACTGTTGAAAAATTTATATATACTTGACTGGGAATTGGTTCAAGTATACTGGAAATCAATTTGGTTTTAGGGGAGAAAAGTCACCAGATTTTTCTTATCTTCTGATCCAATGATCTCACTATTGGGCAAGGAAGTCAATGACAGAGAGAAGAATCAACAAATTATTCATAGTAGCACTGTTTGTGGTAGCAAAAAACAAACAAACTGGAAACAGTGCATCCTCATCAATCACAAAACAAATTTTACATAATTCATTTGATCATCCTCCTTTAGATGGTAAACTCCTTGAGAGCAGGGTCTGACTTGTCTTTTGCCTGTTTTTGTATTCTCAGCACTTAGCACATTATTAGGTGCTTAATAAATGTTTACTGTTTAAGTATTCCAAACTATCCTTGTGGAAATATGTAGATTATCATTCAATTAGATGATGTAGAACTGGTTTAATGACTGAACAATTGTCAATGGTTCCCCGTCAGCCTGGGAAGAGAATTTTATATTACCCAAAGGTAATGCTCTCAGCCTTGTACTCTTTAACATTTTTTGAATGACTTGAATAAAAACCTAAATGGCATATATCAAATCTGTAGAGGATACAAAGTCTGGATTGAAAGTGAACACACTGTTTAACTGAGTAAGCATCCAAAAAGATTTTAACAGATCAACTATTACACTGACGACATTCAATAAAAATAGCTGTGAAATCCTACACTTGGGTAAAAAAAAAATCAATCTCACCAGTACAAGATGAGGTAGGCATAATTAGACAATAGTTTAGTCTTTAGAAAGGATGAGGGAGGGGGCTAACTTGGCCATAAACTTAACATTATTGTTCAGCAGCGTGATGTGGCCACAACAATTAAAAATTATCCAATGAGATCTTGTGAGGCACAGCTTCCAGGAATAAGGGGAAGACAGAATCTCTTTGTACTCTGATTTAATCAGACTACATCTGAAATACTGCATTCAGTTCTGGAAACTAGTTCAGGAAGAATATTGCTAAGCTGGAGAACTTCCAGAGGTCGACCAGGAGAGTGAAAGGCCTGAGCTTTTTGATAAGCTGAAGGAACCAAGAGTGTTTAGTCTGTAGAAGACTCAAGGACAAGATAACTATCTTCAATTAACTGAATAGGGAAAGGCGATCAGACTAGTTCATTTTGGCCGCAGAGGGTATAACTTCCACTGCTGGAGTGTGACCTCACGAAAAACTTCCTAACCATGAGAGGTCCCCAAAAGGAGAATGGGTGGCCTCTGCTGGCAAGGAGTTTCACTTCCTTGGAGGTCTTCAAGAAGGAGCCAGATAACTTATCAAGTACATAACAGGGAGGATTTCTTTTCTGAGATGGGTTGCACCAATGATGGGTCTCTTCCAATTCTAACATCTTACGATGCTGATTCAATATAATGGAATATTATTATGTTGTAAAGTGTAACAAATATAAGGAATTTAGCAACATGGGGAGACAAATATGAACTTATGAAGGGTAAAGAAAGTAGAGAAAGGAGAGCATCATATACAATGACTATAATACAGATAGGCAGTAAGTGCTCAAAAGCACTTAACTATGGTGAACTATAGAGATCCTAGAGACTCCTAATAAGTGAACATACTGTCCTGAGAGGAGAGATGACAATAATGGAAAAGGCAAAGTTAACAATAAAACTTTTTTAAAGTTTGTGTATTTTTAATTTAGCCTTGCCAATGGTTAAAAAAAAAAAGTAAACATTTTTATAGTTCCCACAATTAATCCCATAACTGATGAATCCAATGGAACTGAGGAGCAGTGACCCAAAAACGTATAATATAGTAGGCTTGGTTTTCTTATTTATCAATCTTACTTCTTCCCTTTACCTCTATCATTTACTTACTTATCATATTAAGCAGTAGCTTCTGAAAAATATAAAGCGGGGAAATCATTACTAAATGCAATTCCAGATAACTTGTTTTTTTCTATTTTACATTAGAATTTCCAACATATACCTAGATAGAACTTCCTAAATGCAAAGAAAATACAACATAGCCAAAGGAATCAAATATTAAAGGTTATCAAACAAACATAAATTAATCTGATTAAAAACTGCAATTATTTGTTTCCAGAACAGGTTTTCAAAGGATGAGCAAGAGGTAACATGGTTCCAATGTGGTGCTTTTAGGAATAGCTATAGCAATGTTCCATTTTTCAATGTATTTCACCAATATTTTTTTCTTGCAAAAGAAACAGTGTGACAGGTTTTCTGTAAGTGTGTGTGTGTGTGTGTGTGTGTGTGTGATAAGATACATTTGACAATAATTGGTGGAAATCTGAAATGAGCTGTCCAGTTTAAGAAGACAGCTTACTGAATAAAATGAAATAATTCATTTTATGATAATTACAAACATGGGGTCAGAACTATAACAGCAGAGAGGGAAATTTACAAGTACTTGTGATGTGATAGGGTGTGTGTGTGGGTATGTGTGTGTTTGGTCTGGACCCATGATTTCACTGGCTGAAGGGACCTCCCAAGATGGATACTAAGGCACCTAGGTGACACAGTGGATAGAAAACCATTATTCGTCTTACATGGGTATATTGAGGATCAATTATGTACGTATGTGAGAACACTCTACAATAACAGAGGTCTATATAATTACTGAGGTAGGTAGGTGGCACAGTGGATAGAATTCTATGTCTGGAGACAGAAAGACTTGAGTTCAAATCCAAGTTCACACACTCACTAGCTGTACAACCCTGGGTAAGTCACTTAACCCTGTTTGCCTCTGTTTTCTCATCTGTAAAAGGAGCCAGAGAAGGAAATGGCAAACCTCTCCAGTATTTCTACCAAGAAAAGCCAAAATGGGGCCACAAAGATTCAGATACAATTGAAAACAACTGAACAACAATTGGAATGTAGTTTCTGGTCTCTTGAGACAGCGACCGGTAACAAAGAGCCTCCCTGACTTTTCACTGGGTGGCCAGCATGGACCATCATAAATCTCCATATGTTTTCTCTATTCTCCAAACCCATCTGTCTTCTAAATTATTCTGTTACTATGAAGAGTAGCACCAATAAATCGACCTCACAGTGGCATCTTCAACTCCTCACCCTCTCTCACTCCATATAACCAATCAGTTGCCAAATTTTCCTGTCTCTTGAATATATGCCCCATTCTCTCTATTCACACAGTCACCACTTTAGGTGAGGCCCTCCTCACCTCTCCCCTGTATTACTGGGACTATTTCCTCAGGGGTCTCCCTGCTTCAGGTCTCTCCCCTCCCCTATCCATCCAAAGCTGCCAAGCAATATTCCTCAAGTATAGATATAACCTTGTCACTCTCCTACTCAATAAATTCCAGTGGTTCCCTACTGATACTGGGATCAAGAATTATTTTATGCTTAATTTACTCTTTTTAAAATTTTATAATGTACTGTAGATAGAGCACCAGTCCTGGAGTCACAAGGACCTGACCTCAAATCTGGCCTCAGATAACTTACTAGATATGTGACCCAAGGCAAGTCACTTCATCCTGACTGCCTCAAAAAATAAAAATAAAAACCTTTATAATGTGCCTAATTATTAAAAGGGTAGTATAACTGCAATTGACAAATAAGTATACACATATTAGGAATACCTGCTCAAAAATATTTTGCTTATAGGAGACCACTATCAAAAAAGTTTGGAGACCACTCCCTTATGGCACTCCGGGTTAAGTCACTCATATCTAACAGCAAGTTTTCCAGTGATGTTACATGTCAACATGGAATACAAGTATTAAAAAAAATGTCAAAGATTGTTTGTTAAGACTGTTTGTTAAAGACTGATTGTTAAAGATAAGGTTAAAATATATAAAGGAAGATAGGTTAAGTAAATTAGAAGAATGTGGAACATATTACCTAGGAGAAGAACTTATGAATAAACAAGAGATATAAAGTTGATAATTTTGATTACATTAAACAGCTTTGTACAATCAATTGTAAAATCAATGCAGCCAAGATTAAAAGGAAAGCAGAAAATTGGGAAGAAATTTTTAGAGACAGTTCTAGATAAAGATTTCATATCTCAAATATATAGAGAACTCTGTCAAATTTATAAGAATGAGCCATTCCCCAGTGGAAAAATGGTCAAAGGATATATGAACAGGCAGTTTTTTTGATGAAGAAAGCAAAGCTATATATAGTCATATGAAAATGATCTGAATCATTATTGATGAGAGAAATACAAATTAAAACTTTGAGATATCATTTCACAGCTATCTGATTGGCTAAAATGACAGGAGAAACTGGAAAATGCTGGAAGAAATATGGAAAAATTGGGACATTTGTAAACTACTGGTACAATTGTGAAATAATTCAACCATTTTGGAGAGCAATCTGAAATTACATTCAAAGAGCATGTATATCCTTTGATATAAACAATATCACTATTAGCTCTGGTTCCCAAAGCAATCAGCAAAAAAGGAAAAGAACTTATATATTCTAAAACATTTATAGCAGCTCTCTTGGTGGTGGCAAAGAACTGGAAATTGAAGGTCTGTCCATCAACTGGGGAAAACAAGTTGTGGTATATAACTGTGATGAAAACCTACTGGGCTGTGAGAAATGATGAGGTTGATTTTTAGAAAAACATGGAAAGACTTCCATGAAATAGTGAAGAATGCAATGAGGAGAAGAACCAAGAAAATGTATACAGTAACAGCAATATTGTTTGAAGAATTGTTTGTGAATGACTAAGTTATTCTGAACATTACAAATACTCAGATCAACCACAAACAACCTATGAAGGAAGATGCTATCTACTTCCAGAGAAAGAACTGATAAATAGAAGTATGCATAGTATGGTGGCCTTCTCTAGCGCAGGGTAAGGAGGAAGACAATTCAGAACTTAAAATGTAACCTTCCCCTCCAAAAAAAATTACAAATTTTTTTAAAAGAAAGAAAATTGTGGACTAACCAAACTACAATGGAGAGATGTATGATGGGAGTAACTATAACAGTAGGTTTCACCAAAGCATTAAAGCATGTGAAATGTAATCATAATTTTTACATTTAACATCCATGGCCAATTTTACTTCTTTTTTCTTTTTTGTATAAGATAAGATATATCAAATATCTATGATAACACAAACTAAGTTGTCTTTTGTGAATCTTTACTACATCATTTTCACCAAGACCTATAGTGTACATTGTCTGTAATAGGTACTTCATTCATTTATTCATCTCTCAATGAATAATTTGTTATAATCAGGATCTTTCTGTCATTAATTTCCTTAGACTTAATAATCCTTAAAAATGAGAAATGGACTGGGCATACACGTCACTGCATAACAAAATAAGCATTATCAGACGTTTCTGTCAAGTTAAAAGAAATCTCTACTATAGATAAACACCTGAGTGCTTGCAAGAGAACCGAAAAGACCAGCAAAATTCTGATATCTCTAGGGAAAACCCTGAGTAGGGATATAAACCATTAAGTTATTAGTGAGAAGTCTCAAGACTGACTGGGGTCTGTTGGGGTCTATGTGAGCACAGAGCTTCAGGATATGAGTCACAGGTTACATTTTATATTTACTTCCCAGTAAACTGAAAATTCCCTGAAGAAAGGAATCATTTTCAATTTTGGTCTTTTTGTCCCCTACTCAAAGTACAGTGCTTTGCATGTAGTAGGTGTTTAATAAATGTTTGATGAACTAAATTCTCCCTTAGGTTCCTTCTGGCTATATGAACGTTACAGAGGGGCTAATACACATTTTCTGGGCCCATAAATATACAAAATTGAAAGGTCAACAAATGTAAAATGCCTGACAAAATAATAATAATCTTGCATGTGTATAACGTTTTATACTTTTAAAGGGTTTTCATTTACACTGATGTGAGGTGCTCACAGAAATATATATGTTAAAAGGTGTGCGTGTATGTGTGTGTATGTACGAATGATATATGAGGGACTTCAGAAATCATTTTACTCAAGAACAGTCAAGAACCCAGAAGAAGTACTTAGGTTGGCATTTTCTAAGGCTAATATTCTGAGTTTAGTCAATTCTCTGTATGTCAGAGAAATGCAAAACTTAATAAAAATAAATATTCAAAAATCAATAGTATAAACTCTAATTCAGAGTCCAAAACCCCAAACTGAGTTGCTTGCAAGCTAAGCATATTACCATTTTGGGAAATCTTTTTCAAGAAAATATTGGTGACTAAGTGAAAGGAGCAGAACCAGAAGAACTTTGTACATAGCAAAAACCACAGTGTGAGAGGAATTTTTCTGGCAAACTTAGTCCTTCACAGCAATGCAAGGACCTAAAAAGTTCCCAAAAGACTTTTGAGGCAAAATGCCTTCCACATCCAGAGAACCACGGAATTGGATTGCAGAATGAAGCAGACCATTTTTTTCTTGTGTTATGTTTTGTTTTGTTTTATGGTTTCTCCCATTCATTTTAATTCTTCTATGCAACATGACTAAGGTGAAAATGTATTTAATAAGAATGCATGTGCAGAACCTATATAAGGTTGCATGTTGTCTCAGAAATGGGGGAGGAAAGAGGAAAGGTGGGAGGGGAAGGGAAAAATATCTAAGATATATGGAAGTGATTGTAGAAAACTGAAAACAAATTTAAAAAAATATTGGTGAAAAGTATTAACTTTTAACCCCCTATACTTAATGTCTACATGACCTGACTCAAAGGCAAAAGTCCAAAGACAGAAACCAATGTTCAAAGTACTCATCTGAGGTGAGCACAGGAATTCCCTTTAATATAAAAAATATTTGGAACGTTGATGCAGGGCAGGAGAGATGAGAAGAGATGCTTCAGATAGCCTTAAAGGAACAGGAAAATGTAACTTGGCAAATGCTGACGTTCAGTTGTCTGCACCTATCACACACTGCTCCGAGGATATTTGGTGATGCTCCTGAAGTATGGCCAAAAAAAAAAAAAAAAAAGAATGCTAATACCAGTGGTGGAGTGGATAGAGCACTGGGCTGGGAATCAGGAAGACTCATCTTTCTGAGTTCCAAACCCTCTAAGGCATTTACTACCTATAAGACACTTACTACCTATTTCAACCCTGCTTGCCTCAGTTCTCCATCTGTAAAATGAAATGGAAAGGAAATGACAAACCACTCCAGAATGGGGTCATGAAGAGTAGAATGTGACCAAACCCCACCACTAGCACAAAAATATAAATGGGCCTAGCACTCTTTCTCCTCTCATCTCCACCTCCTAGCTTCCCGGACTTCCTTCAGGTCTCAGCTACAGTTGTACCTTCTGAAGGAAACCTTTCTGAGTCTCCTTAATGTTAGTGCCTTGCCTATGTTGATTTATGGACAATGTTAAGTGCAAACTTGTTTGTTCATAGATGTTTGCATGCTGTTTCATCCATTAGGCTGTAAGTTCCTTGACAATATAGACTTTATTTTGCTTTTTTGTGTCATCAGCACTTAGAACATTTAGCACTTAATAAATGCCAATTAACTGACTGACTGAAAAAATGCCAGAAACCTTTAGTAGGAATATATATATATATATACTTGTTTAGGTAAATAAAAAATAGAACTATGATTTCTTTTAGGGGGTAGGGAAGGTGAGGAATCTGCAATTTCATCAATCTGAGGACTTTCCTCCAGGTATAGAATACACCTTCACAGATGTTGATCAGCAACTCATCTGCAAAATACAACTTGTTCATAATCACACAACTAATATATGTCAGAGGCAGGCACTGAATCTTGACTTGAGGATAGGTTCCTCTGTCTATTATGCCAGGGTACCTCTCTTTTGTTACTCATGAACAGAAAATAAGATCATGGATACTTAAAGAAAAAGAGGAATTAAAGAAAACAGCAATGTAAAATGTAAAGCCACACTCAACAGCACAGTGATAAGAGTTACACCAGGAAGTCCTTACTCCTTAGGGGCTAAAAAGACCCTGTACTTTAAGTGCTCTGAGTTTCATCTTCTTATAATATTATTATGTATTAATGATATTTTATATATATGTAAATGTACACACATGTATGTAAAACATCCTAAATCAATTTATTACAGAAAACACATCAATTGCAGAGAATTTATAGAATTACTATAGTATGATAGGAACTAAAAGACATAATGTTCATAGAGCTTAGAATTAACACAAAAGAAGAAAATAATTCAATAATTCCACCTTTTCTCTCCCTACTTTCAGTAACTTAGAAGCAAGAAGGACTACAATGTTTTCTACTGCAGATTTTTCTCTTTTTTCAATTAGAAGAAATAACATTGTCCTCACAGAATTCACTTGGAAGCAATGCAAAACCCCTCTTTTCTGAACCTAATCCATTTTATAAAATGGATGAATTTTTCATTACTAAGTGTGATACCTCCAGGTCACATTAAATCAATTCAGTATAACAGCAGGGAAAGTATTATGTAACACTTCCCAGCAGAGCCCTGACCAGGACTTTTTTTTTTTTAATGGCCCAGACACTTAGGCCCCTCCTCCCCTCTAGACAGCCTGGCTCCTTCAGCATCTCCCAACTCTGGGGCTGGGATAGGGAGAGTGCCACTCCACTTTTCAAGGGCAACACAGAGTCTTGGAACCACAGGCGCCAATAATCCAGTCACAGGCCTCTTCCCTCAGCCTTCCTTCCTGATCCCAAAGGGGGAGAGAGGAGACAGCAACTGCCCTCCCCATTAATAATGCACACTCAAACCAGGCCTGTCCCAGGCCAAACTGTGAGGTAGGCAAAGTGGTCCACATCCATCCCTCTTCTCTAGGCACACAGGCTCTAAGCACTTGCCCTTTTAATCCCTAAAAATCACCTCTCCAAAGCTCCCAAGTCCTCATTCATTCATTCACTGATTAAGAGAACTTCAAAGAGAAGCCATTTAAACTGGGTCCGGAAAGAACAGGAATCCAAACAAAGAAGGGGAATGAGGGAAAGTTTTCTAGGTGACTAAATAAAAATCCCAAGATGGAAATGTATAGGGAATATTTAGTGCAGTTTGATAACAGCTACAGATGAAGCCTAGTGAGAAGGAAGCCTCAAATAGTAGGAAGGGGCCTGTCTGGGGATGGTCTTAAAAAGACACATCTATTAATTCTAGTGCCTACAGCAGTGTATGCAACAATCCTTATATGTTTATTGAATTAATCTTTACTTAGCAGACTCAGTCTCAGATCACAAAAGGGTCTACCAAAGCCTTCACAATGATAAGAATTTCAGAGCACTTAACAAACCCTTAGGGGAAATTTTGGGAGGGGCTGACATATGTCTGCTCCTCAAATCTTTGGTTTGATGCTAAACCACCCTCTCAACATAAGGTATGCATTGGCATACATTAGCACTGGTTGATTCCTTATGACAGTGTGTAATTAAAATTTATTTCACAGTTTATGTACCTACTAAGTGAAAGTTACGATGTAAAGAAAAGAAATATGACCCTAAAAGTCAGGAGATGGCACTACACTGTGGTGTAGCCTTGGGTAAAATGCTTAATTAAAGTCTCTGGGCCTCAGTTTCCTCAATTGAGGGAGATTGCCTGGACGATCTGAAAGGTCACTTCCAGCTCCAATGTTCTGAACTGTAATTTTGACACTTGAGAAATTCCTGTAGAAGACAAGGAACGAAGGGGCTTGAGAGGCCTCGGAAGAGCTACTGGCCTAATCTGTACGACAGTATCTGGTGAGAGCGGACAAGTTGTATGGAAATGGGTACATGATGATGACACCTGTAACCGAGTGGTGGCAAAGACAAGCAATGGGAGGCAGAGAATAAAGGTACTGGACTGGATAGACTAGGCTTGGTGCAAGGCGATGAGAAACTAATGAAATGAGTCATGGGGGCAGAACTTCGTGCCACCCCAACCGGGGCAGGATGGGGGGCGGGGCTAAATGATGGACTAAGCATCATTCTGTGATTCTGCCTAGGCGAACGGGCTTGGGATGGACTGAGGTGGGGTGGGGGTCTGCGAGCCACCCCAGAAGCAAGCAGCCTGTTCCCGCGGACCCCCTACAGCGGGATCCTCCCCCTTCCTGCAGGTGAGGGAGCCCCGGCAGAATGCTGGGGTGGGGGCTCCCCGACCGAGGCCGGCGGAGCGAGAAGCGGCTGCGCCTTCAAGGTGGCCGTCTTCAGGCCCCCGGCCCGCTGTGGTGTCCGCACCATCCCGGGAGGAATGCACTCCACACCTCGGCCCCCAGGGCTGCGGAGAGGGGAGGGCAGTCCCGAAGCATCCTGGCCCCGAAGGGCGCATCTGGTTGCCATTTTCCTCCTCCTTTTTTTGCACGTCCGAAACTAAAGAAAAAACAAAACCCCAAACCAACAACACCAAAAACAAAAAACCCACCCCTCTCCCCGGAGCTACTTGCATCTGTCTCGCGACGGGCGCTGAAAGCTTGCAAGCCTCCGCGGAGGGGCTCACGCCGGGAGTCTTCAATCGGAGCGGAGAGACCCAGAAGGGCTATGGAGGTGCATCCCTTACCCAGGTGCCGCCGCGGCACTGCCCGCTGCTCGGTGGGGGAGGGGCCGGGAAGGAGGGGGGAGGGGGAACGGGCGAGGGGGCGGGGGGATTCGCAGGCTCCTAGCTGGGGACCCGGCGGCAGCTCGCGCGCTCACCCAGCGGCCCCGGGTCTCGCGCGGCTTCACGCTACCCTCCCCCCACACCTCCTCTCTCCCCCCTCCCTCCCCGCCGTCGGAGATGGCCCACGTGATCGCACGCGTGGTCGCAGTGGGGGAAATGAGACTGGAAAATGAGGACGTGCGTGCATGCGGTAAGCGCGCAGGTGGCCGGCCGGGCGAGGCTGTGCTTTGAGCTGCTCCGGCGGCCGCGGCTCGGGTTCCAAAATGTGGGGACCGGGTTTGCGCGTTGTGGGCCGGCGGGTTATTAGCTTGCGAGCGCAGGCGCATGCCGGCCCCCTTCGATGACATTAACAGCGTACAAAAAGCATGGACTTCCCTGGGAGAACGTGAGGGTGGGCGAAGACCAGCGGGGCTGACTCCTGGCTGTGATAGGGGCTGGGATGGGGTGGGATGGCTACGACCATCGGTAACTGGGGCCTCCACACCAGAGCCGCGCTGGGCAGGGCGGGGCATGAAGGGGTTCAACAGGCTGCCGAGCCGGAGGGGGTGGGGGCTGTCCGGGTAACTGGAACTTAAGAGTTGGCGTCTTTGCGACCACCGAGCCTACCGCAGGGCGTAGCTTTTAGGGCTTCCCGGAGGGTAACCGCGCCAGCGCTTGTAAGTCTGAGGCACCGAGAAAAGCCCCGCTGTTGGGCCCCACACGTCAGAAGTCTTAACGTGGGACCCGGAAAAAAAAAGCAGCATCCGGACCTCGGGGGAGTTGGGCACCCTAAGCCTAATCAACTGCCCTGCGTATACAGTCGTGAAAAATCAAAACAGAAACATCGCAGGCGAGAATCCCGAGATTATCCTTTCTTAGAAGTTCGTGGAAACCCTCCCGGGGCGGATATCCCCACGCAGAAACTTGTTGCAGCCCCACAAGCCGCCGCAAGTGCCCTCAGCAGCGAGCGCACGAGCGACAGAGGAGGGAGTGGGTGGGCGGGAGGGGAGGAAGGGAGGGAGGGGAAAGCTGGCGGACGCCGCCGCCGCCGCCAGCGAACGGGTGGGCAGACCCTGAGTCGCCGCGTAAGCGGGGCCGGCTCAGTGCGGTGCGGCAGGCGCGGCTGTGCGGCAGCGGAAGTCCTTTGTTGCAGCGCAGTCCCTGGCAGAGCAGGAGCCGAGCTCGGGGAGCAGCCGGAGCCCAGGACGCCTTCGCTGCTGCCGCTGCCGGGCTTCGATTTCTGTCTCCGCCCTTTCGCCTTTCCCCGCTCCGCCACCCCCGGCTTTGCCTCAAAAGTCCCGCGACGCTCCCCCCGCAGCCCCAGGTCTTGCGGCGGCCGGTGAGTAGATTTCAGCGCGGGAGGTTGGGGGTGGGGGGGCCGGGACGGGACGCTCGCACAACTTTGCGGCGCCGCTTCGGCCTGGCCGAGGGCGAGGGCCGGGGAGGGGCGCGAGGACACGCGGCTGGCGTCGGGACCGAGACCGGGCGCCTTCGGCCGTGCCTTGGGGCCTGCGGGGCCGGGAGGCTGCGCCCCTCCTAGCTGGGGAGCCGGAGCCGGCGGCCTGTGCGCGGACGGATTCTGAAATGACTTGGCTTTTCTTTCTCTTTTTGCTTGCTTCCTTGGCGGGAGGGTTCGGTTTGATTGACGTTCTCGGAGCCCCGCCACGGGTTGGGGAGATCAGGGGGAGGGGGGAAACGTCCCGGCGCTAAGGCTGACTCTTGCTGGGCCGGCGGGGGAGAACGCTGCAAAGACCGGGGGCTTTCCTTGCTGCGCTGCGCTGCCACCCACGTCCCACGTCCTCCGTCCCGCAGCACAACACGCTGTGCTATGTGCTTTCGAAAGTGCGTGGGTTAGGAGTTTGAACCCTGTTAGCTGGAAAAAATCCCTTCCGCTTTCAACTAACTGCAAAAATGGTTAGCGCGGGACCGCCCAAAACATAAGACTTGAGTTCGATTTCTGCCCCTCCCGTCCCTTACCACTGAAATTGTCAGTCTTATCAAAGAGGAAAAAAATTTCCCAACTGAAAATGGAAAGGGAAGCCCCCTAGCCCCAATTATTGCAACAGTGCTTTGTTTTAGGATGCATGGTATAGGTATTTTCATATAATTTAACGACATAGGACGAGTCTTAAACGTGGCAACTCGACTCAACCTTATCCGTCTGTCAAAACTGTAATGCTACACTGCAGGAAGGTTGCACCAGTGTGTGGACTGGGCCTGGGAGAGACTAACTTTGGGTGGGTTCCAAGGGGTTTTGTGGTGTCCCGGAATCGATTTCTTAAGCCAAAGTTGGCATATTCTCGAGGAGATTTTAGTGAGGAATTCAGTTGCCACAGTGGAGGAGCTTTGGCACACAATCGCAGCCTCCAGGATTAGCTGCAGACTTAACATATTTTTTTGTGCAAGTAGGGCAGTGTAATTTGGGGCCAAAGATGGAGATAATTGGGAAGAAATGGGGAAAACAGACCAAAAAAACTGAGACAAAACCTTGGTGCTGGAATGGTGTCATCTATCAAGTTCTCAGAATCTTAAAAGTTTTAGGGGCTTTCTTTTGTTAGTTTTCTGTTACTCTCCCACCCCAGCATACTGCTAGATAGGTCATAGGCTACATACATGTGACGTAACTTGTCATTTTGGTTGTTTTTTCTTTGGTAACTAGTTAGGAGACAGCTAGTCTACTCATTTTTAAAGTGGATGAAACTGAGGAGAGTTGGTTTACCAGAAGTAAAGACAAAAAAAGTCAGTAGCAGACCCCAATGCTATGTTTACATTCCTGTTTACCCTGGCCACCAAAGCCAGAATTCTTTACCCAGACGATAACATCATGGTGGACATATTTCTAGTTGAACTACCTTTGGTAGTACTTTTGCCACTCTAACGTAATAGTTTTGTGGGGAGTCCAAGGGCTGCCCACACGAAAGGGAAACCATGCCTCAGCTGAGGCCTTGTACTGTGTTAAAGCAGGAAATCAAATATTCCACCCACACAGCTTAGGTACAGAGGTGACCCTACTCCTCATCCAAGCTGTGCTTAATTTCAGTTTATGGGGCTTTCCCAAAAGTTGAGAAGCTCAACATTATGGTGTATCAGTAGTGGTTCTCCGTAGATTTTGCTATTGCCAGGATCCCAGCCACTGCAAAATAGAACTCTGTATTCCCTTATATGCTGTTTGTGCTGTGATTTGCATTACATTTATGTGTAGGTCTCATCACTGCTACTACAATGGTAAGCCCCATCAGGTGATCTTGTTCCTTTCTCTCTTAGGTTCTGGCACACAGTATTTAATAAATGTTCCCATCTTACTGTGCCACCTTGTGTCTTGATTTTACTTTCTTTAAGCTCTGCAAAATGTTGGTGTTTCTGGCACTTTGTTCCCTTGCCCAGCTAGGAGGGATTTGATCCTTATACTTTCCTTTTCCTCACCACTCTCTTCTTTTTTTAATTGAAGGAGTAGCAGATGCAGTTTTGTAAGCCTTTCCCTCTCCTTCTCTTAGGAAGTGCTAGGTCTTTTTCCTGCCACGTTAATGCTGATAATGAAAAGGAGAAAAGCCAGTTTATCAAATTTTGTTTGGTAATTAAAAAGCACAATTAATATTAGGCAGGCTGACCCTCTAAACAACCTAATTGAAAGTTTGAGCAAATGTAAAATGGTTCTTTTGTTTTCTAGTAGGGTATGTGCATAGTGGGGAAACCACAGTACAGGGTCTTATTTTCAATTTTACACATTCAGGAAGTCACTTTTACCAATTCATTCATGTGAACAGGCTCTGGAAACTTAGTAAACCTAAGCAAATTCACATAAGATTGATTTGAACACCAGGTGGTTATTATTGGGGGATCTAAAGACCAAAACATTCAAGCACAATGGCCAGGATACCCTCTTCCTGATATCAAGGTACCTTGCAAGCCTAATCAATAATTAAAAGGCTTTTTTGAGATTATGGAGTTGATGATGTAGGCATTTGTAACTGACAGGTCTCAAGGAAGAGGAGGGAGACACTGGCACAACTGCAACTATATATTGGTACTTAGGTACTTCCCCCTGATGGAATTCTTAGATACACCTAAATTTTGGGTTGGTAGCATTCTGTTTATTAAAGGTCAGAGTGTTTTAGTGGGGAAGAGCACTGAATTTGAAGCTTGAAGACCTGAATTCAGATATTAGCTCTTAAATTTATTATTTAATATCCTTAAGCCAATCATCCCACTTCTCTGGCAGGTAGTATCCTCATCTGTAAAATGATAGGGTTGGACTGGGTGATCTTTATAGTTGTAAATTCTATATTCTTATATAAGGTTTTAGTCAAAGTGCGGCATTACTACTTAAGTATCAAGCATCTCTACTATATCAAGAGAAGACTGTGAAGATACTGCATAGGACTCAAAGCGTTGCCTAAAAAGATAATTGAAAGCAAACTTTATATTTGTAATCTGTGTACAATGTATATATTACTTTTGTTTATAAATTAACTGATCTCTGTATTTTTTCATTCATAAGACTTATCCATTCATTCATAGGTGAGCTGCTGTCATACAACTCAAAGTTTCCTGGAGGGATAAAACAAATATATAACTATATTACATATTAAATGCATCATAAAATTGCAAAACAAAATGATACTGTGGCAGCAAGAGGAGATTTTCAGTTATTAGTCACCAGGAGAGTCATAGAATGATCCATAGCAGAACTGACATTAGAATTACACTTTAAAAGATAGGCAAGAGTATGTAACAGGTGAAGAGAGTAGGCCTAGCAGACATAGAGAAATAATATGAGCAAAGAAATACTATAAGAAATAGTGTTGTGCTGGGATATCAGACATGAAGTCGCGAAGTACAACCTACATTCAAACCCCATGCTTAAGGTATTTACTACTGGGCAAGTCTCTGACCCTCAAGTTTTCTTCTCTGTAAGAGGGAGTAATAGCACTTTTCTCTTTGGGTTGTTGTATTAAGTAAGATAATATATGTAAAATATTTTGTAAAACTAAAAGCTCTATAGAAATGTGAGCTGTTAGAGTGGTGGAAAGTACAGAATTTAATTCAGCTTGATTGGAGCATATAAATAACAACCAATCTTAACATCTCATTTAATCTCTGAGATAGGTGCTACTGATTATCTGGAAGGGAATGTAATGAGAAAAGGTTGGAAAGGTACAGAGGCACTAGGTGGAGCAGGGCCTTGAATACCAGAAACAAGAGTTTGAAACTAATTCAGGAGGTAGTAGGGAGATTGAAAATTTTTGAAGAGTACCACGCTAGATTATTCTAGTATTCCCATTAGAAGCAGATTAGAAGTGGGAAGTCCAGTTGGGAGCATTGGCAGGTTTGGTAATGAGAGCCTGTAACTACCAATGGGAATTGGGTGGAAGAAGGGAGAGATTGTGGTGGGAGAAATCCATGGAACTTGATAATTTGGCCTCTGGCCTGCATAAATGCAGAGTATTATGGGAAGGTGTATTATAAGTTAGCAGTGGCAATGAACAGATGGGACAAGAAGATGGAATGTCAGTGAGGTCCACCAGAAGAAGAGGACAGAATAATAACTCATATTTACATAGCACTTTATACCTTACAAAGATCTTTTTAGATAACTCCAGCCCTGGCTTCTAGTGCTATCCATCCCCAAATTACCATGTGTTTGTTTTATATAGCCTGTATGTAGTTATTTATGTACATGTTGTCTTCACTAGTAAAAAATAAGTTCCTTGAGGGCAGGGACTTTTTCATTTTTGTCTTTGCATCCTCAGAACCTAGCATAACAATACTGGAACACTGTAGCAACTTAATAAATATTTGTTGATTGATAAGATGAACTGGGAGATCCAGCGAGAAAGCAGTAGTAACTAATGGTCCTAGATATTTCAGAGGAAGAATTCAAAGACAATCACCCACAAAACTGAAGTGAAAATAAAAGTTGAAAGGAATGATAGAAAAAAATATATGCCTGGTTGCCTTTGCTGTTATACATTCCCTGGTATGCTTTGGAATTGATACAAGGCTTTAATACTTTGCTGAATCTGTGATCTCATCAGTGTGGGCATTTCCTGGAACAGTGGGGAACACAACTCATTTGTTATACTATGACTGGTCCACACCCATGGGGTGGGGGTAGGGGTGGGGGAACTTTTCTGTATATTAGTAGATATTATGTGGATACCCCTGCATCATGAGGGCTGTTCGCTCGTTATCACATATCTCAGAACATGATGACTTTTTTGGCCAAATTTTTGGCAATCCCTTTAAAATCCTTTCTTTAGTAGGGTGTTTCAGCCTTCTCATACCCAGTGCTTTCCTCTCGTGCACTCTGGTAATGTGACTAATTCTAAAGAGACTGTTATTCTATGATTTGTAGCAGTTTAGCATCACTGGAATAGTCAGTAAATTGATATTTAAAAGATGGGCCTTTCTTTTGTAGAGAAGTTCAGGGTCATTCAAAGCACTGCCATTTACCAAACATAATTCAGTCTGCTCACCTTCTCTTAATCATTTCTGGTCCTGGTCTGTCTGTCTGCAGCGTCTGTTAGGTGTACTAACGGACAAGGTCTATGGGCTGTCCATCCATCTTTTTGTAGTCAACATACATAGGAGGCTGTTGTTTTCCCTGCGTCTGTAAAGATATGGTCTGCTGTAGAATGTTGTTTGCGGCAAGGTTACCTATTCCTTTTCTCCTACCTTCATCAAATATGTCCATTATTCTCATAAAGATTTTGTAGGAGAAGAGAAAGTGACATAAACTGGTATGTTAGATATACTTAAAGGTTTAAAAATTGAGTTGTTATGTACTTCAGTGAACAGATTTGTATTTTATTCTGGGCTTTGCTCTGTTTCGTTTCATTGTGTCTTAATCAGGGTGTGTGCATGCGTGCATGGTGAAATGTCCTAAAACCAGAATAGAATCGAATGTGAAAAAAGCCACATATGAGAAAACATTGTAAACACAGCATTGGCAGGGAGGTAATAATTCAATAAAATTACAGCTAAGATAGATATTAGTTGACTGGGGAATGTTAAACGGGAGAGAAAAGCTGAGCTACTCTCAGAGCTGGGAGAAGTATCTCTTAGGACTTCATCTGTGGGAACAGAGTAATTATGGGCATTTAGAAGTCCCCTGGGCCTAAGATATATAAAAAAAGATATTTCTTGTGGTGATATTTTTTTAATAGATGGAGGGAAAGCTAGAATGCATTGCCTTTTAGTGGAGGGGTCATTGTTGCCTTTTTAATGAAGAAATTGAGATGTAAAGAAAGTAAAATAAGTTGGTCTTAGTAATACACAGTTACAGAAAACCAGAATGTAGGTCTCCCAGCTCAGTAGTTCTCCTACCACAATCAATTAATATGCACTGATTAAACACCTACTTTATGTCACTTACTCTGGGTAGGCTCTGAGGATTCAAATTCCACCCCCCAAAAAAAGATTACTTCTCTCAAGTTAATTACATTCTATTGGGGTGGACAGCACGCTCACACAATACATAGTTGTTTGTGTGGTGTTTCCCCATTAGATGGTGAGATTCTCAAATGCAGGGACTGTCTTTTGTGACCTTTATATCCCTAGGACTTAACTTGGTACCTGGCACACAGTAAGTGCTTAATAAGTGTTTATTAACTGGCTGAGTAAATATGAGGGAGTTGAGGGCATTAGCAGCTAGGAGAATCAGGAAAGATTTCATATAGATGATTGTTTTTTGAAGGAAATGAGAAAGTTCTTCAATTTTTTTTCCCAGAAGAATGTGCCTTCTCTTCCTCATATCTTCTTTTCACTTCACCTCCCTGCCAGGTTAAGAAAGCAAGAAAACAAGCACCTTGCAAAAAAAAAAAAAAGAAAAGAAAAATAGGAGTCTGTGTGTGTGTCTCATTCTGTACTCTGAATCCATTATCTCACCTTCTGGAATTGGGTAGTTCTTTGGAATTGTGGTTGATCATTGCATTTACCAAAGTTGCTTAACCTTTCAAAATTGTTTGTCTTTGCAATATTGTTGTGGCATAAATTGTTTTCTTAGTTCTGCTCAGGAAGTGAGGACATTTTTTGAAGTGGAGGTAAGAAGAAAGCACATTCTAAGTATGGGGAATGACCAGTGCAAATACATGGAAATGGGGTACGATGAATGAGGAACAGAGAAGGCCAGTAAATACTGCCAAGCCACCATTACTTGAGAGGCAGGATCGTGAAATGGAATCAGCCATGGGTTTGAAATTTCAGAGATAAAAATTCAAGTCAAGAGTTTGCTATTCACTAACTGTAATTTTGGAAAGACCATCTAACTTTAGTTTTCTCATCAATTAAAAAAAAAGTCTCTTTGCAACCAAAAAATGCATCGCAAAGTCCAAGCACTTGAAATTCCCAGAGGATCCTATCAGAATTTCTAGAAGAACATTTTTACCTTGATTTAGATGGGCATGGTTACAAATTTGGGCTTTTTTCCCCTCATTCTATTAACAGACTAGGAGCAAATTAGGATAGATAAAAAGTTTCTTAGAGACTGGCTTGATAGTGATAAGAACATAAAAAGCAAGGAAAAGCCAAAAGTAATATAAAAAGTAAATACCGTTTAATATATTCTTAGCAAGGCCCAGGAGAATGTATCCAAAATGGTTTTAAGTTTGGCATTAAAAGGATTCTGGGTGAATGAGATGTTGTAGTATTAATGCTCTTACTATGATTAATTCTTCACCACCTACTCCAGTGTCTCAGCAGGTGGCACAAAGCTGACCCTCATTTCCCAAAGGCCATCATAGCAAAGCAAAACTATGGTTAGTCCTGTCCAGTTGGGAGGACTCAGACTCTCAAATACTAGCCTTGTTAGGATTGGAGAGGCTAATCCCCAGGATCCAACAAGATAACTACAGTGCTTTGTAACCGTGAAATGTCCTCTATTTGACAGTTAACTTTTCAGCCACAAAACCTCACAAAGGTTTTCTATTGAGGCAGAGAGGACATTTTGTATTTTTTGGAATGAATACCCACCCTGAAGAAGAACTACTCTAAATAATAATTGCCAACATTACTCATGTTATACTCACATCAACCCTGGAAGGTAGATGTTAGTCTCTTTTTACATGTAACAAAACTGAGGCAGACAGAGGTGAAATGATTTGTTCAGGGCCACAGAGCTAGTGAGGTTGGACTTGAACTTGGGTCTTTCTGACTCCCAAGAGCAGCACTCTATTTGCCGTACTGCCTTTATGACTCTACTTTTCCATACTTGAATCTATGACCCTTTGCTGTGAGATTTGTAATTAAAGATTCAGACCAGTTCTTCCATAGTACTCCATGAAAGAGATTCATGGGTCACAGAGTAGCATGTGAGCCTTTCTCTCGATCTCTTGACATTATGTGGGTAACAGTGGATCATCTGTCACTTATACCAGCTTCTCAGTTAGATGACCAGTATTTTTATTTTTTTACCGGTCATCTCATTTTCTCATGACCTCCTCCCTCCTCAGTATAGTGTTTCCTGTACCTCTCTGTTGCTTTCTGGGTGACCAGTAACTTTAATTCTTCAAAACTTTGATATTTCATGATTTAACTCTCTACAGCATTACCAGAAGAATATTGTTATTAAAAATAGCTGTTTGTTTCAGGAAGATGTTTGAGGTCATTAAAGGCATTATCTAGTTTCCTACATTCCATCTAGCCCACTTCTCCTCTTTCTGTTTAACTCTGGATTTAGCTCTTTGTCCACTTGCAGTGCTTGTCCAAGATAGATTCAGTTGTAGGCTGGCCTGAAAACATAAAAAGTGTAATATTGTTTCTTAGCCCCAGATGGCCTTTTTACAAATGAATTTTTTCAAGATAACTGTTTTGTGATTAAGGAATATCCCATTTTAGTGTTGAACCCAGAGCCCTACAGTTTCCCTAATCTTGTAGCCAGACCAGAGATGAAATCAGTGATCACACACTTAAGTACCTCAGTGAATCTGTCATTTTATGGGTGTGGGTATCCCTTCTATTCATGTATTTCACAATTCAGTTCATATCTTCTTGTCAGTATCCTTCTGTAAGTCCTCTGTAAAGAATCTATCCAGTGCAATAAAGGTCTTATATGTCTTTTAATGTTTCATAGGCTGTCTATATGTTAATCCTCCCAGTAGCTCTACATGTCCACCTCACTTCCTTTTCCAGTTATACATGCTGTCAGTGGAGTAGTTTATACTTCTTTTTGTTTCTATGTTCTCTGCCCCCTTATAAACCTTGTAGGTCCTTTGGGCCATACAGAATGATTACTTCTTTGGGGTTCGTGATGTTGTTATTTGCAGGCCTGGAACATTACCAAGAAAATACTATACTTCCAAAAAATGGGCTTTGGTCAAAGGGAGAAGTTAAAGAGCACGCAAAGTACCATATAATTTTCTAAGTACCAGGGAGGAGTGGGGAGTCTTTATAGTTATCACTTAACTTTCCTCAGCCTCAGTTTCCTCATCTGTAAAATAGGGATACTCTTTTAATTGATCTTATAAATGACCTAGATACATGTTTTAAAAAATGAAAAGACAGTGTCCCTCTAGTTCCTTTGGCAGACTGATGAAATCTATAAAGCCCTTCTCAGAATAATGTTTTTAATTGCATAAAATATATAGCATTACAAAATAAACCAATTATATTGAAATATAGATTTTTTAATTTTTTTTAACTTCATGGACCCAGGTTAAGAACCTTTGCTCTGATTAGATTTATGTGGTACATACACACTATAATGTAAAACTAAGCATACATGACAGAATAAATATGTATTAAAAACTAGTGAGACTCAGATTTCAGTTGAATAACTCAAGACACAGAATTGAAAGTAAGTTGACTAATTCTCATCCTACTGAGGACCTCGGCATCTTAAATTTGAAAGAGACCCTTAGAGGCCATCTAATCCAACATGTATTGACCAAGAATTGCAGTTACCTAACTGGTAAATGGATATCCAGTCTCTGCTAGACCTCCAAAAAAATGAAACCCAAGGCAATCTCTTCCACTTTTGAAGAGCCTGTGATTGTTAGATTTTTTTCTTTACTCTGCAACTTCTAATTGTTTGTCCTACTTGTGTCCTGTGGGAGCTTACAGAACAAGTCTAATGAATTACTCTTCCACATGACAGATCTTCAAATACTTAACAACCCAAGAAGTTTCTTCTATAGGCTAAACATCCCCAGTTCTTTTGTCTGATCCTTAGATGGCTCTAATCTCTGGGCACAATCAATTTGTTCACATCCTTCCTAAAATGTACCACTCAGAACTATACACATTTTTCTAGTTATGTTCCACTCAGGGCAGTGTATGTAGTGGGATTAACACTATTTATTCTTAATGTTACCTAGTCCTTCTTTTTGACTGGTGTGTTAATACCTTGTGTAAATCTCTTTCTCTGCTCTTTTCTATTTCTGTAAGTACTATTTATGCCTGGGTTGTGCCCTGTAAGAAAAAAATGTTCAGAAAATAAATTATAGGGTTGCTATTAGGGAAAGTACTCTAATATTTGTTTTACATAAAATCATTCTTAGACCTGGAGCTAGTTGACAGGGACTTTAAAGCCATATTGCAGTGTTTATTGGAGATCAGAAATAATCACAAATTGGGCAAATTACCATAATTGACAATAGATGGGGAGTCAGTATTGGAGAGGTTATGGAAAGATAGGTTCACTGATGTACAGTTAGTGGAGTTGTGAAGTAATCCATTTCTGGATATCATTTTGGAATTATGTAAGAAAAGTGACCAAACTATCTATGGCCTTTGAACTGATGATTCCACTATTAACATTGTTTGTGGTAGAAAAGAAGTGGAAAACAAAGCAGATTCCCACTTATTGGGTGATGAGTGAGGGAAAACAACCAACTGTGGTATGTGAATGTAATGGAATATTACTGTGCAGTAAAAAAAAACAACAAATGAGGAATCCAGAAAGCCATAGGACCACCAAATCAAGTCTGTGAACTTCTAGAGATAGGAACCAGACTTGCAGATGAAGAAAATTCCTCCAAGGCAGTGTAGTACCCTTTCTGCACTTTACAGGAAACTGTTTAGAGCAGTAAGAGGTTAAGTGATTGTCCAGTTACACAGCCAGTATGTGTTAGAAATAGGACCGGGTCTTTTTTACTTCAGTAATAATAGTTAACATATATATAGCATCTGGGGCAGCAAGGTATTGAAATGGATAGAGCGGTGGGCTTGGAATCAGGAACACTCATCTTCATCAGTTCAAATCCACCTTTAGACACTTCCTAGCTGTGTGACTCTAGGCAAGTCATTTAACTCTGTTGGCCTTAGTTCTTGCCTGTAAAATGAGCTGGAGAAGGAAATGGCAAACCACTCCAGTATCTTTGCCAAGAAAACCCTAAATGGGATGGTAGAGTTGGACATGATGGAAGAACAAGAACATATAGCCCCTGCTGTGTGCCACAAGTTGTACTAAGTGCTTTACATATATCATGTCATTTGATCCTCACATCAGTCCTGGGAGACAGGTCGTCTTATTATCCCCATTTTGCAGTGAGGAAAACAGGCAAATTAGTTAAGTGTCTGAGGCTGGATTTGAACACAGGTCTTCTTGACTCCAGGCCTAGCCTTCTGTCCACAGCACCACTTCTGCTTCAAGGCTAGCTCTCTATCCACTCTACCACACTTCTCATATACTGATGCACAGGAAAATAAAGAGAACTGGAAGTAAATATACAAGTTTTATAGATATACACACTGATTACAAAGAAATATAAATAAAAAGATCATTAAAAGGAAATTAAACTCTGAGGACCCTCCCCCCCCAAAAAAAAAACATTGAAGAGCCCAATAATAATGAAACATACCCTCCCTCCTAACAGAATAGAAGCATTACTAGGTGTCAGGTCTTTTTATTAAGCTCTTTTGTTTTGTCCCAATAAAAGACTCAGTCCAGAAAGGGAGTGTTCAAAAATTAAAATGAAACATTTATGAAATGTCTGTGGAAATTATTCAAGTATGGAAATACATTATTGAAATTCTCTTTATACCTACTCACTTTATCACCTTGCAGTTACTTTTCCTTGATATTTCAACTCCCTTAATCCCTAGTAGTTATATAGTATCTCTATAGTCCTTCCGCTCTATTTTGGTATTTTATTCGGTTCTATTATTTCTACTCCAAAAACCTGAAATATTAACCTCCCACCCATTCCCTATACTTACATAGCATACAAAAGGGCATTTCAAAATGCTTTCAGCTGAGAACATGGGAATTCGAAATAAATCTGTTAAAGGGCTGACATCCCATATGAGAGAACATGAGGAAAAGGATTTTAGAGCCATCTTTAAGTATTTGAGGAACTAGTTGGAGGAAGGATCAGACTTTTTTTATTCTTGGCCTAAGAGAACCAAGCTGAAGCAAGAGTCACACTTCCACGTGGAAGAGAAAACTTCTTTAACAATTCGAGCTGTCCAGGGTCAGAAAGATCTCATCCAGGAAGGTTGTAGGTTTGTTTCTTTACATTGGAAATCCTTCAAGCAGAGAGTCTGGGTGGCTGCTAGTTAACAGTGTAGTAGAAGGGAGGCCAGTTTAGCCATGGGTTAGACCTTATAACCTCAGAGAGCCCTTCCCACCTCTGATATGGTATTTCTAGGCATATATATTATTACATAAATCCTGGTCCTTCAATGGCCACAGGATTTCCAAGGTGCAAGAGACTTCAAAGGCCATATAGTTTAACCCTTAACCTAAAAAAGCAACCCCTCTATAACATACCTTAAAAATATCCAGCCTTTCCTTAGATACATCTGGTAAGGGGGTTGCATGCAGGGGTGGGGAAAACACTACTGTCACTATCGGTATCCCATTCCACTTTTGGATCAGTCTGGTTAGGAAATTTTAACTCAAATCATGCTTGAATTGACTCTGCCAGCTCCACTTTTTGCTCCTAGTTCTGTTCTCTAGAGCCAGTCAATCTGATCCCTCTTTTACATGGAGTCCTTCAAATACTTGAATGCAGCTGTCGTGTACTCCTGACTCTTCCTCTTCCCAGGCCTTTTCTTCTAAGCATTCTCATTTCCTTCAATAATTTGACCCCTATGCAGCATGAATTCGAGACTTCACCATTCTGGTTTGTCATCCCCTTGTGCTCCCTGGCTTTTTACCAATGTCCTTCCTAAAACATGGGAGGGAGAACTAAACATAGCAGTATTCCAGATGTGATCTCACCAGAGTAGAGTCAGCCACTTTGAGGTAATTGGCTAGCATGGGGTAGCAGGTGAGTAGTAAGTAGTTTAAGTAATTATCTCACCTCTGAAAAGTTACACCAAACTTTGAAAACTAGAAAGCCAGAGAGAAATTAAATACAAATAAGTTGCATTACTTTCATCAAACTCTAGAACACTATAAAAGTCCCTCAGTTAAATCCACTATAGTGTCAGAGAGGTTCCAACCATCACAATGGAAACAAAGTGGATGAAAAACATACTGCCTAGCTTATGTTCTGTAGCTAGATGGCTAAGTAAATGAACCCAGAATTAAGTAGAGAAATAGTATTTTGGAAACTGTCTTATAATTGTTATTGTTAGATGCTATCAAAGTTTCTTTCACACCACTAGTCTCCTCATGATTATATGTCTGATGTGATCTAAATTACATGTAATGCAAAAAAGATCAATGGAAAATTGGACATTAGGCATAATTTGGGTATAGAATCTTGCTAATAACAATGACTATGCAAAAAGTGGCATAAAAGACAAGATTCAGAATTTGTATGACTGTAAAAGGTATAGTAAAAATGTGAAGCAACAAATGGACAGCCTGAATAGTTATCCTACCATGTTGAAAGAATGAGAGGAAGGCCTCTTAATGTCTTTCTCACCAGAACACTTAATGGAAAAACATGGACAAGTACTGTATAGGATGAAAAGGTATGGAGAGATCATAAAATTTAGACCTAGAAAGACCTGGAGCCTAGGGGAGTTTAATTGACTTGTCTAGTCATACTCACAGAAGTAGAATATGAATATACCTATATATATATAATGTATATATTGCTATATATGACATATTCTGACTACAGATCCTGTCATATTTCTACTACAAACATTAATAAAATTATAAATTTTTTCAAATATGATGAATGGTACAAGTGCTGTGCAAAAAAACATTGGAGGTTAGGAGTCCTAGATTCTGGTCCTACTCCACTGATTAACTCTGACTGTGGCAAGTTATACTTTACCTTTCTACCTCACTTTTCTCATTTTTTTGAGTGAGAAGGTTAGATTAATGATCTCCTAAATATCCTCCCGGGTTTAAAATTCTGTAAATATGTGTGTGTAAACTTCAGCTTTTAAAAATAAATTTGTTTTAAATTATGCTTCATTCTTGGAAAACTATTGGGAGCAAGTTTTCACATAGCCACCAGAGGGACTCCTTAGGATGTGTGGACAACTGTCTGTATACAAGAGACAATGAGTTCTTTGAACAGAAGTCTGATGTTTACGTGTTCAGCTCTAGCCCCATTACTTCTCTGCGACAGCAAACGAGTTTTACTAGTGAGGTAATTGGTACTGTGGTACTGTGAACGAAACTAAAGTAATTCTGCATATTTTATTCATACAAACAGAAAACTAGTTGGAGTATAAAGCACTTTTATGTTAACTTTTGAAAAACTTTGTTATAAAGACTGTCTTTTGATCATTTATTGTGTCTCATCTTAAAGAAAAAGAGTTCAAGGTAAAAACTGACTTGTTTTACTTGAACAAAATGTGTTTCAGTGATAAAACTTAATTTTTATAAAAATATGAAAGTTACCATCAAGGGGCAGCTAGATGGCACAATAGATAGAACACTGACTTTGGAGGCAGAAGAACCTGAGTTCAAATCTGGCCTTAAACACTTGACAGTTACTAGGTATGATCTTGAGCAAGTCATTTAACCCCATTGCCTCACAATAAATAAAAAATAAAAGTTACCATCCAAAAGTAGTAACACTAAATCTCACAGGAATTTATTTAATAATAGCTCTTAATGATTAAAAAGTATAATCGACATAAAAGCTACATTGCTGACAACAAACAGTGGAACGTTCTGAAAGCCTTTGTCAAAGCTAAGCTCCCTGTATACAATTTGCACTGGGTTACCATTAAATATCAATAACCTAGAAATAGTTTTTGATCATATGTCTGTCCTAAATGGCAAAAACTAGGGAATAGGAAAGGATGGCAATACCATAATTACTATAAATGATCTTTAATTTCATCATAGGGTCATAGATTTTGAGCTGGAGGAACATTAGAGGTCATCTTCCAGTTCCCTCCTTTTACAAATGAGAAAACTGAAAGAAAGGAGGAAAAAATGACTTGCCCAAGGTCACATAAAGTAGTACGTAACGGAACTGGGATTTGAACCCGTGCCCTCAAACTTCAAGCAGCACTCTTGGCATTGGACTACACTCCTTGCACGAAGTCAGTGCAGACCTCAACCTTACTCACCTTAGATAGGCTTTAATCAATTTCTGTAATCTAGCATTAAGCCTCACTAAACTGATCCTGTAATGATATTGTTACCAAGCCCATACTTTTTAGCTCAGGAGGGTCTGTCACCTCCATGTTAGAGTAAAGCATTAGATTAGGATTTTAGTGAAGTGATAATACCAGAGACACATACAACTTTGCATCAGAAGTTTGTGTCATCTCACAGGTATATGCATGCCACTTTAGATACAATAGATTTTAGTTTCTCAGTTGTTCCACAATGCCTGAAGTTAGTACAGTGAGAAGGGAGACTTAAGTATTATTGTAACAAATCAAATTTATATGATATACTATGATTTACAGGGCATGTTTACCATAACCTTCAGTACCTAGCTAAGGAAATTGAGGGTCAGAGAGGAATTGAATAGGGATTTAAGATATATTGGGATCGTTTGTATCAGTTGTAATTGTGACAGTAATAGAAACGTAGATATGATACAAATAAAAATAAAGGCTCAGAACACAAGATTTTGCTTATTAGCTTTCCAGGTTCCCAGCACTATTTTTTTTAAAGTATTTAGGCAAAACATTCACAAGGGAGAGAATCCATTACAAAAATTAAAAAGGCAAAAAAAAAATGTTGGTGCTATCAGAAGCCTTATAAATATTTGTGACTCCATGGATATTTTCTTGGCAAAGATAATAGGATGGTTTGCCTTTTCCTTCTTCAGTGGATCACCTTTTTGTCAGTGATCTATGAGGCAAAAAGAGGTTAAGTGACTTGTCCAGGGTCACATGGCTGGGAAGTGTCTGAGACTGTATTTGTACTCAGGTCCTCCTGACTCTGGGCCCAGTGGGCCACCTAGCTGCCCGAAGTATTTGTATTTTACATACGTCAAACAATGTTCTGGAAAGTTGTCTAACTTAATAATATTTGGAGATCTTAGGTATACATGACACCTTGATACATATTTATCCTCATAGAAGAAACCCAAAAGATAAATGTTCCTTTCTGTTTTCCAACTGAAGAGGAAATGTCTGGAAGTAGAGGTTCCACTCCTTATAGCCTAACAAACACAATTTGTGTAGTAGAAGTGGTGGGAGATTTGGGATCAGAGGACATCAGTTTAAATCTTAGCTGCATAATGTACTTCCAGGACACCATGGAGAAGTTACTTTAACTCCTTTGGTCTGCATTACATTACCTGTGCAATAAAAGGGCTTGGAATAGAGGATTTCCAAGGACTCTCCATCTGTAAATTCTCTGTTGAAAGAGACCTTAAGGGTCACATAGGCCAAGCCCCTACATAAAGCTTTCTGTTATGATATTTGAGGGATGGAAGGTAATGGCAGTAAGACCTGTCTTGGGAGCCATTGTTCTATAATAAGGAAGAAAATGTATTCAGCTATAGACTTTTAAAGTGTTTGAGATTTGAGACAAGTGGAAAAGAAGATAGGTGTGCTTGTTAGGAAAGACCTTGTTTCCAGTTCTGCCACTAACATTTATTAGCCAAATACCACCCCATGGGCCTGCAACATTTGGCAGCACATCGTTTGGCAAATCTTAAAACCATGTACTAGCCAAGTTATTAGTGTTATTTTATGTGATCCAGTTTTGTAAGCAGTTAAATTTGGACCTAGCAACAACTTGGGATCCAGTCTAAGAAAAAACGTGCCTAAAGAAGTTCTTGTAAGGCTAGAAAAAATTGAGTAACAGTAGTTGGGAGGGGCAAATTTATTGAAATTGTTGTGGTTTTATAAAATGAATAACCTAGCATTAAAATGACAGACCATGAAGGGACTTTGAAATCATCTAGTCCTTCCTGCCCTTCATATACACTGCTGTCCAACCAAACTGGCTTTCTTTCCCTGACCTCACACAACATGCTATCTGTCACCCATCTCTGTGCCTTTTCATGGGCTCCACTCCATGCCTGCAATATACTCCCTCTTTAAAGTGTGCGTATGTGTAAGTAAAATTTATTACAGTTGTGTTAAAATGCAAACCAATCTATTTTTTTTTGACTGACTACATTTATTTGTTACAAAGGAAAACTTTTTTTTAGGTTCTACATGTACATTCCTGTTAAATATATGTTGCATAGAAGAATTAAAATGAATGGGAAAAACCATAAAACAAAACATAATATAAAAGAAAATGGTCTGCTTTCTATCTGTGATCCAATTTTATAGTTCTTTCTCTGGATGTGGAAGATGTTTTGCCTCAAGAGTCCATTGGAAGTTTTTTAAGTCCTCAGTGCAAACCAATCTTAAACATAAAATAATAATGCAGCATACATATTTGTAATATAACCGTAATGATATTAATGTGTTGAATGAGCTTGTTTGGGGGTATGAAATTTCTCAAAATGTAGAATATTCTCCCTTCATGTCTGCCTTTTGGAATTCCTAGTTTCTTTCAAAGCTCAATCCAAGTGATACTTCCTACATGAGTCTTTTCCTTATTTCCACCAACTACATTGGTAGCACCCCCTTGTATTTATTATGAAAATATTCGCATATGTCCATCTCGTCTCCTTGGGGGCAGGGAACGTTTAGTTTTCGTCCTGTCTCTCCCCGGTGACTGCCGGTGCCTGGCACATCATAGATGTTTAACAAATATTTGTTGGCTTATTGATTGATTTTACAGATGAGGAAAGAAAAAATTTCTCATGACTAAATAGCCTGGTCACTTAATCTTAGCCTTTTGAAAGGAATGTATTCTTTCAACATTTATGCCCTGGAATACTTATTTTTCTTCTCATTTATATTCTCCCCTTTCCTTAAGATGTTTGACTGAGGTCCGATATTCTAAGTTGTAGTAAGGCTCCTGTTGCTTTTTGTATTCTCCTACAACTTCTAATAAAATGCTAACAGGTATATAACGTGCTTCTTAAAATTAATCTAAAAATTGACTAATCTAGAAATAAGATCAGAATTCTCCTTGAAATTACATATTTCTTGTAATCAATTTTCAGCCTTAAAGTTACTTATTTTCCATGAAAGTATATGAGAATTACTTGAACACATTAAAGTGAAGTTAGGTCTAATTAACATGAGATTTTGGCTTAACATTTAATAATCACATGCTTTATGCATGTCACACTAGCCTACCACAAGTTCTTATTTTTGTCTTTTGACTATCCTACTTTTAACATTCATTACTAACTTATTCCCCTTAAAAAAATAAACCTTCATTTAGGAGATCTCTTAAAGCTTTACGTGTGGTTGATTTTTTTGTTTCTGGTTTTTTTTGAGACTGCACCTCCCTCAGATCAGAAATGCAAGTGGCCACTCGTGGTCTGATCAGTACTGGAGGGCCAGTTTGCCCTTCTTTAAGCAGTCTGTTAAGCTAGCCTCCTACTTCCAGGGGCTCACCATATTGGTGCCAGACTTAATGTTGACACCTGATGAGCTCAGAACTCTCAAATTCAAATGATCCACTTGTTTCAGAGTCCTTAGTAGCCAGGATTAGGTGTGTGTCACCATCACAAGCTTAAATGTCTTTTCAAGCCTGGGATATTTTTTACCTGAAAGTTACTAAACTCTGATAGCTGACATTGATTTATTGGCCTGAGTTTGAACCTTACTAAACTTAGAGTATTTCAGTGCTAGAGTGCATCTGTGATCTCATTGATGTAGAGAGATGACAACCTATCCATACCTTGCCATATTTCATATTTCACCATAGATTCTTTGCAGAGTAAAGGTTTACCCTTCGCCATGCTAAAAGTCTTCCTTTAAGTCTTTTTACATTGCGAAGGTACCAGTGGAGTACTCAGGTTGTCCGTTGTCTTTAAATGGCAAAGTATCTATAAATTCTGCCTTTGTTAAGAATTGAAATATTTGTGTAATTTTTAGCAAGTTAGCCAAGGTATGAAATAACATTGAAATACTAATACTTAAGATACAGACTTCATTGGTAATAATTTGAAGGCTATAGGTCTTTCTTTATTCACCATTAACAGTAAGGAACCCCATTACCTCTGTATTCTTTTGTGTTCCTTTCTGCATTTGTGAGGAAAATTTAGGGAACATGAGTAGATAGATATTTTATGTATGTATACATACATATATATATATATATATATATATACACACACACACAAATGTGTTTGATATAGTGTCAGATTGATATAAAGAAAAAGTGGAAAATCAAGAAATGAAAGTTTTGTTGGGGAAGTAAACTTAAAAAAAAATTATAACTACACCTAGTTTGAGCTTGTTCTGATGATGTTTTTGGAATGTGGTTTTCAAGTTGAGCAATAGGTTCAGAAGTTTTAGATAATGCCAATTAAAATTTGACTCCAAACTGAAATTGGATCTTAATTTTATAGCTTTGTATAAGAATAAAGATCTCTAGAGCTTTGGGGATTTCCTTCTTCATTTAAAATAAAGTCTGCACTAAAACTGTGAGCCATCTTTTTCTAGAAGCCCTACTTCCTTAAATATTGTTAAGCAACGTATGTGGTGTTCATTCCTTTACAGAACCAAACTTAGTTCATTTCAGCGTGGGGGTGGGTGGATAGGTGGGGGAACCAAACCACAACAATCAGAATCTTAATAACTGGGACAGTTTCTTGGTCATCTTTATAATTCTATATTAGCTAACTATTTACTTTGGATATCTTTTGGTTTATTTAAATTACTGTTATTTTTACTATATGGTCTTCTCAACCTTCTGAAGCAAATATCTTTTCTGATCTTTTTTTTATTTTTCTAAAATTTATATTTATTTTCCCCATGTATTCCTAATAAAGCCTAATAAATGGCACTGGCTTTTGATACATATATACTCATTTCCTAATTATATATACAAAACCAACATTAGTATCTAAAATAATAAGTTTTCCTTTATTCTGATATAAATAACTTCTAATGTATATTTTTATATTTAAAATGACCATTCCTAGAAATTTGATTATAATAGGTTAAATGAGTCTAATTTTAATTAAAATTATACTTTTATCGTTTTTCTGCTACCTTTTCTGATCTTACTGTTTTGTCTTGTTTTTTATATATAGGTCCATAATTAAAGTAGAAGATGGCAAGACCCAGCCACAGCAGCTATGTCCTTCAGCAGCTAAACAACCAAAGGGAATGGGGTTTTCTCTGTGACTGCTGTATTGCAATTGATGACATTTATTTTCAAGCGCATAAAGCAGTTCTAGCTGCTTGCAGCTCTTATTTTAGGATGTTTTTCATGAACCATCAGCACACCACTGCACAACTGAATCTTAGCAACATGAAAATTAGTGCTGAATGCTTTGATCTAATTTTGCAATTTATGTATTTAGGAAAAATTATGACAGCTCCTGCCAACTTTGAGCAGTTTAAAGTGGCAATGAACTACTTACAGTTATACAATGTTCCTGACTGTTTAGAAGACATACAGGATGCAGACTGTTCTAGTTCAAAATGTTCATCTTCTGCTTCCAGCAATCACAATAACAAAATGATATTTGGGGTACGAATGTATGATGACACCGTAGCTAAAAATGGCAGTGAAGCTAACAGGTGGTGTGTAGAGCCAAGTTCAACTGTAAATACATCACAAAACAAAGAGCCTGATGAAGAGTCTTTACAGTTAGGCAACTTTCCAGAACAGTTGTTTGATGTATGTAAAAAAAGCTCGGTGTCCAAATTATCTAACCCAAAGGATCGTGTGTCACGGCGCTTTGGAAGAAGTTTTACCTGTGACAGTTGTGGATTTGGTTTTAGCTGTGAAAAGTTATTAGATGAGCATGTGTTAACTTGCACTAACAGACATTCGTATCAAAATGCAAGGGCATATCATAGGATAATAGATGTTAGAGATGGAAAAGACAGTAATACCAAAACTGACTCCTGTGAAAAGGATTCTTCTAAAACATTTTCTGTACAAATAGACAAATATAGAGGGGACACAAGCCAGGCTACCAGTGATTCATCATCAGCCACTGGAAACAGAAAAGGCAGTACGGCAGAGTCTGAAGTAGCTGGTGAAGAGAAGAGCAGAGCTGCTGAAAGGAAAAGGATTGTCATCAAGATGGAGCCAGAAGATCATCCCAAAGATGAATTTAAAGACTTCAACGTTATTAAAGTTTCCGATAAAGACTGTAATGAGTCCACTGACAATGATGAATTAGAAGATGAACCTGAAGAGCCATTTTATAGATATTACATTGAAGAAGAGGTCAATATGAAGAAAAATGCTAGGAAACTTTTAAAACCTCGGATGTCTGTAAACACAGATGAAAGAAGCAGTTTGGAAAATACAAGACATCCTAACAAGGACAGTCCTGTACAAGGGGATACTGAAGGTGCATCATGTGAACTGTGTGGACAAACAATAACTGAAGAAGACCTGTCTTCTCATTATTTATCTAAACACATAGAAAATATCTGTGCTTGTGGTAAATGTGGTCAGATACTAGTCAAAGGTAGGCAACTTCAAGAACATGCACAAAGATGTGGAGAACCCCAGGACTTGACAGTGAATGGGTTAGGAAACAGTGAAGAAAAAATGGACATGGAAGAGAATACTGATGAGCAATCTGAAATAAGAGATATGTTTGTGGAGATGTTAGATGATTTCAGGGATAATCATTTCCAAATAAATACTCTTCCCCAAAAGCAATTATATAAACATTCTGCGTGTCCTTTTCGATGTCCTAATTGTGGTCAACGTTTTGAAAATGAAAATCTAGTGGTTGAGCATATGTCTAGCTGCCTAGACCAAGATATGTTTAAGAATGCCATTATAGAAGAGAATGAAAGAGATCATAGAAGAAAACACTTCTGCAATCTCTGTGGAAAGGGATTTTATCAGCGTTGTCACTTAAGGGAACACTATACAGTCCATACCAAGGAAAAGCAATTTGTTTGTCAGACATGTGGAAAACAGTTTTTAAGAGAACGTCAGTTGCGACTACATAATGATATGCACAAAGGCATGGCTAGGTATGTCTGTTCCATTTGTGATCAAGGAAACTTCCGAAAACATGACCATGTACGGCATATGATTTCTCATTTATCTTCTGGGGAGACTATATGCCAGGTCTGCTTTCAGATATTTCCAAATAATGAACAGTTGGAGCAACACATGGATGTTCATCTGTATACATGTGGAATATGTGGAGCAAAGTTTAATTTACGAAAAGATATGAGATCTCATTATAACGCCAAGCATTTGAAAAGAACATAAGTAATTCCTACTGTAAAGAGTATTAACTTGACAGCAAACAAAACACCAAAGCAAGGAATATGATATATTAGAATTTGATTTTATAAAAATGAATTGTTGGGAAAAAGCGTATTTTATGACCTTTATACCTTTTAATATCTTTGTTTAGGATCATTAAGTGTATACTTGTCTATCGTTTTTACTGTTATTTTTACTGCTAATAGAAATTTTTATGTTTTTAGTTTTTGCCTTAGCTATGATAAAAATTACTTTTAAATGTAGACTAAAAGCACAATGTTATCCCTTCAATGACTCATTAAACTTATAGTTGCATATCAATAAGATGATGATTTTACTATTTTCCATGTGTTTTTCCTTAAAAATTGTGAAATTTTAAATACAACTTCAGTGGACATCCTGGATTTTATATTTAAAAAAAGAAATCAGTTCTGAGAGACTAGGCACTTTACTTGTAACTGTTCTGTCAGTACAGCAGTGACTTAACTATTGTTCTTATTCCTATCATTAATGAAGTCCAGACTCTGAAGTTGATAAGGATATTAGGTAGATTGGTTGAGCTAAATCTAACTTTATAATTTACGTAGGCTAGAAACATACATTGAAAAAGACCAAAAGAGGTGAAAAAATGAAAATGAATGAATTTAATTTTAAAAGTATATTGAGTAAAGAAACATAACTTTACTCCACTTAAGAAATTAATGGGCATAAGTAAACTAGTTCTGTGCTACAAATTAAAATATATTGATGTTATATCTTTTAAAATTTATTAAAGCAAAATATCCTAAATTCTACACCACTTAAACTTGATTACTTATTGCTTTTAAGTGGATTTTATAACATCATCACCTAATTAGCCAAAGGAAGATGATTTTCTTGTCTTTAAAATTAGTTTTGAAACTGATTTTTAAAAGATTTTATCTAAACCACTAATAAAACTAATAAAAGTAAATAAATCAGCTCTAAATATGGTTATTCTATAAAAGCACAAGGCTTGAAGAGCAAATATTATTGTGTTTATATATTATCTAAACTTTGGAGAAAACATGGGGCAAACACTAGTTTTTAATCATGCTATTTCTGTCACAGGCTTGTACAATTTTTGGCAATGCCAACTATATGCATATGTACACACACACACACATACACACACACACACACACACACACACACACACAAAATGATGTGGTTCAGAGTATAACCTGAAGTGTATTATAGTCAAATCAGTATTATTGTTAGATGCTAAAGCAGGGTCTATTTAATTACATGTGAGCTAAGATATTGACATAAAATTTATCTTTTAAACACCTTATAAACTGTCATGTGATTTTTAAAAATTTATTGCCTGGACCATTTTAAATGCATGATATAGATGTATAGTGAAAAGGGATGTTTCTAAAATAGCATTTAATGTTCTTTGAATATTATTTTGTGTACAGTATTAATTTTTTAAATTATTGTTTCACATTGAAATTTTAAAGTACACAAGTTGTGTTTTTGTATACATTTTGCTGATAAATAGACAAAGTGGCCCAGAGAACTGAGATGCTAACACAGGCTTGGTTGAAAGAGAAGTATTGTAGCACACACACAGTGACCTAAGATATTTGCAATGCTGTGGAGAGATGCCAAATAACACAGGAGACAAAGCAGAATTAGAGCAACATAATAAGAATTTTTTAAATGACATAATAAGCAACATAATAAAAAGCAACAAGAAAAATCCAGAAGAAAGCAAGTAAGAAACCTGGAAAGCAGAACAAGTGTTCCTGTGACATAGTATGTTACTAAAAGCACGACCACCTAACATTGTTTACAAAATAATGAACAAATTTTGACAATGCAAATTAAAAATAAAATTGGAACTATCAAATTACAATAGAAAACCTGAAATGTCTGTCATTAAAGTGTTATGACAAGTGCAGGTCCCTGGAAATAGTTTTTAAAGTTAGGGAGCAGCAGACAACCAAAATTTCAGAATTGTGATTACTGTATACCACTGAGTAGGACTTTGCCTTGAGATAATTTTATCTTAGAGTGCCATAAGTAGGTACTTAATAAATTAATTTCTGCAATGTAGGGGTAGAAAACTAGTCGATGTTCTTATACCCGAATCTGCTTACCCTTTGCCTCTCATATTCTGAAATGAGAAGATTCTCAATGCCTTAATGTAAATCCAACCATAAGGAGATGCAATAGGGAGGAAAGAGTTGAGCATCTGCCTAATTGGCCTTCCCTTGAACCTAAGGTGCTTAACCACTACACCTAAAGTGAAAGTGAGATAAATACTGCCTTATCTTGCAGATCATGGCCCCTTCTCTATTTTTCTTAAAATATCTTTTTTCCCCAAGTAAACAAGCATTTATTAAGTGCCTACTCTATGCTAGTCACACAGCAAGAAATCTTGGAGAAATAATTAGGCAGTTCCAAAGTTTGCCAGTGAAGGCTATGTAATTTTGGCATGTACCTGAATGAGGTTTCTCAAAGATTAATGCAAATTGTCCAGGGATAGCAGTGCTGTTAGTTCTTAGATGATGGTATAATACTTACACCCTCCCCCCATTTTAAATTGCATTAGCTTATTTGGCATATCAGAATACTGACACAGGTTGATAAAGCCTCATCTTTTTTCAGAACAGTGACACATGTTGATAAAGCCTCATCTTTCTAATAGAATTCTTGTTTAGCAACACCTTCCTCACCTTATATTTGGTTTAAAAAAAATAAACTTCACAATTATAGGATTAACAATTTTCCATATTTTAATTTAGATTCAGCCCAGTATTTTAACCTAAGGCCACTTTTTTTTAATCCTGTCATCTAGTGTATTTGCTATCTTTTCCAGTCTTATTATCTGAAAATTTAATAATGGCATTTATACTTTCTTTTAGATCATTGATAAAAATGTTAAGTAGCGCAGGTTCAAGCACAAATCACTATCAAGCCATTAATAATCCATTCTCTAGATACCTGTTCAACCTGATCAACCTATTCAAAATACTGACTTTGTTACTGACTATCCCACAGCTCTCCCTTTTGCTTAGAAGGGGTAACATGAAGGCTTTCTTGTTAAGTGCTTTGCTGAAATCTATGGAAATTTTATCTACCACATTTCCCTGATATAAACAAACTTAGTCTAGCTTGTTCTGATGCTTTGTGCACATTACTTGTTTTTATATGTGTTAAGAACCTTACTTTAGTGTTTTCTATAATTTTGCCAGAAATAGGTCAAAATAGGCCTTTAATTTGTAAATGGCACTCTATTTTTCTGAAAATTTGGATACTTTTGCCCTTTTCTAGTCTTGTGGCACTTCTTCCATTCCCCAGATTTTTTTGAAGAAAAAGACAGTGGCTCAACAATCACATTCTCCAGTTCTTCCATTATAATTTGCCTGGTCATCCTGACTTGGCATCAAAAGTACTAGACACTCTTATTGTCTTTTTACCTATCCTGGATAGGTATTTGGCTCCTTAGCCATTTTTTTTTCATCCTTTTAAGTCTAAAGATTCTTTGGTAGAGAAAATAAAAATTAATCCAAAGAATTGTGTCCTGTTTCTAATCCATTATCATCCCACCTAGGATGGTCTAGCCCCTCTTCGTTTTTTCTCCAAAATTATTTTTATTTGTACTTTAATTTTAAGCTATGAATTAGAAAATTCTCAACAAAATTAGCATTTCCATATAAATAAGTCTAGGAAAGTAATATATATGAAATCGTGAACCTATCACATGTAGCTTTTTAAAGAATATAAAGTTTAACATACTAGTAACAACATTGCCCTGCTTGTTTGTGATAACATTAAGGCTTTTATAAAGGACTTTTAAAGGCCCTTTTGGTTGAGCCTAGTATTCATTGCCATTTTCAATATTCTGTTCATATAGGTTATGTCACACATTCATTTTCTATTACTGTCCGTCCTTCTGTCTTCTACACATCATCTTAAAACAGAAAAAGAATTCCTTCACTGACATTGGTTTGTATAAGATGACTCCTTTTTCCCTTGTAATTTGAATTAATAAATCTGTAGAAAACTCCCAAATACATGCATAGCACATTAGATAGAGAGAATGCTTACAAAGTCTAGTAAACTAGTCATAATTACACAAGTCTAAAATTACTACCAAAAGTTAAAGACAAAATCAGTTATCTAAAAAGTTAAATGTGTGTGTGTGCATGCTTCCAAGTATAAGATAAGTATAAAGAACATTGTTATATCCCTTAATTCTACCTAGGTCCTCTAATGATAAGAAAATTATTAATCTTACCCCATTTGTTCTTGTTCTCAACACTAGTAAATTCTGTGAGAGCCTAAGTTTAGGGACTAATTCCCATTAATTTATTGCCCAGAGTGGGATAGAAGTGGAATGGAGCCTTAAGAAATTCAGGCAAATTGAATTAACTGCTCACTGGAATCTGTAGTCATAGTTGCCTGTAAAGTCCTGTAAGTTAACTTTCTGACCCATGCTCCCAAAAAGTATATTCACACAGTCTTAGCAGGATCAAGGGAAAGAACAATGGGTTTGGAATCAAGGACCTGGATACAAATCCAACCCCTACCACTGTATTACTTCACTTTTTGGGATCTCAGTTTCCCTGTCTGTAAAATAAAGGATTGGATTAAGTGACTTCAGTAGTTTTTTCTTATCTCTAAATCGATATTATGCTCTTCTATGGCCTACCTATGTTATCCATAAATCCTTAAGAACATGTATGGAAGCCAGGATTAAAGATATGTTTGCTACCTTCAATCTTACGCTGTAAGGCAAAAGCATGATGGACAAGGAATTGAAAGGCCTAGTTCTACAAACTAATCAGTTTTGTAACCATGAGGACCTTTTATTTTTGGTCTTCATTTGGCAGTTTGGTAGCACGATGAATAGAGTGCTGGGCCTAGAATCAGACGACCTGAATTTAAATCTAACCTCAGATACCTACTAGCTGTGTGTCCCTGGGCAATCACTTTACCTCCATCTGTTTTGGTTTCCCCATTTGTAAAATAGGGTTGCTAATAGTACCTACTTAGAGAGTTGTGAAATTCAAGTGAGATAATATTCGTCAAGACCTTTACAAGCTTAAAAGGCTGTATAAATGATATTCATCAGTATAAATAGCATTAACATAGTATTTTAAAGTTTAGAAAGCACTCTGTGTATATTATCCATTTTCTCAAAGTAAACTTGTGACAAGTACCATAATGTAGTGGATAGAGAGATGACAATGTCTGAGTCAAAGAAACCAGAGTTCATATCTTACTTCTGACATATAATGGTTTGTGTTACCCTGAACAGTCACTTCACTTTGCGGTTTCCCAGCTAACTCCTGAAGGGACTCTAAATTACAAAGCAGATATGATCAAACATAGTAGTTTTCTTACCAAGAGTTCCCAATACCAATGAAACTGCAAATGCAGTCTTTTCTACCTCTCCCTTGCAAAAAAAATTCTGTGAAGTAGATACAATTATTATTTTAATTTTCCTTATCGTGAAATAGGCTCCTCTCCATGTGAATAATTTGCCCATATTCACACAGTCTATAAGGCTCAGGTGGTATCTGAACACAAGTCTTACCTGATTCCAAGCCCAGTGCTCTTTCCACTGCATTGCTTCTGTAAAATGAGGCTGTACCTAATAAGGTCAGATCCCTTCTAGCTCTCTAACAGTATGATTCATTCTATGATCAAGTGTTAATTATGCACATGAATAGTAAGCATACATATTTCTGAATTCCTTCAAAAAATACAAAACCATCTTCACTCTGATGTAGCCCCCTTCTGCTTCTGCAGTGGTAATGAGAGTAATGAAAAGAATGCAGAGGTGCTAAGAATAACTTTCAGATGAGAAACAACTGTTCATGCTGTAAGTGTAATATCTGTGCAGTGACCACGAAGCAGGCATGTCAGTATTGATACTTTCACTGTAAATGAAACCAAAAGAAGGAAGTTGCAGCTAAATGGAAGGACCACTTAAAGATTATCAGGCCACTAAGGAAATGGCACAGTTACTTTATGATGCAGCTAAGGAAATCCAGAAACATTGTACAGGCACTTAATTATCTTGCATTGCAGTGTACCCAATACTTTTTTCAAGAAGAAAGCTGACAGCGGAGTGGACATGGTGAGTACTGAAATTACCAACAAAAAATAAAATTTATTGCATTTTGACAGAGAACAGCTGGTTACTGATACGGGAGTCACTTTCCAAATCAACTATCTGTATACAATCAAACCACTAAGAAGTCCAGGGAGAAATAAAATACTAGATGCAATTAAAAGAGTTCTAATCTGACATTTAAACAAGCTATTGGTAACCCAAAGAGGGAAGGTGGGTAAAAGAACCAACATTAGTACAGGCTACTGAAATTTGCTAAGCAAGCTTAATGCACACAAATAATTTGCCACACAGGGGACACTATAAACTTATTTGTAAAATTTTACAGAGAAGGATGGAAGATACAAGTAGTATCATCCTGCAGCATTAAAGGGAAAAACATATGCAGAAAATCTGGTGAAAGATAACCACCATCCTCCCAGTCATAAAGGTTTATAATTACTGAATCTTTCCTTCACTTCCCTTGTCTAATGAATTGGTCTTACTGATGTCTCCAAAACATTCCTTTTCTAAATTCCCTTCACTCACATGGCTACCATCCCAAGTCAGACCCCATTTACTCTCCTGGACTACTGGAAGAGCCTCCAGATTGGTCCACTTTCAGTCTCTCCCTTCTCCAATTCTTCCTCACATAATTGTCAAAATATTCAGACTAAGCCACAGGTCTGATCATGTCACTTCCTATTCAAAAGCCTAAAATGATTTTCTGTTGCCTGTGGGAAAAAAAAGCTCAACCTGGCAAAACCCCTGATTTAACTGTGACTTGCCTTTCCAGCCTTATTCCATACTACTTCCCTTCTCAAACTCCACAGTTCAGCCAAACAAAACTCATTTGCTAGACTTGATAATCCAACATCCATCACCATAAATAGATACAAAGTGTTAGCTATGCCTGGAATGACCCTACTGAATTTTCATCACTGCCTCAGCATTCTTATCACCCTTCAAATCTCAATTCAGATTCAACCTCCCCTCCATCAAATCTTCCCTCATCCCCTTAGTTGTTAGCGCTCCCTCCTGCCTCAGTTTTCCTTGTGCTGTACTTACTCGTATACGCATTTGTCCCAAGTAGGATGAATATTTCTTGAGAGAAGGAAAACTTTGTCTTTGTATCCAGGAAAGCCTTGAAAAGGGTAGGTACTTAGTAATTATTTGGGGAATTGGAGTGGCCCACTTAAGCCAAATCCTCAAAGCATTTAAGGATGAAACTGAAAGGGGAACAGATAAAAAATGGAAAAGACCTGTTAAGACTTCTATAGTGTCAAACTTTCCACCAATGGCAGTGGAGGTGCCACATTTAGACTAATTTAGCTGTATAAAGAAAATAAGGAAAGAATAGCTGGGCTAGACCAATTACATGCAGAATTCCACCCAAATACAACACCATTTTGAGGATTTTGATGGATCAAGATATCTGAGACAGAGGATACCAAATGTTTTGGGAGAGAAAAAAAAAACATGCTCAAAAAGGTGATCAACATCAATAACTACTAACCTGCATGTCTACTTTCCCATACCTAAAAAAAATGAGAATAACGTGTATGTGTATATGTATGTGTATATATATATATATATATATATACGTATGTATATACATATATATAAACATCCTTAATTAGAATATGAGAAGGGAAGAAAATGGCTTTTGCAAACCGTTCTACAGCAGATCAAAGCTTTATAGTAATACAAAATGACTGAAGCATGCAGTGAATATGATGTCACAGTGCTTCTTTGTTGTTACTGACTATAAAAAAGCCTTTGATACAGCAGAGCAAATGCTGGCTCTCTTCTAACAAAATATCTTCCTCGCATACATTTAAATTGTGCAAAATTCCTTGACAGAAGAAATAACTGATAATTTTGTCCAATAATCCTCCACTTAAAAATATCATTAAAGCATAACAATTGGAGATGTATATTCACTGAATGTGTTTGCTGTTCTCTTGAACAATGTCAACCACCAAATCTAAATTGGACGGGAATTCTCTATAGATGAAGAGGTCCTCCAAATGTGCCTGTTTGCACAGAATATCATGTTAATTCTGTTATGCTCCAGAACATTCAAAGTCCCCTAAAGGAGATCCATAGTTACTCAGAAGTGTTTGGCAGGCAGATGAAGAATGCTTATTGTTTAGATGAGGGCTTCTTAAACTTTTTCCGTTCTAGACCCCTTAGACTGTGATATGCAATATCACATGTATTTTGGACAGACACTAACTAGACAGTGAATTAGGCTCAAAACTTAAGTAGAACAAGCTGAATAGCATTTCCAACATTGTTCAGTGCTTTAAATGACTTCTGACTTTTTGCAAAAATAAAAGGCCTAATTTTTTTTAACACTAGTGTTCTTCTCGTGATGCCATATGGCTACAAGTTGTGAAATACCAAAGTCTTCGAGGAATTCAAATTGTAGGTTTTCTAAAGAGTAATCGGGGGGGAGAGGGTGCACACTGAGCACGAAAAGACAGCATATTACCAGTGAATCGTGTCCAAGAAAGCTTATAAAGATATTATCAAAAAAAAAAAAACAACACAACAAGAACAAACCTATTAGCAAGGGTAGTTGGTTGGTCATGTGGTAAGGGCAAGGAGTAACTAATGGATAACTCACATGTTCCATGATTACCCATTCACTGCCAAGAGATCAAACATATTGGATGGATCCTTTGTAAAGTATGAGAGAATATGTACAAGAGTCACAGAGGATAAGGTGTGGATAGATGATTATTTGTACCACTGCAGGAAATATTCATGTCAGTGAGATCACAAATGTAACCAAATATTGAAAAAGGTAAAACATGAATCATTCATCCAGGATGACATTTTATAGATACAATGAGCTAGTAACTTACTGCTACTCACTTCCTTTTTTAACTAAACCTGAACCCTAAGCAGCAGCATTTTACAAGCAGTTATGACAGATATATAGTAAAATTAATGCATTGTTTTGTCCCTTCCCTGGGGATCTCCCTTTGATCATCATATGCTTAGAATTACCCCTTCCCATTTCAACATCCCTGTCACCTCTTACAACCTACTTACTGATTCCCTTCTTTTATCCCCTTCCATTGATTATCATTTCTTTATACTTGTCTCATACTCAAGTATGCTAAGTGGCCTTATAATTTTGGCAATAAATAATTATTAGGAAAGAGTAACAGGGCCAAATTTGATGGTTTTGACCTAGACTGGTATCACTATGTGCCATAAAAATAAAACCTACTTGATCTCACTATGATTGACTTTGTCATGATTTACTTAAGTTGCTTTTTTAATCATAATTAACACTTCAAGAATCTAATGTTTCACTAGTATGGGCGCTCACTCCAATTGCAGTTCCTCTACTCCTCAGCAGATGATATTCATGAGTTGCTAAAGTCTTAAAAACAATTGTTACCTAGTGGTACTAGTATGACAGGCATGGATCAATCACTTGTTCTACACTCAAAGCTTTTCCAGTTTATTAAAACCTGCCAGAGCTAGTGTTCTACTAGCATAGGCTTTGAGAACCTAGACATTGGGGTTAAACCTACTGGCTTGTTAGTAGGTGCTTAATAAGTGATTGTGGACTTGAAGTGAAAAAAAGGAAAGAAATCAATCAGAATTTAATGAGTTCTACTATATGCTACTTGCTGTGCTAGGCACTAAAGATAGATACAAAGATAAAAAGCAAAACAGTCACTATACTTTGAAATATAAAAGCTACTTAAGGCTGAGTGGCTAAACTAGTGAGAACTTGTTTTCTCTAAAAATGATGCAGAATGAGAGATTGGGTCAATATACATAGCACTTCTGTCATAGTATCATACCGTGGAAGAAATGTAGTTCAACTCCTTCACTTTACAGATGAAGCAAAAGAGACCCAGGGAGATTTAGTGACATACTCAAGGGTAGAGTCAGGATTTGAACCAAACTTCTCAGACTCTGAATCCAACATTCTTAGTACTATGTGATATTGTCATCTTAATGACAATAGTATCTGAATGTCATCTATCAATTGTCTCATTCACCAATCATCTACCTACTGTTTTCTGGCCTCCACAGCCAACATATACATGACTGCAGGTCATGGATCAGCACTAAAACCTGTCAAGGTTTAATGCGATTCTTGATGCCTAGTAGAGGAAGGACCTGGTCCAAAAGAAATCATTTACCTTCATCATTTTAAAAAGTGGGTGAGTCTAACACAGGCTCTATCCTCATCACCTTGATATCATCTTGACACACTTATCCTCATCACCTTAATATTCATCTTGCCTCCTATAAATCATTTATTGGTTTGGAGTATTTATTTAGAAGCTGTGATAATAAGCACCTTATAAGTAAAATTTAAAAGTCAAATACCATTGTTTCAAATAGTCTAGCCATAGCTTTTTTAAGTATTGAAGTGACTTTTTGAGTTTGTTTTTAAAGTAATAAATTATTTTAAAGATTTTAATGTTTTGTAATTATTGGGCAGCCCGTTTCTAATATTACTTTGCTTGGGTTCTGTGCTTTTCTGTGTGGCAGTGATGAAATAGGGTTTTCTAAACTTCTAGAGAACTGAGAACGCATGAAGAAGAATCAGCACAAAATTAAGCCCAAGAAACAACAGATGTGAAGTGGTACCATCTTTGATTTTTTGAAAGACTTCAGCAGCCCCAAATTCGATTCCAGATACAAAATATCAAGATAAATTGGCAAAGATCACATGATATTTGTGATTAGGACAAAATTGAAATGAAATATTATATTTTGATTTTCCTAAAGTCTCTTTTATAAAATCAAAGAAGCTTTTATAGAATGACAAATATGTCATTAAACTATCAACTTCCTGAATTACTATTTACATTTTATAAAATACAATTAAGATGTTAATAGAGGGGAAGAAATCAGTCCTCCCTGAAATACGTAATCTAGACCAGTGGTGTTAAAATTAAGTAGAAATGGGGTCACTAAATCATACATACCCTGCTGGTCACATTGATTTAGAAAACCAAAAATTAACATTATATTTTGTTGTATTTTTAGTTATTTTATTAAATATTTCCCAGTTACATTTAATCTGGACTGAGAGTGTTGTAGGATATGTGTGTGTTTTAATACCCCTGATCTAGACTATAAGTAAAAACCAAGATTAAGAGTATTAAGAAAAATAAGTTAACTAATGCTCACATTGGGGGAAAAAAATTCATTCCTCATTTATTATGATTTAACATTGTCCTCTCCTTTCCTTTTTCATTATATTGAGGGTGCCTAAATTTCTAGATAATTTATTTACCACAAGGATCACTTTTTATGTGTTGCCTAGAACAGAAATTGTGTTGTTACCTCTAATTATAACTTTTTACTCATTTGTCTAGACAATTAAGATCATTAGATGTTTATTCTGAGACATGGGCTATTTTCTGAGTTTATCAGCATAAGCTAATAAAAGAGTATTATTTTCTTTTGTAGTAAACATTTTCAGTATTGGAAAGAGCCCTGATTTTGGAATCTGACAATTTGGGTTTAAGTCTTAGCTCTGATATTTACTCTGTGTCCTTGAGCAAATCACTTTGCTTTTCTGAGACTTAGGTTTTCTCATCTGTAAAATAAAGGCAGTCACACTTCGACTCCCTGCTTCACTGTGTTATGAAGACAAATGGGATAATTTATATATTTTATAAACTTTAAAGCACTCTATGAAGATTAGCTATTTGTGGTTGCTGTCGTTCGTGCCTCGTGATTTCAGATAGGCAAGTTCCAGAACTGAAACTCCATCGGGCCATGAAGATCAGCAGCTGTCCTGAAGCACGGAGTCTTAGGAGAGTTGAAAGGGTCCCGAGAACTTAAGCAAATTGTGTAGTCTCACAAGGACAGTGTTAGTCCAGGTCTTCCTGTCCCTCAGGCTGCCTCTCAGCACCTATAATGGTCAGATTTAGGACAGTTTGATGCTGTGCCAATTTATTTAGTACCAATCATATTCCAGATAAATTTATGTGGGTTTAAGAAACATAAAAAGTATTTTGGAAATAATGAGTCCTTATACCAATGGCCCTTTACCCCAATACATCAAAGAAGGAAGAAAAGTTCCTAAATGTACAAAAATTATATATATCATATATACATATATATATAATATACATATAAATATAAAATGACTCTTTGTTGTTGCTGTTATTGTAACAAAGAACTGGAAACTAAGAAGTCCCATCAGTTAGGGAATAATGAAATATAGTTATGGTGTATAAATGTAAAGGGATATTATTGTGTTGTAAGAAATTATGGAAGTTCTGATTTCAGAGAAAACTGGGGAAATGTGTATGAGTTGATGCAGATGAGAGAATATATCACAAAACCAAACCAAAAAAATTTTTCCAGCTTGGTAGTACCTGACAGAACATACATTCTGCAAAAGGAAAAAAAAAAGACAAACAATGGAAACTATAACAATGTTGTTTAAAATTTTTTTGAAAGATGTGAGAACTCTGATAAAAATTAATGATCAATGATGATTCCAGATGACCGATAATGAAGAACATTGCCCACATCCTGACACAGAAATAATGAACTAGATATGGAAAATGAGACACATTTTTGGACATGGCTAGTATGGGAATTTGTCTTGTTCAAATGCATATTTGTCATAAGGGTTTCAGAGAAGGTGGAAAGGAGAGAAAATAAATGCCTGTTAATGGAAAAAAGTAATATAAAAAAGAAAAAACCCACTACCTACAACAAAAAAAACCACAATCTTTTCCTCAAGTAGCTCTAATTCATATAATATGCAAATGCTATTTACTATATTTTATCCGTTTAGCAAATTGAAGACTCCAAACAAATTTCTTCACTTTATCAAAAGTCATGACATTTTAAAAATAGAATGACAGTCATGAGCTTTTTAAGAGTATTTATCCATAGCTTAGAAAGTATATTAATTTACTGCCAGGAAACAGCATTCTTAATGTACATAATCAGTTTTAAGAGAAAGTTGTCATTTTTTGTTTTAAAATATCATAAAATTAACAATAATAACATCAAGGCTGATTTTGCCTCTTGCAGAAAAAAAGAACAATTTCTTTTATGTCCAAATATCATGACCTCTACACAGAAAAAATCAATGGATAAGTGAAATTAGAAGGAAAAGAGTTAAATGGGGGAAAATTGTGGCAACAAGTTCTTTGGTAAAAGTCTGATATCCAAGACATATGGGGAAGTGATTCAAATATAAATGAGCTATTCCCCAATAGATTAAATGGTCAAAGAATATGAATAAGCAGTTTTAAAGGGAAGGAACCCAAACTATCAGTAACCATGTTATAAATTCTACAAATTGCTAATAACAAGAGAAATATACAATAAAACAATTCTGAGGGTCTACTTCATACTTCTATTGGCAAGGGTGATAAAAAAGGAAAATGATTATTGTCAAAGGTGATGCGAAAGGACAAACACACTAAAACTTAACTGGTGAAACTATGAAATGTTCATTTTGAAAAGTAATTTGGAACCATGCTCCAAAAATCACTACACTGATCATATTTTTTGAAAGAACCCCAAAAAAATAAAGAACAATGGAAAGGTCCCATATGTACCCTGCAAAATATAAAAAGGATTTTTCTTATTATGAAGGACTGAAAAATAAAGGAGGTATCCATCAATTGGGGAATGACTAAACAAATTATATTAATGTAGTGGAATATTACTATACCATAAGAAATGACAAAAAGAGTGGATTCAGACAAAATATGAATCAGTTTATATGAGCTGAGGCAGTGAAATGATTAGAACCAAGAGAATATAATACCATATTTACAACAGTGTAGAGAAAAACAAGACATAAGAACTCTGTTCAATGCAATGATTTATTTAATTCTAGAGGGCTAATGAAGCAGCATGCTACCATCTCCTGATAGAGAAATGATGAAGAATGAAGTATGTTTTTTCTGGACATGACTGATATATAGTTTCGCTTTCTGTGTTGGAGCTTATTTGTTATACAGGGGTTACTTTTAATTCTGGGGAGGTCTTGAATAGGGAAAGGGGGCAAGTGATTGTGATGAATCATTTGGAAACAATAGATGGAAGTTCTGAGAGGAACACCATCAAACAGGATAACTTTGAAGTAATCTACTGAATTTATTATATGCTTCTAAAAAAAAAAAACTTCTTGTAGTTTCATATACAATCTCCCTTTTTTCTGTTCTTTCTAGATAGAAATGCCCATATTAATTGATATTAAGAATAACACCTGTAACTTGGCCAAGGTTTTAGTTTTAAGTTAATATTCATCACACTGAGTTTCTTCCCACTGAAGATCATATCACAGTCACTGCAGACTTGTCTCGTGACGCCAGTAGGTAAAGTCCCAGTTGCCTGGGGGGCAATATTGCAAATACCAGAGCCAGTTCAGGTGAACTGCCATGATTCCAGTTCCTGGCCTTTGCTACTGACTGTTGTGTTTGTCTCAGCTTTCATTCAGCTCAGACCTACCTAGCTCAGGCATTTAGGGTTTTACAAGGAGGAAAATGGACCCTTAATGAAATAGGGGACTTCCAAGCAGTCCTAATGAAAAGGCCAAGGCTATGTAGAAACTTTGAAGTTCAAACATAGGAATTAAGATAAACATAAAAAAGTAAACATGAATTATCATAAGGGACTAAACAAGAATAAGCTTACATTCTAAAATGGAAGATGATACATGTGTCCCCTCTGGACCTTGGAGAATAGTTGAATCAGTTATGATGTATAAATTTGATAGAATACTATTGTGTTGTAAAAAAGAATGAAGGGGATGATTTTGGAGAAACATGGCAAGACTTACGGGAACTAATGCAGAGTAAAGTGAACAGAACCAGGAGAACAGTTTATATACTGACTAACATAGGAACTCCAGGCCAATGTATGAATTCATTTTGCTTGATTATGCATATTGTTATAAATGTTTTATTTTTTCTTTCTTTGAGATGAATGATAGTGTGAAAGGAATAGAGGATAAGGATAGGGTAGCGAAAAAGAAAAATAAACATGGGAATTTTAAGCATCTTTTTAAAAGAATGCACTGAAGAATACACAAAGAAGGCCAGAAAACATTACAGACTAGCAGGGCAATTTTGAAAGTTGTGTGTTGAAATTGATATTTTAAAAGAAAAGCAAGCTACACATAAGATCCAGCTTTATGTGCAATCATTTTTATTCTCTTCCACATATTGGAAATGGCCATTTTATTTAGTGTTTGTTAATCTCTGAATAAAAGAAATTCAGAGACCAGAGTCAAGAAAACCCAGATAGACGAAAGTATCCAGGAGAAAATGAAAGTCAACAGAAGTCAAGAAGGATTGTGATTGAGAAAAGTCTATCATGTTTGGCAAATAAGATATCATTGCTAATTTGTAAAGTGCTGTTTGAGTTCTGTGGTGATGTCTGAAGCTGGACTGCAAAAGGCTGAAGAAATGAAATGCAGTCAATATTTACAGACAACTTTTTTTCTTGGAATTTGGCAAAGAAAGGGAGGAAAAATATGGTAGATTCTGATGGGGAGACAGGAACCAAAATATGGACAGAGATTGAGTATGCATATTATGTATAAAAATATAAAGAGAGGCATGATAGGGCAATCTGCTGGAGAGATGGAAGAAGGTGTACATGTAGTACCCCTTGGTAATAAGAAGGGTCATCAGAGTTTGGAATAAAGGAAAAAATGGACAAATGGTTGTGAGATGTAGAAAATGGCAGAAGAGGGAGAATATGGTAAATGATCTCTATTTTGGCCTATTATGAGGTAAAGGCCCTCAGCTGTGAAGTTGGGAGAGGTCTGGAACACCCACTGTAGGAAGTAGCATACAGAGCCAAGTAGGGAAGATTAAAAGAACTGCTTTGCAAAAGGAGGGACCAGTTGAGATTAGATAACAAATTTGTCATGGGCCCAATCAAAACAGGGTGTGATTTTTCTTCAGCTTCATTCAGCAGCACATGAATAGGGAAAAAGGAGGTAGATGGTAAGAATAGTCCATGTGAGCAAAGATACTTGGCAACTAAGTGGTATAATGGCTAGAATGCTGAGCTTGGCATCAGTAACACTTCAGTTTGAATCCTATCTCATCCTACTATCTGTATGACCTTGGTCAAGTTACATAATCTCTCTCAACCTCAATTTCCTCATCTGTAAAATTCAGATAATAACCCCCACTTTTTGGAGTTATTGTAAGAACCAAATGAGATAATATATGCTATTTGCAAACCTTAAAGAACTACATAAATGTCAGTTATTAATGTCATTATTAGCTATCACTTGAACTAACAGAAGCAGAGGAAATCCACAGGAAGAGAATACATGTATAGTGAAAGAGAAAGGCTAAAGATAGAGCTCTGGGAATACCCATACAAGGGTTCAGGAATAGGATGATTATCCAGGAAGGAAATGGAAAAAATAGATAGGTAGGAGAATTAGAATTAAGGATTAACATCAGGGTAAACACCAGGTAAAACACTTTGCAAAGCTTAAAGTTCTATATAAATGTTACCTATGTAAATGTCATCATTATCATCATCATTATTATTGTGGAACCTGGGCAAGTTACTTAACCTCTCTGAGCCTCAGTCATCTCATTTATAAAATGAGGAGGTAGGATTAGATGACCTCTACAATCCCTTCTAGCTCTAAAGCTATGACCCCCATGATTCCAGGACAGCACTTTGTCCACTAGTTAGCTACAGAGGTCAAAACTATGAAGGAGGAATGTGTGCCCAGAACAAGACTGATGGAATGGGAGTAGGGATAAAGAGGCAGTGACAGCAAAGAGTAGCTCGAGTGAGTCAGTAAGAAAGAAGACAAATCGGAGAGAAGGAGGCAGAGGGTTGTTTTTCTATTGTGACCAACCAATAGAAGAATTGAGAACTATACAGGAATAAAAATTTAAACATCAACATTCTCCAGCTAGGGGAAATTTTTTGTTTGAAATTTTAGAGTAAATTCCTCTGTTTTACACCTTAGAACTGGGAAACAAAAACTTTATTTAATAAATACAACGAATGGTGAGTTTCAAAATATTCTTCTTGTCTTATGGGACGTTAGGGGGCCAGAAGGGAAAAGATGCATGGACAGCTTGCTGAATTCCCATTTTGTTTTAAAGTTCAGTTTAAACGTTACCGTCTCCAAGAAGACGTCTCTCCCAACCCTGTACTGGTACCTTATTTGTCTTGGTAAAGTGCTTTGTATGGATCTCTGACACTTCATTTTAGTTGTCTGTCTATCACTTTCCCCTACTAGTATGTAGGCTTCATGATGCAGGGAACATGTTTGATTTAAACTACCAGCACCTAGGTAATATGAGGGACTTAATAAATATTGGCTGAACTGAACTTCTTGAAAGAAGGTGAGAGTAGAAGGGAAAAAAAAAATGTCAGTTACTCTTATCTTACTTACTCCTATACCATTCCTACAAGATAAATAAAGACTACATTTATTGTTATCTCCATTTTACAGATGAGGAAACTGGAACTCAAAGAGGTTAAATGTCTGACTTGCCAGGGATAGAATTCCAAGCTATCTAATCCATCGCTCTTCTGACTGCATTCACCAAACCAGCATTCTTTTTACTCATGTCCTCTTTCACACAAACAGCTGAGGAGACAAGAAACAGAGAAAAACAAAAGAGAGAAAGAGGCAATAGATTCTGAGTTTTGAAAAACTACTCATCACATCTTCAGTCTCATAGCACAATCCTTTCTGCTCTCTGAAATAATAAACTAAATCAAATATCTGCAAAGTGCTTAGCACAGAGCCTGGCAAACAGGCACTGCTACTATTATAATTATTATATTTCATCATCATATTTTATATATAATTATGTTATAATTACAGTGTCATAATTATTAAACCAACCACTATTACTCATCTTTCTTTGAGCATTTAACCATTCAGAGTCTTTTTTAATGGGAAATATACAGCAGTCCACCAGAAGAGAGAGATTACAGGATGCTATGTTGAAGACTGGATTAAAATCAGGCAAAGGCTTGGTTTTTAACATATAATTTATGTTCCAAAGGAACTTAAAATATCTTAAAAAATGTAAGATTTAAAATATACATACTACATAAAAAGAAAAGCAAGTTGTATATAATAGGTTTGCAGTTTTCTGTTCTATTGTATATATGTGTTCACTTTAGTAGGCATTTATTAAGTTCACATTAAAAAAGTTTAAAATTTTAAAAATAAAATGCGCATATTGTCATAAGATCTTTTGCCATACAAAGAATACAAAGACATAACTAAAAAAAAAAAAAAAGCTAAAGCTTTAGATCCCAAATTAGAGGGCTGCCCATTCAAGAAAGCTAATCAAAGGACTTTAGTTGGATAAACCTATCAAAATACAATTGTATTGTGATCGCCACTTTACATATGCAGTCAAAATAATCACAAATGAAATTCTTCTAAGAGGATTGTAGGGTAATTTTTTTAAAATAGTATTTTATTTTTCTAATTACATATAAAGACAAATTTTTACGTTAAAAAAATTTTTGAGTTCCACATTTTCTTCCTCCCTTGCCCACCTTTCCCCATCCTAAGATGGTAAGCAATTTGGTATGTTATATATGTGCAATCATATAAAACATATTTCCATATTAATCATGGTGTAAAAGAAGAAACAGATCAAAAGAAAAAAATTCATGAAAAAATTGAGTAGCACAAACTGAGTAGCACACGTTGATCTGCATTCAGACTCCATTAGTTCTTTGTCTGGATGTGAATAGCATTTTTCCACATAGTCCTTTGGAATGTTCTTGGATCACTGTACTTCTGGGAATAGCCAAGTGTTCATAGTTGATGATTGTACAATATTACAGTTACTGTGTACCATTTTCTCCTGGATCTGCTCACTTCACTTTTCATCAGTTCATGTAAGTCTTTCCAGGTTTTCTGAAATACTACTTAACATTTCTTATAGCACTATTGTATTCCATTATATTCATATACTCCTCCCCAACTGATAGGCATCCCCTCAATTTCCAATTTTTTGGCCACTACAAAAAGAGCTGCTATTAATATTTTTGTACAAGATTCAGACATAGTAGTAGAATTACTGGATCAAAGAGCATGCGCATTTTTAGAACCCTTTGGGCACAGTTCCAAATTGCTCTCCAAAATGGTTGAACTGGTTCACAACTCCACCAACCATGCATGTGTTCCAATTTTCCCACATTTTCTCCAACATTTATCTCCTTTTCTGACATATTAGTCAATCTGATAAGTGCGAAGTGGTTCCTCAGAATTGTTTTAATTTGCACTTCTCTATTCAATAGTGATGTGGAGCATTTTTTTCATATGATAGACAGCTTTGATTTCTTTATCTGAACACTGCCTGTTCGAATTCTCTGGTCATTTATCAATTGGGGAATAACTTGTATTCTTACAAATTTGACTCAGTTCTCTATATATTTAAGAAATTAGGCCTTTATCCCAGACACTTCCTGTAAAAACCATTTCTCAGCTTTCTTCTTTCCTTCTAATCTTGGTTGTATTGGTTTTGTTTTAATTTGACATAATCAAAATTATCAATTTTGCATTTCAGAATGCTCTCTGTCTCTCGTTTGGTCATAAATTCTTCTCTTCTCTATAGATCTGATGGGCAAGCTATTCCTTGCTCTCCTGATATGTGTATCATATCAGTCTTTATGTCTAAATCACATATCCATTTTGACCTTATATTGGTATGTGGTGTAAGGTGTTGGTCTATACCTAATTTCTGCCATACTGTTTTCCAGCTTTCCCAGCAGTTGTAGTCAAATACTGAGTTTTAGTCCCAGAAGTTGGGGTCTTTGGATTTAGCTGACACAAGATTACTAAGGTCATTTACTATTATGTCTTCTGTACCTAATTTATTAGGGTGATCCACCACTCTATTTCTTAGTTAATGCCTGATAGTTTTGATGGTTATCACCTTATAATTTGAGGTCTGTTACTGCTAATTGACCTTTTGTTTCTCTAGATGAATTTTGTGATTATTTCTTCTAGCTGTATGAAATAACTTTTTGGTAGTTTGGGATAGCACTGAGCGAGTATATTAATTTAGGTAGAACTGTAATTTTTTATTACATTAGTCCAACCTATCCATGAACAATTGACATTTTTCCAATTGTTTAGATCTGACTTTATTTGTATGAAGTGTTCTGTAATTGTGTTCAGAGTTCCTGGTTTGTCTTGGCAGGTAAAAGTCTCAGGTATTTTATATTGCCTACAGCTATTTTTAATGGAATTTCTCTATCTCCTGCTGCTGGGCTTTGTTGGCTCTATATAGAAATACTAATGATGATATTTATATTTTATGTCCTGCAATTTTGTTAAAGGTGTTAATTTCAACTATTTTTATATTATACATAGTCATATAACATATTATGTATTTTTATATTCAACTATTTTTCAGTCAAATTTCTAAGATTCTCTAAGTATAATATCATATCATCTGCAAAGAGTAATGGTTTTGTCTCCTCATTGTCTATCCTCATTTATTCAATTTCTTTTTCTTCTCTTATTGCCATACCTAACATTTCTAGTACAATACTGAATAATAGTGTTGATAATGGACATCTTTGTTTGACCTCTTATCTTACTGGGAAGCTTATTTGATTACTGCAGGGTAATTTTTAAAAATCTTAATTGATGTTACAGTTGAGGTATCAAAATTAACAAATTTAAGTTTATTATTTTTAAATTGTTAAAAATTAATATGCTCAAATGAAACAAATGCTTCACAGGCATCTAAAAGGCTAATTTATTTTAGTACTCCATTTCTTTATATTGTGAAAATGATTTTGTAATTATTCTTTAAACTTAAATGTGACTAATCAGTACAATATTTTATCAAAGTGTTCTTTCCCATAGCTGACTTCTTTCTCCATTATACCAAGGATCTTTTAAAAAGAATGATTAATACAAATGAATGATGCCATTTCCCATCCAGATGCACTCCCCTGGACTACTTCATGCTCCAAGAACCTCTTCCTCCTGGAAGATCCCTTCAGACCATAACTTATAGCTCCTCAGGACTCTTCCCTCAGGGACCTCTCCCACTGATGGGAGGATGGAGAACTCTCAGAACTCCCATTTAAGGAGGTCAAGTGCAGGCCAGCCCTATCTCTTCTTTTCCCAGCTGGCTGCACTACTGTGGACTTTTCTATCATGTTCCCATGTTTGATACCTTTCTTCTACCTTCTTTCCTTTTCAGTTTCCTTTTCTGTTTTGTCTTATCACATTAAAATGTAAGTTTCTTGAGGTCAGAGACTGCCTTTTGTCTTTCTGTGTATCCAAAGCACTTAGCACATGGTAGGTTCTTAATAAATGTTTACTGTCTATGTTCAAAAACAGTGTCCCTGCTCCCAAAGTCCCAGTACTGCAAATGCTCATTACTGACCACATCCATGCAAATGCCGAAAAGTTTAGAGTGCTATCTCAAGTATGAAACAATTAACTTCAAAGAAGTCATAGATAATGAAAATAAAAATTTATTACTGTGGTTTTTAGAAAACAGTGTTAAAGATGTCGGTAGTGGTTATACTATGCCTTCTCTGTATTGTCTCAGAGCTATGTGTAGTAACTACTTGAAAAATACCTTTTTACTCTGAAGTTCTATGTACTATGGAATGATTTTTGCTTGAGATAAATATGAATATCAGACAGGCATCATAGCATCCTGCAGAGAGCTGCTGGCCTCAAGAATCAGAAAGATGGATTCAATTCCTACTTCTGATGTGTATTAGCAGTGTGGCCCAGGGCAAATCACTTAACCTTTCAGGGCCCATTGGCAACTCGTTAAGACTAAATTGAGAACAGGTGTTAATCTACATTAGTAGAGGGAGTTTCTTCACCGGGAACTCCTCAGATAAATGAAATCATAGATCTGGTCCAAAAATATGGAAGAGTCCCACCTGTATATCAAAGATGTAAGCAAGATTTTTATAAGTCTCACTATCCTCTCTAACAAAGTTTTATGGTTTTGACTAAAAGTTTCTCTGTGCCATGTTATAGAATAATTTCTATAGAGGCCTTCATTTCTGCCTCTGGCTTCTCTACTCTCATTAATTGAAAAGTAAAGGTGTGATCTCATACATGATTTTAAACATAAATGAAAAATATAAGATGGGTATTAAGCCCTTCATACTCACTATTTGGAGACATAGAATTGTAGGTGCTTGTCAATTTTATCATTCTTTTGCACACACTTTTAAGTTTGTTTCTTCCATTTTTATTTCAATTCCCTTGAGAGAGGAGAAGGTAGGAATCCCAGGAGTTGCTGTTTGTGGTTTTAACGAGATGAAAAGTCAAAAAATTAGAATGAAAACAAATGAACAAGAAATTACTTTAAATTGGAAACTGCCATGATTAGTTAAACTGGTCCAAACTCTCAGTACCAGAGTTTGTAGAGGCATTGCTTTTACTGCTCCCAGGTGTATTATGTACAAAACACTTCTGAATCAGGACTCTAGAGTTCTCTCTCCTTTCTTTTAACACTGGGATTCAAGTGATGACTGAATTTGGAGCTGACAGTGACTTTAGAAGTCCATCTTCCTCAGTTTACAAATGAGGAAAGTAAGGCCCAGAGAAATGAAGTTATTTTTCCCAAGCTCACAGAAAGAATAAGTAGTAAAAAGAGTTACTTGGGCCTGCCTTCGTTCCACTACAGCGGTTATTGATTAAACCTAATACTGTAGAAAACTTAACGAAAGAGAAAAATAAAGAGTGCTCAACCAGTCGACACAAAGCATAAAAGTTAAATTTAGATTCTTTTGGAGTCACCTGGAGGTGACTATAGTCTGGTTGGAAATGGAGGTGGTACCTAACGTGAGAAGGGGAGAGTCTTTACAGCAAACATTTACCGAGAACCTTCTGTAAGTAACTGAAAGCAAGAGAAAGAATGGGGGATGAGGCAGTGGGGGTAAGTAGAGAGTACTAAAGACAAAAATCAAACCCAAGTCACAGAAAGTGGTAATTTCAAGCTCTTGAGCATTACTGACCCCCTGATTCTGCACGACATAGTCCATCTGCCGACCATGCGTATTTTCAGTGGCTGCCTCCTCCCTACATCCAATACCTGACACGCTTTTCCTCCTCAACTGTGTTGCCTGGCCTCCTTCAAATCTCAGCTCATGTCCCATTTCTGCAAGAAGTCTTTTCCTGGTCTCACTGAATACTAGTTTCTTGCCTCTGGGATTACCTCCAATTTATCTTGTATGCGTCCTGTCCATCCAGTTATATACATGGTATCACCCCCACTGGAATGTAAGCCCCTTGAGTGTCAGTAGTATCTCTAGTACTTAGCACTGAGCCTGGCACTTAGGAAGTGTTTGCTTAATAAATGCTTGCTGGCTGTACAGATTTCTGAGTGTAAAAAGTCACACAGCCCGTCATTCCTGCCTGCTTGCAGTAGGTTTTGTAATGCATTAACCTTTTCCAGCCCCAAGGCTTTTATTTTCCCTTCCTCAGAAACACAAAGTAAGTGAAACCCTGTTGCCGGGGAAACTTGATTCCCCACTGGCCTTTCAGGGCTCAAGTATTAGAGACCATTAACTATTTAAGAGTAGCCGGGAGGAGACACTTAGAATAGTTCATGGGGCAGACCATCCAAGCGTGGTCATTTTCATTTTTTAAAAGCCCTCAATTCTCTCCCTTCCCCAAATCCGGGTCCTGAATTAGACGCTTGGTTTCAGAGCTGGAAGGAAGATTCCTCTGAAGTCATTTAATCCCACAACACCCTTCCCTCCCTCACCCACTTTACAGATGGGAAAACTGAGGCCAAGTCCTGAAGTCACTCATTTACTACGGATTTGAAAATAGTCCCTCTCAGTCCCGATCGGGGGTGGTGGAGGGGGTCGGGGGTGGGGGGCGGTGTAGGAATGGGGGTTTGGTGGCGGGCGGGGGTGGAATCTTCGGGCAAGTCTCAACCTATTTGGGACAGCATCTACTTGATAAAGTTGAGAGGATTAAAAAAATGGATTATTGTAAAAGCACTTCGCAAATCTTAAAAAACACAATATAGAGCAATCGATACTAGTAAGAGCAGTTAGTATTGTTACCACACCACCTTTCCTGGCCGGGGGCGGGGCGGTGATTCTAGGGAACCGGGCAGGGGAGAGGGCGTCCCGGCTGCCTCGGTCCCTCCTCACCCCTCTGAGCCGCTGGAATTTTCCACAGTCACCAAATAGGGTAACCAGCACGCTGCGCGCCCCCGCAAGCTCGCCCGAGCGCGCGCCCCCTGCGTGTTTAACCGTGACATCTGCCATTGAACTCTACTTTCCAGAAAGGCCCATGGTCGTCGTAGTGAATCACCCGCGCCGCCCCGAGGCTCTCGCCCTTTCTGCTTGTCAGTTCCAGGCGCCCGCGCATCCGCCCCACCTCTGTTTCTTCTCCCCTGCCCCCCACTCCTTTCCGAGCGGCCCCGAACCCAGTCAGCCGCCCGTGGGTACCGGGCTCCGCTTACTCGCCGCTCCCCCTGCCAATCAAGCAAACGTCGAACGAGCCCGCCTTTGGGGCCGCTCGGAGGAGGTGGAAAAGAGCCTGTACTTTTTGGGTCGCGAGCCCAACGCCTCCCCTCCCCCCTCGCCACTCCCCGCAACCCCCACCCCAGACCAGTCCCTACTGCGCGGGACAAGGACGCCCAGGCTCTCCCGGGAGGGCAGGGCGCAGGGTGGGGGTGGGGGGCTCATTTGCATAACGGACGCCTTCCTGCCTCCTCGCGCCGGCTCAAGTCCCGCCCCACGCCCTGCTTGAAATCTGTTGGGCCACCGGCCCATCACTCCGGCCGAGGAAAGCCTGTGGCACCGGCTGGAAGGGTCTGTGCGGGCGGGCCCGGGAATAGATTGGTCCTGGTGGTTTCTAGGAGGCGGTGGGAGGTGGTTATAAAAGCGGGGGGGCCGGGGGGTGCGGTCTGGGAGAGCTGAGGCTGGTGCGGAGGGTGTCGCGGTGTGGGGGGGACGGAGGGGAGCCTGGCCTCCGACCGTTGAGGCCGCGGTTTCTCATCGCCCGTTGTCTCCCGTCTCCTTTGCTTTCTTTCAGTCAGGATGTCTGCGCGGGGCCCTGCCATCGGGATTGACCTGGGCACCACTTACTCGTGTGTGGGCGTTTTCCAGCACGGGAAAGTGGAGATCATCGCCAACGACCAGGGCAACCGCACCACCCCGAGCTATGTGGCCTTCACGGACACCGAACGCCTCATCGGCGACGCCGCCAAGAACCAGGTGGCCATGAACCCCACCAACACCATCTTCGACGCCAAGCGGCTCATCGGGCGCAAGTTTGAAGACGCGACGGTGCAGTCGGACATGAAACACTGGCCGTTCCGGGTGGTGAGCGAGGGCGGGAAGCCGAAAGTGCAGGTGGAGTACAAGGGGGAGATTAAGACCTTTTTCCCGGAGGAGATCTCCTCCATGGTCCTGACGAAGATGAAGGAGATCGCCGAGGCTTATCTGGGCGGGAAGGTGCAGAGCGCGGTCATCACGGTCCCGGCGTACTTCAATGACTCGCAGCGCCAGGCCACCAAAGACGCCGGCACCATCACCGGCCTCAACGTCTTGCGAATCATCAACGAGCCCACGGCCGCAGCCATTGCCTACGGCCTGGACAAAAAGGGGAGCGCGGGGGGAGAGAAGAACGTGCTGATCTTTGACCTCGGGGGCGGCACGTTCGACGTGTCCATCCTGACCATCGAGGACGGCATCTTCGAGGTGAAGTCGACGGCCGGCGACACCCACCTGGGCGGGGAGGACTTTGACAACCGCATGGTGAGCCACCTGGCTGAAGAGTTCAAGCGCAAGCACAAGAAAGACATCGGCCCCAACAAGCGAGCGGTGCGGCGCCTCCGGACCGCCTGCGAACGAGCTAAGCGCACCCTGAGCTCCTCCACTCAAGCCAGCATTGAAATCGACTCACTCTATGAGGGCGTGGACTTCTACACTTCCATCACCCGAGCCCGATTCGAGGAGCTCAACGCCGACCTCTTCCGCGGGACCTTGGAGCCCGTAGAGAAAGCCCTACGAGATGCCAAGCTGGACAAGGGACAGATCCAGGAGATTGTGCTGGTCGGCGGCTCCACTCGTATTCCTAAAATCCAGAAGCTGCTGCAAGATTTCTTTAATGGCAAGGAGCTTAACAAGAGCATAAACCCTGACGAGGCTGTAGCGTACGGAGCGGCGGTTCAAGCAGCGATTCTTATCGGAGACAAATCGGAGAATGTGCAGGACCTCCTCCTGCTTGATGTCACTCCGCTGTCCTTGGGCATTGAAACCGCGGGTGGAGTGATGACTCCCCTGATTAAGAGAAACACCACTATTCCCACGAAGCAAACCCAGACCTTCACAACTTACTCCGACAACCAGAGCAGTGTCTTAGTGCAGGTGTACGAGGGAGAAAGGGCAATGACCAAGGACAACAACCTACTCGGCAAGTTCGATCTGACTGGTATCCCTCCAGCCCCCCGTGGGGTGCCCCAGATCGAGGTGACTTTTGATATAGACGCCAATGGCATTCTCAATGTCACTGCAGCAGACAAAAGCACCGGCAAAGAGAATAAAATTACCATAACTAATGACAAAGGCCGTCTAAGCAAGGACGATATTGACCGGATGGTACAAGAGGCAGAAAGATACAAGTCAGAAGATGAAGCAAATCGTGATAGAGTTGCTGCCAAAAACGCAGTGGAGTCATATACCTACAACATAAAGCAGACAGTTGAAGACGAGAAACTGAGGGGCAAGATAAGTGAACAGGACAAGAACAAGATCCTGGACAAGTGTCAAGAAGTGATAAGCTGGCTAGACCGAAACCAAATGGCAGAAAAAGATGAGTTTGAACACAAGCAGAGAGAGCTTGAAAGAGTCTGCAATCCTATCATCAGCAAACTTTACCAAGGAGGACCAGGTGGAGGCGGTTCGGGTGCCTCAGGGGGACCAACCATTGAAGAAGTGGACTAAAGCATGCACTCCCAGTCAACAGCAAACCCTTTACCATTCTCTACACGTTATTTTTTTTTCGTTTATCCTTTAAAGTGTCAGTGTGCCAAGTACAAAGTTTATTGAAGAAAATCTTAGCCTGCTGTATGCATATGAAAGCAAAGGTACAACAACTTAGTTTAGTAAAGGTTAGTTCTAAAGATTGTTTATTTAAAAAAACTAATGTTCAGGGTTTGTCTTTAATGCATTTTGTGTGTTTGCTAACTTGAGCATTTTTTCTTAACACTTACAGTTTGTGCATGAAGATTTTGTTTGGGGAGGAAAAAACACCTATAAAAAAACCGTTTTCCCACCTGTCCTATGGAAGCTTTGGTAACAATAAAATATTGAGAAGCTTAACCTGCTTATTTTTTATGTACTGGCGTTTTTAAGAGTCGATTCATTAGCTTAAAAGTAAGTATAAGTTTATAAGAACAATTTTCAGTCTTAATAATGAGTGCTTTAAATCATTAGATACTAGTTCACAGATTGTCAATTATTATAAAAAGCAAAACTGGTCTCAAAATGACTGTCTCTGATGCTCTCAAATATTTGCTGCCATATAGACAACAAATTTGATAAAAATTTTGGTTACTTTTGTTGAAGAGGTTAAAACTTGATATTGGAGTGCCTTTGGAAGAAGGTAGGGGAAAGAACATAGCTTTAAATAAATGTCCCTTATGTGACTACAGACTTAAATTAGCAAAATCCAAAGGGAAAACTGGGGAAACATTCTCAGTATATAAATCTAGATGGGGTGTTTGGATACCCTCCTAACAATTTCTAGGACCTTCTAGGACATAAACGTGATATGAACACACTACCCTTTGTAGAAGTTCCCCAGTAGAAACCAGAAGTGAGAATAAGTTATTTCTTTAAGTATGGGTACACAAAACTTGCTACCAGCACACTTAACTGAACTGAGAGTAAAGAACTAAAATAAAAAAATCTGGGGTAGACGGTGGCTTTTCCAATACAGGAATTACTGCCCTTTTGTGACAAATTTCATAAAGATCATAGAGCTAGAGTGAGAAGGGACCTTGGCCCATCTGGTCTTGGTCAGATGAGGAAACTGAGGCCCAGAGGAATAGTAACCTGCCCAAGGTGTTTTGTAAGTATTGGAGAGCTGTACACACACAAATACATGCCCAACTCCCTTTTAGCACCTACCAGACTACATTAATTTGCCATTAAAACTACATATATCATGTTTTTCTGTTTAATGTTTCTCTAAAGACCACAGAAGTCCTTAAAAGAGAAATCCAGAATGATAGAGGTAAGATGACTATAACTTTTGACCAAAATTTAATAATATTCAACCCTTGGGCCATTTATAGTCTATCCTTGGGAGGGAGGAAGAGAGGGAAGGATTATTAGGAAGCTATTTGCAGTTACACAAAATTGCATTTAAATTTCTCAAGTGTTTGACTTGCTCCTTATAAGAGGAAGAACTTAATTTTGAGAAAGCAAAGCTGTTTGGGGGGAAATGGTTAACCTAATTTTCTCCACTGTCCTTTAGACATTTTGACAATTTTTTTTCTATTTGGCTTGGCTTCATATATTTGTAGTAGTAATATTAAGAAAGTAATAGATCATAGAACATTGGAATTGAGGAGCCCTCTCTTAGAGGTAATATAATCCACAAATGAGGGAACTGATGATACCTACAAGGAAAAAAGTGATTTGCCCAAGAACACAACACTTCTGTCAGAGCTGGAACCCTAGACCTCTCTGGAGTTCAGTGTCTAGAGCCCCAGTGTACTTTCCCCTCAACTCTCATGTTACGTGTTAAATGATAGAACAAGGGATGGCTTCTGTCCCATTTTATAATCACCATCAGAACACAAGGTTTTGCCAGTGGCCCTCTATTATTTATTCAAGCTTCTTTAAAAACAAAACAAAAAGAAAACCTGCTTAGGTTTTGGAGAAATGCAGGTAATCTTATTTCCTTCTGAAAAACTAAAACATCCAAGATTTGAAAATCCCAACTCCATTTAGTAGAGTTGGTGTTAATTCAGGGGAAAAACTTCATATGTGAGAGAAAAAAGGGCTTGTGAACGATTATAGGTAGTACCACATAAAAACAATTCATGGAAACTGCCCAGAAATAGACCAACTAGGTAAGTCATGATCTTCCTGAAAGAAAAACATGTAGAACTCTTTTTATTATTGATAAATATCTTGCCCCTCTTTAATTTACCCTTCAAAAGTATTTGCATTTTAGGCCCCTTTTTTTGGTGTTATTTAAAACTTAATAGCATTTAGTATAGAGATGATTTGTCTATCTAAAGGCATTTACATACTGAAGAGCCAAGACTTGAGACCCTGGTGTTAAGTTAACAAGGATCCTAGTATTCTTGCATTCTGCCACTTTAAAAATGATTTGTAAAATGTTGCCTCTCTCTCTTTTTTTTTGGATTTGAGTTTTAGCCCCAACATTCACTGACCTATAGATTGAATCACTTAACTTCTCTACACCTGTTTTTTTCACCTGTAAAATAAGGGGTTACTTATAATACTAATCTCAGTTATGATAAAATGATCTATGGAAATCTTAAAACACTATGTAAATTGGAGCTGATATTTTCATTTTGCCATATAGATCTGGGGATATTGAGATTGGGGATTTGCAAATGTCTTTGAAAAAATATAGTGTCATAAAGCAGAGAGCTAAGACTCAACCTTAAGAGCTGTTTTGCTTTAACTTTCTTGCTGACAATTTAATGTATTAAACACACTAATTCCACCCCCACCCCTGCTTTTTTTTCAACAGGGAAGACTTTAATAAGCAAATTACTAAGGGAAAGTCATCTAAACGCCAGTTAATATGTCCCTCAAGTACTGTTCCTGCAAAGCAAAGTCCTTGGCCTTATCTAGTATTTTTAAGTGGTAGTCAAAAAGTACCAAGAAGAAGATTTCAGATTTCCTGATCACTTCAGGGTTTACAAAGCCTCACACCAACCTTGTGAGCTTGTATTCCCATTTTGCAGACAATGAAACAGGTGAAATAACTTGCCCAGGGTCACATAGCTAATAGGTATCAGAGTAGCATTTGAACCCTGATCACCTAAATTATATATCCAGCACTGTGCCACGCTGCCCCCCATATATTAATACACAGTTTCAATTGTTAGCAGTTTACATTATTAACTATCTACATCTTATGTAGCTCCATAATAGCATATTTTCTTAGGGTTTTATATTTTTAATGTATATTTTTCTAAGATAGTGACCATCTTTTATAGACTCTAGAGTTTGACTGAAGATGATCTCTGAGAAGCTTAGTAGAACACCAATTAAACTTGGACCCATTCATTTTTTCTCTTATTTGGTAATACACATTATATAGGCAATGCATAAAAATGGTCATAATACTGTGGAGTCAAAATAGTATTTAAATGTTTACATTTTAACTTCTAAAAAGGACCAAGAAGTCCTAAGGACAATTCAGGATAGCTGTCATACTTTAAAATTTGTATGTTTGATAACTTGGGAGTTATCTTGGAAAGTATCTTGATCATAGATAGCTTGATGCTCTGTGACTCAAGTACAGGACCCAAAATTGTTCATCTGTTCTAAAATTGTGGTGTTTCCAAGTCTAATTCTAGGATACAACCTCATAAAAACCAAACTGTAGTTGAATCCAGTCATATTAGCAGTCCTTACATTTCTAGTCAATATATATAGTTAGTAATTTGGAAAACTGCTAAGGAAGACAGAAAAATCTCAATTTCTCTGGGCTTTGATCTCTTCATATACTGAATAAAAATGAAGGATTGTACTAGAAAACCTCTACTGTCTCTTCGAAGCTCTAAATACATGATATGCTTCGGGTTTAGGATGAGCAACAGAGTAACATTACTAACAAATGGTTGCTTTCTCCTTAATCATCATGCTGTGAACATGTGGGTGGAATATTTTAAAGGGCTATACTTCAAACCACTTCAATTGAATAAGGAATTGCATTCCTTAGAGATACGGAAGAGAATGGAAACAATCTTGGTCTTTATCCTTATAGTAGGAGAGTAGAGTAATAATTTGGGATGAGTAGAAATCTAAGTTATTCAGTATTTGTTGCTTTGGCCTTTTTTAAGCAGATAAAGTTTTTAGCCATATCTCACCCACCCCAACAGAGACCAGGTTTTCCAGTGTTCAATGAAGAATTGGTTTTACAGGGTAAAAAAGTAAATTCATCCTTGAATTCAGCATTGTTGTTCAGTTCCGTCTTGTCTGACTGTTCATGACTCTGTGGACCCTACTATTCAAGGAGTTTTCATGGAAAAGATACTGGAGTGGTTTGCTATTTCCTTGTCCAGAATTTAGCATTATCCTTATCAACATCACGTGTTAATACGTAGTACAGTTTTAAGTGAGCTAACAAATTATTCTCCCTAGATGCATAGAATTCTAAAATTGCCAAAATATCTGCATTTATGTATATACAAATTCGTGATTTATAAATGTGTGTATAATTTATACATAAAGAACAGGAAAACAAATTTTATTCCTAACTATGAAGTTGGGAAAGTTGAGATAATGTTGGAAAAATCAATACTTTATACTATACATTTAGAATTATTATCCATAAGGGGTCTTACTAACTTAGAGCATTAATATGTATTTTATGATAAGGACAAGGTAACAAGGTAGTGCACTGGATGGGGAGTCAGGAAGACCAGAGTTCAAATCCTAGCTCAGATGCTAGCTGTGTGACTGGCCGTGATCAAGTCACTTAACTTCTATTAACTCATCTGTAAAGTGGGGATAACAGCATTCGCCTCTATTTTCTTCTGAGGATAAAAAGATACTTTCCCCCAGCTTAATAAGGGTGTATGTTTCACTCCTCCCTCTCCTCCAATACACTTGAAGAAAACCCAAATTGTGAAAACGAATTAGAATTCATTCCAAAGGGTTCTGCTTTATTAAATCAGTCATAGGACTAGATGCAGTGGGGATAAAAGCTTAAGAAATAACAAGCTTACAACATTTAAAAGTCTTAGACAAATTCTACTTATATAGCTTCTCTGTTACAATGGCAGTAAATAAAATTAAGAAGGCATTGTAGGTACTTAGCATTTATACCTATTGATTTGCGTGTTTACCCAAATTTCTTCATCAGTTTCACTAGCCTTGGGAGAACATGACAGGTTTTTGTGAAAGATGTTAGAAATGCATCTGAAGGTAAGAGAAGGTAACCTGAATTCAGACTATGAAAAAGATTCTGAATATTTTTTATGGTCTCTGGGAAAACACCATATTATTCTGGGTTATAAGTATGAGGTCTTCTTGTTTTGGCTGATGTCTAACTTACCCCTTGGTCTAACTCAGACTCAATGAATCCAGGAATGTTCTGTGAATGTTAGTTACCAGGTGGTCAATCTGCCCTAAACTCCCCCAGAGTAAACAGTTTGCTCTTAATCCAATTCCTTTAAAACAAAAGATACTAATCCATTACTGAACTGATAGCCCCAGGGAAGGGCAGGTACCTTTGCTTTGAGTTAGTGAGCCTCAGAAAGAGATGGGGGTGGGTGGAAGGGGAGGATTGTAAGGCCTACCTAGGAAAGTTAACTTAGTACAGGGAACCTTTGTATATTGAGGATAGGGCCACTCATATCTCTTGGTCTACCTAGTAGTGATTTTTTTGTCATGACTATAATAGACCAAGGAAGTCTGTATGAATGCTTATAGAAATTTACTATATATTTAATCTAGTTAGGTAATGGGAGGTGAGAGGAGGAGCACACACAAAAAAACCATTGGCTAACTTCATGATGGATTCCTTTTATCTTGATTTAGGATACAACATTACTCTTCTCATATATTCTCATATAATATATATTCTCTGAATATATATTCAGCAATGGGGGAGGGAAAGAAGAAAAATAATGTCCACCCATGGGACAGAGGAATGAGCAATGAGGAGTCTCCCCTTCAAATTCTTTGTGTGACCTAGGCAAGCCCCTTAACCTCTTGGGGCCTCAGTTTCCTCATCAAACAAGGGTTTGGATCAGATAGCTTTTGGGGTCTCTTCTGGGTCTACCTGTATGGTCTTACGAATTAAAATTTAAGAATTAGAGCAGTTTAACCCAGGAAGACAAAAAATAGACTATTGTTTCTAACATACAGACATAACATTCTAGTTGCTTAAGTTAGACTAATGATCCACTTAAACTTTCCCCAAAACATACATCCTTCAGAGAAAAATACAAGGTTCAAAGCTCAAAAATCGTTTTGAATAATTACCTGTGAAGTCTAATGGGCTTTATTAGTCATGCTTCCGAAAACTTTTGCTAACAAGTAAAATTAGGCCCTCCTGCAATTAAAAATTAGGAGTTTTACATTTAATCCATGAATGCATGGATAAATTCAGTTCCAATATAACAGATCTTGTGAATCTTGGAATAGAAAAACTGCTTTTAGAAAATTTCAAAACAATGAGTTTTTCATGTTACCATACTACACTACAGCAATGCTCCCCTTTAAAGTTTTCAGGGAAATAAAACTGGGAAACAAATTTTTGTTCATAGATGCCCAAAGCTATATCTTGTTCTACATTGTGAATGATAAAATGCCTCCCGAGACATATATAAATAGCTATACCCTCTGAAAGATAGGTCAATTTCTTTTGAAGTGACTCTAAAGGGAAGAAGTGAATGTTTCCCCCTTACCTATGTGGAAGTGATGGAGAAATCTGGAAAGAGTCCCATTAAATCTCTAGAAATGAACTCTGTAAGGGTTTTCTTTTGAAAGGGCTAAAGCAGAAATTATGCATGTATTCTAGTTCTCTACTATTTCTTCCAAGACATCGAAGAATGAGAAGACAAATAATGGAAATGTCTAATTGCAAGATGCCAAGACGTTTTCTAAAGTCAGTTGAACACCAAATTGGCCTCATCTGAAATCCTCTACCGTATATTTGCCTTGAGATTCCTCATACTTAGTCCTGGGGCGGGGGTGTTTAAAAACAAAGGAGGGAGGGCCGGGAATTTGAAAACACTGTAGAGGAATACATTTTATTATTTACAAAGTACCTTCACATACATTTTCCATACAACACCCCGGCGAACTGGGCGAGGTCCAGGAGCAGCGTACTCCCGTTTTAGAGATGGGCAACCCGACTTCTGGGAGGTGACTAAGTCCGTAAGGGACAGATTCCTCCCTGCAGGATCCAAATCCAGGTGCGTGGCGGGCGGTGTCAAGCAGCAGCTGGTGGGGGGCTGCAGGTAGAACATAGAGGAGGCATTCTCCGAGCCCTGCACAGCATGATGGTGTCTCTGTGACGACTCTCCCCTCAACGCCTCCCATGTAAGAAGCAGAGGTCGTAGCAGCGTCCTGAAGCATGGAGTCGGAGGGAGAGGAGCCGGAGCCCCTCGAAGGCGCTGCGGCCGCCGCTATCGCTGCTGCGGCGAATGCTGCGGCTCCTGCCGCCGCCGTGGCACCGCCGCGGCCTTGCATCCGCCACAGATACCGCAGGCTCCTCAAAAAAGCCGGCTTCGGTTTCGGCTTGGGCACGTCGTTCAAGCGCGCGGTGCAGGCCGTTACCCAGAGCGCCAGGGAACACGGGCCAGGTGCCCTGCCCGGCAGGACCTTGCTGCCCCCGCTGGGGCGCGAAGACGAGAGCGAGCCTGGGGGGAGCGGATTCCCCAGCCCGCCCCGGACTCCCGAGGACGGCTCGAGGAAGGGGCGGTTGAACGTTCTGACTGTAAGTTCGATCCCCCCGCCCGGCCCCCAGCCGCTCCCCGCTCCGCTCGCCCTTCCCAGCGCAGAGACAAGGCAGGAAAGGAGGAGGAGGCGGGGGCGGGGGGCCGGAGGGCGGGGTAACGGACCCCCTCGGATCGGGAGCCCCCGCCCCGCACTACGCCGCGGGCTCTCCTGGAGCGGCTGAGCCCCTCCGCCGGCACTGCCCCGAGCCCCTCCGCCGGCACTGCCCCGACTGGGCGAGGGAGCCGTAAGTTACCTCACCCCAGGGAGATGCCAGGCGGGCTGGCTGCGGGCAGAGGCGCCCTCCGGTCAGTTGGCCGCCCCCGAGAGCGGGGTCCGGGGCGGGGGAGGCGGGCGGCGCTCAAGTCTGGGTACCAGGCGTAGCTTTCTGATACAAGTCTCTCCCAAAAGTGGGGGACAGCCGCCCCCCGGGGCCAGCGTCTGTTTCGTCATCACAAGTTTATGTGCTCAGGAGCATCCCTTTCAGGAAAACTTTAAAAAAGGACAGGGCGATGCTTTTGATTCAGTGCTGAGCCCTCAAGCCAACCTCCGACAGCATTCACAAACTGCAAGCCAGCTCCCAGGCATGCGCCTTTCCGGCTTCTCTGGAAGCCAGCCTGCGTAGTACCTGCACCCACGGAGGACGGGGGAGGGGGTTTCCGTGGCGTAGCCTTGGCATTTGGAGGCATTCCGGAGCCATGACCACGGCCAGCGCTGCCTGCAGGGTAGGCCCTGCTTTAAGAACTCTGCGTCTAAGGAGGGCACAAACCAGGTGGTCCTTTCGCGTAATGGGACAGATTCCAGCGTCCATCAGTGGCAAAGTATAAACACTTAAAGGAAAACTATTCAACCAGCAACCTAGTGGAAGCACAGAGGGAGGGGAGAATTCTACTTTTATGGGAGCAAATGGAATAAAACTTACTAAATATGCACTTAAGAAAAATAGCTCTTTATAGAAACTGAGAGGAGATGAAGATGTTTTGGGTTCCATGGAGATATACTCCATAAGTGATACTTTTCTTAATTGAATCTTCTTGCTTTTCAGCCACCAGTAGGGAGATGGTACTGGGATCAAGAGACCAACACTCTTAAATTAAAAAGGTAAAAGAAATTTATGAAATACTCTAATGTGCAAAAAAGCTAATTCTTATTAAGAATTTGTCAGCGGTATCAAAAGGATTTGGCTGAAAAGAGCTTTTTATCTCCACAGTGTTAAGTACTCAACAGGTATACTTACATTGAATATTGCATTTTATAGTTAATGGCATACAGTAAATTTTTTTCTGATTGCTTTTTTGAGAACTAACAATCGTTTGCACTTCTATAGGTTTTTACATCTTATAAAGTGCTTTTCTGAGAACTACTCTGTGAGGTAGTACAAATATTATTTTCCCATTTTATAGTTAAAGCAACTGAGGCTCGGAGATGAAGTGAGTTTCCCAAGGTCACATAACTGCTAAGTGATGCAACAGGAACTCCAACCCAGGTCTTCTGACTTTCAGTCCAGTGATCTTTTCCACTACACTCTTTCCATTGCTCAGATGGCTTAAATAGTTTATATAATATCCATACCAAATAGCCTAAGTAACTTATTTGATTACTTTTCCTATTAGTCAACTTCCCAGAAAATATGGCATTATATTTAGCTTACTTAGCCTTTAACGTGTAAATGCCTTATGTGTTTAATGTATATGTGTCCTATGTCTTAATGCATAAGTCTGTTATAGTTGTCAAATAATGTTAAATACAACTTTCATTTTAGTACCAAAGCACAACCTCAACTACCTTTTTCCCAAATGTCAACATAGTAGAAGAATGTTCTTACAGAAGGATGAAAATGAACATTCATTGGCACATGATTTATGTAACAAACTGATGTCATTTAAAAGATTGACATCATTTTTATTACAAACCACATTGTGTGAGTTTTAAACCCTTACTATTTCTAGTAATTTATAAGCCCAAATCAATAGTTTTATAGCTCATTCTCACATTATATATCCCAGAAACTTCTATTCAGTAATTCCTAAGATATCAGAGCCTGTGTTAATCACCAAGACCATAAAATACCAGGGAAAAGGTTAAGAGAGCTGTAGTTTTTGAACCAAATAGTCGAAGTGATTGATGTATATATTGAGAGAGGTAGAAGTAGAGAGAATGCTGTTCTTAAAGTGAGAAGGCCTAGATCCAAGGTACCCTTCCTTCCCCCTTCCCTAACCACTACTTATTTGCCTGGAAAATAGTAATGAGTAAATGACTAACCAGTGTACATTATCTTTCTCACAGGGTTATTGTGAGGATCAAATATGTATGTGAGAACACTTTGTAATAACAAAGGATTATATAATTATAGGTGGCAGTCAGGAAGGACCTGAGTTCAAATCAGACCTCAGTTACTTACTAACTGTATGATTCTAGGCCCGCCATTTAACCCTGTTTACCCCAGTTTCCTCATCTGCAAAATGAGCTGGAGAAAAAAATGGCAAACAACTACATCAAGTAAAACCGCAAAAGGAGTCAGATTTAGATATGACTGAAAATGACTTAACACAAACAAATTTGATTATTAATATGACACAATAATAACATAAATAAGATTTGAGAATTTGCATGCTAAAGAATATACTGACATGTTAACTTAAACCATCTTATACTTTAAGACTCTCTGTTTTCCCTTTCTAGAAGTTGTTAGACCTTCTTCCATTCACTGTTAAAAAAAATTTTCAATAAGTCAAGTCATTTTTTTCATTTGCAGTATTACTTAATTTGCAATACTAATTTTAAAAATTCACTAGTGTTTAACCTTCAAGTACTCTCTTAATACTAAACTCAAAAGTATCCCTTTAGTGAGTTTCAAATAACAATGATATAATAGTACTAGAGTGAAGGAGAAAATACCTTTTGTGCCAAATGTAGCATTTGAACATTGATGGAATGACAGACACTTTTCCTTTAAATTCAAACATACCATACCCCAAATGAAAACACGAGAATTGAATTATATTCTGTGAACCCCTCTTAACTTGTAAACAAGTAGGGCTGTGATCTGCTATTTCTGTGCCTGAGACATTCTGCACCTTGAAACCCTGCCCAGTCTAACCCCCTGGCATGGAAAGAAGGTAAGTGAGTTTTATAAAGTAGTGCCTGGGTAGCATCAGAGACTGGTGGTCTCTGGTCACAGGAGACTCAGAGAATAGAGTGTCTCCTCCAGTTATATTGATTGCATCAGACATCAAATGGACTACCCAGCCCTTCACATACACCAATCAGTCAGGCAACAGATATTTAATGTGTTCAAAGCTCTGTCTGTGCTTAAACTGTGAAGGATATGAAGGAATATCAAGGAGTTTACAGTCTAGTTGGGGACAAAAATACATCTCTTAAGTACTAGGTGATGGGGTACAGACAAATACTTATTGTGGGCTGGGGATGGGATTAGACCAGGCTTGTGGAGAAGGTGGGACTTGAGAAAGGCCTTTGTCAACTGGACCAGAATTGGCCTCTAACCTGTGGGTAACCGGAGCCAAACCAACAGAGCAGGCTAGAAACAGCAGAGTCAGCACACAAAACAGAAGTTTAATTAATTTCAAAGTGAGGAAAATGACTTATGTTTATGGAAACCCCCACTCCTAAAAAGGAAGACTTTTGTCCTGCAGGGAACAGAACTAGAGTTCTATGACATAAACTGTGGTGCATTACCTGTCAGTGACAAGGAACAGGGATTATGAGATGGCCCTGGAAAATAGGACGAGCTAAATCCCTAGGTGAACACCGAGTGCTGGTTCAAGCAATATGCTTTACCCAAAGGGTAATATCATCCTGAAAGCAAAAAATTATTGTTATACCAAGCTCAGGATACAGCTCTGCTAGCTAGGCCTCTGGGAAACAGAGCATCTCCAAAATATTGATGTTTCCCTCTTTTGGCCAAAGGAAGAGGGTCGGAAAGAACCCTTACCCTTATGGCCAATAATATTGCCTGGGGTTGGGTGGGGGGTGTTAGTTCCTTGGGGGTACCCTATCTGGAAGTGTGTCCCAGGTAATTTATTGCTAGCCATTGTTTGAGTGAGGTGGGGGACCAAGTCAGAATGAGAAAAATACCCACATACACTAGAATCAGGGCTTTGGTGGCTGGGTGCATAACAAAAGGGGAGAGATTTAAAAAAAAAACCAAAAAACAAAAAACTCAGACCATAGGTTTAGCTTCTCATCCAGAATCTTAGGACAGCTGTCTCATCTGGAGATTGGCTGCTTCTGTGTCCATTCACTCAGAAACAGGAGTTTGCTTTATGATCCAGGATTAAACAGTGCAATAAAGCTTTTCTCACAATTCCCATAATTACATAATTACATTAAGTCAGCTACAGATCAAATTACTTAAGAGTGCTCACAATGGACTAGTTCTAAGGAGGGAAATTTACATGTCAACAAAGTAACCAAGGTAACATAAACATTGACATCAAGTTCCGTTTAACAGAGGCAGTCACTAGAACACTCACTTACCCTTGTTCTCTCTATCCTTACCTAAATCCCTCTACTTGATAAAATGTTTGATAGAATTCACTTGTAAATCTATTTAATTATAGGGCTTTTTCTTGGGAAGCTCATTTCTAGCCTGTTCCTCTGCCTTTTAAAATTATCAGACAGATAACTTAAAAAAATAAATAAATAAATAATAGGAAGATATTTTCACTTTCTATACTATTATCGATACACTTTATGTGTAAAATTCAATTCTTAATTAATAAAACCTTAGAACTTATTATCAAAACATACTTAAAGCCTGAATTTCCATGATTGATAAATTGGTAACTATTCATGTATATCTGTATATAGGTTTTAGAGAGAACAGTCTAATTCTGTTGCTTTTCCCAAAATTTACTACTCCACTTAATTAGAAAATTTTTACATTATCTTTATCTTATTACTTTGTCTAATCATTTCCCCCTTTGGAAGATATTATTCCTATGTTATCATTTGATCATAAATATAGGTTAAAATTATAAGATGTTCATAGTTGAATCCTATTATAATAACTCAGAGGTGTTCTAGTATCAATCTCTGATTTAATAGATTTAGTGTTGTATTTATAAAACTTCTTGTTTATAGAAATTTACTATAAATGGAAAAAGGAGGGACATAGTTATATCATAGCAGAGGGAAAAACTCCCTTATCTCTGTTGGGAAAAAAATTCCCTTAGTTCTGTTTGATTCCAGGCATGAGTCATATCTAACAGCCAATCATGTAGTCACACAGCATTAAAGGCAAGGCTCAGGATTAACCAGGTGGGAAATTTTTTTCCAGAAAGAAAATTGCACAATGGGTAGAGTCGTGAGGGCACAAAAATCCAACTTAGTAGCAGTCCTCACACAGCTACATGTGTCATTTTCTACCATTGGCTTTATGACAATTCAAGTAAATATTCCAGTAATGAACACTCAAAACAACAGTAAATTTAAAGTTCCAGGAATTTTTACCTACAATAGAAAATTTCCACTAACCACAACTTGAAGCTTGAGTGTCTTTTCTGATAATTTCCTTAACAGTTAACATTTCATTAATCTTTTACTTATAAATTAAACATATTCTGGGGCTTCAAACATACAGCAAATACCTAAGTTAATCCATCATTAGTATGTTGAAGCTACATTTTTAAACCACCTTACACCCTTTCATAATAGCCAAGATTTTCAAATGAAAATCTGCTATTATAGTAAATATTATCACTAGCAATAGCGTTATTATTATTTCCTGTTTATAACTAAATGTGCCTCATTAAACATTTAACAGTTTTCAAATATCCAATTTTTAATCAGATCCTTTAGGAAGCTCAATTTATGTGTGACAGTTGTTTAATAGCATTTCTATTTTACAATGGTCCCTCAGATTTTACAACATAAATTTAGAAATACAATAATAACACAAACAATAAACTTCAGATGACACCAATTGCATCTCCAAATTGTCACATATAAAAATCATTGTTCATCTTACTACCTTTGGCATTTTAAAACCACTTTAAAGTTATCAGATACGGAACAATAACATTCATTTAGAGAAATAATAATATTGTAGTGCTTAGCATATACCAGTCACCCTTTACAATCATTATATCACTTTGATCTTATGACAATAACCACTAATATTTTTCTCTTCACAAACCAGGAAACTAGTGCAAACAGATAAAATAACTTGCCTAAAATTACACAGCTAATACATTTCTGCAATTGGAACAGAGAAGGGTGGGTTTACCAAGGGCAAAGGCTGGCTGTCTTCCCCACCTTGTACTGCCATGTTAGGCACACTGCCAGGAGCACTGGGTAGAGTCTGCCAAGGGCCACACCACCTTGGAGAAACTGACTGGGCTCTGGGGGACATAGCAGAGGGCACTGCCTAGGGTCTGGGATATCTGGTGCTGGGACCTTCCCACTGATGGGAGTTCCTGGTGGTACCAGGGAATGCTGGCCATGGGGCCTGTGTCGCCTGCCCTGGGACAACTACAGGTATTGGGGTTCGTTAGTTGCTGGGGCAAGATGCATAGGGCCCTACTGTGGCTGCTGCCCACCCCAGTCTATCAGGTGGAGCAGAATTCGTTGCCCTATAATTTTCCAGCATTCTCTTTTCTTAATCTGATCTGAGGTGAGAGTCATTAACAAAGAGACATGAGTTGTAACGGTTTTGTTAGCAATGCCCACAACTGAATTACACCTCCAGGGGTCATCTCCGGGGGAGGGGAGTGGGATATACTGAGTGATGGGGTTGTGGGCAGAGTCCTTCAATACTTTCTGGGTGCTTTCTATTTTTCAGCATCTACCCTAGCCTTTATTTAAAAGGGACTATATTCTCCTTTCCTAATGGTGCTGAAAGGGAATTGGGGACAAAATAGGAAGTCACGGAAGGGATAACAAGTTTGCTATTTACCTATTTTTTTTCACTCTTCATTTTTGGGTTTTCTTCTAACCCTACATTTCGCTGCTTCAGAACAATGAAGTTATTAATCTTATCAATTATTTTAAAACCTTTTATGAGGTTTAATCCTTACTTTTTTTCTTAATTCTACAGAGTAGAACCTCAAAACTTACTTAGATGTTTCAGAAGGGGGTGAGTTCCTGGAATTACCCCAAAGTCTCAGGAGTTTTCTCCTGCAATCTTAAAAACAATTAATTGCCAAACTCCTTAATGATTAATCTCGAAATCTCCAGAATCTGTTTATTTTTGGTGATTCTGTACCTTTAATTTTCTAACTTTATTTCTCTAGCCCCAACTTGGCCAGCATTGGGACCACAGGGGAAAAAAAATCTTACACACTTTTTGTCTTATAACCTATAACCCTCAGAAAGCCTAAGGTGGGAGTTACTAAAGTTAATAAACACTTTTTTCAGTGGTTTTTTTCTAATTACAGCTCTTAGAAAGTTTTCTGGCTGACTGCATTTTAAATTTTTCGAAGAGACAGAATCTAGCTCAGAGCACAAACATTACACAGACGTTCTTCATTTTACCAAGATACAGACAAGATAGATACAAACAGAAAAAAAGAGCATGAAATTAAAATGTTAATTTCAACCAGTTCCAGATGCACACAAAACCAAACATGTAAATAATACTTATGCAAAAAAAAAAATTGACACGTGCAGCAGATAAAAATAAAGAAACCAAATGCATACACACACACACAAACTTGTCAATTTGTATATAGAAAAATGGGGAAAAAAAACAAAGATTGACCTTAACAGAGTCATCTAGATCAAGAAAAGGGGTCATAGAACATTCCTCACAATGAAAAGCTGAACTCAATCAAAGTTAAGTGTCAGGATTTGAACAAGAAAGGGCAGTGGACTCACCAGGTGGGGGGGGGGGGTCAGACTTTGGAGAACTTTCCAGTGGCTCCTAGTCTACCCCAACTGGTACCAGAAAGTCCATTTGGCCTTGTTCTGTGTTAGATCCTACTTCTGACACCAATTAGTGTCATTCTGACCAGAACTGGTCTCTAACCTGTGGGAGACCACAGCCAAACAGACAGAATGATTAGAAACTAATTATGACTAGAAACAGGAGAGTTAAGACACAAAGCAGAAGTGTTTAATTAATTTCAGAGTGAGGAAAATGATGTATGCACATGGAACTGCCTCTTCCTAAAAAGAAGGGCTGAACATACTGGAATAAAGGCAGGTCTGTTTATATATATACATATATATGTATATATACACACATATAAACACATATGTATGTATATATACACACATGTGTATGTATATATACATGCATGTGTATGTATATATGTGTATATGCATATATATCCTGGGCTGGACCGTGACATAATCATTTTTAGGTGTTACTGTTCCCTCAAGCTCTGGGAAAACAGTATTATCTCAAGTCTTAGGGGTTGTGTCCATCCTTTGGGGGACGGAACCAGAGTTCTGTGACAGGAACAGAGGAGCAGTACCTATCAGTGACAAAGAACAGGAAGTGTGAACATGTGATGAATGGCCTTGGGAAATAGGGGGAGCTAAATTCCTCAGTGAACACCTGGTGTTGGTCCAAGCAATATGCTTTTCCTAGAGGGTGATATCGTCCTGAATGCAAGAGATTATTGTTATACTAAGCTCAGTACACAGACTGCTTGCTGGGCCTTAGCTCTGGGAAACAAGGCATCGCCAAAATATTTTGACACTTTCAAAGATGGTTTGGATTCAGATGGACAGGGAAGCATTTTAAATTGAGAGTATAGTGTGAAGACATGGGTGAGAAGGTGAGGGTAGGAATGGGCAAGAGGTGTTTTAAGAAAAATGAATTGACTTTTTGTTGTTGTTGTTCGGTCTCATACAACTCTTCATGACCCCGTTGATTGGTTTTCTTGGCAGAGACACTGGAGTGGTTTGCCATTTCCATCTCCAACTCACTTTAAAGATTAGGAAACTGAGAACAACAGTGTTAAGTGACTTGGTCAAGGTCACAGCTAGTAAGTGTCTGAGGTTGGATTTGTACTCAGGAAGAAAAATCTTCTTGGCTCCAGGCCCAGCACACTTATCGACTGCACCACTTAGCTACCGATGAATATAAACTAGACTGGGTAGAAAAGTGGCTTCAGAAGTAGGAGATTTAGGGTCAAGGTTAGATTAGAAAAGTAGATTTGGAGAGACTAGTAAGGCTTTGAATGCTACCTTGAATGGCCAAGTATTCTACAAGTAACCTATGGAAGTATTGATAATCAATTGTCTTAGTTTTTATAATTTGGGGTAACTTTTTCTGTCAAAACTAGATGAGCTGGCTTTAGCTATACAAGGAACATAGGACCAAACTTTGGCCTAAAGTACAAATCCTAATTATGACTTGAAGAATATCCTATTTGCAAGTTCCCAAGATTCCCTTTCCTTTGTTTTTCAGTATAACTTTTCAGTCCTTCTTGGAGTATACATTTGACCAGTAAAGTTGTTGTCAGAGGCCTCCTGGTTATCTTTGACCTATGGTCTTATACATATGGCCACAGATTTAGGCTTTTGAAAGAGACCTTTGAAGGTCATTTAGTCCAACCTTCAGATTTTAGGGATAAGAAAAAATAATCCCAAGGACGTGTATTTGCCTAAGGCCACACAGTCAAGAAAGTGTGACAGAACTGGCATTTGAACCCAGGTTTTCAACATTTTCCACTGAACCATTCAGTCTTCATGAAATGACTGATAATTTTACTATCAAGTTGTGTGTCCAAGTTCTTGAACTAGCCTGAACTTAGTATGCATTGTCTTCACAATGTCAGTCATCCTGTCTTTTATTGCTTTAATGAACCCTTCCACCAATTCCACTTTGTCACTAAAAGAGCTATCATAAGGAAAGAAAGAAAAGGAATAGAAGGGCTTCAGGTAGTTAGCTATAAATCTGTGTTGAGACCAGGAAATTGACTTAAGGATAGGCAGTTTGGGTTAAGTCAGTGCCCCACTCTGATTCTCCAGAAGCACCATATGTCACCAGTTTTTCACTCCGGTCAAACAAAAGGAGACAAGCATAGAATAACTGTAAAACTATAAAGAACCTGAGATGGTGCAAATCAAGGTCTTAATTTTAGCTGCAGATCCTGAAAATAGGATATATTTTTTTACCTATAGTTAGGACTGAGGGGGAATATAGTGATTATGATGCAGTGTTGGGAAGATAGCTAGAATACTGTGTCCTAACACAGTGCTAGTAATGGGAAAGACTAGATTCCATGAGTATCACCAGATCAAAGGGAGGATCATGACATTTTCTGAAACATCTTTGAAAACTAGCACCATGATATAATGGAAGGACCCCTGGACTCTTAGAGTCAAAAGATCTGGGTTCAAGATCTGGAAAATAGGATGTAAATTCCTGGAGAGTAGGGGCAGTGAAAAGAGTGCAGAACCTGGAGTCAGAGCATCTGAGTTCCATTTGACTACCTATGTGAGTTTGGACAAGTCACTTAACCTCTCTAGCCTCAGTTCCTTCATCGGTAAAATGGAACTGGACTAGATGATCTTCCAGCTCTCTAGGTGATCCTATACCACACACCGTATATGTAGATATGTATATAATACATGCATGATCTGTATAAATACGCATACATTTATGACTTGGTTACCGCTTTTTTAATCTCCAGCATCTAGCATTAATAATTGGCACAACATAGGCACTTGATAAATGTTTGTTGAATTGAATTACTTACTAGCCTTATGACCCACCAGTAAATCCTTTAACTTTTCTATGTCTCCTTCATTTGTAAAATGGGCATAATTACCTGAGTTACCTACTTTCCTTGCCAGTGTTTCTCAGAGATTCCAAAAACGTGTCGATTTCAGCATGATTCTTTAAATACTGGTTAGTGTCATCGCCTGAGTCAGGGTTCTCAGACAGTCCAGATAAATTCTGACAGCCGTGACAAGAGAATGTCCAGTGAGGGTAAAAAAATCCATGTTTTACGAAACAAGTCATTTTAAGTGGGGTGTCCAGCCGAAATGGGGAACAAAGGGAAAGGAGAGATTGATCTGTAGTGGAAAGCCAGAATTTAATCTGGTAGGCAGGGATTGATTTAGAGTTAACAAAGCCAAGTGAGAGAAACCAGGATTTTAGGGTATTGTTAAGAGCCAGAAACTACTGGTTGGACAAAAGATCTGGCATTCAGTGGAGGCAGAATGGCCTGGGGAATGTGCTCCATTATGTTTTTAAAGGGCCAGTGACCTAGAAACCTGAGGTCAAGCATTAGAAATGGATAAAAGACAGACTTCCTCTGGCTAAATTGAGAAAGTGGATGAATTTTTTCTTTTAAAGTGGCAAGTCACTGAGATAAAGTTGGCCAGTGGCCCAGGAAAAACTCATTTCCAGGGCTGTGAATGAGATGTGTTGGTAAATGTTTAATTAAAATGTACATACAACGTATTTTTAAGTTTAAGATGCATTACAAACATTTTCTTTATTCCTTTCTTAAGTCTAGACCAGGGATGGGGAACCTGCGACCTCAAGGTCACATGTGATCCCCTCGGTCTTCAAGTGTAACTCTTGAACTGAATCCATACTTCACAAACTTCACAAATCCCCTTAATAATAAGGATTTGTTCTGTAAAACTTGAACTCAATCAAAAGACTGCACCCAAGAACGTAGGAGGTCACTGGTCTAGACAATCAAAAAAACCAATAAATGAAGCCCTGATTGATAATAATTGCATATTTCTGAGGTATAAATGCTCACAATGAAAATTTGACATTCAGCTGTCAGGAGCCCAGCTGACTCTAGCACACTCTCTTAGTAGAACCAAGGAGAAAGTGTCTATTGCTGTTCAATCATGCCCAACTCTTCTCAGCCCTGTTTAGAGTCTTCTTGGCTAAGATACTGAAGTAGTTTGTCATTTCCTTCTCCACCTCATTTTATAGATGAGGAAGCTGAGGCAGAGTTAAGTGACTTGCCCAAGGTCATACAACTAGGAAGTGTCTGAACAGATTTGAACTCAGGAAGATGAGTCTTCCTGACTCCAGGATGACACTGTGTCCACCATGCTACCTAGTTACTTTTGGGAATTACGATTTAAGTAATAGTGGCCCAGATGAAATGAAAAAGACAGAAAGTCATTTTTCTAGATGACATTTTGTCCAAATTGTCCAGTTATACCATGTCCTTTAACCAAGCGGGTTTTGACAAAAAACCCGATAGAAGAAATTTCTCATTTGATCAGTTCTATTAGTTGGGAAGAGGGAGTATTGTTTTAAGACGGTTTCTTTTTGAGATAATGTGTGCCCCAGAAAATCTTTCACAGGGAAATAACCAGAGTTCTTGTCACACAGAGGGTATGAGGTTCTTTGTAAATGATGTCTATGTATATGAAACAACTCAACCTGAAAAATGCACTTAATTCTACCTTCTATTCCTACATCTGGACTTAGGCTTCACAGAAAAAGGTGTAAATTTGGAGCGAGATTGAGTTTCTGGGCTACCTTGTGACTCAACATGGCATTCAACCAAGCTCAGGAAAGCCAAAGCCATAACAGAGCTTAAGCCCCCACAGGATACAAAACAACTCTATCAGGTAGACACAGAAAACACATCATTTAATAAGGAGACCCTAGAGTTCTCTTTGTGATTTGGGGCTGGGCTCTGGAACACCCTTCTCTCAAGTCCTGGTGCCGGTTATTGAAGAAATGAATCCTTCCCCACCAGGGGATTGTGGTGAGGCTTGTGGGAGGAATCATTCATTGTCTTATCAATAATGTTGTAACAGCACCTCCTGCCAGGGCACTTCATTGATTGATTGATTGTGAATTTGCAGTGGAGACTGGAGAGGCTGATGATTGAGTTTGAAATAATGTGTGGACCTAGAATTTCACTCCTAAGTCGGTAATCTTTGACCCTTATGGAATGAATGACAAAGAATTCATTTAAATAGATGACAAGGCCCTGGTGTTCTGAAGTTCCCTGTTGTTTTTTGTCTTTTCCCTTATGTGTCTCCCAGTGTTGCAGAGGCTCATATTTGAAAATTGGATGTCACGTTTCACCTGTTACTCTTTCTTAAAGTAGCTGTTCTACAAAATTCTCCGTGAGTGGTTGTAACTCATGTTGCATTAAGGCCCTAAGTGAATAGGTATGAGCTATGCTGTTAGTGTGATTAGCTGAGCTGTAATCTTGATATTACAGGCATGTCCTACCAGAATTCAGTGACTCCTAGCAACGACATCAATTAGTAGGAAACCTTAGTAGGGACAATAAATTCCACACAAATATTATTGGGGAGAAGCAAATGAGAGGATAAGAGAAGAGGAAGAATGGAGAAGAGAAAAAGGATTTCAAATCCTGATCAAAAAAACCCCCAAAACCTTTTCCTCTACTCCTTCCAAAAGAGATTATTATGATAGAGTTTGGTTAACATGAATTCATGACAATGCAAAATGATGTTAGGCTCATGTTATGCAAGATAAACTTTATGGGCATTTTTCCCCTACAGTATTTCCCCTACAAATATTGTTTGCTTAATAATTACCCTCTTTTACAGTCCCATGCCTGCATCAGAAACCAAAGAGAAACTCAAGAAGGGCAAATCAATTCACTTTGCTGAAAATGAGGGTACCACCTCAGAAAGGTATTTCTTTTTATTTCATAATCAGCGCATTTATTTCTCTAGCAACTTTTAGAATGCAAGTTGCAAGAAAGTATTATTTCCGTTACCACTAACATGAGAAGTACCAAAGAATTACTACTTACCATATTATTTAAATTTGTTGAGCAAATTAAAGGAGGCTTTTACCCATGTTGGAATTTGGCTAATGGCTACTGTTGAGATTTTGCATTTTAAAAATGTTGCCAGCAATTATCAGTTTATAAAATATAAATTGATGAGTGCTTTATGTAGCAATACCAGATTTAAATGCACCATCTTAAATGGGATACATTAATTATTCAAGTATAAATTGGATTAGATGGCCTCCCAACTGTGAGATTTTATGATATTTTTTCTTGATGTAGTACTTGGTTAGTATTAATGGCTTTGTACATTGAAATGGGCTTTTGCAAGATGTCAAACTCATTCCATGTGCTGATGAAGATGCACTCTACAGCTGAGCAGAAGCTCATTGGGCAACCATATTAGGCAATTCTCCCGCATCACCATAGGACCAGCTGTGGTGGAGACCCTGATCTCATACTCTCTTGACAACTTCTGAGTCAAAATGTAAAAGCATGCGTGAGGACTCTCTGACTTCTACATTACTCTAGGGAATAATCAATTATATTGAGACCTGTCCCAAAAGGGGAGAGCTATCCCAGGCTACTCTTACTCTATGATCCTGAGTATACACAGTGGGATATGTTTGTGTCTGGGACAATTCCAGCTCTCCATGCATGTCAGGATAGTACTGATGGCAGCATTCTGGGGGTCCCCAAGAGAGAGCAGATCTGGAAACTCAGCTGATGGTGCTGTTTTTCACACTGTCATACAATGTTTAAATGTTTACAAATGGTGGGAACCAAGCCACCAAGCAAGTAACCAGAAGCAAAATGGGGATTAAGAGAATTGGACATACAAAAGTAGCAGCTAGCCACCAACCCTATGGAAATAATGTGAATGTTTCTCCATAAATGGAACCCCTGTGTTGAAAGAAAATCATGCATACAGCGTGGCAGCTGCAGAAGTGGCTGCTAGAGTGGAGATAGCCATGGGACAAACAGCCTGATACTAACTAGGGGAATTACTCTTGTAAACTTTAAAACACTGTAGCTTGTTTTCTTTATTTTTGCTCTAAAATTGCCATATGGGAGGAAAAGCAAGAAAAATAAAGTGACAAAATATGCTTCAATTTGCACTCAAGAATTCATCAATTCTTTTTCTAGAAGTAGAGAGCGTTTTTCATCATGAATCTTTTGGAATTGTTATAGATCATTGTATTGATCAGTAGATAAACCTTTCACAGCTGATCATTGTTACGATTTAGTTGTTACTGTATGCAGTGTTTTCCTGATTCTTCTCGTTTCACTTTACACTTAACATCAGTTCAAATCTTCCAAGGTTTTTCGGAACTATCCCCCTTATCATTTCTTATAGCACAATCATATTCCACATATTCCACAACTTGTTCAACTCTTCCCCAATTGATGAACATCCCCTCAGTTTCTGATTTTTTGACATCACAAAAAGAGCTACTATAAATATTTTTGTACATATAGCTCTTTTTCCTTTTTTTTTTTTTTTTTTGATACAGACCTAGTAATAGTATTGCTAGGTCAAAGGGTATGCAGAGTTTTATAGCTCTTTGGGCTTAATTTCAAATTGCTCTCCAGATTGGTTGAACCAATTAGTAACTCCACAACAGTGTGCTAATGTGTCTATTTTTCCACATTTGTCATTTTCCTTTTCTGTCATGTTAGTCAATCTGATAGGTGCAAAGTGTCACCTTAGAATTATTTTAATTTGCTTTCTGTTGCACTTGGCTTTTGATATGGAGTAAAATGTGGCCTTCATCAAAAGTAAAATACAAGTGAAGCTAGAGAAATGCAGGATTCTTGGCTCAGTGAGAAGGTGAAATTCAATTTTAAGCTGATACTAACAATCCAAAGCACTTTTATGATGCTCTGAAGGCTATTTGTGGGCCAAAGACCTATTCGGTGCTGATAGAGCCACATTGTTAGCGATAAGGACATGATTCTGAAAAGATAGATAGTCTGAACAATTTCATAGTTTTCTCAACAGACTGTCATCCATCAATGATGAAGCCACTGATCCCACGTCATGCAACCCCAGGTTGAAGTCAGTCCCTCTCTAGCCAAATTTCTAATTGATATAGAGGTTTTGAATGCCATTGGGCTCCTCTTGTGTGGGTCCAAGTGTTGATTCTGTTCCATCAAAGATTTACAAGATGGGAGTCCACTGTTCATACAAGAGATGATTGAAATCTTCCAGTTTATATGACAAGAGGAGATTATTCTCCGGGTGTGCAAGAGTACCTCCATTGCCCATCTCTATAAAGGAAAATAGATTGTCCTGTGACAGTCATGGCCTGGGGATTAGGCCAGGATGGTGGAGGTGTCCTCTCAGTTATTGTTGGCAAGATTCTTGCCAAGGTCCTCCTTAATAGGCTGATTTTTCATCTGGAAGATTGTAATCTACTCTGGAGCCAGTGTGGCTTTAGAAAGGGCCAAAGAATGGTTGACATGGTGTTTTCTGTCCAGCAACTCCAGGAGATACTCCAGGAGCAGAGCAGAGGCCTGTAACACAATATTTGTCGATTACTCTCAATCATGAGGGCTTATGGAAGATTATGACAAAATTTGGTTACTCAGAGAAGTTTATCAGCATTGTATGCCAGTTCCATGGTGGCATGCTTGGACAAGTCCTGGATAGTGGATGATATTTCTCAAGCTTTGCCAGTCACCAGTGGAGTGAAGCAGGATGGTGTGCTTGCTCCCATGCTTTTTGAAGCATGATGTTTTCAGCAGTGTTGTCAAGATGCCTTCCATGAGAATGAAAACTGCGTCTAGTTCATCTACCGCACTGATGGTAAGTTATTTAACTTAAAAAGTCTACAAGTCAAGACTAAAGTGGAGGAAGAGTTGGTGCATGACTTCTTGTTTGCAGATGATTATGCACTCACAGTCTCTGAGGCTAAGATGCAACAGAGTGTGGACTGATTCTTTGTGCTTATGCTAATTTTGACAATACCAAGACAACAGAGGTTTTTTACTAGTTAGCTTTGCATCATCCATATCATCAGGTGTGGAATCATCAGGTATGACAAATGGAGAAATTTTAAATGCTGTGGATAAGTTTACTTACTTGGCAGTAATGCTTTCCAGGTATGTACATAAAAATGATAATGTTTGTGTACAGATTTCCCCAGCTAGCTCAGAGTCTTTGAAGGAAACTATGGAAGAGGAGATATTGGGCTGCCTACCAAACTGAAGACTTACAGAGCTATTGTGCTGACCTAAAGACTGTGACACTTGGAGAGTCTACCACTGCCATGCCAGGAAACTGAATTGCTTCCACTTGAATTGTCTTAGGAAAATTCTGAAGATAAGGCAAGATAAGGTAATGGACTCTGAGCACCTTTCTCAAGCTGAACTGCCAAGCATTCAAACTCTGCTGCAGAGAGCACAACTCTGATGGGCTTGGTCACACTATTCAAATGCCAAACATATGTTTGTCTAAAAGACTATTTAACAGAGAACTTAACACAAGGCAAGCTGTCATGTGGAGGTCAAAAGAAGCCATACAAGGACATTCTCAATTCTCTCTGAAGAACTTTGAAATTGATTGAGACATGGGAGACACTGGCACAGGACCACCAACATCAAAAAATATGCAAAGCAGAATTGTAGTACCTCAAAAGAAACATGAGATACACAAATGTAGAGACTTCTCCATTCCAAATATTCACATGGACTGTCTGTGCCCAAGCAGTGGTAGACCCTTCTGAGCTTGTATTGGTCTGATCCATCACAGTCAGACACATTGTACATTGACCCTTACAAGGTGATGTCATTTTGGTTCTCTTAAAGTGTACAAAGGACCACAATCACAAAATTCCATTTCTCTAATTATTAGCAATTTAGAGCATTTTATATGACTATTGATAGCTTTGATGTTTTCTTCTGAAAACTGCTTGTTCATTTCTTTTAACAATTTATCAATTGGGGAAGGGCTCTTATTTTTATAAGTTTGACTCAGTTTCCTATATACTTGAGAAATGAGTCCTTTATCAGAGAAACTTGCTGTAAACAATTTCCTCCAGTTTCCTGCTTTCTTTCTAATTTTGTCTTCATTGATTTTGTATGTGTAAAAACTTTTAAAAGTTATATAATTAAAATTATCCATTGTACCATCCACGATCTTCTCTATCTCTTGTTTACTCAAAAACTTTTCCACAGATTTGATAGGTAATTTTTTTCTCCATCCTACCCTAATTTGTTTATTGATAGTAATTTTGAAAGAATTCCTTTCTTCAGAGTGGTTTTGTACCTTTTTTCCCACTTGGCCAATTCTGCTTTTTAAGGAGTTATTATTTTTTTGTGCCTCTTTTACCAAGTTATTAATGCTCTTTTCATAGTTTTTTTGCATTTCTCTCATTTCTTCCCCCAGTTTTTCCTCTACCACTCTTATTTGATTTTTAAAATAATTTTTATTGCTCTTTTAAAATAATTTTCTAGGAATTCTTGTTGGGTTCTTGTCCAATATGTTTTTTTTATTTTTATTTTTTATTTTTTGCTTTGAGGCTTTGCTTGTAGATGTTCTCATGTTGTCTTCCTTTGAATCTGGATCTTGAACTTCCTTGTTACTATGGTAGTTGTTATGGTCAGGTTCTCTTTTTCATTATTGGCTCATATTTCCAGTTTATTTCTTGACTTTGAACTTTGTGTCAGGGTTGGATTCTGCTCATCTTGGGCTGGGGAGGTGTGATACTGTCCCAAGATTCAGGCTATTATTTTTTTCACAGCTAATTCTGGGGGCCTATAAGTTTTTAGTGCTTCTAAAGTGTTGTGATCCTGGGAGGTATGGGCACCTCTGAAGGGCCCTTTCTCCCTTATGACCGCAGGCACTCATCTTCTCTATCCTTGAATTACAACCCGGTTGCAGGGTAACGGGTAATGGAGTTTCCAAGCAACACTCAGTTTTTTGACCCACGTCTGTACAGGAGGTCCCTATGGTCTCTTTCTTACCAGTTTTCCAATCTCCTTGCTGCCACAGCCTCAAAGGTCCACAAGTGGTGTTGCTACCATGTGCACTCCAGGCCAGTTCTACCCCAAAGCTGTAGACCTCGCCTGCCAATCTCTTAACTTGTCTTATGTTAGGAAAATGTCTCACCCCAAACTTTTTTTTAGCTATTCTGTTCCAGAATTCAATCTGATAACATTATTTTTACAGTTGCTTACAGGGGAATATTGGGAGAGTTAGATACTTCAACTCCACCATCTTAGCTCCTCAGAACCTCTTGGAACCTAAACTCTGTGTACCTTATTTTCATTTGTTTTTAGGGGCACAGTGAAATTTTGAGCATTAGACTTAGAATCAGGGAGACCTGGATTCATATACTACTTCTGACACTAGTTGTCTGATCTTGGGAAAGTCATTTCTCTCTGAACCTCTGTCTGTGAAATAGGGATGATAAAATATGTACTTCTTACCTCACAAGATTGTTATCAAGAAAGTAATTTGTAAATCTCAAAGGGTCATATAAATGTGATATATTATTGTTACTACTGTTCACTTCTGCTCTGGACTTAGTTTAGGGATGAAAATATTTAACTGATCTCTAGTAATCAGTGGACAGAGGAACAGAGATGATGATGGTGGTGGTGACAGTGGTGACTCTGTTCTAATGGAATTCCAGATCTCCAGAGAGACTAGACAGAACAGATGGCATCAATCCAAAGACTTCTGAACCTATGTGGGGTCCAGGGCCTGAAGAAAGAGAGTATCCTATATCCCACAGCCCTGCTGTCTTTCAGGGTTGAATTCTTTATGAAGCTAATCACATACAAACAAATAAACAAAAACAAAAAAAAAGCCCCTGATTCCTATGTACTCACACCTCTGTATTTTTTTCAGAAGTTTCATTGCAGCTAAAACATTTCTAAACATTTACGTTGAACATTATTAGGTTGTCTGAGAAAAGATTTTCTAAAAGAGATGAGAAATCAACCAAAGGAACTGATAAACGGTCAAAGGATGACAAGGTTACTCTGGATGATGCTAAATGTGAGTCAACATCTTTTCATCTATCCTCTTTGCAATTGTTACCAGAGACACAACTTTTTGCTTAGTTCTTCAGCTTTCCCTCTTCTTCTTTTTCAGACGTTGCCTTGTTTTTATTACAAGACACTGAAATGCAGCGTATCTATTCCTTTACAACATTTATGAGGTAAATGGTGATGTCTGCAATAACCTATATTGATAAGTGATGGCAAGGTTCATTGAAAGAGGGTGGTGATTGATAAAGAGGCTGGACTCTCCATGACTTCTAAGGGGCCTTCCCACTCTGAATCTAGAATCCTATGATTTTTGGAGGGCGAAGGGCCTTTACCATGTGTGCCTATTGATACGTAGATTGTGGAGCTACTACCTCCTTATAATTTGGGCCCTACATAATTTACAGAATGTTAGAATATGTTGGCAAGGTTCCATGAAAGATTCTTTTTACATATGTTGCTCACTTCTGCTAAAAGCTCTGAGAAGAGAGAGAGAGAAAGAGAGAGAGAGAGCGAGCGAGAGAGAGAGAGAGAGCGAGAGAGAGAGAGAGAGAGAGAGAGAGAGAGAGAGAGAGAGAGAGAGAGAGAGAGAGAAAGTACAAGGACCACTTGCTAAAAATCTATTTATTGAGGGGATCAGGGGTCTCTAAGTTACCTGATGACTGCACAATAAAAAGTTTATTTAATGGTCCTTTTAAGTGTAATTTGTGTTCATATTTAACCTATGAAAATATTGTCTACTGACAACTCCCCTACTTCCACCCCCAAGCCCCCTCAATATAACTAAAATCATGGTTAATAAGATAAGCAAAGGACAACAAAGGAGGTGAAAGCAGCTTAATGCAGTGAAAAGATGATTCTACTTGAATTCAGTAGAGCTTGGGGCATCTAGGAGCACCAGCCCCGAAGTCAGGAGGACCTGAGTTCAAATGCAGCCTCAGGCACTTATTAGCTGTGTGACCCTGTTCAAGTCACTTAACCCCAATTGCCTCCAAAGAAACAAAACAATAGCATCAACAAAAGACCGGAACAAACCCATAAAGAAATCAATCAGTGGAGCTAAATTTGAATTCTGGCTCCAATACTCATGAGCTATGTAATACATGAATCCTTATGGGTCTTATTTTCCTTTTCTCTTAAATAGTGATGTTTGTACTCTCTACCTCACAGGGTTATTTAGAGGAAAACATCTTAGTTAACCTTAAAATGATAAATAAATATGATTATTAGTATTATAATCCCTGCTATGTCTTTTTTTCTCTCTTCCTAATTTGAAATTCAGGAAATTGTATTTGAAAAATGCTCTCCCCAGTTTACATTGACTAAGTGGTAGAAGGTTCATTTTGGAACTTTTTCTTTTCTCCCTAGAATTTCTTGCTGTGCCACCAAGGCCTTAATGTAATTGTTTGTCAAATACAGTCTTGCTTTGGTGTTCATGTATTAATCCCATTCATGTGATATCACATAACTAGGGCCCTGAACTTGGAGGAAGACCTGGTTTCAAGTCCTACCTCATTATGTGGGCGTGTCCTCATTTTCCTCTTCTACATAATAAAAGGGTTGGACTTGATGGCCTCTGTCTAAGGTCCCTTTTGATCTCAATTGATCATATATCTGTTTTAATAAATATGAATTTTGTATTTCTTTATTCTTGCCCAGTACATTGAAGAACTCAATATATACATCTTTAATTCTTGTATATGGAAAAATGCCTGGGATGATCTGGGAACAATGTGACAGGATACAAATTTGAAATTTAGTCAAGGGAAGAAAACTCAGAAATCTCAAAAAAGGTTACATTGGGGATTGTGGTCTATGGTTAAAGACTAATGAGGGAGATGACAAATAGGTATTTGATACCTTCTCTCAAAAATGTTTTGCTTTAGAAGTCTATCTTGTCAACCATTACAGAATATAGTATTTTAAAAGATAAATTAGTCACAGAGGCCCAACAATATATCAGATGATAGAATGCTGGACATGAAGTTAGGAAGACCTGGGTTCAAACCCTACCCCCAATACTTATTAGCTCTGTAAACCAAGTCATTTCACCCATAAAGTCTGCTTTATAGACTGATATCAATCTGTACTAAAAATAGAGCTGATCATATGGGTTTCTTTTTGTGTCTGTATTTTTCATCCATATTATCCACTAGTCATGTGTTTTGTTATTAGGAATTCTTGTACCTGAAATGGTTGACTGTGGTCATTATTGTATTTCTCTGTAGGAATAAGAATCTTGATGAATTCCTCATGGCATTGTTATACTATTTATCTCACTATCTGGAAAGACTTTCATTGGAAAAGAAGCCCAAAAGCTACATGGCGTAAGTAGGAATCGATCTATTGCTTCTTAGTTATTGCCTTTGTTATTGCCCCAAATTAATCTTCATATAACATAGAGAGTGCTTATATTGTAAAAAGTTCTAAATGTGGTATATGATAAGTCAACTTACAACATGGAGGAATCATGTGAGTCTTAAGAGAGTGAATTAAGACACTTTATCAATAGCTAGCTGACGAACAAACAGCAACCCTGAGTCTACTGGGATTTATTTGTGTGTTTGGTTTCCTTTTTTCAAGCATCTACATTCAGACATCTCTTCCAAAGGGATTTGTGCTGCATAAAAAGCCCACCAGGATCCTCAAGATGAATGGTCATTGCAAAAAAGAACATTCTGGGCCAAAAAAAATTTGTTACCTTTCAGGATACTTTATACCAAACCAACTACCACTTTAAGCATCATGCTTAATGTTGTGTTCCCTGAGTTAAAATATTTTGAACGAGGAGAGCAAAAGCCAACAATTCTATCAAAGTGCCCTGTGACCTTTGGCAAACCATTGGAACTTTTCATGTACCTTGTCAGTTAACCTAGACCGAGTATGTCCATGTCCTCAGAGTCTAAGTTGCATTTATTTCCTAGACGCAAAATATTTTGACAATGCAAAACTCTTATGTGCCCATTGAGGAACTTTAAAATAAAGTTTATTAATGATAATTAATGATTATTAAATTATATTATAATATATTATTAAATTATAATATTAAAATATTAAATTATTAATATTAAAATATATTAATAAATTATTAAATTATAATATTAAATTATAAATTAAATAATGATAATTAAAGATTATTAATGATAATTAATGATAATTAAATGTAGAACTGAGAACAGGTTTGTAAAGGATAGGATTAATAATTAATTCATGGATGCAGCTACAATTAAAGTCCTTCAAATATCCAACTCATTTGGAGGTTATATTTCATGTCAGTGTAGTTAAAACTACAGATTAAAAAGTTCAAATAATGGATACAAATAGAATTGTCCCATAGAGAAGAACTAAATCCAGCCAGTGTGCTCTTGCTATTGAGTTCAATATTTTGGATATCTTCAGAGAAATAAGACACATTTTGAAAAAGATCTTGATAAGCAGACTTTGATCATAGAATTGAGAACTTTAGTCTGGTTTGGGGATTCTTAACCAGGGATTGGTCTGGGAACTTGTTTTTTTTTTTAAAAAAATATATATATTTTTGATAACTGTATTTCACTATAATGTATTTCCTTTATAATCCTATGTATTTCATTTTATGCATTTTGAAACATTCTGAGAAGGGATTTATAGGCTTCACCAGACTGCCAGAGAGGTCCATGACAAAAAAAAAGCTTAAAAATATCTGGTCTAGTCCACCCTCTCCTTGATGTAGGAATTCCCTCTTACACCATTCTTGACAAGTAGACAAATAGAGACTGTGTTTACCCCTTTGAGTGATATGGAACTCAAGTGTCTTATTAAGTGATAATGAGGAATGTGCTAAAAGGTGAGAACATCACATCCTCATATCTATTCATCAATCCTAATCTTCGTTTCTGAAGTCACAAAATATGTTTAATCCATCCTCTTTATAAACTTTGCAAATATTTGAAGATAGTAATCAAGTCCAATCATGTCCCTAATGACATCTCTCCTCTAAACTACATATTCCCAGGTCTTTTAGTCCTGCTTTACACGGGATGGCTATGAATCCCTTCCACCCTGGAGCCCCCCCCTCCTCTTCATATTCTTGACTTTGTCTATACCTCTCTTGAAATGAGGCACTTAGAACTAAACACAGTGACCAACCAATGTCTCTTCTCAAAGAAGAGATTTAGACAGCATTATCACCTTTGATCTACATCAGACCTGTACAACCTGTGGCCTGCAGGCCACTGCAGCATACCAAAGGATTTCCTCTATATCCAAAGGATTTTTTTCCTCTACATTTTTCACATGCCGCCCGAAATCCTTTGCCTTTCCACAAGTGGCTGGAGGGCCATAAGTGGCCTGTGGGCTGCAGGTTGTTCAGGTCTGATATATGCTCTGCTTTTATTCATGAAGCCCAACCTGAAATTAACTTTTCTGAAACTCACATCACACTGATTATATTGAACTAATAGTCAACTAAAGTGTCTACTTTTTCACGTGGGCAACTCTACTATTAAGCCACATTTCACCTGTCTCATACTTAGCAACTAATTTTTCTTTTTTTTTTTAACAAAAGTGCCCAGACTGCACTTATCCCTACTGAATTTTATCTTGTTAGATTTGTTTTATATGTCCATGTTGCTGGGTGGGTGTTGGCTTTGGTATCTCTCATTAATTGTCCCTACCAGTTTTGTGTCATCCCAAGATTTAATAAGGTTGGCAGTATGACTTAGTCATATGCTGGATTTAGGACTCAGAAGACGCTGGGTTTGAATTATTGACTTAGTCACTACCCAAGTGGTCTTGGACAAATCACTTAATGTCTCAGGCCTCAGTTTCATTACCTATAAAAGGAAAAGGCTGGATTAGAGGTAATAAAATATAGTGGAAAAAGTGCTGTAATTGGCAGGAGAGGACGTAGTTCAGGTCTTGCCCCTATCATTTAATATCTTAACTGATGTTGGGCAAGTCCTTTACATTCTGGCCTTTGATTTCCTCATCTGTAGAATGAGGGAGTCAGAATAAAGGGCTTCTGAGAGGGTGCCTTCCAATACTAAATATGATTCACGTACAAGCAATGGATGAAAAGGTTGAGCACAACCAGACCAAAGAACTAGTGTGCCCCAGCAGTCTTGCCTACAAATTATCTTTGATTGACATTCAGATTGTGGGGCCAGCTATGAATTCACTTAACTATACCTTGATCTAGCCCATAGTACTATATTCACAAGGCTATCATGTGAGACATCTTTGCTACATGCCTTACTGAATTCTCAGTGTAAAATGTCTACAGCATTTTTTGATCTAACTTAGTAACCTTGCAAAGGTAAATTAGGTGAGTCTCACATCCTACACATGCTGCTTAATGAAGGTAGAGAACATTATTCAACTGTTCTGACTGCTTCTGCTACCAGTACAGGTTACACTACCTCAACTGGGCCCTCACTGCTGCAAGGCCTTATCACATACTTTTCTCATCAACTCTCTATCCTACTCTCCTCAGCAGCTCTTGAAAAACTTTTCATACTTCCTCAAGCCTCCTATGGCTTCATATTTTACAAAAAAAAAAATTGAGGCCATTTGCCATGAGCTTCCTCTTCTTCCCTCTTCCTTATCTCATGTCACTCATATGTCTTCTGTCACTATCTCCTCATTTATCCCTTGCTCACATGATGAAGTGGCCTTACTCCTTATCAAAGTTAACCTTTTTATATGTGCAGGGCATTCCATTCCATCTTGTTTCCTCCAATAGATTGCCAACTAAAGTCTCAATTAAAACTATGCCTTTAAACTCAAATGGCTTTCACTGATTAGTCAATCAATCATGGATTCCAACCTTAACCTCATTTGCTCATTGTTTGGTTTTTAATGACTCAGAATGAGTGCAAATAGAAATTCTTTTCTGTTCTGGCCAGAAATTCTAAGGACCTTCCTCTCCTAGACTGATTAAAGGCAAACTAGACCATATTTTGTCTCATTTCTCACCTAGCCTTTAATCACTGAATGCTCATTGGCTCAGACAAACTGAGAACCTCAGAAAGACCTTAACTTAAAAAAGCCAAGGTCTCTTACTGCATCCTGGGCCAGCGCCAATTGTGTTGACTTATATCTTGCCACTGGACCCTGATGACTCTGGAGAAGAGACTGAGGCTGATGACTCTGCAGAGCTCTGCCTCGCTTAAATCCAATTCACTTGCAAGTCAAGGTATCACCCTCCAGATGTCATTGGTCCTCTTGGAGAACAAAGGGTGAACCACAAAATCTCATCTTTTACAGGAAACTTTTCTCAACTCCTCTGAATTCTAGTTTCTTTCCTCTTTGAATTATTTCCTATTTATCCTTCATATTGCTTGCTTTGTATATATTTGTTTCTTTGTTGTCTCCCCCATTAGATTGTGGCCCTTTGAGTCCAGGAACTGTCTTTTTGCCTTTCTGTATCCTCAGCACTTAGCACAGAACCTACAACATAGTATGAGTTTAATAAATGTTTATTGACAGATTTTCCTCATGGAGACATGTGTGGATCTTTTGCACTATAAGACTCTAGGATAATATTTGTAACACCTGCCGTACAAGGTTATTGTGATGAAAGTGCCTTGCAATCCCTCAAGTGCTATATAATTATAATTATTATCATATAGTTACTTAAACACTGGAAAACTGTTTTTTTTTTTTCAAAAAAGCCTACAACTTGGGCTTTAATTCAGATTGGTCTTTTCAGACTTGCTGTAATTCTTATCTTTTATGGAGTTTTAACTATAACTTGTTTAATTTTTTTTTTTTTTTTGCAGGAGCCACATAGAGAAAAAAGAGATGGAATTAGTTATTGAGAGATTACAAGAGTCACAGAAATACCTTGCCCAGAAATATTGTATCCTTGTTTTAGGTTTGGGGATGCCTGACAAGCATCACATGGCCTGTGGAAAGTGAGTAAATACACTTTAAAAAATTAAGTAGTGATGGAATTGTAGGGTCCTAGGAGCCCTTAGAGTTCACTCCAGTCCATCCTTTTCCTTTTACAGATAAACTGAGGTCCAGAGGAAAACTGAATTGATCAACATCATACAAATAGTAAATAGTGGCACCAGAATTCAAACTCAGGTCTTCTTCTGACTCTAGTTCCAGAGCTCTTTGTAGGCCTCCATTCTTTTCAGTGACTTCCACACTGTAGGCTATATATGGGTTCCATATGTTCAAACTGTGGTATTTTTTTCCCCTTAACTTAAATGTTTTATTAAATTTTAACATGTCAACACGGCCAAATAAACTTATTTAGTAAATATTTATACACTTAAATTAATTCATAGCAAAACATTTAATGAATTTTTTAGTCAGTCTCCTAAGGTCCTCATTGGGATTTGGCTATTCATTTTTATTCACTTTTTCTCTCATATGTTGGTCCAAATTTTTAGAAGTAGATGACTGTCAACCGAATTACCAACCTGGGGAGTCCCATTATTTAGAGGATACTACTTCCCATAGTATTTAATTTTCCTGCTTCCTAGAGACCAGCTTACTTCTTAGAAAGAGTAGGAGCCATGCGATGGTGTCTGCCTTCTATGTAATTAGCTGATGTCAGTACATCATTATCAATTCAACTTTCACATGATGTGAATAAGCTAACATCCCTAGGGGTGCTTTTTCAAGCATATATTCTGACTTTTCTCCTTTTCTAATAGACATAATTTTAATGTTGGGCTGACTCTACTTTTGCTATTATTCATCTTCTTTGAGGCTGAATTCAAGATTTCACAGAAATTTCAGTTGAAACTAGCAATTTTGGGGGTGTTAATTTTGTGCTTTCATGTCTTCCTAGAACTAGGAGGGTCTGACTTTTATAGTTGCAGAGCTTTGCATTCTTGGTTTCACAGAGATTTTTATGATTTCTGTATAAATGTTGTTTTTTTTAAAGAAAAATGTATTTGTGTTCTTTTAGCTAAATTAGAAAATTACTCCATAGCATGTATAGCTTTGTCAGGTCAGCCTCAAAGAACAAATGACCCAGATCTGCATGGACCACACTCTGTGTACATACTATGGCATCAGATTAGAAGGCCTTGACTTTCAAAAAAAAAACACACATCAACTTGCTCCTAATTGTCTGTGATGTTCAGTTTAACCTGATTTCATCTGGTTAGAATTGTTGTTCTGGGAGAGAAGGCTGGAAAGGGAGATTGGGAAACGGAAATTGGACTAGACACTGAATCCCTTACAGATGGACGACCCTGGACCCTACTCTCCTTAGGATGGTTCTAAATAAATAAAGATGTTTGTGGGTAACGGATCAATGAAGGACAAAGGACTCAGTAAACAGTTTTCAATAACAAATAGCAATGAAACCTAAGGAATTTAATTACCATTTACAATTTTGCTATTAGTCAAACTCTCTCGGTTCAGCTCTTTTTAGGAAATGTATTGTTTCTTATGAACCCTGTTTGAACTTGCTGAGGTTGAAACCGTACTAGTTTCTAGGGAACTCTCTATTCCGGGCCTTTATGAAGGACAGTGCAAAGCTTAAGAGACTTAAGAGGGAAAATATAACTTTATTTATCTAGGTACTAGATAGAAAATCATGTAACTTTATGGAGAGATAGAGGGAGGAGAGGAGAGAGAAAAGGAGGAAGGGAAAAAGAATGTATGGGAGAAAGAGATGAGGAGAGAGAGAGAGAGAGAGAGAGAGAGAGAGAGAGAGAGAGAGAGAGAGAGAGAGAGAGAGAGAGAGAAAGAGAGAGAGATTAAAGAATGAGAGGTTTGTGTCCTCAGGCTTTTTTTTTCTTTGCCTGTTTGTTTTTTTAAAGGAAGTTGGTTTTTAATCTGTTGTTACTGTCATTGTTTCCAGGCCTTAAACAGATGCCTATGTTGCTCCACGTGCTTTGGGAATGGGCAAAACTAGGTCATCTAAAATAAGGGCTGCTCTAAACTGATTCCCAGAATACAAGTGGACATTGCTTTCCTAAAACATAGTTTGATTTGTTCCTCCCGTGCCACCCACCCCTCCACCCTTGCCCTTCTCCCTCCCCCTTTCCTCTCTTAAGTTCTCTCCACCCCACCCCCTACATTTTGCATACTTGTCCCTGTGGTCTCTGGTTTCAGCTGGCAGAGGAAGTGGAAGTGCTAAAATGCCACACAAGAACCTTAGTTGGGGAGTAGTTTTTGGCTGTATTGAAGAAATTCTGATTATCTGTTTGTTACCTTATGTATGTATGTATGCATATGTGTGTATATACATATATACATACCACCTATGTGTGTATTTGCCAGGAAAACATTCCAGAAAAAGTAATTTTTCCCCCTGAAAAACTTGAAACTTGATTTAAGACTGGGATTTGATACATAGAAGTTGGTCCAACAAAGATCATAAACATATTAGAAGAAAGAGAGTGCCCTATAACATTGTATCCCTTTCTTGGCATTCCTAATCCTTGGCCAGCCATATATTTTGGGATTGGCAGGGATTTGGCTCAGACCCTTAAAGGCCAATGCAGGAAATAGATTATTTCTGGTTGCAGGGGTTCCAAGGGATTCAGGGAAATTCCTGGGGATGCTGGTTTACTTCCAGGGCCAACCCAGGGATTGTCGCTATAAGGAAACTCTAAGTTTATCCCAGGGATACTGGACGTAACAAGATATTCAGACCTGACGCAGAGTAGATTGCTACCTCAGATCAGTCTCTAAATGACCTGGGTCTGGCCTCTGCCTGCTTGGGCTGTTGTCGGGCAAGCAAATGCCTATACCCTGAACCTCTTCCTCGAGTCCAGGACAAAATTCACTGGACCTTCAGGAAGGAGGACAGCAAGGTGAAATGCAACCAAGGGTATAGCTTCATTTTCCTTAACAGTGACTTTGCAATAATTCCTGTATGAAGCCTGCCTAAAAGAGACAGAATGTAAATTTTCCTGACTAATGCTTGTGACAGAAGGTTCTCTCAAGTCTCACTTTCTTTCACTGAAAGTGAAAGTTTCTCCTTTTTCTCATGGCCTACAGCCACCGTTACATCCTGTGCCTTATCTCTCATTCTTTGTCCCTCTTAACCCCTAACTCTGCATCTCTGATTTCTCCCCAACATCTTCCAATGCTGATGTCTCCTTCATAAAACCTACATCGTGCTGCTCTGCCCAAAGTTTAGAGATATCTCCCTACCCAGATTTGTCTTAAGTATTTTGTTTATCCCTTGATTTTTTATCAGAACCCTCTAAGAGCTGGCAGGATCTGAGTAAATTAGGAAGTCTGAGCTAATGAAGATCCACTGAAAATGTTAATTCTCCTTTTTTGACAACATATTGAAGGTTGTATTATAGATTAAATAGAACAGTAAATGTGCTGTGGGGCAAGTGACATGAATGAAAGTAAAGCATGCTTAGGGTTAAAGAGGAGGAGGGAGATAGAGACCATGAGACGCCATCTGCTCTGGAGGTAGGGGATAAAGGGAGAGAACTGACCAATGTGAAAATATGTTTAATATGAATGTATTTGGAGAGCTGGTATCAAATTGCATGCCATTTTGGGGAGGGGGGTAGAAAATTTAAAACTCAAAAATTTGTGGAATTGAATGTTGTAAGCTAAAAATAAATTCTAAAAATTATTTTAAAAATTAAAAAAAATACACAGTAGAGAACTGAGGGAAGTTTAAAAAGGAAGCACAGACAAATTGGAGAGTTTTGAAAGTAACTTGTAGGATTATTATTTACTTTTTAAAAACAGCAGTATGAAATTGAAATTCAGAATTGTATAGTTTACTCTTTTTATTTTTTATGTAGATTGGTGTTCTTTTTGTATTTAAATTAAAAATTTTAAAGCACGTTGGATTGAATTACTATAGTTTAATCAAGGATGTCTAAATTGTTAATAAACTCACTATTTTTTCCATAAAAAAAATAAAGGGAGATAATTACTGTGGACCAAAAAAAAATGCATAATCCTGCTGTCAACCTGGTCACAGACCTCTTCAAATTTGGCTAAGTGGGTCCCAGATGTGTGGATAGGATGAGGAGAGAGCCTGCCACATCTTGCCATCTGGTGGCTTCCTGTTAAAATTAAGTATTCCTGCTAACTAGGTAATAAACTTTGTTGCTTCTTCCTGGTGGAGTGAAAATATTGCCAGCACTTTCTAAATCTGACACCCCCTAGCATCAAAGCCCTGATCACCTCACCCTAATTAAAGCTCAGAGCTCGAACAATTTTATGGTATTCAACTGACTGTGTAAGTATGTAGAGAAGAGGCGAAAAGGTCCTTTAGAGGGGAAGACTTTAATTTTTCAGATTATTTTCTGATATTATTTGTCAAATTTAGCTTCTTTTTTCTTTGTTCAGGGTGTCAAAAATACACCATTTGGTATTAACCTTTGGTTTTTCTTTATGTTTCAGGGAAAAGATTTCAGATACACAAAAAGATTGGAAGTTCTTTGAGGTAAGAAAGGTACATTGATGGAACTTTTTCTCTGACCAGATTTATCTCAGTACTTTAAGGATCCATGAGTTCACTGAGGTGGGTACTTCCTTTACCAATGCAGAGCCAGGTTTCTCTGTAGCTTGCTATATGAGGAAAACTTTAATGGGGAAATGTGAAAGACATGACACATAAAGTCATTATTTTTTTCAGTGCTTTATTTTTTGCAACCACTCAAGCAAACTGCATGCATAACTTCAAAACAAGTGCTACTTGTTATCTGTACACTACTTCATGGAGATTATTGGGTAATCTGATGGTTGGATGGACTTCCTATCACACACAACATTTTTTGTACAGCAATTGGCATTGTTTATCACGGTTGTGAATTGAGACTATCCTTTTTTATCATAGGCATTCTTCACCTTCTGTACGTATGTAGCTTGGGTAGTGTTCCGACGTGAGTACCTGACAGAGATTGATGAAGAAATAGGTAGGCTTTTTCGTACTAATATGTTCAACAGTGCAAGAAGGAGGCGGGAGGATGAAGAATTCGGTGAGGAAAAGAGAAGAATGACTTTTGTGCAATTCAGGTATGGCCCTTTTAGTTTTTCCCTACATACAAGGAAATCACAAAACAGGACAGCCCAAGCTGACGCTTTATTTCTTTTTTTTCTGAAGGAGGATGATGGCCAAACGTCCAGCAATAAAAACAACAATTCATCTGCGCTCTCCAGCCTTATCTACTCTCCTACCGTCCCCTAAAGAACATGCTCAGCATCTCTTTGAGAAGAGCCGTGGCCGTATAGGTGTCCGCCTGAAACAATCTGGCCAAAAAGAATTGGTCAGCTATGACTCAGTTGCCATGCCAGTGTAAGTGGCAATCCCTGTAGATGTGGAATGAGCCAAAGAAAAAGGCAGTGACAGGGTGGTTATGGCTAGATCTTTTATACCTTTGCTTATTCCAATCCATTTAACTCCAAGAAATATTTAGAAATTACTTGCTGATTTACAGAGTTCTAGCCTGGGGTTGCTACAGAGTTTAAATAAGACAGAGCCCCTAGCTTTCTAGAGCTTCAGGCTTCGTAAAGAGATAAGATACCAGTCCAGATAACTAGAAAAACAAAATCGTTATGTGATAAGTGAACCAGAGAGCTGCAAAACAAGGTTGTTTTTTGAGGACTGAGTAACAGAAAATTTGCCAACCAAGAAGATCAGGCAAAAACTCTATAGTATATATATATATATATATATATATATATATTAGTTGATCCTGAATTTATTGGTCTGAGAGAAATTATATTGAGCTACAAAGCAGGGCAGCTAAGTGATGCAGTGAATTGAGCACTGGTCTGGAACTCAGGAAGACTCAGCTCCCTGAGTTCAAATCCAGCCTCTGACACTGTGTGACCTTGACCAGGTACTTAACTCTGTTTGCCTCAGTTTCCTCATCCATAAAATGAGAAGGAAATGGGAAAACCACTCCAGTTTTTTTGCCAAGAAAACCCCAAGTGGGATCATGAAAAGTCAGACATGACTGAGCCACAACAAGAACATCAGGTTGAAGGCAAAGAGTTTAATGAAAAATAGGTATTTGACTCCTAGTCAAATTAGCACTTGTAAAGCAGTCACAGAAGGGATCATAGAAAAAGGGCAAAACTAGACGTTAAACTAAATGTAAAAATTTAGCCATGCCAGGTGGTCCCTTTTTGTTCAAGGGACAAATCAACAAGGAACAGATCAACAAGAAAGCAACAAAATAGGATGAAATAGGCCCTCTAAAAATCAGTTCACCGACTAGAAGAGGAACCCAATAACTTCTGATGAGTTATGAAGAAGTCCCATGGAACTGGAGAAGGGAAAGTGGAGCCAGCAAAAAGACAGAAGACAATTATTTTCAATTCTTCATGACCTCATCCAGTTTTTTTTTGGCAAAGATACTGGGAAGGTCCGCCCTCCCTTCTTCAGCTCGTTTTACAGATGAGGAACTGAGGCAAACAGGGTTAAGTGACTTGCCCAGGTTTCCACAGCTAGTAAGTGTCTGAGGCTAGATTAGAACTCAGGAAGATGAGTCTTGCTGACTCTAGGCCCAGTGCTCTATCCACTGTGCCACCTAGCTAGTCCCCTTATGCCCACTTTAATATTACAATCCAGGCAAGGAGAAGGAATATTTATCTTGGAGAAGTCATGTAAGTGGGTCAGTAGTAAGGTGAGGAATGATTGAATGAATGTGATCGCCATTCCATTGTATCTTCTATTAAGAAGATTCTATTAAGTTGCTCCCAATATACTTGGTAGTTTCTCTAATTCCAAACTGATTTAAAATGATGTCATATGTATCCTTATGATAATACTAAGAAATGTGGGAAATTCTAGTAAAAATTCTTGTGGTCAGATCTTGTTTTGAGTGTCTGTGCAAGTTAATTGCAGTGGTTTACTGAAATGAGAATTATTTTGATGTTGAAAACCTCAATCTTCTGCTGTGCAGTTTCAGCTTCTAACAATCATTCTTTCCACACAGAGTTGGCATCTTAGGGGAACCTCGAAGCCTGTTCAACACCTCTACCCTCCTCCCCAGTGAACAAGAACAGACCCCGGAGCCTACAAAGAGAAATGCTTCCCTGTTGAGTGAAAATAATGCCAAAGTTCAAGAGACATTAGAGTTAGCTATGAAAGCGCTAGGTCCTCTAGGATTATTGATTAAATAACTGCTGTTCCTTTCTATAATTCAGTTCCAATAGAAGTAAACTATTTTGATTTGCTAACTTCAAGTATGTAATCCTGATGGTGTCTCCTTATTTTTGTAATCAGATTTTTTAAAAATATTGAATCTTACTAGATGTCCCAAGAACTGCAGTGTACAAGGTAATGCTTGTAAGAGCATGCCAGAGAGAAAAAGTAAATTTTTGACTAGAGAAACTGGGGGGAAATTTCAGAAGGTAATTGATATGGATGGGCTTATGTAATCCTATGTTTCAAGAATTTCATTAACTATTTGTTGACTTTCATAATTATTTTGTGATAAAGTAGATCAGGAGTGGGAATCCTGCAGCCTTGAGGCCACATGTGGCCCTCAAGGTCTTCAAGTGTGGATCTTTGACTGAATCCAAACTTCACAGAACAAGGTCCCTTAACAAAATGATCTTGTTCTGTAAAACTTGGACTCAATCAAAAGGCTACACCCGAGGACCTAGAAGACCATGTAAGACCTCGAGACTGCCGGTTCCCCACCCCTGATGTAGAGTAACACACTTGGAAGTTTGGTAAATGTAATGATAAGGCAACTTAGTTATTGTTTCACAGTGAGTAATTTGTTTTGAATAATATGTTTTATTTTTTCTTTTGAACAAAACAGTTGAATTATTAAGTTAAAATAGACTAATTTTTAATATTAAACTTATTTTTTAGGTTATCCTTTTAGTGGAAGTGGTTGTTTTGTGGATGAAATAAGTGCCATCCAATTTAAAGCCTTGGAATGTATTTCATTGAAACATTAAATGTCTATTGCAAAAGGCAATTTAGTTATTGTTTCACAGTGAATAATTTCTTTTGAATGATATATTTTATTTTTTCTTTCGAACAAAACAGTTGAATTATTAGATAAGTTAAAATAGACTAATTTTTAATATTTCAATTATTTTTTTTAGATTATACTTTTGGTTGAAGTAGTTGTTTTGTGGATGAAATAAATGCTGTCCAGTTTAAAGCCTTGGAATGTATTTCATTGAACTATTAAATGTCTATTGCATCTATTATGTGTAAAGTATTTCTTAAATGTTCAGAAATGAATAATAATGCCTGTCCTCAGAGCTTGCAATCCATTAGGAGAGAGAAGACATGAATTTGAAGAAGTGTAATAAAAGGTAGAATGCAGAAAAGTGACACAAGATAAGTTTAAGCAAAGCTTTATGGGAATTCACATGAAGAGACAGATCAGGGAAGACTTCATGGAAGAGGAACCATTTGAACTGGGCCTTGAAGGATGGATAATGGGGGTAAGGGAGAAGAGGGACCTCTGGCCAGAGACATGGAAGTGGAATTGTTTGGGATATATTTGGGATAGAATAAATAAGAGTACAGTCTGATTAGAATATAGGGTACATGTAGAGGAGAAGCAGAAAATAGGCTGGAAAGAAGGTAGGTTAAAACAGTCTTAGGGAGAACCTTGAATGGGTTAAGATGTTAGAAGTTTATTGTATAGGCAACAAAAGACCAATGATGATTTGTGACCGGGTTAGTGACATGATCAAAAACTTTGTTTTTAAGATTTTTTTTTAGTCAGTATCTATTGAGCTTCAGTTCACACTGTGCTAGGTCTTATGGCACATAAGAATACAAGACATGGTCCCTCCCTCAAAAGGGACAATTCACATTTGACAAACATTTATTAAAGAAGACCTAAGTCCAGAGTACTGTGCCCAGCCCCTGAGGGAAATTGGGAGGTAGGTAAGATAGGATCCCTGCTCCCAGAGAGTTTATATTATACACCGTTAGGGAAGCAGGAATATGCTGGAGCCAGCTCAACTGACTCTGCAAAGTCTGCTGTTAATTTTCAGGGGAAGCATTTTCACCTCAGAAATTGGCAAACCTTACAAGTCAGGGATGGTTTTATTGTTTTGTTGATTGTCTAAACTTGAGAAAATGATGAAGAAAATGTTAATAAAGCAAATTAAACTTAAAAAATACATGCATCTCCTTTCCCCCCCTCAGGAAGCAGGTTGTTAAACACTAGCACAACCCTATTAAGACATATAAATAAGCCTAACATCAAATAGAATGTGGTAAGTGCATACGATGACACTTTTTAAGAGAATTACAAGGGCAGAAAGATCATTTCGCACTAGGAGAGAACTGGGGTGGCAATGGGTGGGTACTCAAAGGTACGTGGGATTTCTATAGGTGAAAAATAGGAACAAAGGGCTTTCTAGACACAGAGCGGTCCACTGCAGGACAGTAACGTAGAGAAGAGGAGGGTGAGACAGAGCAAAGGAAGGAACTGAGACAAGTTTGTCAAACACCTCTTGTTTGCCTTAATCCACTGGAGAAGGAAATGGCAAACCACTACAGCGTCTTTGCCGAAGAAAAAAGATTCCTTAGACAATATGGTCCTTGAAGCTACAAAGAGTTGGACGTGACTTGAATGACTAAAGGATAACAAGATTAACAATATTTAAATATAATTCTAGCCCACTATCATCCTCTTTCTGAGGAGGGCAAAGCAGCCAGCCTCTGGCCCTAACCTCCTGTTTCCCCTCCTGTCAGTAATCAAAGTCTCCAAAAAATACAAAATTATTAACTACAATAAAAATAAATTAAAAAATTATACATTTTTATATAAGTAATATGGCATTATTAAATAAATAATATAGCAGTATTTGCTACATTTAATACTGTCAGATTTGTTTTAAAGGATCACTAATTGGAATACAATGCTGATTACTACTCTGAAATATTCTCCTTAGAAGGTCAGGTAGCTTAATGCTCTTTGGAAGGAAAGCTGGACAGTATGCTAAAAGGCCTGTATGATCAAAGCTATAATTTTTTCCAGTAGCAAGGTATGGCTGTGAGAGTTGGATAGTAAGGAAAACTGAGCGCCACAGAACTGACGCTTTTGAATCATAGTTCTGAAAAAGACTTTTGAGAGTTCTTTGGACAGCAAGGAAACCAAATCAGTTAATACTTAAAGAAATTAATTCAGGCTGTTCGTTGGGAGGTCAAATACTGAAGCTGAAGCTAAAATAGCCACATATTGAGAAGACAGGACTCATTGGAAAATACCTTGATGATGCTGGGAAGGACTGAAGGCAAAAGGAAAGGGGATAGCAGAGGATAAGTGTCATGGAAACAGTGAACATGAACTTGGACAGATATCAAAAGATAGTGGAGGATAGAAGGGCCTGGTATGCCAGGTCCATGGGATCTGGAAAAGTCAGACGTGGCCGAACAACAAATTAGAAGGAGGAACAAAATAGCCTGTAGATATAATTTAAATTAAAATAATAGTGCCTAAGAATAGTGCAAGAAGCTGTGAGATTCAATGAGGGAGAGATTATGTCCAGTTGAGAGGTTAATAATACTGACCATAATAGTTAACATTTATATGGTTCTTACTGTGTGACAAGTACTATGTTAACTACTTTACAATGATTATCTCATTCAATCCTCACAACAAGCCTGTAAGGGTGCTATTATTATCCCCTTTTGATGGATGAGGAAACTGAGGCAAACAGAGGTTAAGTGATTTTCCCAACATCATACAGCTAGTAAGTGTCTGAGGCTGACTTTGAACTCAGATCTTTAATACTCCAGGCCCCAAGCTATACCTGCTGACTCAGAATCAGAAAAGACATGCACTTAGGGCACATAGAGCAGGCCAGTTTGGTTAGAGAATTGGTGGTGGTGGTGGTGTTAGTCTTTGATTTTCAAAGACCAATGACATCACAATGTTGGATGTGTGTGGTATGGTGTGTTGAGCTGTGGCTGATTGGGCACAAGTGGTATGCTAGAACAGTTAGAGTGGAAGGATTTGTATTGTAGAGTATGTAAGGAAGAGTATGAAATAAAATTGGAAATGTAACTTTTGAAGGTCAAATTATGTAGGGCCTTGAATAATATACTATGGAGTTTATTATTTCTTAGTCATTGGAGAAGTGGGGAGAGGTGACTGCTGCCTCTGGAGGGAAGCATGCAGTGGGGACAACATTGTGAATTTTCTTGTAAAGACAAATCTAGGCAACGAGCATTTATTAAGTACCTACTATGTTTCAGGAACTGTGCTAAGTACTAAGAAAACAAAGAAGGAAGAAAAAAACCTGTCCTCATGTTGCTCAAAATCTAACTAATGGGGGAGACAACATTCAAACAACTGTGGATAACATAGAGAACACAGAATAATATACATATATATGTATGTATATGTATGTGTATATATGTGCATATATATACATGTATATATGTATATATACATATATATATATATATATATATAGAGAGAGAGAGAGAGAGAGAGAGAGAGAGAGAATAAATTGGAGATAGTTGAAAAGAGAAGTCACTAAGATTAAGGAGGTTTATTAAGGTCCATGAACAGCAAGGAATCCAGTGTCACTGGATTGTAGAGTACCTGCAAAAACGGAATAATGTATAAGAAGACTGGAAATGTAGGAATGGACCAAGTTATAAAGGTCTTTAAAAGTAAAATAGAGAATTTTGTATTTGGTCCCAAAGGTGGCAGAGACCCAGAGTTTATTGAGTAAGGTGGGTAGGGGTGGAGGATGGTTGACATGGTCAGACATAAATTAGAGTGATTAGTTTATAGTTGAATAGAGAATGAACTGGAGGGGGAAGAGACTTGTGAGAGGGGAAGATACCAACCAGAAGACTATGGAAATAATACGGGCATGAGGCAATAAGGGCCCCGGGAAGGCATATACTAGAGGCATTATGAAGATAAAATAGATAGGGTTTGGCAACAGTTTTGATCTGGGTAGCGAGAGTGAGGAGCTAAGGATGACACCTAGGTTTTGAGCCTGGGTGACTGAAAGAATGGTACTCAACAGTAATAGGGAAGTTTGGAAGGAAGATTGCTATTTTTTCACTTTCATGTTGTTTTTTGTTTTTCTTTCAAATTTATTGATTTTTCAGTGCTTAACTATCGCTTTCTTAAGTCCCAAATTTTCTCCCCCTCCTTCTTCAAGACAGCTTGCAATCTTATGTGGGCTCTATACATACATTCCTATTAAACACATTTTCACATTAATCAGGTTGCATAGAAGAATTAAAACAAATGGGAGAAACCATGATAAAAACCAAAACAAACACAGCAAAAGACAAAATAGCCTGATTCATTCTGCGTTTCAACTCCATAGTTCTTTCTCTGAATGTGGATGGCATTTTGCATCATGTGTCCTTTTGAAATGTTTTAGGTCCTTATATTGCTGTGAAGGGCTAAGTCTATCAACAACATTGTGGCTGTTACTGTGTATGATGTTCTCCTGGTTCTGCTCACTTCACTCAGTATCAGTTCATGCAAGAATTTCAAGGTTTTTCTGAAGTCCACTTGTTCGTTATTTCTTATAGCACAAGAGTATTCCATTATATTCATATAGCACAATTTGTTTAGCCATTCCTCAATTAATAGGAGTCCACTCAATTTCTAGTTCTTGGCCACCACAAAAAGAACTGCTATAAATATTTTTGTACATGTGTAACCTTTTTCATGATCTCTTTGGGATACGGGCCTACAAGTGTTATTGCTGGTAAAAGGTGTGCACATTTTTGTAGCCCCTTGTGCATAATTCCAAATTGCTGTCCAGAATGGTTGGATCAGCTCACACCTCCAACAACAATGAATTAAATGAATTAGCGTTCCAACTCTCCCACATCTTCTCCAACATTTATCATTTTTCTATTTTGTCATGTTAACCATTCTGATAAGTGTGATGTTGGACCTCAGAGTTGTTTTAATTTGTTTTAATTTGCATCTCTCTAATCAATAGTGATTTAGAGGATTTTTCATATGACTATAGATAGCTTTAATTTCTTCCTCTGAAAACTGCCTGTTCATACTCTTTGACCATTTATCAATTGTGGAATGACTTACATTCTTGTAAATTTGACTCACTTCTCTATAGGACTGGAGGTTTTTTTGGGGAAAATGATAGTACTTTAGTTTTTAAATATCTATAGCACATTTAGTTCAAGAAGTCCTGTAGGCACTAACTACTCTCTCTGCTTAGTTTTGACTCCATGATTTTTCCTCTATGATAAGCTCATCACCAGAAATATCACCATCATGGAGATTGCTTCAGCTTTAGTACTCCTAAAAACCTGCAGTGGCCTCTCCCCTGTCACTGGAGGGTCAGAGGGCAAAGCAAAAAGCTCCCAAAGCCTCTCTTTATAGAGGGATCATAATTTCCAGCCAACTCCCCATTTCCTGTCAGTTGCTCTGCTTGATTTTGACTCTATAAACATCATACCCACTTACCAGGTACACTCCGGTAAGTCTTCCCTGCCCTACCGACTTTCAGCTTCCTTATATGCATTGTCTTCTTTCGTTAGATTGTGAGCAGGGGATGATCTTTATTTTTATTTTGTAGTTCATTTTTCTCAATTACATGTAATAACAGTTTTAACATTTTTTTTAAATTGAGTTCCAAATTCTCTCTTTTCTTCCTTTCCCTCCGTGATCCTTGAGAAAACAAGCAATATTCAGTCATGCAAAACTTATTTCCATATTTGCTCTGTTGTGAAAGAAAACAGACCTCCTTCCCCCCCAAAATAACCCCAAGAAAAATAAAGTTTTAAAAAGTATGCTTTGATCTGCATTCAGATTCCACCAGTTCTTTCTCTGGAGGTGGAGAGCACTTTTTTCCATTATAAGTCCTTCAGAATTGTCTTGGATTGGTCTTTGTTATTTGTATCCCCTTCATTTAGCACAGTGGCTGGCAAATAATAGGTGTTTAATAAATATTTTTTGACTTTTGAGAAGAGGGCCTGGAAGTCAGAAGATAGGACTGGAAAATAGATCTGAGAATTATCTGCATAGAAATAATTTCATCCATAGAAACTAATGAAATCACCAAGAGTAATAGTATAGAAAGAGAACTGAAAAGGGCCCAGAGTAGATCCTTGGGGGACACCCATGGTTAGCAGGTGCAACCTGAATGAAAACCCAACAAGGGAGACTTCAAAGGAGCACAAAGGAGTTTCAGAGGATGGGTAGGAAGAGAACCGGAGAGAACAATGTTATAAAAACCTAGAGAGAAGAAAATACCAAGGTAAAAACCAAGAAAGAAGAAAATGTCAAGGTAACATCAAGAGAAATCAAGAAGGATGAGAAGTGGGGAAATGGTCCTTATATTAAGAGATCCCCAACTTTAGAGAGAGTAATTTCATTTGAATGATGAGGTTGCAAGCCAAACTTCAGGGGGGAGTGAGTGGAAAGGAAGTGGAAACTTTGGATGCAAACTTTGGCATGATCAACCAGTGATTGGGAAGATTATCAGGTAACCTTGTGCAGAATGCATTGGAGGAGACATTGGAGTATTGGAGACTTATTAGGAAGCCGTTATAATAATCTAGGAGAGAAATAATGAGAACCCCAAACGAAGGAAGTAGGAATGGAAAAAAGGGGATGAATTCTTGAGAGCCATTTCAGAGGTATAATCAACAGGTCTTAGTAACTGATTGAGTGTAGGGAATGAGGGAGATGGAAGAATCAGAGATCTTTCTGGGGTTACAAGTCTGTTCCTTGAATAAAGATGATGCCACTTTCAGAACTAAGAAAATCGAGGTGAACAGTAGATTTATCCATGTATTTGAGAGTAGTTGGATAGGGGTTGATCTCAAGATTGTGAAATGGAACACATTGAATCTTTTCCACGTGTATTTTGCATTTTTCAGGACATTCCTTCCCACCAATGAAACGATAGGAAGCCTTTCCTCTTTTTCTCTCTGTTTGCCCTAAACCCATCTATTTTGAAACACAGCCTTGTTACAGCAGCTGCATCATTCCTTACTCCCATTACATTTAGGTTGATTCCTATGAAGTTCCATATTTCCTCTGATGTTGCCATCCCCATTTCATAGATCTGTAAGAATTATGATAAGAGAATAACAAAAGTTAGGAACCATGAAACTGGAGAAAAAAGCACTTAGTACAACTTCTTGGAGTCTTCAGATGACTATATAGTCAGAGTAGCAGTTCTCACTAAAATTACAGTTGCCCCCATTCTACAACCTGTGTTTCTCTTTTAAAATGTCAAGTTGTGGTTTATGCTGTTGTTAAGCTTAAGTCCTCAATTCCCTTTCCATTTGGAACATACAACACCCATTCGCTCCCAACTCAGCCACGTGTATCCATCCTTCAGTTTATACATTATGTTGCTATACTATTTATGATTACTTAAATGATGTACTTTTCCGATGTTAGTCCAGATGTCTCTATATCCTTGATGTCTCTGGTTGTTACAGTGTGTTCATCTTAGATTATGATCTTCTAGAGGGCAGGAACCATGCCTAATAATTTCTTTCTATAAAACAGTGAGCAGATGGTACCTTTAATGAAAAAGACCTAAAAGCTTGGATTTTCCATTGATAAATCAAATATTTTTTTTAATGCTATATGTTTAGGCACTATGAGGGATGTGGGAACCGTGTTCCTTGTTCTCATGGAGTTTACAATCTAACTGGTGAGACTTAACTAACAATACTGGAAAAAATCATGAAAAATATTTGCTTAATTATTTGGAAAGTAACAAAAATGTTCATATCCTCTGACCCAGAGAGCCTCCTTCTAGGTATATACCCCCAAGGAGATCAGAAACAAAATTCTCAAACATTAAACTATTTAGAGTAGCCTTCTTTGTAGAAGTAAAAAAACTAGAACAAAGTAGATACTCATCAATTGGGAACTGGCTATGGAATATTGCTGTTCCATAAGAAACTATAAATATGAAGACTACAGCATAGCTTGGGGAAATTGATGCAAAGTGAAGTAAATAGAATCAGGAAAAGAATATACATGAAAACCACATCAATGTAAATAAATGGAAAGGACAAAATCAAATTGAAACTGAATTTTGTAATTATGACAGCTTGATCCTGAAGAAGAAATATAAACATGTACCTTCTTCTTCAAAGAGCTGGGGGACTTTTCGTGTGAAGCATTGCAATATAGTCTCACTTCATGTATTGGCTAGTTTTGCTGAAATTCTTTTTTTTTCTTTGTTTGAGAAATTAAGGTAATGTAAGAACCTGGCAGCTAGGTGCACAGTGGATGGAGTGTCAGGCATGTAGCTAGGAAGACCTGAGTTCAAATATGGCCTCAGACACTTACTAGTTGTGTGACCCTGGGTAACTCACTTCATCATGTTAGCTTCAGTTCCTCCTTTGTAAAATGAGCTGGTGAAAGAAAGTGGCAATCCACTCCAGTATTTTTTCCAAGAAAACCCAAAATGGGGTCATGACTCAACAGCAATAACTATCCAAATGTGTAAAAGTATATCTAAGTACCAAATCATAAGCCAGATGGGATGGAGGAAACAATAACTTTTAAGCTTTGGAGAAGATAGAAGTCTGGATTCACCAGTGCCAGTAGCCAATTGGTTAATTGCAAGTTAAGGGTACTGTTGCCCCAAATTGAATATAATCATGAGTAGTTGTAACCTTGACTGGCTCACTGAACCACCCCTCTTCACCCCACCCCACCTAAGGAATGACCTGACTTTCTGTCTCTTTGTCTCTCCTCTCTCTATTTCTAGTTGGGGCAGCAGTGGCAGTCTCTTCATGTTCCTTCCATTCTGCTTTCACTTGAAGGGTGTTTTTCAGGGTCTTTTTTGGGAAACAGAAGAAAACCTCGGAGTACCCAGGAGAGGAACAGGAATGGAGACAGCGGGCATAGCCCTATATAGTAAAGTTGGCATAGATGTTTTCTTGGAATGTTGATTTCTTTCAGGATTGTTTAGTAAAGTCGAATTTGCCTAATGGAACTTAAGATAAAGTGAGAGTTGTCTGTAAGGTCTCAGAAGCAATTTGTGAAGGAACTTATCAAACTGTTATCCCTAGGGCTTCGCTACTTAAAATCCAGCTAATGGATTCCGGATTTTTGATCATCTAATGTGGCTGTATCCTTTAATTCTCTTCATTTAAATCAGAGAAAGGAATTCACACTTTATAAAGGGATCACCACAGGAGGCTGCATCTTTTCAATTAGTGATTTGCTTCAATTTGGATTACATTCCAAGATATTTGGGCTGAGGGGAGAGGGAAAGTTGGTTAAAGATCAAATCTCCAACTTGTATATGCAAATACATGCAATGATTTGAGGACTATTAAAATTATTCATGCTCCTCATCTACTTATCTCACAGAGGTGTTGTAAAGCTCAAATAATATAAATAAAATGTTATATAAGTGCTATGTAAATGATAGTAGTAGTAGTAGTAGTACGAGTAGTAGTAATCTTAGTAATTTTTGTAAGTAAAAGCGGAACTTTTGAGTGGGATTGGCCACTTAACTACCCCATACTTGTAAAATATATGGATTAATCTTTGGTTCAGTGAAAGGCAGTATGTAACAGTGACAGATGTACATTGACTACATACAATGCAGTATGTAACATTGATACATTACATACAAAGTGTCAATGCCCACTCCCCCCAATCCCCTCAAATGTCTGTTTCTTACCTTGCCTTTCTTATCTGAGAGAATTTGCTCTAAAGTGGCTTTAAAAGTTTTTAATATCTCAAATTATAGCTGCATCAGCTTTGTACCCCATCTATCTGCCGTTGTTCTACTTTTCATTATACAGAATAAATGCCTACAGAGAAAGTGTAACAGCATAAACACGGTGAATTCCAGTATTTAAACAGCCTTCAGATATTTGGGCCAAACTTGTGCTAAAGAATACTGCCCTTTCTCCTGTATTTAGAATAAATTAGACTTTGGTTGTCTTCCAAGAGGTGACTGCCAAGAATGAGCTTTTTGCAAGATTTAGATGTGAAATTTTGCTTCTTTAGAACTCATCAGTGTAAAACTCAGTTAATCATCTCCCTCTAAAGCAAAGAAATAATCTGCAAAAATGAACTTGCTGCCCTGAGCCACTCAGCCATTTGACAGCCTCCAGAAAAGGGATTTAAAGAAAGAAAAGTGAAGTTATTACTTTTATCAGTAATCTGGATGATGGAATTGAGAACAAGGAGCTTACTGAAGTGGGCAGATGATACCAAATTAAGTGGGGTTTCTTAATATCCCAGAAGAAAGGGACAGATCTCAAAGTGGCCTTGTCTGATGAGAGAAGTGGTTCGAAGTAACAGACAGAAGACAGATGACTATTTAGGTATATTAGTGTGTCATAAAAAATCAGTCATAGTAGATAGATCACAAGCCAGATATTGGTTGACAATGCTTTTGCTGTTCAGTCATTTTCAGTCATGTCTGACTCTTTGTGATCCCATTTGGATTTTTCTTGGCAAAAATACTAGAGTGGTTTGCCATTTCCTCCTCCATTTCATTTTACAGATGAGGAAACTGAGGCAAACAGGGTCACAGGCCCAGGGTCACACAGCTAGTCAATATCTGAGGTCAGATTTGAACTCAGGAAGAAAAGTCTTTCTTATTCCAGGTTCACCACTTTGATACCTAACTGCTTGAAAATGTAGAATTCTTATAAATCAAAACAATGTGATTCTAGAATGTGGTTATGGCATAATAATGGGCAAAAACTTCTAATTCTCTGATTAATTAAATGACTGGTCCAAGCTCACACAGCTAGTAAATAACTCTTCTAATTCCAAATCTAGTACTTCTCTCTCTCTCCCTCACCTCCATCCCTTCCTGTAGCTTTGTTCAGGTCCTTTTTGGAGTTATATCCATTTGGGATCTTCACAATTTAAGAGGTATGTCAAAAAGCAATATTGCTCAGGGAAACAAAAATGTCAATAACTTGTGAAATGGAAAATAGACTTTCTGAAGAAAGGTCAATTGGTTCATCTACAGAAAGAAAATCATAGTGTGGCCTAATAGCCATTGCAAACTATTCAGAGTAGGATTATATTTGTATATCACTTTAAAATAGCCAAAGTCTCAATGACACTTAAAACCATTCATTATCTGGCTCCTACCTACTTTCCAAATCTTATTTCATGTTGTTGGATATTCCAGTGGGAAAAGGAAAGGGGAGGAAAATGAACATTTATATAATGCCCTCTATGTTCCAGCACTGTGGAAAGTGCTTTTTTACAAACATTATCTCATTTGATCCCCACAAAGTAGGGGGAAAGTAGATGTTATTACTATCGCCACTTTGCAGATGAGAAAACTAAGGCAAACAAGTTAAATGACTTGCCCAAGGTCACATATCTAGTAAGTGTCTGAGGTTGGGTTTGAACTCAAGTTTTCCTCACTCCAGGCTCAGAGCTCTGTCTACTGTACTATCACCCTGAGGCATTTTAAACTGTGTTTGCCCAAAACAGAACTCATTATCTTTTATTCCAGCACTACCTGCTTTTTCCTATCCTTGTAGAGGTTTGCAACCCCAGAGTCTTTGATTATTACAATTTTGGCATGACCATTTACCTGGACTCTGGGCATGATGTTCTGTGGAGTCAAAACCAAACAGAGTGGCTGGAGGAAAATGGAGAGCTAACCTGGCAAGTTTTTTTTTTTTTAATTTAATTAATTTATTTGTTTTCAGTTTTCAACAATCACTTCCATAAGTCTTAAATTTTCTCCCACTCCTTCTCCCCTCCTTCTCTGAGGTGGTGTGCAATCTTATATGGGTTCTACAATACATTCTTACTAAACATATTTTCACATTAATCATGCTGCATAGAAGAATTAAAACAAATGGGAGAAACCATGAGAAAAAACAAAACAAAACATAACACAAGAGAAAATATTCAGTTTCATTCTGCATTCTGATTCCATAGTTTTTCTGTGGATGTGGATGGCATTTTGCCTCAAGAGTCCTTTGGGAATATTTTAGGTTCTTGCATTGCTGTGAAGGGCTTAGTCTATCAGAAACAGTCCGTGTACACTGTGGCTATTACTGTGTATAATGTTCTCCTGGTTTTGCTCATTTCATTCAGCATCAGTTCATATAAGTCTTTCCAGGTTTTTCTGAAGTACAACTATTCATCATTTCTTATAGAACAAGAGTATTCCATTACATTCACATATCACAACTTGTTCAGCCATTCCCCAACTGATAGGCATCCCCTCAGTTTCTAATTCTTTGCAAAAAGAGAAGCTATAAATATTTTTGTGCATGTGGGACCTTTTACCATTTTTATGATCTCTTTGGGATGCAGGCCTAGAAGTGATATTGCTGGTCAAAGGTATGCACATTTTTGTAGCACTTTGGGCATAGTTCCTAATTGCTCTCCAGAATGGTTGGATCAGCTCACAACTCTACCAAAAATGAATTAGTGTTACAACTCTACCATATCTTTTTTCCAACATTTATCATCTTCCTGTTTTGTCATATTAGCCAATCTGATAGGTGTGTCACAGTTATTTTGATTTGCAGTTCTCTAATCAACAGTGATTTAGAGCATTTTTTCATATGACTATAGATAACTTTAATTTCTTCCTCTAAAAACTACCTGTTCTTATCCTTAGACCATTTGTCAATTGGGGAATGACTTGTATTCTTGTGAATTTGACTCAGTTCTCTATATATTTTTAAATAAGGCCTTTATCACAGATGCTAGTTGTAAAAAATCTTTCCCAATTTTCTTCTTCCCTCCTAATCTTGTTAGCATTGACTTTGTGGAAAAACTTTTCAATTTAATGTAATCAAAATTATCCATTTTGCATTTCATAATGTTCTCTATCTCTTGCTTGTTCATAAACTTCTTCATTCTCCATAAATGTGACAAACACATATTCCTTGCTCTCCTAATTTGTTTATAGCATTAGCCTTTATACCTAGATCATGTATCCATTTGGACTTTATTCTTGTGTATGCTGTCAGGCATTGGTCTGTAATAACCTGGAAAGTTTTTAACTCTTTCTATAAAGTAAGGCTTTGGGAGGAGTTTAGTGTTTTACCCTTCAGCCCTCCCACCAGAGAGGAGAGGTAACTGAAGGAATCTAAAATGTGTGGAGTACTAAAAACTCAGTTAATCTGCATGGTAATAAGATTTCAGGTGATCTGCTTATGCTGTGGGTGAGGCAAGATGTCCCAAGGCATCAAATCAAGCAAAGCCACTGATGGAAAATGGAGAGACAGCATCTCTCACCTCCATCCTTTTCTCTCCACTCACAAAACTGCTGCTCTAATTCAGCTTCTTAACACTGTTCACCTAGTGAGCATGTCTAAGCTCTTAATTAGTCGAACTTCTTCAAGACTGTCTCTACTGAAATCCAGTATCATCCTTCAAATAGTTGCCAATATGAGATTTCTGTAGTAGAGGTCCAGCCATGTTACTGCCTTGCTATCAAGGTTCCAAGGTCTCCCTGTTTTCTCTAGGACAAAATACTCTCAACCTGGTTTAACCTGTCTGCTGAGACAGTTTTACTGGATGTGTGTGGCTGTAACTGATAGGCCACGAGCCTATCAGTGAGTTAGGGGGGTACGTCTACTCCAAGCATGTGAAGACATCCCCTCACAGAATGAGAGGATGAGAACATCCATAAAGACAGCTGAAGCAGACGCGACAAAGTGCTTAGAGCTTGGGTGGACATTAAAGGCACCAAGATCATCCATTGCATTCTGGGTCATGGTCAATCATCCTAACATTTGTCCTGCCACCAGATTTCAATGACTCTAGAGGAAAGAGTGTGGTTGACAACTTTGTGTAACACTACCTCACTTAGACCCAATTTGCTTTCAAGTCAAAACACTGCCTGTGATGTCATTGATCCTCTTTGAAAATGAAAGATGAACCGCAACAAGGATAAAGTGTAACTCCTTTTTTGCCCTCTAAAGTCCTTTAGAACCTATCTCCAGCTTAGTTTTTCTAGACTTTTTTTCTTACATATTATTCCCTTTCATGTATTCTGTGTGCCAGTCAAACTGGTCTACCTGCTCTTCCTCATACAATGCTTTCCATCTCCACTCTCCTACCTTTGTCTAGACTGTCTCCTATTCCTAAAGGCTCTCCCGACTAACCTGTAGCTCTTGGAAAAACTCTTTTTAAGGATCCGCTTAAATGCCACCTCCTATGAACACTCTTTCCTGACTACCCCAGGTGATAGCGTCCCTCCCATCTTCACAGAAAGTCCTTTGTAATTATTCTGTCTATAACTTCTTTACTTGTCTGTGAAGACAAGTTCAATGCTACCGGTAAAATGTAAACTCTTTGATGGAGTATCTCTTTTATGTCAGTCCTTGGTACAGTTTCTGGCATGTGACTAATAAATTCTTCTTGATTAGCTAGTTAATTAATTGATTGCCCTACATTCATTAGCTCTTCCGGTCAAACGTAGCCTGTTAGTTGACTCCTGAACTTTGCATAGGGCTGATCCTTGGGATACATGGAATACATTCTCTACGTGAGAATTTCTATTTCTTTAATGCCTAGTTCTTGTGTTCTCTTATGGGAAACCTTTCCTGATTCATTAGGTGCTAGTGCTTAGTTTTGGCTGTTAATGTTAGCACTCTCTCTCATTCCCTTAGTTCCAGAAAATTTTGATACATACATAGATCCCCTACAGTGAGTTACTCAAAATTTGGCCTTATTGCAGAGTAAGGAGAACTAGTTTTGGTGTGCTCTTTATATTTCTGCACATGACAAGTAAATGTTATGCAGGTACAAAGTGCAAGTGGGCCTGTCATCTTGTGGTGAAAGTTGTAATCCTCATCTCAAAGCCTATTTATGTAAGACTCTCTTCATTGGTGAAGATTGATATTAAATCAGCTAGGTGGCTCAATAGACTCAGTGCTGGATCTGGAGTTGGAAAGACCTCAGTTCAAAGCTGGCCTCAGATGCTTAGCTCTTTGACCCTGGACAAGTCACTTAATTTATGTTTGCCTTAATCCACTGGAGAAGAAAATGGCAAACCACTCCAGTATCTTTGCCAAAAGCAACAACTACAAAATTCCATGGATAATATTGATGTGATAAGATCTATTGGGGGTCACAAAGAGTTGGATACAACTGAACAACAACAGTTATCATAACCATGGCTACAATAACCTCCTAAGGTTGTTGTGAGGCTCACTTACAATAATATTTGGAAAGTGCTTATATAGTGCCTGGAACATAGGAAGTGGTGTATAAATGTTAATTACTATTATTATCATCACATCATCTTCTTGTTTGGGTGAGGGGAATAACTGGTGAGAGTTTGAAAGAAGAGAAACTTGGATTCCAGATTCCTGATTTGTTTTTTAAGAGGAGAAAGGAGGGGGAGAGGAATAAACATTTACATAGCTGCCACTATGTGCCAGGCTCCTAGGGTCCAATAATCTTTCTCATCATCACACTCAAGAATCACCTACTTTTTCCAAAGCCTCAATAAGTTTTACTTCCACACTGGATTCCTGCTGCCTTCCTGGGCTGCCTTTCCCTCACTGGCAGTTAGGGCACACTCCCAAAATGCCAGCCACATTCAGTGTTATAATGAGGAAGCAAAAAATATAACTGGGGTGGTAAATACGCTGTTGAAAAAACATTATATTTCAAAGCAGAATATAAAGGAGTTTAGAGGTTATCTGTGTTATTTATTGCTCCTGATTTGTAAATCAGGTGTGTTTATCTTGGAGCATGGGAGGATAAGTTTTACATTTGTGAACCATTTATAAATGATTACTCATTTCAGATATTTATCAGAGTGTGCTTCATTTCCTGGCTCTCTTAAAGCATTATTGCATCTTGACACTACTGCATAAGAAGTTATATTATACTGGAGAAGGCAAGAAAACCCAGTTGTTTTTTTTTCTATATCAGTGTGAGCCACGTGTATTCTATTGTCCTGTTGTAAAATTTCATAGTTTGACCTATTAGAGTTTTGAAACTTCATCTTTTTATGTCAAAGTAAGGTTTCTTTGCTACTTTGAAATAAATCCTCAGGTCAATTTAATATGTCACTGATTTAGCAGTAGAAAGGATCTCAGAGGCCATCTAATCTGTTTTAGAGATGAGAAAACTGAGACCCAGAAAGGTTAAGTGATTTGTCCGACTTCACACAGCTAACAAGTAGCAGGGCTGGGATCTAGGTCTTCTCACTCCATTTCCTAATACTCTTGTCCTTCATTTCACCACACTGCAGGACGGTTTAATGGAGAAGAGCATTGAGGATTAAATGAGGATTAAACCAGAAAAGGATCTTGGCAAATTGTCTAGTTCCACTTAGGTTAGATCATGAACTTCTTGAGGGTAGGGACTATTTTCTTTTCTTTTTTTTGTATCCCCAGTGCTTAGCCTAGTGCTTGGCACGTAGCTGTAATTCATCCTTTGTTCTTTGAAAAGTACTAATGATCATCGGGTGATGACTTAAGAGTGAATTGGACTTAAGTGAGGCAGAGCTACGCAAAATTGTTAGCCTTAACTCTCTTCTTCCAAACTGATCGAAATCCCATGGATAGACAAAAGTCAAATGACTGGCGGGGACACTGTGAATGATTTTGGTGTCTTCGATGCCTAATCAAGTTCTTATTGCCCCATGGCATCTGCTTCAGCCGTCTTCATAGCCCTTGGCACAAAGTGTTCTCATCTTCCCATTCCCCCAGGGCAAGTCTTCACATGCTTGGGGTAGACATCCTCCACACCCTTGCAAAATCCTCTTAGCAGACTGACTAAATCAGGTTAACTAGGTTGAGGGTAGCCAATAGGTTTGGCGCACAGTAGGTGCTTAATAAATTCTTGTTGACTTGACTTCAACTCCCTCATCTTACAGCTGAGAAAGCTGAAACTAATTGCAAATCCAGCACTCCTTTGATTACATCACACTACAAAGTGTGGGATAATAATACTTTATACCACCTCCCACACTGGGTTTATCACTGATTTCCATGTCATCCAAGGCACTAGATACCTCTCTAGATAAGCATCCTCTCCACTAGTGCTTCATAACCTTTATCGTATAATAGACTCCTTTGGCAATCTGGGGAAGTCTAATGACCCTTCTCAGAATTGTGTTTTTAAAATAATAGAAGAAAATGATAAATTTCAGTTAGAGATTAATGAGCATAAAGATGTATTTTTCCCCATCCAAATTTACAGAGCTGCTTAAAATTGTCTACAAATTCCTTGAGGGTCCATGGACCCCAAGTTAAAAGCCCTTATTCTAATCCAGGAACATTTATATTCATTCCCTGAGATAAAAATCAAAAGGGTAGTGTCAGTACAGTGGTTAGAGTGCTACAGCTGGAGTCAAAGGACTTGGATTGAATCCTGGCTCCACTATTCACTATCTGTGTGACTTTGAGAAAGTTATTTAACCTCTCTGCCCTCTGTCCCCCATTCCTCATTTATAAAATGAATGGTTCATACCAGATGACCTCTTTGTTCCTTTTCAACCCTGATACTATTATCCAAGGGCAGCTAAGTGGCACAGTGGGTAAAGTGTTGGAGTTGGAGTCTAGAAAACCTGAGTTCAAATCCATACCCTTGCTAGGTAAAGCTCCTGAGCAAGTCACTTTGTCCTGTTTGCTTCAGTTTTCTCATCTATAAAATGAGTAGGAGAAGGAAATGGCAAACCATTCATTTATAAAAGGAGTAGGAGAAGGAAATGGCAAACCACTCCAGTATCTCTGCCAAGAAAACCCCAAATAGGGTCACAAAGAATCTGAAAAAAACTGAACAACTCTATGATCCTAAAAACTGCCTTGGGCAAGGTATTAATAACAACACAACCGGAATTTGCATTTCCAGTTTCAAAAATCTTAACTGCCGTAGCTGAAGTCTGGCAAGAGTCAGTTTTGACTACACTGTTTAAATACAGACTGTCTGGTAGAAGTTCCAAGCTACTGTGATAACTGGGGAAGAAAAGTTCTGAAGACAAGAATGTTCCTTCTAAAGTCTCATCATGAATGAAAAGAAGCTTTAAAGAAGAGAAACACAACCATTTAGGCATAAAGTTCTACCTTTATGACAAACCCAGTGAGGGAGGTGGTAGAAAGTATTATTATCTCCTTTTAACAGATGAGGAAATGGAGTCTCAAAAAGGTTAACTGAGTTTCTAAATGCCGCATAGCCAGTCTGGGATTCAAAGTCAGAGCTTTTGACGTCTAAGTCTAGACTTCTTTTCCCCAAACTAAAGAAACAGATGGAACAAAGAAGATTCTAAGAATTAAGACTTCAAACAAGTCAAAGCCAGTTACATCTGAGTTTTCTGTTAGTGCTTTGAAATCCTCAGATGAATTTAATTGATCATCTTTTAGGGGTATATATATATATATATATATATATATATATATATATATATATATATATATATATATATATATATAACTTTAAAATAAAAAGTATAGGATTTTTTTCTCAAAATATTTTATATTTTTCCCTCTTGTTATCATTGTTTTATTAAATATATTCTTTGTTGATGTTTTCTGAGCCCTTCTGCTTTCATGGAAAAAAGCTAGTAGGGACAGGGCTCTTAGATAGTTCTTTTGGAGTGGAAACAAACAATAAAACTTTCAGTTGGTCTGTATTTATTCCCTCTCTAGTGTTCCTTTATATAACAAGAGGGCTGCGTGTTCTTTAAACCTGATGAATAATACTACATAAATAAACCCCTCCTAGTATTTGTACTTAGCACATTCTGCTTATGCCGCATTAAAGGTCAAGATCACTGGGACCGGTCATATTTACCTTGGAGGCTTGGAGGCCAAGAGCAAGTGAACTCAAAGACGTTCTCACTGGCACAAACACATGGTCTCTAATAGCAGCAAGCCACACAAACAACACAGGGAAAGTAAATTGGAGCTTCAGATCCCCCCAGGGTCTAGAAACACAAGAGTAGATCAAATTAAAGTATTCTGTAATTTGTTTACATAAACAAAAGAACAGGGAAAACAGAATTGAAAGCAGATATTTGTTCAGTCATGACAAAGCCCTACTTAATGACTACTCAAGTATTTGTCTTGTATATATTCATGCAGAAGTAACAAGAATTTATATCAAAATATCGTTAATCCATCCGTCCATTTCTAATTTACCTAACAGCCTTCATGAGAAGTGAAGTCTGCTTCTTTTCAATACAGCCAATATAGCCGGAATCTATAATGGAGTACAGCAGGATTTAAAAATCCTACTAGAATCTCCTAAATATTTTCATTGCACATGCTGCTGATGCTTAGATATAATACATTGCTTTGCTGTTATGCAATGAGTGTATACATACACACACACACACACACACACAACTAGCTTTGATGTGACAAAAGGGTCAGGCAGGATTTAGATCATTCTTGCGCCCTGATTCCATTGGACCAAAATACTTTAACACTTGATGAGAAACAAATTATAAGTATATCCATAACACTTATAAGTTATTAAAAAATCTCTAGCTAAAAGTTATGATCTGGTTATTGGTGTCCTTGACTGGGTTCATACCAGTGTAACCTATACATCAGAATCTGCAGTTCAATCTCACACAAATTGGGATCAACCTTTGTGGCCTTTTAATAAGAGCATAATATTGGCTTAGGTCATAAGGGTGGAGAACTTGCAGCCTCAGGGTCACATATGGCCTTCTAGGTCCTCAAGTATGACCCTTTGACTGAATCTAAACTTCATAGAACAAATCCTCTTAATAAAAGGATTTGTTCTATAAAACTTGGACTCAGTTAAGAGGCCACACCCAAAGACCTAGAGGGCCATGTGTGGCCTTGAAGCCACAGGTTCCCCACCCCTGGTTTAAGGACCTATCAAGAGTTTAGGATTTAGGAATGTCTAAATTTGGCTTACATCTTTCTAGGGACCCTCCTCCCTACTAGCCTTTCCTCGCAAGCAGAAGGGTTCACAAAACATCAACAAAGAACAGAGTTGTTAAAAATAACATTAACAGCAAAAGAGGGAAAGATATACAATGTTTTGGAGGAGAAGTCCTATATGTTATTACTACCTCAAAAAGATGATTTTAAAAAATCAACAATTACTGACCCATTTGTCTACTTTCCCATAGCTATAAAATGTTTATGAGAATAATCTACACACATATTGAGGGCTTCTTTGACAAGATGTAAAAAGGGAAGGGACATACTTTTGCAAATGGTATTTTACAAGAAACTTAATTTTTAGAGTTACACGATTGAATGTACAAAGAATATAAGGTTCCACTGCTCTTATTATTTATTGATTATTAAAAAATACTTAAGGGGATAGAACTTAAATGGGAGAGTAAGAGCAGAGACTTGCCTGAGCTTTCCCCAATTCCCCTCCAAACAACTTTAAAATAATATCCCAAAATGAATTCTGAAGCAGAAGAACCAACAAATGGACTAGATGAAACAATTCTGCAGCCAAAGACAACTTAGAAGGTCAGCAGGAAAGCTCTGTCTCACTGGGGTGAGAATGGAGAGCAGTCCATGCTAGGCTGGACCCTGGCATGCCTTCAGCAGGCTTTGGGGAGATTGAATCGGCAACAGTGAGTGCAGCTTCCAGAGCTCTCACTTCTCAGAAGGTAAGGGAATCAGACAACGGATTAGAAAGAGATTGCAGGGTTCCCTTTGCTGGCTTTGGGTGCAGTACTCTGTTGCATTGCCCATAGGCAGTTCTGGGTCATAGTCCCAAGGCAAGAGGGAACACTATCAGGAGTAGTAACCCTTGTCACAGTGATAGGGTGGAAAAAAGTGTTTGTGGTCACTCACAGACTAGAGCGCAGGCCAGAAGAACAGTGACCACACCTCTCCTTAGATCATACTACCTTGGAAGAACTGAAAACTTACAGAAATCCAGAACTGACTCAGAAAACAGCAGCATAAAAAACTTGAAGCTTAGTATAGTACCTCTCTCCACTGGGAGCAGGACCCAACTTTAACATAAAATTAAAAACCAAGAAATAGGCTGGAAAAATGAGCAAACAATGAAAAAAGAACTTGACAATAGAAAATTACTAAGGTGATAGGGAAAAACACAAATTCAGAAGAAGACAACAAAGCCAAAACTGTTACATTCAAAGGCTCTAGTAAAAATGTGAATTGGTTTTAGATCTTAAAAGAATTCTTGCAAGAAATTGAAAAGGATTTTTAAAAATAAGGGAGGCAGGAAAAGAGAGTGAGGCAAGATTATCATGGAAAAAGAGTCAGCAGCTTGGTAAAGGAGGCACCAAAAATATTGAAGGAAATAACACCTTAAAAAACAGGGCAGAAAAATCTACTAAAGAGAAGAACTCCTTCAAAAACAAAACTAGCCAAATGGAATAAGAGGTACAAAAATTAGCTGAAGAACTCATAAATTAGTATTGGATAAATAGAAGCCAATGATTTCATAAGATATGAGGAAAAATAAAATCAAAAGAATGAAAAAAGAGGAAAATGTGAAATATCTCATTGAAAAAAACAACTGACCTGGAAAATAATTTATCAGGGAGAGATGATTTAAGAATTATTGGACTACCTGAAAGCCATGATTACAAAAAAAAAAAAAAACAAAACATCTAGACATCATCTTTCAAGAAATTATCAAGGAAAACTGCCCTATATTCTAGAACTAGAGAACAAAATAGAAGTTGAAAGAATTCCCTGATCACCTCCTCAAAAAGATCCCAAAATAAAAACTCCTCAAATTTTTTTTCAAACAACCAGAAAGAAACAATTCCAATATTGTAGAGTCACAATCAGGATAACATAAGATTTAGCAGTTTCTATAGTAAAGGACTGGAAGGCTTGGAATATGATATTCCAGGTGGCAGAGAAGCTAAGATTACAACCAAGAATCACCTACCCAGGTAGATTTCAGAAAAACCTGGAAAGACTTAGATGAACTGATGCTTAGTGAAGTGAGCAAAACCAGAAGAACATTGTACACAGTAACAGCAACATTGTGTGATGATCAACTATGATAGACTTAGCTCTTATTAGCAATACAGTGATCCAAGTTAATTCTGCGGGACTCATGATGGAAAATGCTATCCACATCCAGAGAGAGAGAACTAAATGCAAATCAAAGCACATTATTTTCACCTTTTTCCTTTGGTTCATTTGTAATATCTGAAGTTAGTCTGATCACAGATTGAATGAGTCATTTCTGCCTCTGTACTTGAGCTAGTTAGAGGTTTGGACTGATCCATATCCTTAACATAGCTATAGGCCTATCTCCCTGAACTTGAACTTGCTGAAGGTCAGGATATTAGCATATCTATGAGTTGTCTTTGTAGCCCAGAAGTACCTATAGTTGAAGTTCTAGGTAGGAAAGGTGTCACATCTGGGCTCACTTTTCTCTCCCTATGCAGATTGGAATTCCCCTCATTTCAAGTCAAGGTGGTTGGGTGATGGTACACAATGTGTCTTGCACTGGAAATGTCTCTTTCCTGAGCCAGTTAATTGTTCAAATAGGTTTTATAAACTTAGTTGTTAGTCTCTTTTATTCAGTTGGCTGAGATATTAATTACTTTTGTCTTCTTGCTCCTCAGAATCCACGAGTCTATTAATAAGTTCAATAAGTGGCTTGCAGTGAATTATCGTTAAGTGATCTACTCTATTCTCTGGGCTGCTCTGTAAACAGACAATATGCCCAGTCTCTCAACAACTTGGGATGGAAGAGCTTTCCACTAGTTTTCTAAATTGTGTCTTCCTTGCTGAAGGTCTTGAGTTGACAGGACATCATATTTTCATGTTTCCTTCAGATCCATTTTGAACTTAAATTATAGCTAGAGGGCAGATTTTTTTTCAGTGTATTTGTGGAAGAGATTGTTAGTATTCACATCCTTTCCATCTTCTGAAACTCCAAAGCACGCAGGTCAATGAACAGATATGATTCTCACCCATACATTAGCAAGTATGGTATAAATCAGCTGGGTAGGTGACTCAGTGGGTAGATGGCTAGACCTGAAGTCAGGAAGTCCTGAGTTTAAATGTGGTCTGAGTTACTTCCTAGCTGTGTGACCCTGAGCAAATCAGCCTACCTCAATTTCCTCATCTCTAAAATGGGGAACCAAAAAAAAATAATTACACAAGTAGCCAGACAATAATACTAAGGAAAGATGGCCTATGGAATGTTCGCCTTGCATGCAAAGGCATTTGTCTATTGCTGCACAAATTAAGTACTGCATATTTTGAGTTGTGCTTCTGTTTAATTATTTTGATATTATGTTTGTCTGTGCAAGTGCATTTGTTCTATTTGTTGTATAGCAGCATCTGACTGTTAATGATGTACCATTTTCTTCTTTGTTTATGTATGCACTAATCCTTAGGCTTATGTTTGTTCTATCATAGGCCTAGTGATATTGTTAGAATTAACTTTGGTTTTTTGTTTTTTTTTTTTTACCATTCACTATTATTTATGTGTTATGGATATGTATGTACTCTTGGATGTATGTGCCTCATGAAATTTAGACATTAAATCACTGAAAAAAGATTGCCAAGCAATGCTTTTATGCTTATTTTTAAAGACTGAGTCTTCCCACCTTGCCCAGGCTACACAGTCAGGATCTATTCATGGGTCCAATCCCACTTTGATCTGCATGGAATCTTTGATCTGCTCCTTTTTTAGCCTGAACTGGCTCATCTGTCCTTAAACAACCTAGTAACCCCTCACTAACTGGGGGGGGGGGGGGGGAGGGTGTTCCACTATATTGGGGTTTTACTTAGTGTGCACACCTGATCAGTTTTAATTCACTGCAGCTCAGAACTGACAAGCCCAAGCTATCCACCAGTCTTCACCAACCTGGTGGCTGGGATTATAGACATGCACCACCACACTCAGTAATAAGTGTCTATAATCCCAATGTTTTGTATATTTTGTTAAGGGAATTTGTATGTATGGTTATTATCGATTTGCTATGAATGGTCATATGGGATGTTTAACTATGTTTCTAGGATAATCACCCTTTTTATTTTAAAGTATTTGCTGTCTCTTTTGCTGTTTAGGATGTATAATTATAGATATCAAGTATAACTTCGCAGATTTTTGCAAGAGATTGGAAAATTTCTGGCTCTGGGGAGAAAACTTTGACATAGGTGATAAATAGAGAACCCTCTGCCAGTTTGAATCTAGAGTCTCTGCACTTTCAGGAAGAGGTCAGTAACACATCTAGTGAAAAAGTTCCCAGCCAAATCTGAGGCTGGAGGTGGTGAAGACTATAGCTTCCCATTGAAGAGCAAGTCTAGAAAATTCAACAGATTCACCCATCCAATAGAAATCTTGTACCCTCTGAGGGATCTACCAGCAGCTAAGGGACCGACCCAGATCAGACTGGCATCAGATCAACTGATCTAGCAAATTATACCATTGCCCTTCAAGGAACAAGTCCAGGTGACAGATTGGCCAAATGAAATGCTGTCATTTATAAGGAGTAAGCCCAAGTACTGATAACAATAACAATAATACCTAATATTTTTCTAATGCTTTACAAATATTATCTTATTTTATTCTCACAATATCCCTGCAAAGTAGGGGCTATTATTATCCCCATTTTACGGATGAGAATACTGAGACTGAGAAAGTTTAAGTAACTGGTCTATGGTCACTTTGCTGATAAGAGACTGAGACCAGATTTGAACTCAGGTATTCTTGACTCTAGGTCTAGCACTCTAGCCACTTTATCCCTTAGCACCCTGCCTAGTATTACTGACTAAGCTAATCAATGGAGGCAAATTGATGAATGTGAACTGTTATTATTGTTCCTGTCATTTCAGTCACATCTGACTCTTTGTGACCCCATTTCGGGTTTTCTTGGCAAAGATACTGGAATGGTTGGCCATTTCCTTCTCCAGCTCGTTTTATTTTAATATTTCATTATTTCAACCCAGCAAATCTGAATATAATACTTCAAGGGATTCAGTGATATAGTCGAATTTCAAGATTTCATGTTGAGGAAAAGACCACATCTGTATTTAAAAATTTGACTTCCCAAGACAAGAATCAAGAGAAGCATGAAAAGGTAAACAGAAAAGAAAAATCATAAAAGACTCTCTAAAGCTGAACTGTTTACATTACTACATGGAAAGAAAATATTTTTAACTCTTGAATCTTTTCTCAGTATTTGGGTAGTTGGAGAGATTGTACACACACACACACACACACACACACATGCGCATAGATAGAGAGTACAGGGTGTGTATTACCAGAAGAGATGATATCCACACACACACATACACACACACACATATAAAATAAAATAAAATAAAATAAAATAAAAATTAAGGGGTGAAGGAGGAAAATTCCGGGAAGAGAAAGGGAGGAATGAAATGGGACAGGCTATAAGTCATAAAAGAGATAAGAAAAATCTTATTCAATGGAGGAGATAAGGGAGAAGGGGAGAGAGGGAAAAATAAAGCTACTCTCCCCATGTGTGGCTGAAGGAGGGAATGACACGCTCACTAAATTTGATATGAAAATTTATATACACCACAGGAAAGTAGGAGAGGAGGCAGCAAGTGGAGAGAGGGGAATATTAGAAGGGAGGGCAAATGGGAGAAGGGAGTGACTACAAATAAACACTTTCGAGAAGGGACAATTGTAGGGGGGGAAATAAGGGAGGATAGGGTAGGTCAGAGGGCAATATAATTAGTATTATACAACATGATTACTATGGAAATCTTTTACAAAACAACACATATTTAGTCTGTATTGAATTGCTTGCCTTCTCAGTGGGACTGGGGGAGAGGAAGAGGGGAGGGAAAGAAGTTGGAATTCAAAATATTAGAAACGAATGTTGAGAATTTTTTTTGCATGTCCTTGGGAAATAAGAACTACAGAGATAGGGGTATGGAAATTTATCTTGCCCTGCAAGAAAAGAGAGAAGATGGAGATAGGAGAGGGGTAGGGTGTGATGGAAGGGAGGGTACATTGAGGGAAGGAGTAATCAGAATGCAAGGTATTAGGAAGTGGGGGAGTGATAGGGAGAAAAATTGGACATGTTACAAAGTGAGGTAAAAGCAATTAGTATTAAAACAATTGACTGAATTAATCACTGAGAATAAATCAATGACATCTTTAGTTTGGAGAAAAGAATTTCAGTCTAAATTTCCTAGAGGAAAATAACCTCGGGTAAAATTTGGTTTTGATGGAAAAGTCAAGATTTTAATGGTAAATTTGATTTTATGATTGCCATTTAATCAAGAGCTAGAATATTTATAGAAAGGCATGTAAGCCACTTAAGACTTGCCTCAAAAGATGTTCCTTAGTCAAAGTGAAACTATAATCATATTTGAAACCTGGTTATTGGAACTTGCCATTTTTAGATGCTATGGGACTATTAAGTGACTGTTCTTCTGAGTCTAACTCCAGGTATGGGTAGCAGGAAAGGCGTTCTGAACCTCCAATACATGATGCCAGTAAGCTGATGAGATGTTGGTATGAACTGCATAGGTGATCTCAAGGGAAGGGTGGGAAAGCGGCTGTTCATCATGGGCTGTGGTGGGATTCTCCTGACTCAATTTCCCCACTGACACCTGGCAGACTTTAAGCCTGACTGAATGCAAGTGGACAATCTAATCCTGCCTGGAATTGGCATGAAGTTGGGGAGATACTGTATCCCTGCAATGTCCCTACTCTTGGTGGCAATTTCCTATAGTCAAAAGGTTTGTAAGCTTAATACCAGATCTATTCAATTATAGATTATTGGTAGGGGAACATCCTAAAGTCTAAAATTAAGCTATTAGGCATAGGACTTTAGACCAACAACAATAAGTCAGGGTCCTTTAATTCTTAGTAATACTGTGGAGACTATTAGGTCAAGAGCTTGTGAAGTTAGCAGCATAAATATTATTCGTGTCTCAGTTGGTTAATGTTTAAAAAAAATTTCTTTTGTGGTCCATATTGTAAATGCTTTAAAAAGAAGTATCACCTGACTGAAAGTTGGAATTACTTTATCTGTTATAAACTGTGTTAAAATAAATAAAAAAAATTTCATTATTTCAGTGGATTGTTGTTCGTTCCTTTCAGCCACGTCCAACTCTTCATAACCCCATTCGATGTTTTCTTGGCAAAGATATTGAGTGACTTGCCGTTTCCTTTTCCAGCTCGTTTTACAGAAAAGAAAACCTAGACAAACGGGGTTAAGTGATTTCCCCAGGGTCACACAGCTAGTAAGTGTCTGAGGCCAGATATGAACTTCGGAAGATGAGTCTTCCTGATTCCAAACCTGGCCCTCTATCCACTGCACCACCTAGCTGCCATTATTATCCTGTTGTGGAATCATTTCATCATGTCCCACTTTTCATGACCTCATTTGGGGTTTTCTAGGCAAAGTAACTGTAGTGGTTTGCCATTTCCTTCTGCAGCTCATTTTACAAATGGGAAACTGAGGCAAAAAAGGTTAAGTGACTTGCCCAGGATCACACAGCTAGTAAGTGTGTGAGGGCAGATTTGAACTCAAGTCTTCCTAACTCCAGGTCCGGTACTCTATCTACTGTGCCACCTAACTCCCCCCATTATTATCATAACCCCTGAATTAAAAAAAGACCTAAAATTTACCATGGCATAGTGGAAAGAGTACTGAACTGAGTATGAATCTCTGCTGCACTATTAGCACCACAGGGAATGCAATGAAAATGTACTCCTCGAGAGAAGGCGCTAGTATTTTCACCCACACGGAAGCGATGTATAAACAGGAGGCAAAGTAATGTAAAAACTAGCCAGGATATTTTGAAATTAGCTTCCATCATTACAGAGGGTTTAAGTGTCAAGTGAAAGGGAGGAGTCTATTTGTGATATGATCATGTGACTACAACTGTATTGGGTTCTTGCGCAAGCTAGGGGGGTGATACGGTGGATAGGGTGCTGTGCTTGGAGTCATAAAGAGCTGAGTTAGAATCCTTTCTCACACATTTACTACCTGTGTAAACTAGGACACTTAATCTATCTGCCTTGGCTTTCTCAATTCTAGAAAGTACATACTAATAGTACCTATCTCACAGAGTTATTATGAGAATCAAATGAGATAGTATTTTTAAGGCATTTAGCAAAATGCCTCATAAATAGTAGGTGCTGAATAAATGTTTGTTTCTTTTCCCTTGAATGTCTGCCTTTCTCTGTATGTGTTGCCGTGCTCTGCTGGTATCTTTGGAGACGACATCTAGTAGAAAAGGTAGTGCCAAAGAGCAACTATGGTGGATATAATTTAGCTAAATTTTATGAAAGCTTTAATGCAGTATCTTATATTGTTTTGTAGAGAAGATGGAGAGATATGGATTAAGCAATAATATAATCAGATGGTTTCAGGACTGATTCAACATGCTTATCCCTGTAGTAATTGACATTTTTTTATCTATAACTTGAATAAAGGCAAACATAGCATGCTCATCCCTATTGCAGAAGAAAGAAGCTAGAGGGAAGATAGCTAAAACAGTAGGTGACAGAATCAGACTCCATAATGCTTTTGACTAACTAGTCTAGAGGATGAACAGAATCTATGGAGATGAAATTTAATAGGGAAAAATGTAAAGTTTTATACTTGCATGCAAAAAACATCCCAATTTTACAAGTACAAGATGGGATCTGTTCAGTCATGTCCAAATCTTTGTGAAGCCATTTGGAGTTTTCTTGGCAAAGACACTAGAGTGGTTTACCACTTTCTTCTCCAGTTCATTTACAGATGAAGAAACTGAGGTCAACAGGGTTAAGTGACTTGTCCAGAGTCACACAACTAGGAAGCATCTAGGCTGGATTTGAACTCATAAAGATGGGATAGGCATGGATAAACAACAGTTGTTCTGAAAAATGTTTTGAGGGGTTTTAGTGGACTTCAAGCTTAATATGGGTCAGCATATTATGTGGTAGCCGAAAAATTGAATGTGCTCTTGGATTGCATTAAGAGAAACATAATTTCCAGGAACAGGTGAGTGACAGTGTCATCATACTCTGCCCTTAACAGACCTCACGTGTTTCGTTTGGGGAACCATAGTTTAAAAAGGATATTGATAAATTAGACAGTGCACTGAGCAGACTGGGATAGTGAAAGGCCCTAAGTCCATGTCATGTGAGAATCATTGAAGTAACTGGACATATTCTGGCAGTAGAGAAGACAGGAGAGGTAGAGTGGAGGATAGGGAGGGAAAAGGCATGAGAACTGTCTCCAAGAAGGGCTGTCAGAAGGAGGAGAGATTACATTGATTCGATTCGCCCCCCTGAGAGCAGTCCCAGGAGCAGCAGGTAGAAGTTACAAAAGGGCCAATTTAGACTTGAAGTCAGGAAGCATTTCCTGACAATTAGCTCCATCTGAAAGTGGAATGGCTAGAGGTTAGGAATTCCCTCTTTTTGGAGGCCTTCAAGAAAAGATAGGGTCACCTGATGGATATGTTATAGTAAGTATTCTTTCTGTGTATGAGTTGGCTACTGAGGTCCCTACTGATCCTTGGATTCCACGTTCCTACTTAGGATGTCATGTGTATTCACATGGTGTAAGGTCTAAGTATAGTTAATAACATTTGAGAATCGTCTATGCTTACTTTACCTTTAGATTAAGTAGATCTAGATTTAGATTAAGATTAAATTGCAAACCTATTAGACCTGTCTGAGACTAATCCTTTCATCCATTAGGTGTGGTCAGCAAGGGTGATAGAAGTAAGGCACCCAGAGGCAGTGTGGTATGGTAGATTGCTGTATCTGACATCTGGAAAACTTAGGTTCAGATCCTGGCCCTGAGGCTTGTTGGCTATTTAATCTTGCATGAATTCTTGAGCCTTAGTTGCTTCATCTGTAAATTGGAGGAAATGATATTCATAGAATTGTTATGAGGCCCAGATGAAGTGGCATAAGCAGAGTTTTCTTCAATCTGTCAAGCGCTGTACAAATGTAAGTGATTATAATTGATTTTTCCGATCTCCTCAATAGTCTTTAGTTAGGAATCTCACCCATGTTTCTTTTGCCCAGGTGTTCCCAGCTGGACCAGGCCAAGACACCTGTGCCTGCTGAGGCCTGTCTTCTCTTGTCTGAGTACCTCCCAGTGCTTTGGCACGAACCTAGCCTCTAGGAAATTCTTCCTCATTGTGCATGTAGAGGGTGGGAATGGAGAGGAGTGGTGCATATAGCAATTCACCTTTTCCCAAAACAGTTTTTCATAATCATGGAGAAAATCCATGATAATACTTTTGGGGTGAGTAGTTTTGTGATAGTTTTCCCCCTTGGACCTGTTGTGGGATTTTCTTATTAATTTGTGTGCATTCAACTCTTCCTATAAGAACTGAGTTTGTAGAGTTCATTCTGAACTTTTCACTTGAAAATATTAGTTATTATCTTTAACTTATTGAAATCATCAGGAGTTCATCCTTCAATCTCTGCCTATATGATACATTAGGTCAGTCTCTTGCTGCTGTATAGCTGCCTACCTATGGACATCTAGGTGATGAAGTAGATAGAGTTCTGGGCCTGGAGTCAGAAAGACTCATCTTCCTTAATTCAAATCTGACCACAGAAACTTACTAGCTGTGATGCTGGACAAGTCACTTAACCCTGTTTGCCTCAGTTTCCTCTTTTGTAAAATGAACTGGAAAGGAAATGGCAGTCATTGCCGAGAAAACCTCAAATGGGGTCATGAAGAGTTGGACATGACTGAAATGAGAAAACAACAACCCACTGAAATAATGAAATATTAAAATACGATGGTTTGAGGGCTCTTCTTTATTGCATATATCTGGTTCAATTGGCAGAAACTTCACATCGATGGGGGTTGATATGTTCCCTTAGGGTTCTATCAAACTCTAGGCCTTTGCCTTCAAAGCTTCCTTAGGTAGCATCCCTATACAGTACTCACACAGCCCATACATGATGGATGACCTCCCACCACAAGCTCAAACATAACTGCATGAGGAATAACACTGGAAAAAACCCTAACCATTTTTTAATCTCCCCCTTTGTTCCAATTCAATCCTGCAAAAGAATATATTAGTTACTTGCTACATGTAAGGCACTGTACTAAGTTCTGTGACTATAAAGGCAAAAAACATAATTGTGCCTGCCCTCAAGAAGCTTATTTTTAAATCCATGAACTATAGTGGCTCCAGGATCAAATACAAACCCTCCCATTTGGCATATAAAGTCCTTCACAACCTTTGTAGGTTTTCTACATATAACCCTGCCCCTTCCCACTAGGATGTCCAGCTTCCATTTCTGTGCCTTTTACAAGCTGACCCTTGGAATCCCTAGTTTCCTTCCAAACTTAATTTTGGCACTACCTTTTACATTAGGACTTTCTTGACTACCTCCTCCCAGGGACTAGTGCCTATCCCCACCCCACCTCCAAATTACCTTTTTATATATACTTAAATATATTGTTGTGTTTGTCCTTCATTTTCAAAGAAGATCATGACATCAGAGAAATGATGATATGACTTGCGTTTGACTTTGTTTTGAGTGAGGGAGGGCTGTGCAAGATCACCAGTCTCACTTCTCCAGAGTCATCTGGATCCAGTGACCTGATATTCATCAGGATAACTGGAGGTAGCTCAGAATGCAATGGGAGACCTTGGCCTTTTCAGACACTCACATCGAGGGAGATAATGTCCATTGAGTGAATAGGCCTCTTTAAGAAGTAGTCAGGGAATGGCCCTTGCAATGGGCAAAAGAAAAAAAATAACTAAATCATGCTGGGAGGGAAAGAGAAACTGTTACTATTGACAATCGCTCTAAGTTGGTAATAAAATGGAGCTTGGGCAGGGATCTATATGTTGTTCAACCTATGACCTTTAGAGTGCATTGGGTTTAAGGTTTTGGGAACAACAAGGAAGGAAGGAAGAAAGGAAGGAAGGAAGGAAGGAAGGAAGGAAGGAAGGAAGGAAGGAAGGAAGGAAGGAAGGGAGGGAGGGAGGAAGGGAAGAAGGGAGGAAAGAAGGGAGGGAGGGAGGGAGGGAAGAGAGGGAGGGAAGAAAGAAGGAAATATGCATACCTACTCCAGCCCCATAGGAAACTGAAGTCATATGGGCAATTGAATCGCTGTTTAGGATGGGAGGAAGAGTGGTAACATCTTCAGATACCTTTGCGCACTTGCTACTAATGTTGTGTGTGTGTACTTATTGTATTTCATGATTAATCTGGTTTTCTGTCACAAAGTTTCCTACAGTTTAACCATTTCTCCATTAAAAATAATACTTTTACTGCAACCAAAGCCGCTTGAAGGATCTTTATTTTCAATGACTCACTGTGTTTCCAGACCATAACATCTGGCCTCATTCCAACCTCACCCTATCCAGGGTGTGGCTGAGAGAACTTGGCACTGCAGCCTATTTCAGACCAATCATCATGGGAAACTTCTGTGTTAAAACCTAAAGAAAATCCTGCCTCAAACAGTCAGCTTTTGGTCACAAGATTTGGCTGGTACCCAGTCCATTGTGCCTGGAGGAGATGTAGAGTTGGATGTAACTTAAAAACAACTAAGCAACAAGGACAGATATTGTTACATCATCTTAGTCCTATTTCCTAAATACATACCAACACAAATATAGGATCCAAGAACCTCTAAATAGAGATTCCTGATCCTTAATTCAAGGCTTAGTTTACTATTATGGGCAGCTAGGTGGAGCATTGGATACAGTACTAGGTCTAGATTTAGGAAGATCTGAGTTCAAATCTGTCCTCAGATGCTTACTAGCTGTGTGACCCTGGGCAAATCACTTAACTCTGTTTGCCTCAGTTTCCTCATCTGTAAAATGAGCTGGAGAAGAAAAAGTCAAAACTCTCCAGTATCTTTGTCTAGAAAACCCCAAATGAGGTCACAAAAAATTGGACATGACTGAAAAATGACTGAACAACTGTGATGGTGTGTAGTCAAAAGGCCTGGGTTCGAATCTTACTTTTGCTACTAACTCCCTGTGTATTACTGGGTGAGTCCTGTCTCTTCTCTGGGCCTCAGTTTGCTCATTTTGGGACTTCACCACCTTGCCTCTACAGCCTTCTCAACCTAGAACTTCCTCCTTCATCTGTTACCTTCTTACCCTGGAATATTACTTTGCCCCTGAATACCCCTTCCCCCATTGGTGAATGCCTCCAGAAACCTCCGTTTTGAGGGAGAGACCTAGGTCAGCTCCTTCATTCCTCCCCAGCTTTGCTTCAAATACTTTAGACTTGGTCACTATGCCCCTACATAGGTACTATTTCCCCTTTTTTATAATTTCTTGATTTTTCATAAAGTCTTTAGCTTCTATCTGCTCCATTCTAATCTTTAAAGAAATATTTTCTTCAGTGAAGTTTTAGGACCTCCTCTTCCATCTGGCCAATTCTGCTTTTTAGGGCACTCTTCTCCTCATTGACTTTTTGGATCTCTTTTGCCATTTGGGCTAGTCTGTTTTTAAAGTGTTGTTTTCCTCAGCATTTTTTGGGGTCTCCTTTAGCAAGCAGTTGACTCAATTTTTCTTTTACCACTCTCATTTCTCTTCCTAATTTTTGCTCTACTTCTCTTACTTGATTTTCAAAATCTTTTTTGGGCTCTTCCATGGCCTGAGACCAATTCATATTTTTCTTGGAGGCTTTTACTTTGTTGTCTTCTGTTTGTGTACTTTGGTCTTCCTTGTCATCAAAGTAAGATTCTATAGTCTGATTCTTTTTCTGGCTTTTGCTCGTTTTCCCAGCTATTTACTTGATTTTTGAGCTCTTTGCCAAGGTTGTTCTCTGCTTCTAGTGCAGGTGGGGGGTATACTGTCAGATACTTGATTCCCCCCACAATCTGTGGGCCTAGAGTTCCAGAAAAAATCACTGCCACTGCCACTGCCCCTGTCCCTGCTGCTGCTGCAGCAGCTACTCCTCTGTGGGCTCCTCCACCCTTTTGGCCATCCTGGGGCTGGGACCTGACCACTCTACTTTCTCACACAGATCCCAACAGGTTTTTTCCACTGACCTTCCAATTTGTCCTCTGCGTTTTGGGGTCATGAAGTCTGGAAACTGCCACAGGTGCCTGAGATTCAGTCTCCACTCCCCATCCCCCCCAAGGTCTGCTCATGTCACATCTATGTCGGCATGGCCCACATTGGACTGTGTTGTGCTCTCAACGTGGTCCAATAGACACTTCCTAGCAAACTTCCAGGCTGTCTTGGGCTGGAGATTTGCTTCACTCCATCATTCTGTGGGTTCTGGGGCTCCAGAATTTGTTTAGAGTCATTTTTATAGGTATTTGGTGGGTTTGGGCGGGGGAGAGTGCTATCAAGTCCGTGCTGTTACTCCACCATCTTCCCTCTCCCCCTTTTTTTATCTCCCTTTTATGTATTGTTTCCCCTATTAGAATATGTTTCTTGAGGACAGATATTAGGGCAACCAGGTGGCACAGTGGATAGAGCGCTGAGCCAAGAGTCAGGAAGACCTGAATTTAAATCTGTCCTCAGACACTAACTACATGACCCTGGGTGAGTCACTTCACCCTGTTGTCCTCAGTTTCCTCACCTGTAAAATGAAGTGGAGAAGGAAATGGCAAACCACTGCAGTATCTTTGCCAAGAAAACCCCAAAAAAGGGGTCATGAAGAATTGGATGTAACTTAAAAACAACTGAACAACGAGAACAGATAATGTCTTTATATTTTATGTATCCCCAGTGCTTAGTTCATAGTACCTGATTCATAGTAAGAGCTTATACTAAGCGCTTGTTTATTGACTAAAATGAGGGGATTCGACTTGATCCTCCAAGGTCTTGAAAAGATTCTCTTCAAGCTCTAAGTCTAAGACCCTCTGATCCTAGTATTAATTTCCAGTAACTGATGAACCACGAAATTCACCTTCTACAAGCTCCAAGTAGGATCTTCACTTGCAGATGTCTGTTGTAGTCATGTTTTATCACAGTTTTTGGAAAGAGACCTAGAAAAGTATACCCTTCTCTGGATTTCCCATTCCTCTGTGAGTAGGAGTTCTTTACTCCAGTGCTAGGTAAAACAAACCAGGCAGAGAATAAGTAGGAAACAAAATGTAGGTGCCACTCCCTTCAATGCTCACCCTTTTTGTTTTCAGATAAGTGAAAGTAGATTCCTGCTTACTGGCTGACACTTGGCAGTAAAAGTTTTTACTTCTACCCAGTAATTGTTTTAAATCAACAAGCTTTTATTGGTGTTGTTACCAGGTGCACATAGTGTTGTGCTAGTTGCTGCTTAGAGAGAAAAAGAAGTATGTAGGGCTCCACTCTGATCCTCCTCCTTGAATACTAATTAACTAACTGAAATAGACTTACAAAGAAACAACCGTAACATAGATAGCTGTCAATTTGCAATAAAATACAGGTCACAAGGTATTTCTTGATTAGATATCAAGCTCAGATTATAGTGCTATTGAAATTCAAAGAAGAGATTGATCACTGTGGTCAAGTAGGACCCTCTTGAAGGAGAAGGGATTTGAGCACAGTCTTGGAGGACCAACAAGATTTAGACAACCAAGTTGAGGAGAGGGAGGAAAAGAGATTTCACAAAGCATTTAAGTTAGAGTAGGATGCACTCTAATCAACTCAAAGTTTTAGTTAGTCTCCCCTTGTCTCCCTGAGCTCCCACCCTCCTTCCTCTATGTCTAACCTATGGAAGGTTATTGAAGAGTCCTCATCAAAATATAAAAATCTGGTGCTGACTACTAGCTGAGAACAAGATAAAGATCTGATTTGAGAAATAAATGACCTCTAACAATGGAACAGTGCTGAAAGCAGAGATAGAGGGATGTTGAAAACTAATAATGTCAAATATAATAATTATTATTATATAGATAATCTTTGAGAGGGAGTGCAAGAGTTATTTGTTTCATTTTAGGTACAAAACAAAACAAAACAGACAGGAAGAGGTTAAATAATCTACTCAAGGTTAAATATTGGGGCTGGAGTCAGGAAGAATCATCTTCCTGTGTTGTAGTCTGGTCTTAGATAACTTACTAGCTGGGTGATTCTGGCAAGTCACTTAATGCTGTTTGCCTCAGTTCCTCCTTTGTAAAATGAGCTGGAGAAGGAAATGTCAAACCACTCTCATATCTTTGCCAAGAAAACCCCAAATAGAGTCGTGAAGAATCAGCACGACTGAAAAAAACAAAAACAAAACCCAAATATTTAAATACAGCTAGAAAGCAACAGGGCTGAGATTTTAAACTAAGTCTTCTGAATTTCAATACAGATCTTCATTTCAAAATTTTGTCTAAGCTTGAACCTGACTCAAGGTAGGCAAAACAGATGACAAATGTCAGTTCTCTGAAGTTTTCATGGATCCGAAATACCTCTTCTATTGTTTTTCTACTGCCAAGTCTAATCTAGAGTTTGCTGTAACCATGGTTTGCCTAAACCTAAATCTTTCTCTGTTGCTCCCTTTAAACTAACAGACACAGCAATGTGATACCCTATTGGGTATTTGAGATATTGAACAATAATAAACATTTGTTAGGATCTCCTAACATACTCGGCATTAACCTAGGGCTGAGAAATCTAAGGATCCTACATAGTTGTCTCTTTCATTAGGCTATAAACTCCTTATAAGTAGACTTGTTGGGGTTTTTCCTTCCCTCTCTTTGTATTCCCATCACTTAGCTCAGTGCCTGACGTATAGTAGGCACTTAATTAATGTTTATTGACGATTTGCGTTTGATTGAGCTACAGTCATCATGAAATTGTGGGAAGTTAGAGTTGGCAGGGAGACTTTACATGTAAACTGGTGTAATACTCTTATTTTACAGGTGGGGACTCTGAGAAATGATATACCTTGTGGTCATGATGGGGTTTAAGGGGTTCAGGGTCCCCTCAAGGACTGAAGTACAGGAGAGGGTCATCTGGAATGAATTTATGGACTCAAGCATTCTTCAAGTCAATTTGGCAAAGTTTTATTGTAACCCCAATATGGCGGGCAGAACTCCTCAAGGAACTTGTAACTTAACAGAAATGATGCTAAAGCTTATTTTAAAAAAGTAATGGATTATCTGGTAGATATGCTAATTAGGTGATTACATACAACTTTGGTCACATGCATCATTCAGTACTGGAAATTAGGGGAAGGGGTTTCCCAGGGGTGTATTTTTGGTCTGTTATGTCTATAGCAAGATAGCTTTGAGAGTTGATGTCTATAGCTTGACCTCTGGATTGAATATGATACCTTTGGGAATCAATACATGATAATTCTGTGGTTACAAGATAGTCCTGTTTTTACAAGAGAATTTCTTTCGAGGTCAGCTTGTTCTCATGATGGGGAAAGACAGTTTGTCTTACTGGGGCTGGCCCATGAATCATTGCCAGGCACAGTGCCCTTGGGCTGGGGAGAAAACTGCTAGGGATACTGTTTTGAAGCTAGGGAGAAATGTAATCCTGGAACTGGGGTCCAAGCACAAGCACCCAGGCACCCTTTTCAGTCTTAGAGATAGGTAATGACTGAGCTGGAAGAAGAAACCAACCACACAACTGTCCATGACACCAAAGATGCTAATAAATAAATAAAATTACCTATGCAAAGGAAAGTTTTAAAAGAACAATAAAAAAGCGATCACAAAAGTTTTTGGAATTAAAATCTGTAGTGAGACATGCTGTAGATTATTAATCAGATGCAGGTTGGATTAGAAAACTTCTTAAGCTTCTTCCAATTCTAAGACTGTGAGAATATAACTACTTAGAAAAAACACTGGGCTGGCAGTCAGGAAATCTGATCTGCCCACAAAACACTTAAAAAGCTTCTTTAAAGAGTTTATATTCTGTGGAAGGAAGCAATGTGTATATACACAAAATGTGAACAAAATAATAAATACAACATAATTGGGGGGGGAGTTGTTGCGGATTAACTGTCAGTCCTTGAATTAGGTTTTGATAGAAGTTAGTGATTCTAAGAAACTGAGGCAGAGATGCAGTACGTTCCAGGAATTGAGGAAAAGCCTCTGTAAAAGCAAAGAAAAAGGAGATTGGAATGTAGTGTGTGAGGAACAACAAGGCCAGTTTAACTGCTTCATAGAGTGTGTGAAGGGAATAATGCATAATAATGTTGGAAAGGAAGGTTGTAACCAAGTTGTGAAGGGTTTTCAACACTAAACAGATAAGCTTGCATTTGGTCAGAGAGCAGTTACTTGTGTCATGGCAATTTGGTAAAACCTATGGACCCCCTCTCAGAATGTTTTTAAATATATAAAATACATAGGCTAGGCAGTGAGGTGGAACAGTGAGTAACAGAGAGAGAGAGAGATTTGGAGTCAGGAAGATCTGAACTCAGACACTAGTTGCGTGACCCTGGGCAAGTCACTTAACCGCTATCTGCCATAACTCCCTCATCTGTAAGATGGGAACAATAAAAACACCTACCTCTGAGGGTTGTTGTGAGAATCAAATGAGATAACATTTGTAAAGCACTTTGCAAACCTTGGAGGGCTATGTAAACACTAGAAATTATTATCCAACATTTACATAGTCCATAGTAGATACTTAATAAATGCTTATTAACCATTAATTCCCTCATATTACAACTGAGGAAATTAAGGCTGGGGTGAGATGCCGCACCCATGATCACAAAAGCACTCAGTATCACAGGCAGGATTTAGCCATAGGTCCTCTGACTCAGTCACTTAACCTCATAGATTTATTTTCTAAAGGGTTTTGTCACGATGGCAAAGATGCCAGAGGAGACAACTAGCTTGTGCCCTTTTCCTCATTAGTATTTCTGTCACCTTGAGACTTAACAAAGTTTCAAGATAAGTTATACAGCAGGATGCCAGCTACTGGAGGTGGAGTACATTACAGAAACTGGAGAGACCAATGAAAAAGGGTGTGTGTGCATATAACAAGATAAGCTCCAAATGAAAAAATGACAGATATGAAAGGTTATGCCATAAACAAATTAGTGAAGTGAGGAAGAAATTGCCTTTTAGATTTATGATTATGGAAGAGTTCATGACTAAACAAGAGATAAAGAGAATTGCATAGGATAAAATTTTGATCACAAAAACTTTTAAAAGTTTTAGCACAAACAAAATAAGTACAAGTTTAAATTAGAAGAGAATTAATTTTTAAAAAGAGAAATAATTGGGGGAGAAATCTCTGTAGCAAATTTTTTTTGATAAATGTCTCATTTCTAAAATAGGGGTGTATGGAGGATTCAAGGAAGACTAGCACCTTTGGTGTGAGGGTTTCCTTAGACCTTTTCAGGACTGCTCATCTACCTTGGATGTCCACCTGTCACCCAACTCTCACCTGTGGTTCCAAGAAGATTTAGCATGCGTGATGGTGACACCTTGGTAAAATCTTTTCTTTTCCGGTTGAGGGTAACTGACAGGCCTCAAAGCCATTGGTGAGTTAGGGGAATATCTTCTCCAAGCACATGAAGAATTCCTCCCAACAGAACAGGAGGATGAGAACAATTGATTCCAACAGAAGAGAGAATGAACCTGTCAAGTCTTTTTAATTCTGCCTCACTTAAGTCCAATTCATATGCAAGTCAAGACATTGCTCGGTGATGTCACGGGTCTTCTTCAAAAATGAGAGACAAGCAACATTTCCAAAACATATAAGAAACTGATTCAAATGTCTAAGATCAATAGCCTTTCTCCTCATGATAAATGGTCAAAGGATAAGAAGAGTAAGTTTTTAGAAGAAATCCACGCTATCAACAGTCATATGAATAAATGTTCCAAATCACTAATAATTAGAGAAATGCAAACTAAAGCAACTCCGATGCTTCACCTCTCATCCATCAGATTGGCAAAGTTGACAAAAAAGAAAATTATAAATTTTGGAGGAGTTGTGGGAAAATAGGCACATTAATGCACTCTTGGTGGAAACCAATTAATTATTGCTCCAGCTATTTTGGAAAGCAATTTCCAGAGCTACTAAACTGTAACTTGACCTAGTGATGGCACTATTAGATCTATACCTAAAGAGGTCAAAGAAAGAGGAAAAGGCACCATTTGTACAAAAATATTTGTAGTAGCTTTTTTTTGTGATGAAAACTGGAAACTAAAGGAGTACACATCACTTCAGGAACAGCTGAAAAAATATGGTGTATGAATGTAAAGAAATACCATTATGCTATAAGAAATGATAAAAGAAGTTTCAGAGAAATCTGGTAAATCTTGTGTAAACCGACACAAAGTGAAGTGAACAGAACCAGGAGAATGATTTGTACAATAACAGCAACATGTTAGAGACAAGTAACGGACTTAAGAAATCTGATCAATGCAACAACCAACCATACTTCCAGATATGATGGAGGCTGCTGCTGCTGTTTGTCCTTATTTCTGAAGAGCACCAATGACATCACAGTGTTGGGGTACAATAGGGTGATGTCATGTCTTGCAGATAAATTGGATTTGAGTGAGGTAGAGTCAGCCTCACTCTCTCTTCCACAGTCAGCCAAGTACGGTGACAGGACAAAATTCAGACAGACTCAGTAGACTGGAATATAACGGATGACCTTCAGCCACCTTCATGGAGGCTGGAACAAATTGTTCTCATCCTCCCATTCCACCAGGGGAAGTCTTCATACACTTGGGGTAGATGTCCCTAATTCTTGTAAGGGTTTTCTTTTTTTTAAATTTTTAATTGGGGTGATGAGAGAGAGAAGAGAAAATAAATGCTTGTCAACTGAAAATAATTTTTTTAAAGTTAAAAACAGAAAAAGTATGTTTATCCCACACCCCAGTGTAAGGCATGGGCAGTGTGGGGAGGCATGATGTCTGACCCCTGAGACGAGAAAGAAATGAGTCACTCACCCTAACCCAGACAAGAGTTGGAGGACTCTCCCTTGAAAAGGACAAAGGAGAAACTCTACCATTTGCTTGAGCAGATCTTTTTGGGTATCACCTCAGCACTGTTTGTGTGGATAGGTGAGAAGATAGATCCAACAATGTGGCCAATAGTCCCGAGCCATGCTGTCTAGGCTCCTGACTAACACAGTAAGTAACCAGAGGAAGAAGAAAGCAAGAGGCCCAGACAGGCAACTAAGAAAGCAAGCCTGGGACAGCAGCAGCAGCAACAGTGAAGTTAACTTCTGAGATGAGGTTGGGGAGGGGGGCTGCTTCAGTGAGTCACAGATTAGAGATGGAACCTCAGCAAATTTCAGATTTGGAGGCAGAGCTTCAGCACATGACACTTTAGGACATAAGGGGCTGCCTGGAGAGGTGTTACATCTGCATCTTTACTGGAATGTGGGCTTCCCCATGGGGAATTTGTTCACTTTCTCTACTTATGCATAAGTCTGTGGGAGTTTCTTCTCATTTGTTCATGGGAATAAAGAACAGCAAGCTTTTGTGGTTGTTCAGTCATGACTGACTCTTCATGACCCCATTTGGGGCTTCCTTGGCAAAGGTACTGGAGTGGTTTGCCATTTCCTTCTCCAGATTATTTTACAGATGAGAAAACTGAGGCCAACAAGGTAAAGTGACTTGCCCAGGGTCATACCTCTAGTAAGTGTCTGGCCCAGAACCCCATCCACTGTACCACCTAGAATACCCTTAAGAATAACCTACTGGGAGGCGGAGCCAAGATTCTGGAGTAGAAGGACGCAAGTTTACGAACTCCAACCCACAGCACATGGAATTATTGTAAAAAGAGATTCGCATAACTTCTGGACCACTGAAAGGGGTACAGAAACGGAGTGGAAGAGATTTCCGTTCCAGAGAGCCCTGGAGAGCCGTCCCCAGGGTCCGTTGTGCCCCGGAAAGTGGACCCCTCCACCAGCGCTGCCCTGGCGGGGGCCCCAGAAAAGCTGATCTGAGCAGGCTTCAGAGACGGAAGCTCTGGCAGCCGGGAAAGTCCCTCCACCCACAGAAGCTACAGGTCAGTGAGAGAGGCTGGGCTGGAGGAGGGGAGCGGAGTGTCTCCGTGACTCGGGCCCCCTCGGGAGGAAGCGGTGGCGGCAGAGACGGGGGCAGGAAGCGGCGGAGGCAGAGGCGTGGGCGGCAGCGGAGGCAGGCAGCAGCGGCACAGCCGCAGCAGCCCGGGACTCCCCCGATAGCAGGCAGGATCTTTATTACTGAAAGTCTCTGCATAAAGGGAGCTGAGCCTGGGAGACGGCCCTGCCCCACCACGCTCCATTTCTGAAGGCCTATGCATAAAGCCCCTGAGGGAACTGAGCCTGGGAGGCGGCCCTGCCCCCACCCCAGCACCAGAACAAAAGGTCACATTGATTAGCAGCTGGGCGGAGCATTTGAATCTCAGAGCCCAAGCACTAGCTGGGCAGATCTAGGCGGGGGTGGACAGGAATCTCAGAAGTCAAGTAATTGGCTGGGAAAATGCCTAGAAAAGGGAAGAAAAATAAGACTATAGAGAGTTTTTTCCAACAAATGCAAATGATCCCAACATTCGGATCTGATGGCGAGGACGAGGACATATTCTCGCCATCTGGGGAAGATGTGGAGGGCGGGGCCTCAGTACCCCAGACACCCCAGGGAGATGTCGGGTGGGCTCAGGCCTTGGAAGAGGTAAAAAAGGATTTTGAAAAGCAAGTTAGACAGGTGGAGGAAAAGCTGGGAAGAGAAATGAGAGACATGCAAGAAAAGTATGAAAAACGGGTCAATACCTTGGTTAAGGAGACCCAAAAAAATGCTGAAGAAAATAACACCTTGAAGACTAGGTTCACTCAATTGGCAAAAGAGGTTCAAAAAGCCAATGAGGAGAAAAATGCTTTCAAAAGCAGAATTAGCCAAATGGAAAAAGAGGTTCAAAAGCTCACTGAATTTAATAGTTCTCTCAAAATTAGAATGGAACAGATGGAGTCTAATGACTTTACGAGAAACCAAGAAATCACCAAACAAAACCAAAAGAATGAAAAAATGGAAGAGAATGTGAACTATCTCATGGGAAAAACAACTGACCTGGAAAATAGATCCAGGAGAGACAATTTAAAAATTATGGGACTACCTGAAAGCCATGATCAAAAAAAGAGCCTAGACATCATCTTCCATGAAATTATCAAGGAAAACTGCCCTGAGATTCTAGAACCAGAGGGCAAAATAAGTATTGAAAGAATCCATCGATCACCACCTGAAAGAGAGCCAAAAAGAGAAACTCCTAGGAACATTGTGGCCAAATTCCAGAACTCCCAACTCAAGGAGAAAATCTTACAAGCAGCTAGAAAGAAACAATTTCAGTACTGTGGAAATACAATCAGGATAACCCAAGATCTAGCAGCTTCTACATTAAGAGATCGAAGGGCGTGGAATAGGATATTCCAGAAGTCAAAGGAACTAGGACTCAAACCAAGAATCACCTACCCAGCTAAACTGAGTATAATACTTCAGGGGAAAGTATGGTCTTTCAATGAAACAGAGGACTTTCAAGCATTCTTGATGAAAAGACCAGAGCTGAAAAGAAAATTTGACTTCCAAACACAAGAATGAGAAGAAGCATGAAAAAGGAAACAGCAAAGAGAAGTCTTAAGGGACTTACCAGAAGTGAACTGTTTACATTCCTACAGGCAAAGACAATATTTCTAATTCTTAAAACTTTTCAGTATCTGGGTAGTTGGTGGGACCACACACACATCTACATGCATGCATGCACACACACATACACACATGCACACACACACAGAGACAGAGAGCACAGAGTGAATTGAATAGGATGGGACCATAGCTTAAAAGAAATCAAGGTAAATGGTGAGAGAGAAATGTAGTGGGAGGAAAGAGGGTGAAATGGAATGGGGTAATTATATGTCATTTAAGAGGCAAGTAGGAGACTTTTTAGTGGAGGGATAAAGTGGAGAGCTGAGGAAAAAAAAAACAATCAAGAAGTTTACCCTCATCACATTTGACTAAAGGAAGGAATAAAATGCACACTCATTTTGGTATGAAAACCTATCTTACAGTATAGAAAAGTGGGGGGGAAGGAGATAAGCAAGGGGGGGGATGATGGAAGGGAGGGCAAAGGGAGGAGGAAGCAATTTGAAGTCAACACTTGGGGAGGGTCAGGATCAAAAGATAGAAGAGAAACAATGAGGGACAGAATAGGTTGGAGGGTAATTCAGTTAGTCTTACACAACACGACTATCAGGGAAGTTATTTGCAAAACTACACAGATATGGCCTATATTGAATTGCCTGCCATCCCAAAGGGAATGGGTGGGGAGGGAGGGATGGGGAGAATTTGGAACTCAAAGTTTTAGGAACAAGTGTTTAGTATTGCTGTTGCTACTAGGAAAGAAGACATACAGTTAAGGAGGAATAGAAAGTCATCTGGCCCTACAGGAGAAAAGAGAAGATGGAGACAAGAGAAGGGAGGGATGACAGAAGAGAGGGAAGATTGGAGATAGGGAAAATTAGATTGCTTGGGGTATCGGGGTGGGGGGAGGGGATAAAAGGGGAGAAAATTTGGAACCCAAAATTTTGTGAAAATGAATGTAAAAAGTTAAATAAATACAAAAAAAAAAAAAGAATAACCTACTGGGTGCTTTCTCCTTTTTTGTTTTACTTTGCTTTTTTTAAAAAATTTTGCTAGAATGCTTCTTAAGTGCTTTGATATATTGATTTATGGTTTCTGTTTGATCTATACTGGATAGATGCCCAAGCCATATATAACTCCATGTTGAACCATGAGTTTGAGGGTTGAGGTAGACACCTGTTATGTATTAAATACAGAGATTATCCTATCAGGGGTGGGGAACCTTCAGCCTCAAGGCTACATGTGGCCCTCTAGGTCCTCAAGTGTGGCCCTTTGACTGAATCCAAACTTCGCAGGACAAATCCATTTAATAAAAGTCTGCACCCAAGGACCTAGGACCTAGGTGATCTCTGAGATCCTTTCTATCTTTCTATCATGCTATTCCCTAGTAACAAAACAGAAAAATTGTCTATTTCTGTAACAGCAATCCTCAGAGCTAGTTTTTTACAGTCTAGCTATCTTTCTGTCATGACTAACCCTCAGAGAGTCTGAGTGATGGAAAACGTTTTATTTTCCTTCTTAATGTGCCATAATTCATACTCATTCAGTTAAATATGCAGATGGGAATAGAAGGCTTATCTCTTCAGTAACAAAGGGATAGAACTAGCAGATTTGTTTTCTTTCAAAATAGTTTGAAATAAAGATGAGCAAACTGAGACAAGAAGATACTAGGGGGCCAGCTCATGTAGTCAGAATGGGTACAGTGCATAGGCCTGTCCAGTAGGAAAAAAGATTCTTCCAGAATACTCTTCCTTCCTCCTCTCACCGCATTTCTTTGTAGTTGTACAGTTGTGTCCTATGCTTTGCGACAACATGCTAATACCATCTGTGGGGTTTTCCTGGCAAGGATACTGGAGTGATTTGCCACTTCCTTCTCCAGTGGATTAAGGCAAATAGAGATTAAGTGACTTGCTCAGGGTCACATTGCTAGTGAGTATCTGAGACCAGATTTAAACTCAGGTTTTTCTGACTCTATCTACTGAGCCACTCAGCTGCCTCCTTGGCGAATAGAATGACCTTGGGCAAGTCAAGGTCACATAGTAAGTGTCTGAGGCCAGATTTGAACTTGGGTCTTCCTGGCTCTAGACACAGCATTCTATTCACTGAGTCACCTAGCTGCCTACTAGGCAAACAGAAGTAGAGTAACCTGCCCAAGGACACACAGCTAGTAACCAAAGTTTCCTAAATTTTGCCTTAGCCTTTACTGAAGCCCTTGGGAGAGACTCAAGGCCCACTGCTCTATTCACTGAACTACCTAACAGCCTCTCACCTCATCTCTGGGGAACTAGGTTTTTCAATATACAACTTTTGTTGTCCTACTTTTATAATTTCCTAGGTGTAGAGAGAATTGCTGTGAAAATATACTGCACAAATGCTGACCAATCACTTTCTGCAATTTATGGTCTTAGTTCCCTTGGGGATCTAGGGAGTTGGGACTTGCCTGTGATCACACAGTTAGTATATGAAAGATTGAACTTGAGCCAAGAGCTTTCTGACTCCCAGGCCAGTTTCTAATCACTATACCATGCAGTCTATCATTTTACAACTCAAAGTTCTTAAGTTCTCCAATGACCTAAGATTTTTATCAACATGGAAACTCTTTCTACCAGTGTAGAACACCACCCCGTTACAACTTAATGGATGATCTTCCTGAGTATCTGTGACCAAATCAATCATTGAATCAATGTTTATTTAAGCATCTACTTTACCAGGCACCATGCTAAATACTAAGGATTTTTTAAAAAGAGGCAAAAGACAATCTGACATTTAGGAGCTATGTCTAATGGAGGAGACAGCAAGCAAGCTAATATATACGAGCAAGTTGAATACAGAATAAATAGAAAATAATTAACAGAGGGAAGGCACTAGAAATAATTCTGTATTACCACACCAAAAATGACTACAGTCTATTGCTGTTCTTAAGTCCTTCCATCATGGAAAGAGCCTGCTAGAACCCTGACTGTGTCATCATAGCCTTCAAGATCTTGGATCACCTCCATGCCATGATGAAGTATCAATGTCTCCAGTAGACTACAATGTAGACTGCATTCTACACCTCTGCTACTTGAGATAAAAAGCTCTGAATTAGAAATAAGGGAGTAGATATGCTTTCATATACACAGAAGTCTAAGAGCACTAGGAGAGCCTTTCTTCAGTATAGCTGAGAAGCAAAGGGACATTGGAGTCTAAAGAGGAAATTAGGGGTAACAAACATAAATCTTGCCTCTTCCACAATTTTGCATTGGCAATTACCCTGATGGATAATTTATGGAGACTAAAGTGAATCGGTCAATAAAAAAACACTTGAATGTTTCTGAGGGCAGAGTACTGTCTGTGGTGAGTCTTGGGGAAAGTTAGACTGAACGAAAGGAATTTTTTCAAGAGACCAAAGTTTCCTAAATTTTGCTTTAACCTTTACTTGGGAGAGAACTAGGAGCACTCAAAAATATTCTTACTGTGTCTGGGATGTAATGTCAACTGCTTTGGGAGGGAATTTAATGCCTCATTTCACTATATCTGGTGACAGCAAAAATGCATTGCACTGACAGTTTAATTTAGCTCAGAGTTCATCCAATTCTGAAGCGAAAAGCATTTTACTTTAAACCATTAGAAATCAACTAGCTTTTGTGACCATCAATGATTCGTTTTTATTTCTCTGGGCCTTATTTTACTCCTCTATAAATGAAGAATTTGAATTTCTAGTGTCCCTTCCAGTTCTGGGATTCTGGGATTCTTTGAGACAAACATATATTGGCAGTTTTACTGTCCCCACATGGTATTGCTATGTAAAGCTCTGGGTCAGCTGCATGGACAGCACTAGTGCTAGGTGTTAAGAGAATGAGTCAAAAAGAACTTAGCATTATCAAGCTCATCTGGGGAACTTACCACTAGGAGAAAAAGGTCAGTCAAAAAGATAGATCTGACCGAAGGACTGTTACATGTCTGATTCATGAGGGGGCTGATACAGCCTTGAGCCTATGGGCTAACTCACAATAGAGCTGTTGCAATTACCCTACGGCAGACTTGCACAACCTGTGACCCACCAGAGGATTTAGGGCAGTCAGTGAAAAATGTAGAAAAATGCGCAGGCCTGTCCTGTGGGGAAAAGGCTGCCTAACAAGAGCAACTCAGGAGAGAAGTAGCAGACGGCAGACCAACAAATGATGGCCCCTTGGGAAAGCAGCAACTGAGAGCTATTGAGGTGGAAAGGTGATCTGGGAATCTGGGGAGCCCAGGTTATGTATGTTGCTTCTTCCCTTTTCCAGTGGTAGAATAGGAATCTGGAGGATTGTGTGTATGTGTGTATGAGTATGTGTGTGTATACATGTGTATGAGTGTGTGTATGTGTATATGAGTGTATGTGTGTGTGTATGAGTGTGCATGTGCATGAGTGTGTGTGTGCGTGTGAATACACAGGGGAGAAGGGATGGGATGCTTCTTGCTATTTACCTTGTTTTTTAAAATTCAATCCCTTCGCTTTGATTTAATATATCTTTTTATTGGTCTGATGAAAGGGGAAAAATGGGTGCAGTGTTGTGAGTTGTGCTTTTAAAAAAAAAAATGACTCAAAGAGTAAAGTCACTTGAACCTGAGTATAGCTTTTAGGAAATCAATGAGAATGACTGTGGGAATGTATAGATATGCATATGTATTTATTATATATGTATGTTTGTATGTATTGATTTATGACACTATATGTGCAGTATACATACATATATACATATACACATACACATATACACATACACATACACATATACATATACACATATACACATACACATATACACATACACATATACATATATATATATACATATATATACATATACACCGTAGATAAGTTCATGGTTTACCACTCTTGCTCTTAACTCTTATCAGTGTATCACCAAGATATCCATTGTAGCTTACTAGTCTCTATAACTGACTTCCCTGATTTCAGTCACCTGGTACTGTTTTCAGTCTCTTGAACTGGATGCTACAAATAACAAGGCAAGTTACTCTGCAGGCCTGGGCCATTCCACTGATTTACTAAGTTGCTCAACCCTGAAATCCGCCCCCAGAAACCAAAGAACATGAGACACGACAGAGGGAAACCAGGACAGAGAAGAAGGAGGTGGTTCTATAAATTCAAATTCTGGGACGCTAAAATGCAAATTTCAGAAAAGGTTACTTTGCCTCTTGTTAGGGGGGGCCCATGGAGGTTCTGTGTGCATGAAGAAAAATGATTAAAGTAGAGGTACTCAAACCATTGTAAGAGTGAGGGAGCTACAACCTTCATTCATTGCCTTCTGTGGCCTTCTCATAAATCTAAACACTGTCTGAGTCTCCCCTGTATTGTAGGGATGATTGAAGAGCTGTGCAGTTTTCTAAAATGCCAAAGGGTCCAAAATTTTAAACTCTACTATTGAGGTGGAAGGAAGTGGTAAAAAGGAACCTTTGGGAGTAGAGCCAGAAAGGTTTAGAATAAACCTTCAGAAATGGCGAGGGGTCCTAGGTAGGGTGGGTGAGCTTTGCCATGATATAACTCTGTGAGCACCTCAGGGAACTCACCAACTTCAAAGGTCAGGCCCTCAAAGATTGAAGTAAGTACACACTTAAAACTCTGAATCATCCTGTGTTATTTCTTCCCCGCGCGCCCCCCCCCCCCCCCCCCCCCCGCCTTTTTTTTTTTCAAGAAAAGAAGTCTTTATTTGGAATGATTCACTTAACAGCTTATAAATCCAGGGGCACATTAAACAGACTTAGAGTGACTACAGAAAGCCAAAGAGTTTCAGAAGACATAAAATAAACTATCTCAAAAATTCCCATCCCAAGAGTAGTCTGCAGCCTGGAAACTTAACCTCAGAAGGAAACATTTAAAATGTGAAGTCAACTCTCTCCATGGAGGAACACTGATGATGCTGCTAACAGAATTTGGGTGGGTCGTTCAAACCTAACTTTCTGAAAAGGAATGTTCTTCCTTTCATAAGCATAAGAAGCAAATCTTGAAATTTTCTATATGGTTAATGAATCTTTGGATAGAATAATCACATATAAAAAAGTAACCTGCTATTTCTAGGAAGAAAGTTAGGATTTTAAAAGCAACTTCTCCACAAATCTCTAATAATTTGGAGTATTAAGCTAGGTAACTGCCCCAAAGACACTTTTGACAGCAGTATGGTGTTACTTAACAACATAATAACAACATAGGGAGTCATATGAAGCAATCAATAAACATTTATCAAAGTATCTACTACGTGCCAAGCACTGTGTTAAGTTTTAGGGATGCAAGAGGTAAAAGACAGTCCCTGCCCTTGAGGAGCTTATGGTCTAATGGGGAAAGCAACATGTAAGTGAAAAGAGTAGCAAATTCAGGAGCCAGGGAATACGAGTTCTAGTTCTTGGTCAGTCAACTACGTGACCTCGGACAGGTCACTTTTCCTCTCTAGACCTTATTTTCCTCATTTGTCACATGAGAAGATTGGATTTGATCACTTTAAAGTTTCTTCTAGCTCTAAATTCTATAATTTCACGTTTTCACAGGACCTCTTCCAGCTCCAATAATTTTATGATTCCCTCAACTTTGATAAATATTTCCCTCCCAAAATTGTCTGAACTATTGATTATAATACAGGGCCTGTCATATGTGCAGAGAACCTAGGGAGCCTGCTTCTGAGGGAATTATGATGTGTGCTGAAAGTACACTTGGAAAGACACTGCAGCATGCATAGATATTCTCTGACTGGTTCTGGTTGGCTAATCATATTTTTCCTTAATTGTCTCTGTAGCTAGAACTGGGGAGGGAGAGGAGGAATCTTCAGAAAGGGTTTAGTTGGCCTTAGATTCTCATTCTGTTTAACAGCTCGATCTTGTCTCATCTCCCTGATTCCTTCACTCGTGGGCATCTCATGAAAGAAAATGCCATAAGGGAAGAGTACTTGGGCCTTCTGTCCTCCAAAAGCATATGGCTCTGTAAATACAGACCTGGGTTCTTTGACCACCTTGCTATAAGTTCTTTTGTCTTTGGTGAAGGAGGCTCCAATTTTGTGAGTTTTATAAGGTCAGGAGAATAAGTATCCAGGCTTCCAGGCATCTGAACATCCTAGTTTCCAGGTTTTGCAGCTAGATCAGCATCAACGCCCCGAAGAGCAAGGAGTGATCGTCAGGCCGCAACCCAGAGGTAGTTAAGACTAGGCTTCATCTGGAAATAGTGTTGCAATTGGATGGAAACTTGTTGGGATTAATGCAATGTTAAGAATTGAGCTAAGTTTGAGTCAGTTCTCCTCAGAGACCCAGGGCAAGAGGCAGAATGACAGTGTTTCCAGAGGTGCTGCAAGAAATGTTTGTACTTTTATTATTGCTACATCTTCAGTGTTAATATCACTTTCTAAAATTCTAATCAATCAGTGTTAAGTAGTTAAATGTAACTGGGGCAATGAGAGGGACATCACTGGTGGGGTCCTGAGCCAATAGCACTAGAGAAGAGATATTCTAACTGCTCAGAAATCCTTAGGACCAAAAGTGTGCCAAAGCCAGCTTTACAGCTATCCAGAGTTGATTATTAAATTTTCAGTGAAAGCATTTACATCTCAGAAACTGGCAAACACTACAACTCAGGATGTGATTTTTGTTTTGTTGATTTTATAGACTTTAAGAAAGATGAAAAATGTGAATAATGGAAATTAAGCTTGAAAGTATAATGTGTGCTTTTTTCTTGGAGAGTCAGTTGTTAAACATTTTACCAGTATGCCTCTGCCTAGGACCTTGAAGGGCATATGTAGCCAGGCTGGTTCTGGGTCAGTGAGTCGGACATGTTTGCTACACTGAGCAAATATATAAATACTGGACTTTTTCTCTTGATGTTTGTGGGTGCATGGATCATTGGAAGTATTTTCTATGAGACCTAGACTGTGATTTCCTTTAGGTGAAATGGCTGAATTACTGGTAAACTTGGTGCCTTGCACCCATAACTTGGAAAGACAACTTTGCATGCTCATTAGAGGGATCTCTACAGTCAGAGAAACGAATTCATTCTGCACATAACAGCAGGAAGAAAAAAAAGATAAAATTTGGGATTTAGAGTCAGAAAAATTAGATTTAAGAGCCACCATCACTACTTACTAGCTGCCCGACCTTTTAGCAAGTCACTTCTCTCTGGGCCTCAGTTTCCTTATCTGTAAAATGAACAGGTTGGATCCCTAAAATGGACAGGTGATCCCTAAAGTGACACTAACATTCAGTGATTACTTTCAAATACATGTATTACCTGGTTCTATTCTCATGACCCATTGCCCTAAAGGAGGTCCTATTTTAATGAATAGATCGAAATGGTTTATAATTAGCTTAGTAAAGCACTTGTCCTATTTTAATAGGGACTTGCAAATATTTGTAAGTAGAATGAAAAAGTAGGAAGAGCAGAGACCTAGAAGACAGCAAACCTAGGTTCTAACCTCTGCTCTGCTACTCACTAAACTTTCTGAGCCTCAGTTTTCTCATCTATAAAATGATATAAAATGAGACTCAGTCTCAAAGATAGGAGAATATTTGTGTCTAATAATTCTATGATTGCCTCAACTGGGGAAAGGCTTCACCAATAGCACTATATGTACTATTAATTTAATTGACAAGTCTTCCCTCCCACCCCTGTGGCCCCCATGGCTGAGCAGTATAAAGGCAAACTTGATATGAAGTGCCATCCCAAATGGTCAAAGGATCAGTTATGCCGAGGGTTGTGAAATAGCAAGTAAATGTTGCAGTGGATAGAGTCCTGGCCCCGCAGTCAAGAAGAATCATCTTCCTGAGTTCAAATCCTGCCTCAGACACTTCTAGAGATATGACCCTAGGCAGGTCATTTCACCTTGTTGGCCTCAGTTTCCTCACCTGTAAAATGAGCTGGAAAAGGAATGGCAAACCACTCTGGTATCTTTGCCAAGGAAACCCCAAATGGGGTCATGAAGAGTCAGTCACAACTGAGCAACCACAAAAGCTTGCTGTTCTTTATTTCCATGAACAAATGAGAAGAAACTCCCACAGACTTATGCATCACTAGAGAAAGTGAACAAATTCCCCATGGGGAAGCCCACATTCCAGTGAAGATGCAGATGTAACACCTCTCCAGGCAGCCCCTTATGTCCTAAATTGTCATGTGCTGAAGCTCTGCCTCCAAATCTGAAATTTGCTAGGTTCCATCTCTAATCTGCGACTCACTGAAGCAGCCCCCCTCCCCAACCTCATCTCAGAGGTTAACTTCACTGTTGCTGCTGCTGCTGTCCCAGGCTTGCTTTCTAAGTTGCCTGTCTGGAAGCCTTTTTGCTTTCTTCTTCCTCTGATTGTTTACTGTGTTAGTCAGGAGCCTAGACAGCATGGCTCGGGGACTATTTGCCACATATCTTCTCATCTGCCCACACAAGCAGTGCTGAGGTAATACCCAAAAAAGTTCTGCTCAGGCAAATGGGAGGAAAAAAATGTTATCTACCTCCAAAGCAGAACTGATGGAGTCTGAATGCAGATCGAAGTATACTGCTTTTTTTTAAACTTTATTTATTAATTTTATTTATCCATGTTTTCTTTCTCAACATGACTAACATGGATGTTTTGCATGACTGTGTATGTATAATTTTAACAAATTATTTGCCTTCTGAATGAGGAGGTGGGGGAGGATGGGAGAGATTTTGGAACTCAAAATAGTTTTTTAAAAAGTTTAAAATTGTTTTTATATGTTACTGGAAAAGTATTTTTTTTTAATTTAAAAAAAGAAAGAAAAATTGGAGTTGAGAGATTAAGTGACTTGTCCAGAGTCACATAGGTAATGTCTGAAGATGGATTTGAACTTAGGTTTTCTTGACTTCAGGACCAGAACTCCCGACATCATGCCTTGAAGAGATGCATCATGAATGAATGAAAAAGTATTTAAGCATTGACTACATGCCAATTATGGGGTATACAAATAGAAAAACAATACTGTGCCTTTTTTTTCCAGTTTACATTCTGAAGTGGGGAGACGATACATACGGATTTCATTAGCAAATCAAATGGAAATGACCTATGATCCTTAGGGTGAAGCAGCAAAGCAGATGCTAATAAATCTCCTTTAATATTATTTCCATTGATAAAAACTATATCTACTTTATGATGTTGAACCATTTGACCCTGTCAAGGACTTTGGTGGTGGGTTTTATTTTTTAGGTCTTGAGCAGCTATGACTACTAAGATGTTAGAGACTATGACAAGGTAGCATCTCTATAAGGATTGCTCTTCTCTACCATGGTTATGGGGGCTGGGCTAGAAGTGTGTCCAGTGGTCAGGAGGTGAGAGGACCTTGCTATTCCTGGGATCCAGGTGTGAAAGTGTGATGCAGAATATTTCCAGAGATGATCTATGCTTAAGAAGTGGCATTAGGGATATCATTCCAGAAATGTACAATCAGAAAAGAACATGGGTTGATCATGTAATGAGAGTAAGGGAGAAAAGAGGAAAGCCTGAGTGCTTCACTTCTTATAAGAAATGAACAGTATCCAGGAGAAGACTTTCAGGCATGTTGGGTGGATGCTTTGTGAGGAATCTATGGAGAATATTTATAAAAATAAACATGATAAGAAGGCAAGGATGAGTTGTAATTTACACCAATGGAGACAATATCTACATTCATATCAGATTTTGTTAAATGTAAGAAAGAGGTCCAGTCAACTTGCTGGGGGACTTATTCTATGTTTTTTTTAAAAAACATTATGCAGTTATTACTGCAGCATGTGGCCAGGTCACTTGTCATCCCTTGCTCTCCTGTCATTACTGGCTCACCTCTTTTTCTAATCAGCCATCTCCTACACGATAACTTTTACACCAATTCTTGCACAAAAGTCATTGTTGGTAATCTAATGTAGCTTAAATATGCCCACTTTAAATCTTTCCATTGCCCTTTGGCTTCCTCTAATACAAATTCTTTGGAGACTCTAATATTTCATGATCTATATCCCATATAATATGCCTGAAAAATTTTGTTATTAAACAGATGTAATTTTGTTCCAGGAAGTATCTTGTGAAAGTACTGGATAATTTCTCAAAAGTAAAAGCAAAACCTTCTTTCTTCCTCCTCCCACAACCCACCTCCATCTCCCTTCCCTGTCTGCCAAGATCCTTGAGCTCACATGGAACCAGGTTCATCCTGAGGAGGACTGACCTCAAAAGTATTACCATCTCTATGGCTCATTAATACCTCCGCTTAGATTTCTTAAAAACTCTGAAATAAAGCTTTATGATTCATTTCTGGAGTTTCTCCTTCACAACCCAGCTAAAATCTCATCTTCTACATCTTTTCCAATGCTTCTTAATGCTAGTGTCTTCCTTCTGTTGATTATTTCACATTTATCCTGTCTGTAGCTCATTTATACATAGTTCTTAAGAACAAGGAATATCTTTTATTTTTCTTTGCATTCTCAGCACTTAGCATGGTTTCTGGCACGTAGTAAGTACTGAATAAACGTTTATTGACTGAGCAACTGATTATATGAATAACGGAATTCCATCCTTCCCCCCCTTCCCAAAAAGGGACTGTCTATAATATGGGTGCCAGGTATGAGATGGCTTTTATTTCCCCCACCAGAGAAACCACATAAGATGCGAAGGATTTAAAAGCACACATCAACAAACACAGGAAACACAAATGCTCATTAGAGGGCTGCAGCTAGGGAGAAGACTCTTTGTGGGACTGCTGAAGAGGGATTTTGCATTCACCTCAGACTTGCACTGTCTGAGAAACAGCAATTATTTTGGAAGGTTTTCAAGGTCCCAGAAGATAAGAGCTTTTCTGGCCTCTCTAGAAGAATAATAGATAGAAACTGAAGCAAAGCTGGTGGTCTGGAGTATGCTGTCTAAGACACGGAAAAACTTCTTAAAGAAGAAATGGGTCCTTGAGAATAAGTTCTGAGTTTATTCCCGGAAAGTCTTACTCCTTATATGCTCATTGGATTTAAAGAAAAAAAAAGAGCTTTCAGCACATTGAATTCAACCCCCTCATTTGACATGTTCCTTTTTTGGAGTGGGGAAGGGTCTGGAACAAATTATGGTATATGAAGAAAATGGGATATTATTGTGCTTCAAGAAATGAAAAAGGAATAAATTCAGAGTAACCTGGGAAGATGTGTCTGAACTGATGTAGAATGAAATGAGAAGGAGCAGAAGAACAATTTGTATAATGTGATATTTAAAAAAAAAAAGATTTCAGATAATGCAATCTAGCCTCCTCATTTTATGTTGGAAGTTTCTTCTTTGTAAAAAATCCCTTTTATTATTGTGAACTTGACAAATATCAACAAGCATGAATACCATATAAAGAAGAATAATACTGGAAAGTACTGGAAAATCCTGAAAAAAAAATTTCATATGAATCTCTATTATGTATAGCAAGCTGGGATATATATTTCAAAATTAAAGTGGTAATTTCTGTTTGCTTTCCCTTCGGAACTTCCTTTTGTTCCCTTATGCTAATTTTTAAAGTGATGATTAACAGATTTTTTCTTTTTTTTTTTTTGTCCATGTCTCTTTCTTTGAAAAAAAAAATACCACCTAGTGGTATATTAGGGTACAGTCTAGTCCAAGGGTGGGGAACCTGTGGCCTCAAAGCCATGAGTGGCTTTTTAGGTACTTTTTGGGTGGGGTCTTTTGACTGAGTCCAAGTTTTGCAGATCAAATCCTTTTATTAAGGGGATATGTTGTGTAATGCTTGGATTCAGTCAAAGGAGTGCACTTGAGGACCTGGAGGGCCATATGTATCCTGGAGGTCACATGTTCCCCACCCCGGTCTAGTCATGGGAGCATGCATGGATTTGGTTCACCTCTGCACAGTCCTTCTTCCCTACCACCCATGCTGCCCCTCGCATGTAAAAAATAAGTATTGTATAGTCACCCAAAATAAATCCAAGTTTAAAAATGTATGCCTCATTCTATGACTCCAGTTCATCCTTTTTCAGCCAAAAGATGGAAAGCATGATTCATTGTCAGACTTCTGGTATTATGGTTGGTTATTGCTTTGATCATAGATCTTTCATATTAGCTTTCCTTTATAATGTTGAATATATTCTTCTGGTTCTGCTTACTTCATTCTGCCACAGTTCAGACAAGTTCTCCCAAGTTCCTTTGAATCCATTCAATTTTCCATTTCTTACAGCACAATAATATTCTATTGCATTCTTAGGCCATCATTTGTTCAGTCATTTCTTGATTGATCTGTACCCCTTTACCATGTAGTTCTTCATGATAACGAAAAGTGCCATTATACAGGTTCCCCTCTTATTTCTTCCAAATACAGAACTTTATAGGAGACAAGCAGGGGTATGCCAGTAAATGTTTAACATTTACTCCGGGGGGAGGAGGAAAATGTATACTGGACTAATTTTTACCACTTTCTCCATCACTCTCTTAAGTTCAGGCAATCAACAAAACCCAAAGTCAAACCCTGATTTGTGGTGTTTGATGATTTCTGGGGTATAAATGTTCACAGTGAAAATGTGAGTCAGCTCTTGTAAGCTAGTTCAAGCTGACTCCAGCACACCCCTGACTATAGATATCTCTGGTCCATATCTGTTACACTGGGATACATCTCTTTTCCTATCTTAACTCTTGACTTTCTTGGACCCCCTTTGCCTGTGGGCTTCTGGATGACTTAGGGGGTTTTGTTTGTTTGGTTTTGTTTTTATTTTTGTAGTTCTAGGATAGATGATGTCACTTACTATAATTTCTCACTGGAATTTTCAATCATTATTTGATCTAGTGCTAATTTTAGGTTTTTGCTGGAGTAGGTGTGTGGGAATTAGGCTTCCTGCCTCAATTCAAGTAGCTGTCTTGGCCAGAACGTACAACTGTTCACATTTCATTCCAATACTGAACCCATGGAGCCTGTCAGGCTGGTCCTACTACAGCAGTCAATAACTACATATTAAAAATATTATAAGTCATCAATAGTAAGAGAAATGCAAATTAATACAACTCTGAGGTTCCACCTTGTGGTAAGAACAGTATTTTCTAGAATTTCCTGTCATGTAGGTCAGGCTAGTTTTTTTTAAGGCCTTACCTCATGAAGATTAGATTAGTTTTTCTTTCAAATGAATTAAAAGTGTCCTTGAGATTTAATTGACTCAAGGGACTAAGGTTGAGGCCAGTGATATAGTTGAAGTACAAAAAAGTCAGAGCACAAAAAGATATCTCTCCTCTGTCAGGCTTTTGACTACCAGATCAGCATGATCAATACAAAGATAGGGAAAGTGTGCCCAGCTGAACCAGTGCTGCATCCTCATTGAATATCTTTTCCTCCTATGGCTAAGTAAACGTCTTCTTATTGAATGAATAAATGGATGCAAAAAACATCATCATCATCGTCATTACTAAATTCTTACTATGTTCTAAGCATCTTGTGAAAAGCTGGAATTACAAATACAAAAGCAAAAACAATCACATCCTTAAGAGGATTAATTTTTCTTGACTGTACTTATCTGTGTAATGGAGGAGGGATGTGATTTCTCCTTCAGTTCAGTTTATATGGTTCCAAAGTATAGTCATACTGGATGAGATTTTAATGTATAAGCAAAATATATCTGATCCATGATCAGACACCCTTTGAGATAATTGAATGAGAAAACAAATTAGACACACCTCTGAGGGCTTTAAGTAGCTAAGCCCAGAGAAGCTTGAGACAGTCAAGGCTCAGTGCCATTTTGGAATGAGACTTCTACAAGGAAGAGAAGGGGATTTCTTTATTTCCTCTTCCCCCATTGGTCATGGCGTCTAGCAATGACTTGCTAAGAGGGAGACATCTTATTTGGCAGTTAGGTGGGGGTTTCTTATAGAGGCAACACCTGCAGAGGAGAAGGAGGAACTTGTTTCTCCCCAAACCTTCTTAAAATAGTCCACATAGATTTGAAGAGGAGCTATTGGACCAGGAGACATGAATCTAGAGAGGAACAGAGATATATACTCCAGGAAGACACAGATACAGAGATAGTCACATGAGAAAGGAAGTAGCTGTGGAGAGAATCATACCCTGAGAACCTAGAATGAGGACCCTGTGAAGCAAGAAAGGACTTCTAGACCCTGCAATGCCAGAAGTAATGAGTTACTTATGCTACAGGTGTGTATATGTATGATATGTGTGTCTCTATCATTGTGCTCTAAGTACGAACCCACTCTTCCCATGTATGCAATATGTATGTGTAGGAGAGTACTCCAGTTTTATGGTGAAAATATTTTGCAATTTCTGTTCTTGCTATGTCATTTGAATAAATGTCTTTTGATAAGACCTGCTTAAGTCTACTATCTGATTGTTCACGGGAAACACACCAGTGGGGCTCATGAGCTACACAGCATTTGGAGCAGAATCTCCAAAGGTTGTCCTTAGAACCTGAGGTAACAGCTGACTTCTGGGGAGTCAACCTGTGAAATTATTTGCGCAAGTTGAGGGTGTAACCCCAGGTTGGAGGTAGAAGGAGGTTTGTTATAAATGTTACAAAGCAGAATTTTAATTTTGGGGAGGGAAAAGAGGGAGTCTTGGAGGGGAATAAGAGGATAGTTATAGAGATATCAAAACAAGGAAGAAAATAAGAAAGAAAAACAAAATAAAGGTAAAAAAAGAAAAGCACCAGCAAAACTTTTAAAATATATCTATAGAAGAGAGCAGAAGGAGGATCAGAAAAGGATTCCTCTAAGCAGGGCAGTGTTGGAACTACCATGATAAACAATCTACATATACATATATACACATATATAAAATCTTATATAATGACGTTTCATAGTGTCATATTCTGTTCTACTTTGTATAAGGAAAAGTTCACATTTATAAATGTTGTCAAGTTTATAATAAAAGAAATTTAGTGAAAAAGAAAGAGATACTATTAATAACTTAATCTGTATGGTTTCTTAGGGTTTGTAAAGTGACTTATTAACAACATCTCATTTGATTTTCACAATCATCCTGCTTTTATTAGCCCCCTTTAATAAATGAGGAAAATGGGCCTTAAAAAATTAAATGACTTGTCTTGGTTCACACAGATAGTAAATGTCTGAGATGGGATTGTATCCCAAGCCTTCTTCACACCAAATTCAGCATTCCACTTACTCTGCCACATAAATTTCAGAAAAAGAACTACTTTCTGTATTAAGAACCTTTGCCCTCTTACCTGAGGTGTTCCAGTTCTCCTTACTTCTTCTGCTAAAGAATTCTCAAGTTCAAAACCAGTATGTTTTGAGGGCTGCCTGGAATAAGTGTTACTTGAATGATGGGGATACCTGATAGAAAAGTTTTCATGAAGGATGGGGGGGTTGGAAAAGGTCAAGCATATTGTAGATTATATTAAAGGGGACAATTTTGGAGAACACTATCGTGGGAGGCGAGGGCAGTCAAAGAACAGCCAGTATAAAGATATTAGAAGTAACCATCTTAGCAATGAGGGAAAAGGATGTGCTCAAGTTGGTTCCAATACTAGTTGGTCTTGGGTCTGTTTTGACCTTTTTTTTAATCTGAGATTTCATCAGTAAAAGGAATGCCCCAATATGCCCACTCCTTCCTCAGATGTTACAGATCATCAACTCCTCTGTAATTTATAATTTTAGAGAGCTTCCTAGGGTGCTAAGAGGTCGAATAATTTGCACTGTTGACACTTCTAGGATTCATAACAGATGAGACTAGAATTCAAATCCTCATTCCTTTTTACACATTCTCTCCCTTCCTGAATAAGTTAAATCAGTTTTTCCCTGGGCAAACTGATCAAGCTGGAAAAGTTTGTACTCTACATACTCTTGCTGTTGCTGCCTTTCAGGGTCCTTCCTCTTCCTGGAGCCCTTACCCTTCTTTTCTCAACCTTATTGTGTCCTATTCTCTTTTCAAAAAAATATTTATTTTTATTTTATGGTATAAAACATGAATTTCCATAACATAGTATAATAAAAAAGATGATTGCACATGAAACTGCGAATCTATTGTGTACACCTTGCTATTACTTTTAAATGTATAATAATCATGTAATTTTTTCTTTTTTCCCCTTTTTTCCTTCCTCTCCCCTCCCCTAACCTAGAGATGACTACCATTAGACACACACACACACACGTGTGTGTGTATATGTGTAAAATTATTCTACACATCTATCTATCACTTCTTCCTCTGGTGGCAGATAACCTCTTTCTTCATATGGCCTTTATAGTCAACTTGGGTATTTGTAATAGTTAAAATGACATATTTGCTCAAAGCTGTTCTTAAAACAATATTACTGTTCCTGTAGGCAAATTTCTCTTGGCTCTACTCATTTCACTCTTCGTTATTTCATACAAGTCTTTCCATGTCTTTCCAAAATCACTGAGCTCTCCATTTCTTATAGCACAGTATTATTTCATCACAATCATATACTACAGCTTATTCGGCCATTCCCCAATTGATGGGCAGACTTGAAATTTCCAGGTCTTTGCCACCACAAAGAGATCTACTGTAAATATTTTAGGACATCTTTTATTTTCACGAAACTTTGTTCTTCATTCCCAATCATCATTGGAAAAGGGATCTCAGATGAAGCAGTTGGTAAGGTTTGAAGGTGTTCCTTTACCTAGGGCACTTGATTTAATAGAGGACTTCTGAATACCTAAAGGTCGTACCATCCAACTAATGGTGGAATTCCATGCATGATAAGAGATTTTAGAGTGGACACTTGGCCCTTCCCAGTGTTTCTCACTGTTGAACAGTTACCTTTTCTGCTGATCAAAAGTCTGGTCCTGGCCACAAGTGCCATAAGGTAGTTCCCAAAGTCTATCTTGAGCCAGCCTAACACTATAAAGTTGAAGGAGACCTCTCAGATAATCTAACAACCCAATTTTTAACAGATGAGAAAACTGAGTGTAAGGGAAGTTAACTCATATGCCCTGTTGCTTAGAAGCAGAACCAGGGCCAGAAACCAGATCTTCTAATTCCCCAGGTCCATGTTCTTTCTACTACATTGAATGCCTCTTTAGAGTTAAAGCAATCCCTCTCCCCAATCTCCCTCACAATTTTACCTATAGCACACCGTGATAAAATACACACTTACCAGGAAGATATTAGACCTATTAACTTATTAAAATGAGTTCATTTGTCAGATATCCAGTTGTCACGTAGAACGGTCCCACACATTGAAGGAATGGGAAAAGAGAAAGGCAATTTTGGAAGATGTGGCAGATTGGAAATGATCTACCACATTAAGATCCATGGGAAGGGCCATATTGGGAAGTCTTGGGATGCCAAAGGGAAGTAGGCATTGGGCACGAACCTATTAGCAACAAAAGAGGGAAAGTAACTTTCTGAAATGGGCACCTATAGATAGCAGAGAAGGTGTTGACCTGCATTGACAGAAGGATTTCCTCACCTAGAAGTCCTTTGTACCAATGAAATCACAGGGCTCATTCCTATCCATTTTGCATAGGACCTTTCCTGGTCAAATTTAATTTGCTGGGCCTGGAGTCAAGAATACCTGAATTCAAGTCTGGCCTCAGATACTTACTAACTCTACGACCCCTGGGCAACTTATTTTTAGAGATCTTATATTTTATATTTTAGAGATTTTATATTTTAGATCTCAGTTTCCTCAAATATAAAATGGGGAGAATAATAGTGCCTACCTCCAAAAGTTTTTGCGAGGATTTTAAATGAGTTAATATTTGTAAAGTGCTTGGTACCTAGTAGGTGCTTTGTAAATGCTTGTCCCTTCCTTTTTTTCCCTCTTTCATTTATTCCTAGCTTCTTCGGAAACTTAAATGTAGATGTAGTAAAATTTGGAAAAGTATGGCACAGGAATCCAGTACAAACCCAAATATGTGTTGCCATGGGATAAGGTACCCACAGTTATATTAAACAACCCTACTGGAGGACTGAGCCAGTATAGGGAACACTGCCACTTGGTGGACATTTCTAAGAATAGCATTCAGAAAATTCTCAGACTATATGCACTCCTGAATCCTAACACTAAACCTTCCTAGTTTCTCAGATCCATTGAACTGGGGTCATTTCTCTTATCAGAAACTGAAAAAGAGAGACCAACAGGACTTTAGTTCCCTGGAAAGAATTTTCACACTGTGATGTAAGTTTTCAAATTTCTCTTTTTCTTTTTTTATGGTAGACATAGAAAGAATGTCCATATACGTATGGCCAGTAGCCTTGGTTTAGGGGAAATGGGAAGAGCTGTCAGACCTTTTGCATTTCAACCATTAAGGACAGGTCAACATTAAACCAAACTCTCGAACATTAAAAGGTGCTTCTCTGACTCACTGTAATGACTGCCTAGACAGACATTACAAGATACATAACAATCTGAGGTTTGTTCAATTGAATTATGTGACCTAGTGCTGGATTTGAAGTCAGAAAGGGCCTTGTGTTAAAATGCCAGTTTTGCTGCTGCCTGTGTGACCTTGGGCACCTTTTTTTTAATAAAATGGGAGTGGGGGGAGTTTGAACTAAATGAAATTTCTTCCAGTTATAAATCTATGATACCTTTTTTACCTCAAGGAGTTTTTGATTCTATAGAATCTAGAAATTTTTCCAGTTACTAGGAAAAGGACTCTGAACATGACTAGTATTCAGAACACGAGTGACATTGGAAAACTTGGTTATTAACTCATTAGATAACGGGTCAGCTTTGATATTACACAACCTTGACCAACTTTCCTAACCTCTCAGTGTTCTAAAAAACCCTCTAGGTCTACCACTTCCAGAGAAGGTCCATTGATGGGAGTTTATTTACTTGGAGGATACAGTTTCCCCATATCAACAAAATCACAATTTCAGTCTCTATCTTGAATATACTAACATGTCATTACCTCATGATGTCTTTGGTACTTTTCAAGAACTAAGGATAAACAACGACAGCAACAACTATTAACAGAGGCATAGCTAGGAATTCTGGTACGTAAGGCAAACACAATGGAGCATAAGGTGATAGCCATTCCTGTGCGTGATTGAGATAGAGACTAGAGTGATGGGAGATGACGACATTAAGTAGCTGGGAAATCAGGAGTATTCAAAGGTGGAGGGGATGGAGTGGAGAAGAAAACTGAGCCATGTTACTAATCTCACTGGGGAAGAGGAATATTGATCTGGATTTGGACAAGATGGAGTGAAATTTAAAGGAGAAGCCGCTTCTAGCTGATGATGCCTGGAGGAAGGTCTGAAAGTGTCAATAGCAGGCAAGGATATTCAGATTCCTCCTCCTGGCACTGGGTGCTAGAGGGTTTGAGAAAAGGAGTAAACAGCCTTTGAGATTAGAGAGAATGGTGTCAGGAGGAGAAAGTTAAGCTTCAGAGGTGATCACAGGATGGGAAGAGTTGGGGGAAACAAAAGAGAGGTTTATTAATGACAAGAAAATTCAGGAGGTCCAGTAGAAAGGTAAGGCAGAAGAGAATAAAGATTGGGGACGGCTAGGATGAGCTGAAATAGGAAGAGGTGAGAGTGTTGGGGAGATGGTGAAGTAAAGGAGACTTGAATGCAGGGGAATGGGCAGGGGAATAGGCAGGATGGACAGTATGACCAAGAATACAGTTATTGTCTTCTTTCCCTCCCCCAACCTTTAATGACAGCATTAAATGAAAACTACTCACTCTACCTCCCCAGGTCCCATTTTCTCTCTCCTTGCTTCTTTAGAGGCACAGGCTAAAAGAAGATCATGAGGACTGAGGGGTAAGGACAGCAGTCAGTGGTTCACAAAGGATATGGATATGGACACTTGAGAAAATCCCTGGTTGCCTTGCCTGATTTATGACTCTGACTGCCGTGCATTAGTTTATCAGATTAGCTGGCTGTCACCTGGGGTGAGTAGGATGGACCTTAGGGAATAAATGGAATGGAATGGAAAAGGCATTTATTAAGCACTTTGCTAAGCACTGGGGAATATACAAAGAAAACAAAAACAGTTGCTGCTCTCAAGAAACTCACATTCTAATAGAGAAAACAACATACAACAAGATATATGCTGGATAAATTGGAGCTGTACTCAGAGGGAAGACTTTAAGGTTAAGGAGTAGGAAAGATTTCTTTCATAAGATAGGACTTTAGCTGAGGCTTGAAGAAAGCCAGGGGAGTCAGGAGGTAGAAATGAGGAAGGAGAACATTCCAGACACGGGGGATAGCTAGGGCAAAGGCTCACAGTCTGTCATGCATTCAAAGAGGCCAATGGCACTGGAGCACAGAATGAGACATAGATAAGTTTTGATGGAAGAAAAGGAGTCATGGAAGACCAGAACATGGGGACACTATTTGGGGAGAGTGGAAAAGACAAGGAAGGCCTTTAAGCCAAAAAATACAATTTGAGGACTCTGGGCAACTAGGGGATGTATGGGAGAAGAATGAGAAAAAAGGGAGATAGGCAATCCCCTTGAGGTGGCCCAAACTAAACTTTTCCACTCTCTGATATGAATTCAGAAGTCTGAATGTTGTGTGGAACCTATAGGGATGTTGTAGTTTGAAATTAAGATAAACTGAGGTACAAAATTCTAAATACGTTCAATTTTTTAGTAAAGCTAGCAGCTACCATCAAAAAGGATCTTTCAACTCTTCAACAATCCCAAAGACCTTGAACAAGACTCGATGTATTATTTTATGAAAAAAAAAGGAGCATCCAAAAACTAGAAGGCAGCATTAATAGATGGGGCAATCAATATCATTGTTTACTCAGATTGAAGCATATTATTTGCTCTCTCTCTTTTTATTTTCTTTTTATGTTTGTTTCTTCTTTCTCATAGTTTCTCCCAGTGGTTCTAATTCTTCTTGACAACATGACTAATGTGAAAATAGATTCAGTATGGATGTATATGTAGAGCCCATATCAAACTGCATGCTGTCTTGGGGTAGGGGGATGGGAGAGATGAGAAGAAAATTTGGGACTCAAAATCTTATAGAGGTGAATGTTGAAAACTAAAAATAAATAAATAAACTAAATCTGAGGCATCACAGATGTGGGGAACAATGTGATTAGCTGGAAATTTGGAATGCAAGGCTAGCAACCTCCCCTCCTTCCATCTGGTCACTATGGAAGGCTCCCTGATGGTATCCACCTGGGCGGCTAGTTAGTGTCACAGCAAAAACAGACCAGACTTTCCTGAAGGACAGTCAGTGTATTGCAGAGATAACAGACCAGACTCTGGCATTCACCTGCATCCTTGATTTCCTTGACACAAAAATAAGAATAGCGATTAGCAGGGAAACTGAACTTCTAAACTCAATTAACTCAGAGAGGAAAGTCGAACTTACGCGACAAAGAAACGTGATGTAGGCAATATACAAAATGCTGGCAGTGATGCAGAATAAAATCAATTACAAAAATGGAGATGATATCCATTTTATTTTTTCAGGGAGACTTATGAAATGGGGTCAGACTGATATTGGGAAGCACTGGCATTGAATTGAAATCACAATGAATGTTTATTCACCAAAAGGATGGGAATTGAATGACTATGCAAATTTTTCCATCAATTGATACTCTTGGTCCTTCTTATATACAAGATATTGGACAAAAATCAAACATTCCTTGCCTTCAAGAACCTTATATTCTACTTCCCAGGACTCTCTTTGGAAGGCCTAGGGAAAGGGAAGGACACCTAGGAATAAATATTGACTTGTATGAATTGAAAATGGGAAACCATCACCATAAGGGGTGATGGTTGAAGCAGCTCTTCTGAATTCAGCTGCTGGAAGTAGCTGATGTTTCTGGGGACTCTTATTATCATCCAGTACTCTTCTGTTCTGTGTGTGCATGCTTGGACTAATGCCTTGGAGTCCTGTCTATGTCACCTGCTTGCTGGGTCTCTATAATGCTTTGTCGCAGTGTGCTTTTGTGTTCAGCTCCATCTGTCTAAATTTCTCTGCAGACACTTTTACAAAAAAAAAAAAAAAAAAAAGCATCCATTTTTCCCTTACCTGCTACAAAGCATTAGGGAAGTAAGGTTAAAAATTAATGTAGTATTGACTGTTATTTCCCAGACAAATTCAAATGCATGTAATTCCCTTCATCCCTGATGTCTCAATTACTCCTGGAAGTTATCTTTGTTTTACCACCTGAGATAATTCATTTCTGGAACTGTTCTGCTATTTACCCTAGAATCTCTAGCATTTTTCTTTGAGTATCCTTAACAAAAGCAAATCTCTTAGGTGTGATTTTTTTTTTTTTGAAAGTAGTCAAACAAACAGGGCTAATTCTAATGAAGAAGATAATAGCCATTTGGGCTTAAGAACGAGATATGACCAGTTCTTTTGGTAGAAATGTGGGTGGGAGAGACAGTAGGTGCAAAATGAGGCAAACACTGTCCCTTGGTCAGTTGGTGTTTGTTTATCTGTTTTTCTTTGTTACAATCAGCAAGTACTTATTAAATTCCTACTATGTGTCAGGCATGGTGCCAATTGCTGGAGGTATGAATATAATGAATCCCAAGGGAAGGTTATCTAAGTAGGTGGGGTCTATTGGGCAATGATTGGTGTTAATTTTCAAAGATCATGGCTTATGTCTTGATTTGATCATGAATTGGATTGCACAAAGTCATCAACCTAACTTTTCCAGTCACTGAAGTTCAGTGGAAGGACAAAAGTCAGGAGGACTGGTGATAGCCCAGGGTACAGTGAATGGCCATGGTGTCTTTAATGACCAAGCTCTAAGTGCTCCACAGTGCCTTCTTATGGAGTTTTCATGGCCATTGGAGCAAATTGTTCTCATATGAAAACAAAAGACACCAATATAAGTTTTAATAAGAAAGAATGAGGTATGCATGACTTTTTCTCCTGTGATTCTTAGAATGATACTGAAGATAATTCCAGAAGAGAAGTTTAAAAAATGTTTTGAGCACCAGTTACCTCACTGGAATAAAATTAAATTTTATAAAGAAGATTATTTTAAAAGACAATGGTTACTTGGATACATGAGTTACTGCATGTTCACTTAAAAAGAATCATTCTCATTATTTACTTTGTAAACAGACCTTCTATACCACTCCCTACCAATTCATGCCTAAATAGCAAAAGAACATCTTCCAGAACATCTACTCTATCCTATAAATTTTGCATATTAGAAAACTGATGCCAAGAGTGATATAATTCAGTCAAGGGCAGAGTAGTAGAACTTTAACTAAAGTGAGGCTACTGGGTCTTTGCTTACAGAGTTCAGAAAACTTAGGGGGCATCATTAGGACTATCCTGGAACCCACTTCCTCTCCAGCCTTCTTCACACTCATAACTTCTTTCCCTGCCCAGCATAGCTCTGGTTAATGGTATCCTGACTCTCAGTCTAGTGTCTCAACATACTGTCTCTCTTTACACTAAGGTTAGGGGCAAAAAAATAATAGTGTTAGAGCTAGAAGGAATCCTCATGGTATAGATGAGTTAGCTGAGGTCCAGACAGATTAAATGAATTACCCAAAGTCACACAGTATGTGTCAGAGCCAAGATTTGAACTTTGGTCTTATGGTGCCTGCATTGATATCTCTCATGTGAACTCCTAAATACACTGGGGCATTTGGGAATACTTTCCTGTTTAAGGCTCCAATTCAGATTCAGTTCAATAAATATTTATTAAGTGCCTACTATGTGCAGGCACTGTGCTGAGTATTGGGGATACAAAAAGAGGAAAAAGGCAGTCCCTGCCCTTAAGGAGCTTACAAGCTCTAAAACATCACTTTCACCAACACCCCTACCGTTTGTTTACAAAGTGGTGTGGGAGACCCCTAAACAGCAGCCTGAAAATTCACCCCCCAAAATGGTCACTGCTACCCAGTCATTTCTAGTCTCGATGGAACTTACGCATCCTCAGATTGCTATCTGGGACATTTTCCTTGTATTAAATCAATAGAGGAACAGAGAAGGTCTTCCTCCTGTCATTGACTGACTAAGTTCCAGGATTTTATTCCAGAAGGAAGGTGAAGGATGAGTCCTTTGTCCTTATAGCATTCTGAAGCCTTTGGTTTTCTTCTTAATTTAAGTAAAGAAGTGTCCACTGGAGAAGAGGGAATTTGCAACTATGACTCAATCAAGACTATCAAGTGGCAGAGTAGCCTGTCATCTACATGGTGGGATTTTAGCAATACCAAGAAAGGGCTCTCTGACCCAAAAATATCCCTTTTCAATGATACCTACAATCCTCTGAATGATTCACTCCTCTGTGTTAAGTGTTACCTTTTAAAGAACACAGCAAAACACAGGAGTAAGGAAGCTAGACCTCTGCCTAGGTCCATAAAGAAGGGAATGGGGCACAAATCAGGACACTTTTTGATGCTATTTTTTGTAAATGCAGATCTATTTAACGCCAGAAGATTCCTCTCCATAGCACATAATTTTCTTTTTTGCGATGTTTTGTTTTCACAATGAAGAGTCTGGACCATGGCAGGAGGATGTATTTTTCAAATCTTGCTTAATTTATAAACACTTGGTCCAGCTCTCTTTTCTAGGTCTTCTTTTAAAATGCAAATAAATCCCTTTCCCTTTCTTTCCTGCCTCACTCCCCACCTCCTCCTTGGCTACACATTAATAACCTAATACCTTAGGTCAAGGAGTTTATCAACTCTCTTTTTTCTTATCCCAAAGAAGGTGAGAGCATGAGCTCTTGGGAGAGAAGAGGAGATGTAATAAAAAGAGGGGAACATCAGAACTGAAAAAGTCCAAGCTTCCAGGGCAGCATGGAAAATTCCTAAGAGAATTTTCCAGTCACTTCACCATCTTTCAAAGGATGAGCCCTCAGGTAATTGGACTAATAGATCCAGAGAATGTCCCATAGTATGCCCAGATATCAGCAAAGTGTTTGACAGTATCTTCTGTGATATTTTTTTAGATGAGTTTGTGAAATATAGACCAGGTGAGAGTGAATTTATGTGGATTTTGAAGTGATTGAATACAGAGTACACTGGCTAATGTACCCATATGAACCGTGAGTGACATCTCTAATGGATTTCTCCAAGTATGATTTCTACAGTTTTTTAATAGAAATGAGTATTGGAGTTTGTCAAAAGTCTTTTTAGTATCTATTGATATAATCATGTAGTTTTTGTTATTTAAATTAACATTACTTGTGCTAGGTTTTCTGTTCTTTCGTTGGATGGAGATCAGGTGAACAATTTGTGGCCACCATCAGTTAAAAAAGATTATGCCACCAAAGTAGACAGTTATGGGTTTAGCATTCATCTTTATGTCAGCTTGGTCAAAATCATCCTTTGGGGGTGGGGTGTAACCACATGCACTCGAGAAGAGGGATAGTTTGAGTCCTCTTATGCGTCCAAACTGCTGAATTGGGAGCAAGGTTTCAAAGTGACCGTTTGCTTCAAGTTTAATTGGCGAGATGGATAAGCTGTATTGGTTCGCTGTCATGTGCACACTGTAGTTGGGGCTTCTCAGATAATGGAACAAGCCTGGCACTTGTATGTTTCTGTGACAAGGCTTGGCACCTAGTTTTATCATTTAAAATGATTGCACAGTGTTATCTTTATTGCATCTGTACTTTTAGAACACATTGTTAATTAGAGCTGTGATTTATTGGATGCCAAGTTCATGATCAGACAGCTAGCCAAGAGTTTGGGAATGGCTTGGGGTGAGCTCAGGTGCTCTCTAGTTTAGGCAAGGAGCGCCATATTGGATAGATGGTCCAGAATCCCTTAGCTCAGAACTCTGAGCGACTCATAACTTCCTGCAGTGACCGGTCTGGAAAAAGCTTGGGTTTGGCAGGGATTGGGTGCCCCAGGGATCAGAGTGTTGGATCTGCCTCCTATCTCATCTTGACCCTTGACCAGTTGAAGCTTGTCTACCTCAAAATCTCCAAAGACTCTGAAGGTTCCTCTGGGAAATTCCTGAGTTGGAAGGGGAGTGGAAATCTAGTGATGTTTATTGCAGTCTTTTAGATAGATTTTTATTTCTTTGTTTCTGCTTATTTAATTGCTTATCTGAGTGACATGAGCAGGACCAGGAGAACAATTTATAATAACAATAATATTACAAAGACAAACAACTTTTAAAGACTTAGTAACTCTGATCAATGCAATGCCCAAAGATCTGAGTAGGAGTTTCCTCATTAACCCTGAGGTAATATTCTCCCCTATCTTCCCACATTTCTCCCACAAGTTGTTTTTTTTAATTTTTCAATGGATGAAAATTCACCTTTCCCTCTCATCTTCTCTCCCCACACCCATTGAAAAAGAAAGCAAAACATAAGGCTTTTCAGCAAATACCCAATCAAGCCAAAAAAAAAAAAATTCCCCATTTGGCCATATCCCAAAACTATATGAATCAATCTGTACTCTGAGTCCATCACTGCTCCGACAGAGGAGAATAGCATGTTTCATCATGAACCTTGTGGAATCATATTTGATCACTGCATTGATCAGAGTTTCTATTTGTCTTTACAATGCTGTTATTGTTATAAATTGTTCTACTGGTCCTGCTCACTTCATCCCCTAATGCAATTAAACCAGCAGAAGCAAAAAAAAAAAAAAAAAAAAAAAAAAAAGTCTACTTAATGACTAATGACTACAATTACGTAAATGAAAATTATACTGAAAGGAACCCAAACCCTGTCTTAGAGAGAAGATGTAATCAAATATTCCTGCCTCTTCTCAGTTATAGAGGTGAGGGTGTATGGGCATAGCACACTACATATATTATTAGACATGGTCACTGCCTCAGTTCATCCAATTTCAGGAAGGGGTGTGGAGGTAGGGAAGCTATATATGGTCATTATTGCAGCTGTTTTTCAGTCTTTTCAGTTGTGTCTGTCTCTTCATGGGATGAATCTTCCTGACTCCGGACCTGGCTTTCTATCCACTGTATCACCCAGCTGACCAGTCATTGTAGTATAAAAAGCAAAAGGGAACAATAAAACTTATTTCTCAAAAAATGTTAGGAGTCCTCAAGTTCCGAATAAGATAAGGTTGAAGAGCAAAACTAAAGAAAACAAAAGATTTATTTATATTTTTTAGAAATGTTCAAAAAAAAAAGAATCAAAGAAAGGTTAGGATTGCTGCTCAGGGTGGATGGAACAATGATAACAGTGAGGAGTGAGCAGAACTATTCAACTCATTTTCTTTTCGTTTTCTCTGGTGAGAAAAATGGTTGGGTATTGGAAATGGGATGGCAAAAAAGGCTAAAAGGGAGTAGAAATCCTTGATAAGACAGGGAATGATAAGTGGGTGCCACCTGATGAGTTTAAATCTCAAGACCCAAGCTACCTACGTCCTAGGGAACTGAAAGAATTAGCAAATGTCATTTCTGAGTCACCATCAATTATCTTTGAAAGGCCATGGGGAATGAGTGAAACAGTGTAGAAAACTGGGGAGGGAAAATGACCTTTTTTTTTTTTTTAAAGGAAGAGAGTGTTATCTGAAAGCTACAGACCAGTAAACTTAAAATTCTCAAAAGGATGGTTAATGAATAGCTAGGGAAAAAATAAATTAGTATGACTTCATCAAGAATAGATCACATCAAACTAATTTCTTCTCCCTTATTATTTTTTTTTGATAAGGGGATCTAATTCTGGTAGATCAGGGCTAAGATGTAGCTATAGTTTGCCTGGATTCTTAGCGAAGCATTTCACAAAGCCACTTAGGCTATCTTGTGAAAAAGATGAAGGGACCCGCACCAGCGTCCAGTATGGTTAAATGGATTTGGAGTTAGTTGAATGACCAAACACAGAGTAGTTACGTTAACTTGGAAGAGTGATTGAGGATATTTAACACTATTATCAGATTTAAATCAAAGGATAGAGGGCATGCTTATAAACTTTGCAGATGGCATAGAGCTGGTTTGGGACAGCAGTGAATAGCTAGCACATTGGTTAAGAGAGTCAAGATTTTAAAAAGCTAAAATGTTAGGTTGAATCTGGTAAGTTACAGTTTCATGAGGACAACTATAAAGTCTTAGACTTGGATCCCAAAAAATCAGCTTCCCAAGAAGAATATGGAAAAAATACAACTAGATAGCTCATTTATCTGAAAAATTATCTGGGATTTTTAGTGTAGTCCTATATATAAACAGTGTCATTTAGCAGCCAAAAACCTCAACAAGATTTGAGGTTCCAATAAAAAGTGTGTCCAGAAATTGAAAGGTGATAATCCCACTATACTTCTAGATTCTAAGAACTACCATTTATGAAGGATACTGATATACTGGACCAGAGAACAACCAGAATACACTGGAAGTATCCAGAGGTAACCAAGGTGGTTAAGGGCCTTGAGTCCATGTGATATGTGGATAGGATCAAAGAACTAGGGTTATTTAATCGGAAAAGGAAAAGACCTCATGGAGATATGATTGATGTCCCCAGACATTTGAAGGGTTATCTGGTGAAAGCAGGATTACACTTGGGCATGGCCAAAGAGGACAGAACAAAGAATGAGTGAAAACTGCACAGACCAATCTAAGTTTGCTGCATGGACAAGTTTCCTAATAAGTAGAGCTATCTGCATATATATTGGTCTGCTTCTTGATATGTCTTCAAAACGAATGACTATTTTTGTTTCTACCTTTCCAACAGCCTTAGCACAGTGGCTAGTATATAGTTGTTGTTTTCAAGACCAATGACATCATGGAGTGATGCCTTGACTTTGTGTATGAATTGGATTTAAGTAAGGCAGAGCCTCACAAAGTCATCAGCTTTCCTTTGTCTTCTAGTCATCAAAGTCCAGTGGCAAGACAGAGTCAGAATGATGACCCAGGCTGCAATGGATGACCTTGGTGTCTTTGATGTCCCACCAAGCTCTAAGTGCTCCACAGTGCCTGCTTTGGCTGTCTCCATGGCCAGTGGAACAATTTGTTGTCATCTGCCATTCTGCTGGGGAAGTCTTCACTTGCTTGGGTAGATATCCCCTAACTCACAGATGGATTTGAGACCTGTCTGTTACTTTCAGTCTGGTTTTAGACTATCTACTGAACCAGTTTTACTGTACTATGGGTGTGCACCATGCTACAGCTTCTTGGAGCAACAGGTGAGAGTTGAGTGAAAGGTGGGCACCAAAGGTAGGTGAGCAAAGCTCGACAAGCCCTCAAATCAGAAGTGTTAAGCCTCCCTGAATACCCAGTAGGGGAGTAATAAATAATAGTTGAGTGCCTGATTTGTCAGGCATGTTGGAGATTCTTGTTCAGGTATGGGTTGGGCTAGCTGGCCTCTGAAGTCCCTTCCCACTCTGAGATTCTGTAATCCCATGTTTCTGTGAAGTCCACGATGTAGAAAGTTAAAAATGCATCAGTAACTAATGCACCAAAATTGTATTGAACACCACTTTGTACACAAGGATTACAGTTGTGCAAAATAATTGGAAATCTGCTGGGGTCCTTTTGAAAAATATCTTTTTGAAATTTAGGCCTTATTAGAGAACTTAAAGAAGAAATACTATCAGTACATTGAGAATAAGCATCATGGAATGTTCAGCCTCAAAGAAATGTTAGAACTGATCTAGTTACACCCTATCATAAGTAATGTAAGAAAGTTTCAATCCAAGTTCAATATTTATTCAGTATCAAATCATTCTTACTTTATATAAAAGTTCAGGATGTGGAAAAAAGCATCAGTAAGCATTCCATTCTGTTCTTTCATCTGTGAAATCACTTGGATGATAAATCCCATAAGTATGCAAAGTTTATGAAAAGTTTCCACTTTAATATAGTTTTGAATTAACAACAGAAAATTTCAAACTGGCCAGGAACTTTCTAGCTTACTAAGACTAGCAAGGGCTTTGGATTGAACTATAAAGCCAATGCTAGAGGTTTAATTAGCACCACCAAAGCAGCTCCAACTTTGGGCTAAATGAAAAAGATATTTTTTTAAAAGACAACATTTTTTATTGATATCTTTTGTTTTTTTCCATGATATTCCTTTCCAGACTTATCATATCCTTCCATAGTGAGCTGTTCTTTATAAGAAAGATTTAAAAAGCAGAAAAAAATAATTTAGCAAAACAAAACCAACTTATCCACTACGTCAATATATGTAGTATTTTATAACTATAATCCCCCACCTCTGCAATGAAAAAAAGAGGTATATTTTCTCAACTTTTCTCAGAGGCCAAACATGGTCATTATAATGGCACAACATTCAATGTCATTTTATCTTTCTTTGGGTTTTCATTGTTGTAGTTATTTATTATATAGTTTTCCTGGTTCTACTGGTGTTATTCTGTGTTAAATCATATAAGTCTTCTCAAACTTTTCAATGTTCTTCATATCCCATTCCTTATAGTACGGTAATATTTCATTACATTAATGTACTATAATTTGTTGACCTGTTGACAGACACCTACCTTTTTTCTAATTATTTGTTAGCATAAAAAACATTGCTGTGAATATTTTGGTGTACATAGGGCTTTTTATTTGTATATGGGTCAAAGATTATGACAATTTTAGTAACTTTTTTTCTTTTTAAAACATAATTCTAGAATGCTTTCCATAAGGGAGAAGGACCAATTTGCTGCTCCACCAATAGGGCATTAATGTGCATGATTTCCCATAGCTCTTCAAGCACTGTTTCCATATTTTAGTCATTTGATGATGGTATTCCTTGGGCTGGTAAACTAGAAGGCAACTTCTTTGTCAGATGGGCCTAAGACCCTAGAATTTGTTTTGTTTTACTTTTTGAATTTGTTGTTTCTATAATGGATTTAACAAATATGAAAAAAAAAACATTTTGCTATACAAAGAAGAGCAGGAAAGAGGATCATATACAAAGTTATTTATTTCTATTACATATAATTTTAATTAAATTTCATATTTTAGTAATTAAGCATTTTTTTACCCTCTTGCTTTTCCCTCTCCCTACTGGAAAAACAAAACGAAACAAAATCTTTGTAACAAATATGTATAATCAAGCAAAACAAATTCCTATATTAGCCATATCCCAAAACATGTCTCATTCTAAGTATTTAGTCCAGGGGTGGGGCACCTGCGGCCTCAAGACTACATGTGGTCTTCTAGGTCCTTGGGTGTAACCTTTTCACTGAGTCCAAGTTTTACAGAACAAATCCTATTATTAAGGGGATGTGTTCTATGAAATTTGGATTCAATCAAAGGACCACACTTGAGGCCCTAGAAGGCCACATGTGGCCTCAAGTCTGCAGGTCCCTCTTCTCCCCACATTTAGTCCAAAATCTTACTGTTAGGAAATTGATGATTATGTTAATATTCTTAAGTGTTTCAAAATTGTTTGTTTTTATAATGCTGTTTACATGAATTTTAAATATATATGTATATATTCAATTAAACATAAAAGTACCAACACTTCCGTTTGGTCTGTCTCCTTCTGACCTTTTACCTTCTTCTGTGTATTTTAAAAAATATTTCATCAATGCCTTTTTCTTTTTTCTCTTGTATCACTATTACCACCCCACTACCCCTATACAATTCCACCCTTCCCCAAATAGAAGCCCTTACCTTGTAACAAATAAGTATAGTTAAGCAAAAAAAAAAAAAATTAACATATTGGGACCCTAAAATTTAAGCTTAAATCATTAATTAGGGTTTAGATTTTATTTCATACCAGTACATTCTTTAAAAATCCCCATGGTAATTATAGCTTACATTTTTGTAAAGGTCAGAAAGTCCACATAAAAGGAAAAGGGTTATTTTGGTCCTGGTGAGAAGAGTTCTGGTTGGGCTCTCTAGTTTCTTTTTAAAAAATCAGGGTGCATAGAAAGATGTTTGAGGAACAAACTCATTTATAGCTCCATTAATATCTATATATATGCTCATATATGGTATGTATATATTTGTTATTTACTATTTATAATTATTTATTAAAAATAAATTATATATATATGTATCTATTTTTCTATCTGTATAAAATGTTCATTAGCACTGAAAGAGGCTTATATTTCCTACCTTCAAGGAACATACAATTTAGTTGGGAAGATAAGACTTGAAAGAGGCTTTTAAATATATTTCTCTTTATTATTTTGAGCTTGTCAAGCATCAACAAATATAATTATTTCCATATGTGAAGAAGAACAGAAAAAGAAGACTATATATGAAATTATAATTTCCATTATGGAAATTAAGGATTTTGAAGAGAGGTAGATTTCCAATTTAACATGGCAGTTCCAACATTGCCATGTTTGTATTCCCTTCTGAACTTCTATTTTCTTCTGAGGTTTTTTTTAATGAGTCATCTTTTCTTCCAGTTTTTCGTATCACTATGACTACTTACTTTTCCTGCTATTTTCCCCCACAAATAAAATCCCTCTTTTAGAATAACAGTAACAAAAACAGACATATGAAACAAATCCAGGTATTGGATTTGAAATGTCTAAAATTTGATGTCTGTACCTCTTCTCTGTCAAGAGACAGCAAACATCAAGAGATAGGAAGCATGATTCATCATCAGTCTTTATCATGACTTGTCATTACCTCATTTAAAAAGGTCACAAGTCTTCATAGTTGTTTTCCTTAATGTTATTGTAGTCATTTCACTTTGAATCAGTTAATAAAGTCCTCTTCGCTTTCTCTGAATTCGTTCCTTTTGTCATTTCCTATAGCACAATAATATTCTATTACATTCCTATGCCATAATTTGCTTAGCTCTTCCCCAGCTGATGGACACCCACTTCATTTCTAGTTCTTTACTAAAATAAAAAGTATTACTTTAAATATTTTGGTACATGTGTCTTTTTCTTCTTTCTTTGATCTCTTTGGGTTATACACCTAATAATTGTATCACTGTAACAGAAGATTATGCATAGTTTATTGATTTTGAGGGTACAGTTCCAAAATCCTTCCTTTTTATTTTTTCTTTATGTATCCTTTTTTAAAAATTAAAGTTTATTTTTTTTCAATCAACAAAAATATGCCTTCTCTCCTTCCCAACTTTTTTTTCAAAAAAAGAGAAAAAAAATCCCCGTAACAAACTTGGGCAAAACAAATCCTCCCTCCAACCCATTAACCATGTTTCAGTTTGCTTTCTCAAGTCATCACTTCTCTATCAGGAATTGGACGGCCTCTTTCATAAAGAGTCCACTGGAACTGTGATTGGCCATTGTGCTCATAAAAGTTCTTAAGTCATTAAAATTTGTCTTTTAAGTATTTTTGTTATTGTCTAAATTCTTCTCCTGATTGTATTTATTTTACTCAACATCCTCAGGGTTGTTTAAATCTCCATTTCTCTTATTATTGATTAGAATCATTTTTTTTTCACATGGTTGTTGATAGCTTGCATTTTGTTGACTTTATTATCGGAGAATGACTTGTTCTTATATATTAATATCAATTCTTTATATATCTTGGATATCAGACTTTTGTCAGAAATTTATTACAAAGATTTCTTCTAACTAACTGTTTCCCTTCTATTCAACTATATTGATTTTGGGCAAAACCTCTTTAATTTTATGTAACCAGAACACTGTGCTACTATTTTGTTGTATATGTTGTATACCTAATCCGTCCACTGATCTAGCTCTCTATTTTTAAGCTAGTAGTGACTAATTTTGATGACTACTGCTCTATAGTATAGTTTGAGATCTGGTACTGGTAAGTCCTCTCCCTTTCCACATCTTTTTAAAATTCTCCTGATATTCTTGACTTTTTGTTCCTCCAGATGAATTTTGTCATTATTATTTCTAGCTCAATAGTAATCTTTTGGTAGTTTGGTACAAGACTGAATAGGCAAATTAATTTAGGCAATATTGTAATTTGTGTTACATTAGTACAGTCCACTGACAAACAATGAAAAATTCTCCAATTATCTAGGTCTGCCTAATTCTATAAAAAGTGTTTTGTAGTTTGTGTAAATCTTCACATTCTATAGTTATTTTGAATAGAATTTCATTTTCTTTCCCTTGCTGTTGGATTTTACTGGCAATATGCAGAAATATTGATGATTTATATGGATTTATAATTTGATGAAATTATTAATTGCTTCAATTAATTTTTTAGTTCACTCTTGGGTTCTCTAACTAGACCACCATATCATCTGTAAAAAAGCAATCTTTTTTATTCTTTTGCTTATTTCTTCAATTTCTTTTGTTCTATTTCTTTAGTGAACATTTCTAGCATGGTATCAAATAATAATGATGTTAATAGATAGTCTTGCTTTACCCCTAACCTTATTGGAAAAACAAGTTAGTTTAAAGTCTTTGTTTTTCTGCCTTGTCTCTCTCTGGTTATGTATTAAGATTACACTTTTATCACAAAATTTGTAAGACTCCTTTCCTTTTCTATTTTTACAAAAAGTTTATGTAGTCTTAGAATTAATTATTCTTTGAATGTTTGACGTAATTCTTTTTCTTTGATTCTATTGAAGTTAAGTGACTTGCTCAGGCTCACATAGTTAGTAAATATTGGAGTTTGAATTTGAACCCAGGTTCCCCTGATTCCAGTGCTGGTGCTCTATCCACTGTGCCACCTGCCTGCCCCAATATAATTCACTTATAAATCCTTCTGGTTCTGGTTTTTTCCCCTCTTTGGCAATTCATTTGTAGTTCGTTCAATTTCTTTTTCTGATATAGGGTTATTTTGTTCTGTTAACCTATATATTTTGCATTTTTTTCATCCTTTTCATCTACATTATCAGTTTTGTTGGCATATAATTGAGTAAAATAGTTTCTGATAACTTCTTTTCTTTGATCTTTATTAGCGTACTTCTTGTGTCATTAGATCAGTAACCCCCTCAATTCCTTTCCCCACACATGCATTCCTTTGGAAAGGCTGCAGTATATCTTTGGGGCCACCAGAGGACTCTCAAAGTGTGAATACCTACATTATTCTTCTCATTGACAATACTGCACTTCAGCAGGGGTGCTAAGCAGTTCAAACCCCTGGAGTTTGGATCCAGAATTATACAGGGAATGAAATAAAATAACACTAAAGTATATATACATATGCTTTTTTTTAAAATCCACATGTGAATGTAGTTCAAATCCCTGGAGGATGGATCCAGAATTATTCAAGGGATGAAATAAAATAATACTAAATATATATGTATGTACATATGCATTTTTCTAAAGCACACATATTGAAGACAACTCTAGAACCCTCACCCTATACCTTGCTTTCCTGTTTTACATCATAATCCCTGACATTCACAGGACCCAGGTAGTCCATCTATCATGATAATATAGTTCATTGACCATAGTAAAAATAAAGTGGGTTAAGCATTTTTATGTGGAGCATGTGCCTTCTGCCATCTCCTGAGCTTCCTCTCATGTGTCGCAGATCTTCAGCTCTCCACAGCTCGAAGAGAATAAAAAAGAGATCTCAGATCTGAATCATGGTCAACAACAAGAGCGAAAAAGGGAAGAATGGTGAGAGAAATCAGTCTCTTGTTCTTCCTCACCATCTGGTGGGATTCTTAAAAGCTGCTAGTCTCCAGACTCAGGAGACAGATCTACAACCTTTCTACCCTTCCTCATGCTTTGGTACTTACCTGCTCTCCAGAAATGGGCAGGAGGAATATTCTACCCCTTGAGGGTTAATTTTTTCTTAGAAGATATTGAGACCATCCTAGTAACTTGGTTTGTTTCAGGGAACTAAAACCTCAGGTTGCTGACATCACTTTTTCACTGCCTGAGTATAAAGCAGGCATAAGGAGCTTTTTGATATTTGGTAGAAAATGATGAGCAACTCAGTCAAGGAAGCTTCACTCAGCTGAATCAACTCTAGAGGTCCTCAATACCTATCTTTGTTGAATATCCTCTTCCTGTTATAGCTAAGTAAATACCATTTTTGTTTACTACTGAATGATCCACAAGTGTCCCATTTTGTTCCCATATTGAACATAAACCAGAGAACTGGTCTTTGTCAGGCCCAGCCCTGAACACCTGCACAGGCTAGTTACCCTGGCAGTCTGGTTCACCATCTGTTTGAATATCAGGCCATAGGAACAGCCATCACCATAGCCACAATCCTGTCCTTTCTAGTCTGTCATGTAAAGCCAGCAGTTCAGATTTAATGGCAGTCACAATTTTTGGCCATGTGCATAACAACTAGCAATTCTGTATCTTAGGAGCAACAGAAGGAAAATGAGATGGGCAATACTATAGGCCATCACGGACCTTTCTATCCTATTGCATGACTTCCTGACTGCTATGAGAGAACAGTCTCAGAGATTCCTAGTGAGGAAAAGAAGGCAATCAGCCTTCTGTATATACCAGTATTATCAGTAACCACTTTACTTATCTCTCTCTCCCTAAATCAGCATTCACTGGAACCCAGAGGAAGATAATAATTCAGACAGATAAGAGGACAAGACATGAGCATGGATTACATTGATAAATAGCTTAACAGATGTTCTGAGCAGCCTCTAGCTTACACACTATAGGTTCCCAGCAGCTGCAATTTTCTAATCCTTCCTGGAGCATTCCCATTTCCTGCTGTGAAACAAGGATGCTTTTCTCATTAGGCTATGTTTTTCAGCCTTCAGCCTAGAGTCTCCATTTTAGGTAAGAGTTTGCAGTGGTATAAATCTCTGAAAAGAAATGGTCCCATGTGATATATTGTTGGAATTTCCTGTGAAATATTGTGAGGATTTATTACTAGGAATAGCTGTAGGTACAGAATTAAAATACTTTTTCCAGTAATAGGATGAATCAGAGGACCCTCCTTTTGACTACAAAATACAATGATTGTTTGTGTGTGTGTGTGTGTGTGTGTGTGTGGTATTCCTTATAGGGAATACATTTGGTGAAAAAGATGTGAGAAAGAAGCAGAGAGAGAAAGAAAGGAAAGAGAGGGGCAAGGAGAGAGAGAATGCAGAAATTCTTTACTTTCTACAGAAGTTTCAGTCTGTATCCTCTGAGTGAATTTTTAAGTAACTTCTGAACTCTAGAGTATCTTGTTTTAAAATAGCCATAATGATTCACGTATCTAATACTAACAGTCTTGTGAACATAATTTCCGAACTGACAAGGACAGATTTTTTTTTAAAAAAAGTATCTGATGCCTTTTGGTTTTACATCATAGTTATTTCTGGATACATCCTTGCTGTTCTCCAACCCATAATTTTTATAATAAAGAAAAATTAGTTAAACAAAACCAACTGATGCAATAACTACATCTGGCAAGGTATACAACATTCTATACCCATAGTTCCATGTCTTTCTGCCAGAAAGAGAGAGGTACACTTCCTAATGCTTTCTCTGGGACCAAAGTTGTTCATTATAATAACTCAGAATTTAATTTCATTTTAGTATAAAGAATATTCTTTTTACACAGAGCTGATAAAGGTACATTTACTTTCTTGAACTGAAGATTATTGGGGGCATATGGTAACTAACTATGTCAGAGTGAGATTTAGGCAGTAAGTAAAGACATTGAAAGTATCAAGAATGACAGCAAAATTATGGGAATTTAAAAATAAAGAGGAAAAAGGTCCACATGTCCAAAAAATTTCTAGTAGCCCTTTTTGTTGCACCAAGAACCAGAAATTGAGGGGATGCCCATCAATTGAGGAAAGGCTAAACAACTTGTGGTGTATGAATGTAAAGGAATACTATTGTGCTATAAGAAATGATGAGCAGGTGAACTTCAGAAAAATCTGTAAAGACTTATATGAACTGATGCTGAGTGAAGCAAGCAGAACTAGGGTAACATTGTATTTAGTAACAGCCATACTGACTAACTTTGATAGACTTAGCTCTTCTCAGCAATACAAGGACCTAAAACAACTCCAAAATACTCATGATGGAAAATGCCATCCACCTCCAGAGAACGAAATATAGAATCTGAATGCAGATCAAAGTATACTATTTGCACTATTGTTTTATTTTGTTTTTTCTTTCTCATGATTCCTCCCATTTATTCTGATTCTTCTATACAACATGACTCATGTGAAAATATGTTTAATACGACTGTATGTGTAGAGCTTATATAAGATTTCATGCTGTCTTGGGGAGGGAGGAGGGAGGTGGAAAAATTTAAACTTATAGAAGTTAATGTTGAAAACTAAAAATAAATAAATTTACTTATTAAAAAATAAACAAGAGACCATGATGTAAAGTTATTGTAAGTGTTAGGGTTCATTCAATCAATCAATGACCAGTTGATCCATTTAAGGTATCTATATTCGTCACCTTTGTTGAGTCAGTCAGCATTATACGCTAAATATAAATAAGACCTAGACACTCTATGGAGTCAATCAATTAATCAGTCAAGGCTATTAGACAAGGTGAGAGAAGTCCCCAAAAGTCATTAGATGTAATGGTGTGGCACTATACAGGAAATACAGGGTTTGGCTGAAGAAACTTGGTCATACCCTGGAGGTCTGTATAAAATCACAGACCATCTTAGAATCCAGTGTCTGGTAACTTAGAAGAAAGAGAGCTATTTCCATCAGGTCCCTGAGAGCGAATTACTTTGGGGAAGAGAGGGAATGAAGGAGAGAAGAGCCCTGTTGGTCCGCTTCACCCTCCTCCCTTTACTTTGTGAACTTTGAAAGTAGAGAGAATTTTGGCCTCTTGTAGGGTCCTGGAATAATCTATGGAATGAGTGGCAGCAATGTCTGCATCTAAAATTGAAACCAAACTAAATATACTAAAGAGAGGCAGCTTAAGGACCTTACAAGGAGCCCAGTAGAAAGCCTGCCATACTAAAAGGGAATTTCATGAGTACTCCACAAAAGGCAGAAAAGGAATTTTAACAACTAGGAACTATGAGCTACCCCTTTGCCACATGGTTTCTTTAAACTTGAGCCCACTTTTCCTTGGCCTCAGTATTTATTTCATGGGAGACCATGTCTTAGACTTTTGGGAGAGGGGATGTTTTGCATCACTTGTTCTTGAGTATTTTGGTAAATAACCCTTTGGCAGCTGGGTGGCACAGTAGACAGAACACTGGGCTTGGAGTTAGAAAAATTAATCTTTCTGAATTCAAATCTGACCTCAGATACTTTCTAGCTATGTGATCCTGGGCAAGTCACTTAACCCTGTTTGCCTCAGTTTTCTCATCTGTAAAATGAGTTGGAGAAGGAATGGCAAACTCTAATGGTAATTTAAAATGGGAAGATTTTTCTCATTCCTTAATAGGCCCATGTCTGGGTCACATGAGTCTGAGTCACATGAAGCCTGTGGTGGGAGGAGTTTGCTGAATGGGTGGAACAGGAAGAGGCAGAGCTAGAGCAGAGCTGAGAGGAATCTTGAGAGCAGTTAGAGCTAGGAAGGATGCAGGAGAGCAGGCTGCTGGCTAGTGTGAATAAAAGAACTTGTTTGTGATTTTATTTTAGAGAGCTTGCTTGTGATTTGTTTAATGGAGCTGGTTTGTGGGAAGCCTAGCAGGGGGAAGGCTTAGGGATGGTATTGTCCTCTGCATTGTTATTGTATGTAGATTTTTGTTGCTGTGATGGATTTGTCTTTCTGGTGTCTGAATAATGTTTTGGTTCTGCCTTCCATATGGAGAGCCTGTGGTATTGGCAATTCAGAATTGCACTGGTATATTCATGGCCACGCTAGGCACTGTGAATATTGCATTGGCAATGCACAAACCACTCCAGTATCTTTGCTAAGAAAATCCCACATGGGATCATGAAGAGTTGGACATGACTGAAGTGATACAACAATAAAATACCCCTTTCTAAACGCTACTTAAGACTAGATGATTAATCACTATTAACTAACCAGCTTCCCACCCCTTTGAGTTAACCCTAAAATCCTGAGGGAAGAAGTAACCAGTAATTCTGGGGTCTAAAGTGGTAGAATTTGGGAGCATATTTCCAGAACATATATTATACTATGATACTATGAAATAAGGAAAGTGCAAAATCATGGTATTCTTACACCTGGAGAATGAAGGAAGGATAAATTGAAAAGGATATGTATACCATGCTTTTTCCAGGCAATGGCATGTGAGTTTATACCAGGTAAAGAATCTACCAAATTATATGTAGAACATACTCTGAGTTGACTGTCCTACTTCTCATCCAACTGTGGAGCCAGATCCTCAGAGTCCAGGTTCTAGGCCCTTGAGAGATTGGGAGATACTATTGGCTCATGATCCCATTGTTGTGTGTTCTCCCTATGATAATGGCTTGATCATCATTTACTCAGCCTGTCTTAAATAGCTTTTAGAAAGGAGTATTTACTAAATATTCTTTAGCAAAGTAAGTATAGTAAGAATTATAAAAAAAAAAGTCTATAACACACTCCCAGGGGAACACCTACAGTGTCCAGGGGAGAGTGAGCTCAAGCTTAGAGAATATATTTGGCAAAAGGAGAGATACAACTTATGGTTCCTGGTAGTCTTTTGTTCCCCTTCATAGGGTGCTCAAGAGGTTCCACTGGAGCATGATATTCTCTCTTCCTGGGCTCATTGAGGAGCCATAAATCTATGTTTGCTCTGTCCTTGGTTCTCAATGCAGATACTGCTTTCAACTGATCCAGGGTGACCACTGGGACACTAAACACAAAATAGATAGTCCAAAGTCCTCCAGAATCTTTGAAGTTCACAAGATCTTTCTGTAGTTTGTCCTTTGTTCTCAAAGAGGACCATGACATCAGGAAAATGATGCCATAACTGGCAAGTAAATTTGATTTAAGTGAGGGAGGGATGTACAAAGTTACCAGCCTCACTTTCTCCTCCAGAGACATCTGGGTCCTATGGGCAGATATAGATCAGGACAACTGGAGATGGCTCCCAAAAGGTCTTCCTATTGCAAAGGGGAAGGGAAGGAGTCCTAGATTGAAGCCAAAATGGAGGCATCTACTTTCCCCCAAGCAGTTCCCCCTCATGAGGTCTTACTGGGATAAGATAAAGCACTTGCTTCAGTCTCTGGAATCACTCAGGCTCTCAAATAGCTTGATAATTTATAGATGACCTGTAGAATGTGACCAAATTTCTTTAGGTTATCTAAATACTCTTCCTGTACAATGTCTCTTCAGTTCTAAGCACTTTTTATACTTAGTCTAAAGCCTATGATGATGTAACTTGTTGGTTGGTTGAAGCTAAGCTTATGATTGAAGCTCAGCAGTTATTTTCACCTATTTCACCAGGGTATTATCTCTTACTTTAACTGGGGTGGGGTGATTTGATTGAGTAAATCAATCAAGCCCGCCATTAGACATAAAGTCTAAACAAGAATCAACATAAGTTAGGTTATGATTTGAAATAAACAAGGGAAACCTTATAGTACCTCTTTGGGATAATTACTGTGAATAAGAAGGATAAAAGAATAAAAAAAAATTTTTTAAAGATTTATATTCTCAAATTAGGCCTATACCCCCAAAGTGTTCAAAGAAAGAGGAAAAGGACTCAAAATGCAAAAAAAAAAATATTTATAATAGCTATTTTTATTATAGTAAAGAACTCCAGCTATTGGGGAATATCTAAACAAAATATGCCATTTGAATGCAATGGAATATCGTTGCGATCATAAAAAATGACAAAAGGGAGGGTTTAAGAGAAACATGGAAAGACTTGTATGAACTGATACAGAATGAAGTAAACAGAACCAAGAGAACAATTTCTACAACAACAGCATTGTAAAGACAATCAGCTTCAGAAGATTTACAAACTCTGTTCAATGCAATGACCAGTCACAATTCTGGAGAATCCATGATGAAGCATGTTTAGTCTTCTCCTGATAGGGAAATCATCAATTCAAAATGCCAAATGAACCATTTATTTTTTGAACAATGCCAGTGAGGAAATTTGTTTTGCTTGGCTATCCAAACTGTTACAAGGGCTCCATTTTTTTTTTTTTTTAACAATTAAAGGGAGGGAAAAAAGAGGAAAAAGGGAGATTAGGGATAAAGTCAAAGGTAATATGAGGCTCAAATGAGATAATCAATGTAAAGTGCTTTGAAAACAGTAAATTGCTATGCAAATGCCAGCTATTATTATTATTATTAACTATTCTATAATCACCAGGCCTCCAGTCTGCTGATGACTTTCTTCCTTAAGCTTTCTACTGAACTCAATATGAGCTCAAACAGTGTTTATAGAGCAATATATAGGTGTATTGATAAATGTGTAATAACTGGGCTCTGACGGTGGTGGGATGGGGTAGGGGGAGGACAGGAATGTATGCACACACATTTAATCTATATTATCTGCAGATAAAGTATTTATCATTTTTCCTGCATTTTGTTAAGTCTAGACAAATCAACAAAACAATAAATGAAGTCCTGATTTAGAGCAATTGTCAGTTTTTCACACTGAAAGTTTCATAATCTGCCCTTGGAAGCCAGAACCAACAACACATACTTGGATAAGTAACCCTTGCCCTTCAAATGAGAAGAGGACAGAAGAAAGGTCACAAGTAATTACAGTTTGAAAGTTCTATGTTGAATTTATTATACTCTTTAAAAGAAAAGGAAACACTATTTAATAGGAATTTATAGTTCCATGTATAATCCTTTCTAACATAAATCCCCAACACATATAGAAATGCTCATTTTATTTGGTGTTTGTTACTTTCAGAATTTAAAAAAAAATAAGATATAAACAGAATAAATTAAGGGAACTGAAAGCAAGTACCTCTGGTTTGGGAATCTGAAAGGTGGAAAGTGATGTACAATGGTGATCATAGAATCATAGATTTAGGGCTAGAATGGACCTTTGGGATCTTCAAATCCAGTTCAGTCCCTTGACAAATGAGACTGAAGTCTAGAGAGGCAAAGTCCACACACAGTCCGCTTACACAGGTAATAAAATTTTCTCATTGTCAATATTTTGTAACTCGATCCATGTCCATTATCCATCCAGTCATATGTAAGCCTAACCCCACTCGCTCAGAATTCTGGAATTATGCAACAGTTGCAACAATTTCATAGGAAATGAGTGTTACCTCAGTCAAGGAAGCTAGACAATTAAGTTGTGAAATCAGGAAAGTAGTGACTGCTGCCAGTACCTCTGGTGTTCATCATTCTCTTTCCCATTCAGAGTTTGCCTGTTGGTAGTGTATAAAATAAAGGAAAGGCTTTGGTTTCTTCAACTGGCCTGTATACAGTGACAATAAAGCTGCCTTTTGTTGGTGAGACTGCAAAAACCTAATAGGTGAGGACTCTTTGTAGAAGAAGGCTATATATATAGTTTTGCAAACAGCTTCCATAATAGTGATGTTATGTAAGACTATCTATATTTCCCTCCATCCTATCATGCCCCCCCATTTCTTCCATTCTCTCTTTTGACCTTGTCCCTCCCCAAAAGTGTTCACTTCTAACTGCACCCTCCTCCTATTTACCCTCCCTTCCATCATCCCCCACACACTCTGTTTCTCCCCTTCTCCCCTACTTTCTTGTAGTGTAAGATCGATTTTCATACCAAGTTGAGTGTACGTTATTCCTTCCTTAAGCCAAATGTGATGAGAGTAAGTTTCATTTTTCCCTCACCTTCTCCTTTGTCCCCCTCCATTGCAAAAGCTTTTTATTGCCTCTTTTATGAGAGATAATTTGCCCTATTCCATTTCTTCCTTTCTCCTCCCAATATATTCTTCTCTCACTCCTAAATTTTATTTTTTTAGATATCATCCCTTCCTATTCAACTCACCCTGTGCTCTCTGTCTATATATATATAGACAGAGTGTGTGTGTGTGTGTTCACATGTGTGTGTGTGTGACCTTCCAACTACCCAAATATGAGAAAAGTTTCAAGAGTTACAAATATTATCTTTCCATGTAGGAAAGTAAACAGTTCAACTTTAGTAAGTCTCTTATGATTTCTTTTTCCTGCTTACCTTTTCCTGCTTCTCTTGATTCTTATGTTTGAAAGTCAAATTTTCTATTCAGCTCTGGTCTTTCCATCAAGAATGCTTGAAAATCCCCAATTTCATTGAATGACCACTTTTTTCCCTAAAGTATTATACTCAGTTTTGCTGGGTAGGTGATTCTTGGTTTTAATCCTAGTTCCTTTGACTTCTGGAATATCCTATTCCACTCCCTTTGATCCCTTAATGTAGAAGCTGCTAGATCTTGTGTTATCCTGATTGTATTTCCACAATATTTGAATTATTTCTTTCTGACTGCTTGCAATATTTTCTCCTTGCCCTGGGAACTCTGGAATTTGGCTACAATATTCCTAGGAGTTTCTCTTTTTGGATCTCTTTCAGGATATGATCGGTAGATTCTTTCAATATTGATTTTGCACTGTGGTTCTAGAATATCAGGGCAGTTTTTCATCATAATTTCATGAAAGATGATGTTTAAGCTCTTTTTTTGATCATAGCTTTCAGGGAATCCCATAACTTTTAAATTGTCTCTCCTGGATCTCCTTTCCAGGTCAGTTGTTTTTCCAATGAGATGTTTCACATTATCTTCTCTTTTTTCAATCTTTTGGTTTGTTTTGTAATTTCTTGGCTTCTTATAAACTCATTAGCTTCCATCTGTTCCATTCTAATTTTTAAAGAACTCTTCTTCTCCAGTAAACTTTTGAACCTCTTTTTTCCATTTGGCTAATTCTGTTTTTTAAAGTATTCTTCTCCTTATTGGTTTTTTGGACCTCTTTTTCCAATTGAATTAGCCTATTTTTAAATGTGTTATTTTCTTCAGCATTCTTTTGGATCTCTTTTAGTAAGCTGTTGACTCACTTTTCATTATTTTCTTGCATTGCTCTCATCTCTCTTTCCAATTTTTCCTCCACTTCTCTTATTTGATATTCAAAATCCTTTTTGAGCCCTTCTATGGCCTGTGACCATTGCATATTTATTTTGGAGACCTCTGATGGTAAGCATTGTTCTTCCTAATCCAAAAGGGTGGAAGAAAATACCTGTTCACCAAGAAAGTATCCTTCTATAGAATTATTTTTTCCCTTTTTTGGGCATTTTCCCAGCCAGCTACTTAACTTTTGAGTCTTTTGTCAAGAGGAGAGATACTCTGGGGACCTGTAAGTTCTCAGTTCCTCCAAAGTTTACTCCTCTCCTGGCCTGCACTCTGGTCTGGGACTTACCAAAACTCTTCTGCAAGTAGGACCTGCAAGTAGAATTCCCTTTCCAGAGCCTCCACCAGCTCCACCACACCAGTCAACACTCTTCCTCACCCCTGGATGGTCACTCAGGGCTGAGATCTAGATCAGCAGCTCAATACCCTCAGGGGTTTTAGGCTGAGGCCTCCAAAAATTGATGCAGCTGCTGCTGCAGCCACCACTGCTTTTGCCGCTACCACTGCCACCACCTGGGGCCAGGGCTAGGGGAGGACCCTGCTCCTTTCTACTCCGATGAAAAAGCTTTCTCACTGATCTTTGAAGCTGTCTTTAGCATTTGTGGGTTGAGGAATCTGAGAACTTTTGTTGCTTCTGGGGATTCCACCCCTGAGGCCTGTTCTGGTCTTGTTCCTGCAGGTACTGCATGGCCAAGGCTGGACTGGGTCCCGTGGGCTGTGCTCCTCTCCATGCCCAGTGCAATAGACCTTCCAGGCTACCTTGGACTGGAAATCTCTTTCACTCTGTCGTTTTGTAGCTTCTGCTGCTCTAGAATTTGTTTAGCGTCATTTTTACAGGTATTTTATGGGGTATGAGGGAAGAGCTAGAGTATGTATGTCTTTCTACTCTACCGTCTTGGCTCCACCCCTCACCCCTCCACAGGACCTTTTGTGAGACTCAAGTGATGTAAAGTGCTTTGCAAACTTTCAAGTGTTGTGTAAATGTCAGTTGTTATAATAATTATTATTGTTTTTATATCATGGGTCCAGTAAAAATACCTGACTAAAAGTACACTAGTATTCAGAAGTTCTGAGACCTTTATAATAATTAAAAAAACAAAAAAATTTAAGTAGCTAATGTTTCCCAGATAAGTAAAGAAGGGAATTTGTAGAGCTTAAATAGGAGAATAACAGGGCTATGGAAATGAAATGAGAAATTTGTTCAAGTCACTGTGTTCTGCTCTCTACTTCAGTGTAGTTTATGTGAAGATTGGAGCAGATCATGTTAGCTTAGGGCCTGAATATATTTCAGAAGTATCAGCAGTTTGGAAAACCAGTAGGGTTAGCATGCTGATACTTGTCCATCTTCAAATCATCTGTCCTGGCTCAGTAGGCCTACAGCCTTGCCTGTGGCTAACCAAATATATCCTTATTTTGATACAGGCCAACTTTGTTGTTGGGCTCACTAACCTTGCTCAAGTAATATTTTTTTTTGTGTGTTTCTTTGTTCTGTTTTGTTTTTGTTCTATATGACTCTTTGCTATATGGAAGAAAAAGATGTGAAGGAGGGGTGGCAAAGAAAGAAAAACTCACAGCATGCTCTTAAAAAATGCCATGAACTCATATGTTTACACATGTCTGTATTTAGAGAACATAGAAGGGGGAAATAGATTTAAAAGATAAAAAGATCATAGGATCATAGATCTGGAGTTGAAAGGGGTATCAGAGGCCATCTGGTCCATCTGGTAAAATGAGGTCCTCTCATTTTACAGAAGAGGAAACTGAGATCTAAGGAGGTCATTAACTGACTTCTCCAAAGCTACACAGATTGTAAGCAGCAGGGGTAAGATTTGAACTTTGGTCCCTGGATTTCAATACTCTTTCTACTGTACCAAGAAATGGGAGAGATGTAAAAAGGACACTTTCCCTAAGTTTACATATACTTGGCTTCATTTTTCTCTTGGATCTGATATTTTGAATGCTCTGTTTCTTCTTCTAAACCATAAAATTCTAGGCTTGTCCAAACACAATTTTAGTTTACCTAAAACACCTAAAAATTCATTCCAACTGAATAATCTAAACTTTTCAGTTTAGCATTCAAGGTTTTTCAAAGTATGACTCTAATCTATTTTCCCAATCTTATCTCACAATGCTTCTTTTCATAAAGCCTAAATGTCAGTTAAATTGGATCATTAATCTTCCTTAATTTGAAATAGTGAAACACTTGTGGCACTGTACAGCTGGCCTCAGCATCAGGAAGTCCTGGGTTCAAGTCCCATCCCTGATATATACCAACTGTATGATATTGAACAAGATACTTAAACTCTCAGTGCCCTCAAGGCAGGTCAAGAACTAGCTTGGCATTTAGTAGAGCAACGATCCCCTACCAGGACTTCTTATAACGAAATCATAGGTCTGGCCAAAGTGAAACAGCACAACATGTGACCCCAATCAGGAAGGCGGAAGAATTGACTTCTGGAGCTAGAAGTCACGAATTTTTCTTCCCCCTGGCTTCTGAGCCAATGTTCTTAAAATGTTCCTCAAACTGTGGAGTGAACTTCATTTACCAATAGAGGATACAAGGGGTTGAGTAGATAAATACTCTTTGCAGCTTTGGGGAATCTGATTCCTTGGGTAACTTCTCTTAAATATCTGTGTTATTCTGTGTCATGGATCATCCTGGGGAAATTTTCAGATGCTGCAAACTGCTGAAAATTCTAAAGATTGGACAGTGATGATGCTGGGTCAGAAGGTCAGCAATATTATACTTTCTGAGGCTTTCCCTGTTCTCTTGGGCATGCTTGGGCCAGACCAAGGCAGATAGAGTGTAAAGGTATCCTTACAACGTCCATGTGTTTGTTGCCAAGATGCATATGTGTGTGCGCACATGTACATATGCACACACATGTTCTCTGTTACATACATGTATATTGGTAGAAAAGTAGCAGGCATATACCCATATGTGTTGGTTGCACTGTGCCCAATATGATACTCTTTGACAGATGCAGGATGGTTTTCTCACCTGTTACATTTGAAGTACTTGGAATTTGAATATATGAAAAACATAATCATGAGAAAAGAGATTCCTGAGCATTGCAGAAGGATAAATTTAGATGAGTTAAGGATACCATTCCAAGCTTCATAAGCTTATGTTAGTTATTAAGAATGTGACTTTTACATGTTCTGGTAGGGGTAATATCTGCTATAGTCCCTGCCCTGTAGGTCAGGCTAGTGTTTCCATAAAAAGTATTAAAACTTTCATTGATACTTAATTGGCCCAGGAGACTAAGTTTTACCACTGGCCTAGATTTCTTTTGACTAAAGTAAAAAACTGAACATTCCTACAAATATTATTTCATTTGATCGTCACAATAACTCTGTGAGGTAAGTGCTTTTATCCTCCTTGTTTTGCAGGTGAAGAAATAGAAACAGACAGAGATTAAGTGACTTGCTTAGGTCACATACAGCTAGTGTCTGAGGTCAGAATTGAACTTGGGTCTTCTTGGCTTCCAGTCCAGCGAACTATACATTGAGTCACTCAGCTGCTTATTGAAAGGCAATAGGGACCACGAGAGATCAGATACCCTGATACAGAAGTCGTGTACCCTCTGGCCTTTGCAATTCTGGCATCAATGTTTCCAGAAATAGCCACATGCCTCTAGGGAATCCCTACTCAGTGCAGAGGGAAAGGAATAGAGCTCATAGAGTCTATTGGTATGTAGGCAAATATGAATACACTCTATATTTTCATGCCCCAAAGATGTTAAATGTTATAAATGGTTATTTATTGAATTTTTACAACTTTATATTTGGGAATGATGGTGATCTCCAGGCCCTCCAGTTATGATAATCCTGAGATCTCCTAGACACTGTGATTGTGGGATTATCTAAAACCTAAGCTGAATAACCTGCTTAGAACTTTTTCATGACATTTGCTAGGTCATTGGCCACTGTGCCATATGGATTTGTTGAAATTCTTTGATGTAAAACACTGGGGAAGCATCTGAGAGGATAATAATTGATCTTTCCCAGGAGTCCAGAGACCTTTCCAGAACTGAGGATATGGAGAAATGTGCCAGAAGCGCATCATGTGGTTTACTGAAATATGGGTGAGGGAAGGGGTGCTATATCAATTTAAAAGGTATTTCTTTAGATTCTGACCTATAATTCTCTTTCTTGCTGGGACTTAGAGTGAGGACTGGGTGAGGAACTCCTAAGGAGTAGGCCACAAGCACAGGCCCTGTACCTCATGCTTGACCCTGGAAGGAATGGCTGTTGCTCAAACATGGCAGCACTCAGGCTCTGGAACTGAGGGTCATTGTTGGCAATGGCAGAACAGGGAAAATACCTAGAGTTTCTGGCACAAAGTGAGCAGTACTTGGCTTTAGCAGAGTGGACAGTATTGCTAGCCCTCATGGCAGTAGAATGAGCATGGATGTAGGCCCCAGGAACTGTGACCAATAGCATGGCCTCAGTAGAGTGGATAGTGGCATGGGCCGCAGCAGAGAGAGGTGCATATCACTATAATCTGGAACTGATAAGGTGCCTGAATACTACTGCCCAGTACAGTACCCAGACTGGGTCTATTGACCCAGATCAATTACACAACTCCTTCTCAGGAAGGGCTTAGAGGACCAATGGATGATATTTTTTTGGAGTTGTCTTATTTTCTAGTGATAGGGAAGAGATTATCATTTCTTGCAGAAGGAGGCCTTCATTAGTAAAGGTGAAAAGATCTGACATCTCCCTCCATGGTGCTCCCAGGAACTGAGAGCTCCTAGTTGGTGAGCCGGGGAAAGCTGAATAAGGATAGTTTGGGTTGTCTTAGTTTTTGCCTGGGTATTTATAAATATGTGTGTTTTTATAATATATATGTTTTAGTAATAAAACTTTTCTGAAAATCTTTAGGGATTGACTAGTGTTATAGGCAAGCCCTGATTCAGGCATATCTGGTATTTTAGTTCTAGAATTTGGATAAAATGAGGCACATGTAGATTATCTAAAGGTTACAGCAGGGAAAGAATAATCCTCAAGGATACAGTCTTAACTGTAGGTTCCTTGCCTAAGTGTCAACCATGCTAGTCAGCAAATCAGAAAGTCATGGAAAGAGCAGCTATACTTGGGATTCAAGGTACTGGGAGGCACTTGAAGGGACAATGCTTGATTCTTTCCTTCCAAGATCTCAGAGACTTTTTCAGTTTTGGGAATATGGACAAATGTGTCAAATGTACCCCAGTTGATTTATTGTGGATGGGATATCTCAGTGGTTTGAGCCTTAATCCCTTGAAGGAATCTTGTTCAGTTTTTTTTTTCAGTTGTGTCCAAGTCTTCATTTGGGGTTTTCTTGGCAAAGATATTGAAATTGTTTGTCATTTCCTTCTCCAGCTCATTTTACAGATGAGGAAACTGAGACAAACAGGGTCTGACTCACCCAGGGTCACACCGCTAGGAAGTGTTTGGGACCAGATTTGATTTCTGAAAGATGAATTTTCCTGACTCTAAGCCCAGCATTCTAGCAACTGCACTACCTAGCTGCCCAGAAGCCTTAAACTCCCTCAGTGTCTTAAATATAGTTTTGATACTTTTTGAAGAGAAATATAGCATAGCCTACCTAGCAGATATTATGTTTACCACAGTTAGTAAGGCTCCTCTCTTTTGGCAGAATTAAAAATTAGGGAAGCAGAGTGAGGTAAGTATAACTATACATATAGGATAAATCATTCCTGTGGACCCTGAGAGAAAGGGCATCTTGGCGATCTCACTGGATATCCAATGCTTACTTCGGTCTATGTAGATTAAGCTTTTAAACAGGTATTTGCAAGGCTATAAGTTCCTTGAAATCTTATGTCTTACTTAACTTTGTATCCATAGGCTCTTTGTGCCAGCATGCCTTTAGTGTATGTTGGTTGAATGATATTAAAGGGAACATATTTATAGAGGTATTCAAGTTGAAACTTTGAAGAGTTAGATTATAAGTATGTGAATCCTTTTATTAAAGATTATTGGACTATATATATGCATGTATATATATGTATATAGGTGTATGTGTATATATATGTACACATACACACACACACATATATATATATATTCTTAGTTATGGATTTAGACTCAGTGGACGTGAGTTCAAATCTAAGCTCTATCACTTATTGTCTTTATGACCCTAGGTTTAATTTTCTGAGCCTCAGTTTTATCATCTATAGAATTTCAAGGCCACATCTCATTCCATATATAAAGATAAGCTACAAATGGGTACATGATTTATTCATAAAGGGTTACACCATAAACAAATTAGAGGAGCAGGAATAAATTACTTATCACATCTATGGATGAGAAAGAGTTCATGACCAAACAAAGAAGAGATAGGATCACAAAAGATAAAATATGGATAAATGAAAAAGGCTTTCTACAAACAAAACTGAAAGAGAGAAAATTAGAATAGAATCATGTAACTTGAAAAAAAATCTTTGCAGCGACTTTCTCTGATAGAGATCTCATTTAACAAAAAATGAATTCATATGTTATAATCCCAATTGATAAAGGGTCAAAGAATATGAACACAAAGTTTTCAGAGGAAGATATCTAAGCTATCAACCATATAAAATATTCCAAATTATTAATAATTAAGGGAATGCAAATTAAAACAACTGAGGTTCCACCTCACATCCATGAGACTGACAAAGTTGACAAAAAGGAAAATCACATGTTGGAGGAAGTATGGGAAAAACAGGCATATTAATGTTCTGTTAGTGATGCTGTGCAGTGGTTCAGTTACTATAAAAGCAATTTAGAACTATGCCCCAAAAGTTGCATACTCTTTGAGTCAGAGATGGCACTATTGGCCCTATGCCCCAAAGAGTTAAAAGAGACATAAGACATGTATATACAAAAATATTTATAGCAACTCTTTTGTGGTGGAAAAGAACTAGAAACTAAAGGGGTGTTTATCAGTTGGGGAATGGCTGAAAAAATTAATGACACATGAATGTAATGTAATACTATTGTCCTGAAAGAAGTAAAAAGGGGGCCACTTCAGAGAAACCTGAGAAATCTTGTATGAATTGATGCAGAATGAAGTGAGCAGAGCCAGGAGAACCATGTATATAACAACAATACTGTAAAAACAAACAACATTGAAAGACTTTAAAACTCTGATCAATGCAATAATTAACCATGATTCTAGGGGACCCAGGATGAAGCCACCAATCTCCTGATAGAGCGGTGATCAAACCAAGATGAAAATAAGCTATGTATTTTTTCACCATGGACAACGAGGGAATTTGTTTTGCTTCACTATTCATATTGTATTATAAGGGTTTTATTTTTCTTTCTCAATGAGGAAGAGTTGGAGGTGAGAGGAAAAGAAAGATTTTTGTTCATTCAAAAGAAACGAAAAGTAATAGAACTACAGAGTGGTAACAACTGTTGTCTTTGGCTTTGACTGGAACGCCTAGATTAAAGAGCTGAGCCGTGAAATAAAAAACCCAGGAGTGAGCCTTGGCTGCACAATTAGTGTTTCCTGTTCCACATGGCAACCTGTTGGGACCAGTTTCTATCTCTTCCTGAACAGCCCTCTAGCTGATTATAACTTTTTCCTCCTTGTGTGTCAGAAAGGCATGACTCCAGATTAGGAAAAGCTCTAAAAGCACCATCTCAGAAGACCTGAAAAGCATCCAGTTCCTAGAGGCCAGAAACCTATCATCATTTCCACTTATGCCTTAGACTCCAAAAGGCGATGGAGAGAAATACTTTCCATATTTTGGAATGTGAAACTAGCCACAGAATCACTAAGATGCCATCTAGCACAAACTGAAACTAAAAAACAAATTTCCTCTACAACATATATAATAATTAATAGTAATAATGGTATGTATACAGTGCTTTAAGATTTGCAAAGTTCTTTACAAATAACACATTTTATCCTTACAATAACCCTATGAGGTAGATGCTATTTTTATCTCCATTTTACAGAAGAAGAAACTGAAGCAGACCAAGGTTAATTGACTTGCTCAGGATTGTACCAAATAATATCGGGCCCTAGGATGGGGTGAAAGTTATATCCTTCCTAGTAATGTAGATGAAGGTGGCCAGATAAGTTCACTGCACCAGCTCCCCTTATAACCACCTTGTGTGGCATGTGAGGAAGGCAGAAGGCATATTTACAGTAGACTGTAGGAAGCTGAACAGAGTTGTCACAATTGCTGAGGCCATTCCTGACTTTATTAATAAGATGGACAGGTAGCCTTGACACCCAGTGAGTAGTATGGAATTGCTACCCTTGCCTTTTCCTCTATTTCAGTGACTAAGACTAATCAAAAGCAGTACACTTGCACCAAGAAAAACAGTCTTTTAACATCTTTCCTCAGGGCTACTTGACCTCTTTCTCATGCTGCCACAGTCTGATGGGCAGAAACATGAAAGAGGTTTCCCTTTTTGGGGAAATTGTTGTATACCTCTACATTGATGACAGGAGATTGACCAGACTGGATGAGGCCATGGAGGCAGAGCTTGTAGAGTACATGGCAGTGGATATATAGGATGAAGGGTGGATGATTGATCCTAAGAAAATCAGGGTCCAGAGCACTTGGTTAAGATTTGAGGAGTATAGTACTTAGGGAGAATCCAAATGAATCTAGCTACAGTTCAGAATCAGTGATGGACACTTGTTGACTGACACAAGGAAGCCCAGGGGTTTCATGGACTCTTCATGTTTTGGAGAATTCATATTCCCCACCTGGGTATCCTTATGGCCTCTATCAACAAATTACTTGAAAGTCTTCCTATTTTACATGGGGCCCAGAGCAATAGTCCTGGGATATCTGAAGTACCTCAAACACTCCCCCAGAATTCTTACACCCTGGGAGAAGGGTGGCTTTGTCTTTAAATATTTCTTCCCATAAAGACCAGGCTGAGTGGAGGCTTTGAAAGGCACCTAAGGTTGGCCCAATAAACCTTTAGGCTTAAGCTCCCTGAAGTAGCCACTCAATAGATCATTTTTAAAAAACACTTGCTCACCTGTTGCCTGTCCTAGTTGCTATTGAACAGATAATACAGTGTCACACTCTCCCCTTTTATTAAAGTTGCCTATTATGAATTGGGTGATACAAGATGCTCCCCATCATCTCCAACAAGATGGGAGGTCTGTGCTGTTAAGTGTATGTGGTGTGAGATAATGCTTGCCCAGGTCCCATGGATTACTACCCTTTACAAAAAGGCTTTGACTTTGCCAGAGGCTGAAACCTTCAGTCCCATCCCTAACATTTGACCTCCTCTACTAACCCAATGCACCATTGACCATGAGGACCTGACTCCAAAGGAACTCCTGTTTGTCTGGTTCACCATCGCCTCTGCTTACTATGAGAAAGGCATTTGAAACTGGACCTCAAAGGTCATTAATACTCTGATACATGGGGTGTGTCTAAGGAGGAAAAAGGAATAGTAATAACCATCCAGGCAAATACAATCTACCTAATAGGCTGGGCTCTGACCCACATGATTGGTATGTGAGAGAGCTTTGAAGGAATCAGATAAGATCTTCATCTGTATTAATTTGTAGGTGGTGGACATAGTTCTTGTCTAGTGATATGGGATGGGAGAGAGCAAGACTGAACAGTCAAAAAGTTCTCCCTTTTGGGCTTAGGACCAATGGAAGAATTTTGCCAGTGCCTCCTATAGCATACAATTTTTTATATGGGAAGAAGCATGTCAGCATCCATCAGAGAAATAATATGCCCCCTGTTGAACTAGATAACTGGGATAATTCTGTTATAAGAAAAGTAGAGCTTTGAAGTAGGTCCATTTGTAATCTGGTCATATGGGCTATGGGTCCATGCTACTCTGGATATAGGACAGTATGATGACCCCTCCAACTAAGGGTGAGGCAATACTTCTGCCCATCAGGGCTATTTGTGCCCATTGGAAAGCCTGCTGATCCCTTGTGGTCCTCAACTTGTCCCCAACTGTCAAAATGGCCCTTCCTTCCTCCCACCTTCCACCCACTACTAGACCACAAATTTGTCATCATGTTCTCTGACTACTAGAGTTCGGTGCCCCACCTCCCAGACACGCAGAAGCCATGTTCTCAATCAGTGCCACTCTTGAAAAGGGTAAGCTTCTTCTGCCCTATCAATTTTTAAGATCCAGTCTCCAGGAAGACTTAACTGATAAGGATGGCCTATTTTTGGACATTCTGGTTGACACTCTCTGGCCTGTTTCTCTTCCACCCCTGAAGCAGAGTTGGCCAGACCTCAAGGCTTGGTGAAATGACTCAGATCCCTCTCAGCTGGCAGATATCCATTCCCTAGTAAGGTTTAGATAACTTCTCAGAAAAAGGCTTGGGGGACAAAAGTGTGGTCCATTTGGCAGCTGCCTTGCTTTCTAACAACCTGGGAGAAAGTAAAACTGTCCTGGCCTTATTATGATGGATATGTGTTTACCTAGAAGAAAAGGAATCTCCTAGCTAAGTGGCAATCAAGTTCCTGGATAGAAGTGAGGAAAGAGACCATCCTGAAGCTTTGTTAAGTAAGGGACAGGGACAGCCCTGGGACAGGCTGCATGCAAGAGGGTAATGACCTCTTAACCACTTCACTGCAAATGACCCTGACCCATAATGAGGATCAGTGACTGCCATACTATATGCTGTAGTCCTAATGCTCCTGGTGCTGTGTCTACTCATCATTCTCCTTTTCCAGTCAAAGTTCTGCTCTGCAACAACATCCACCACATGATGGATTTATCTTTCCAAAAGCAAAAGCTGCATTTTCTCATATTCCCTCTACTCCCATATGCAGTCTCTGTTCCTTCAAGAGACTGTCAGATTCTTCCTCCCTCCCTCCCTCTCTCTCCTTTCTTCCTGCCTTTCTTCCCTCCTTTCTTTCTTTCCTCCTTTCTTTCTCTTTTCTTTTACCTACACTAGCTTCCTGTGCTATCTGTACCAGGCATTTACCATTCCAAGGTCAGAGCTGTTCAGGAATGATCCTAAAGCCTTTCAGTGGTGGAAGGTATTATTGAAGGCCTTTAGGATTTTGCTGTCCCACCAAGGGGTGGCAGAATTCATATCTATTAGAGTCTTGGCATTTGGTGTGTGCTAGTCTTTCTCTAAAAGACAGGGAAGTTGTCCTAAATTCTTGACTGGTTTCTAGGATATTAGAACCTTTGATATAATTTTCCAGTGGTCTGGGACATTAAATAGTCAATCTTTCAGATATCATTGCTCTTCAGATGCCCACTTGCTGTGAAGTCAACACACCTTCTGATCAGATGCGTTTCCATATGGAGACATAGTAGAGCTGTGTGTCTTACTGAATTAACATTATATCCTTGCCATTCATATCCTTTTTTTTATTTTTTTCAATTAATAAACATTTATTCTTTTCTCCTTCCCATCTCTCCTTACCATTGGAAAAACAAAAGAAAAACAAAACCCTTGTAATAAATGTGTGGTCAAGCAAAACAAACTCCATATTGGCTATATACAAATATATGTGTCATTCTGCATCATGAATCCATTACCTCTCTCTAGATGAGTAGCACATTTCATCATTTTCCCTTTGGAATCATCATTGGTTATTGAATTGATTAGAGTTCTTAGGATGTTCAAAGCTATTGTATAAATTATTCTCAGGATCTGCTCACTTCATATTGCATCAGTTCATACAAGTTTTCCTAGATTTCTCTGAAATCATCCTCTTCATCTTTTCATATGGCACAATAGTATGCCATTACATTCATATAGAATAATTTATTTAGCCATTCCTCAGCAGGTGGGCATGTCCTTCATTTCAAGTGCTTGAATATAAAAAAAAGAGCTGCTAAAAGTGTTTGTGTTTGCATGAATATATGTGCATATATGAGGTGGTGCAGTAGATAGAGCTCTGACCTTACAGTCAGGACGAACTAAATGTGTAACCCTGAACAAGTCACTTAATCTTTGTCTGTCTCAGTTTCTTCATCTGTAAAATGGTAGCACCTACCTTACATGGTTATTGTAAGAATCAAATGAGATAGAGTTTGTTAAAGTGCTTCGCACAAGAGGCACTTAATAAATGCTTATTCTCCCTCCTTTTTCATTTTTATTTTATTTGACCTCTTCGAGTTTCAAATTGCTTTCTGTAATGGTTGGACCAGTTCACATGAATGTACCTATTTTCCCATATCCTCTCTAGTATTTATCCTTTTCTGTCCACGTTGCCAATGCTATGGGTGAAAGGTGGAAACTCAGGATTGTTTTAATTTGCACTTAATCTAATTATTAATGACAATGCATCCTTTACATGACTTTTCATTGCTTTGATTTCTTTTTTTTGAAAACTGCTTGATTATATTCTGTGACCATTCATCAATTGGGGAATGAAGCTTAGAGCCATATGCTTTTAATACTATGACTATTAGCCTCTTCTTGTTAGCTGTTAGATGGTCTATGCAAGCATCTCATTGATTTCAATCTCGCACCTGAACTACTGCAGTACTTCTTAAACTGTTGGTCATGAGCCAGGTCACAAAAAATTTGGAAATAATAAAAGGTTTCTGAGCATGCAATAACCAAAAATTAATTCAAAATCAAACACGTAATGAATCTGAGGTAATTATGGCAGCACTTGACCATGTTGCATTGCCCAATTTCTTGGTTCTGAACACAAAGCACGCACACTTTGCACTGCGCATGCCCTCAGATCACTCAATGTCAATGAACTCCAAGACAAGGGGTCAGGAGTGGGAAAAGTTTAAGAAGTCCTGAACTACTGAATCAGCCTGAGTCAGTCCTAGACCACAACCGTTAGGATTCAAACATAGTTTTTTTTTCCTGATTGGCATGTTAGCCACTTGTTAATTATGGAGACTCATTCTTTCAGGCACTGGTGGTTTCATTGCTTAATAACCTTGGTCTAGTGAATCATTTCACTCAAAATAGTCATCATTTAGATTTTGTTGTGTACAGGATGCAGAAACACTTAAACGATGTGTGAAATTCAAATCACCTGCGTTCCCAGGTTTCTTATGGATTATAGAGTGTCAGGTTAAATATGTGAAGTCTGTAGGCTTCCCAGCTACTTCTATATATTTGTGTCTTAAATAACAAGCAAATATTTTGAATGGAGATACAAAAAAGCAATAAGGTATTAGAAAAGATTAGTTTGAGACTCTCTCCCTGAAATAATCCTTCCCAGTAGCAGAAAAGTTGCCTCTGATGACTTCAAGGATGATCTTCTGATTCCATAAGACCTTCTCATATCCAAAGAACTTGTTTAGAGTGCTGGAAAAGGATACTTGGGGCAAAAAAATCTTGAGTCTAGCACTAACTAGGGAAGAGGATCCCCATACCACTGAGAGAAGTGCCTAGTCAGAGTTAACTTATAGGCATAGTCTGAACTCTAATTCAATATATAGATACTTGCCAGGGAACTATAAAATCATAGCATTTCAATCTTAGAAGGGAGCTTAGAGATCAGCGCATCCAACCCCATTATTTTACAAATGTAGTTACTAAGGCTCAGAGATTTTAAGAAAATTGCCCAAGACTCAATAGATAGACTCATGGCAGAGCTGGGATTTAATAATCTTCTCCTCTCTTCCCTTGACTTCTATGCTGCTGTTCTCTATTAGCTCTTCTTCTGCCTATGTATTAGTTTCCTTGGCTGGCTCGTCATCCATCTCCTGCTCCTTAAGTATGGTTATTCCTCCAGATTCTACCCTGGACCATCTCCTCTTTCTACATATTCCCTCTCTCTTAGACATTTCATCAGTTCCCTTTGGTTCCATCTTTGTCATTAGCACCAGTAGCAATAACATTAACATCACAACAGCAATTGACAAGAGAATGTGAGGGTGATTTCATTACATTTTGATGGTCTTCCAAAAAAAAAAAAAAAAAAACGAAAAGGAAGGGGAAAGAGAATACATTAGGGGAAAAAAGAAGAAAGAGGGGAAGGGAAATTGTCTTTAATCTGCCACTGCAACATCTGAAAACATCTGAAACAGGGAAGGAAAGTCTCAAAATGATTGAGTGAGAAAAAGAGGAGGAATTAATTATATTCTCTTCCGCTTTTATAGGGACATTAAAAACCTCCAGAAGAGGAAGAGGACTACGTATAGGGTACCTATCTTAAACTTCTGGAAGAAAGCCTGTCTTAAGAATGGTTGTCTTTAAACTCTGACCTGTCTCATATTCTCATTTCCTAGAGTCTAAATAATTCTAATTAAAGATTCCAGAGATGAACTCAGACTCTCAACACTTGCTCTGTCATTCATTAGTATTACAATCTTAAGCAAGTTCCTTCTTTTTTAAAAAAAACCTCTCTGGGCCTCTCAATTCCTTTATTTGTAAAATGAAGTTAGACTTTAGATGATCTCTAAGATCACTTCTGTCAGCTAGGTGGCGCCATGGATAAAGTTCTGGTCCTGGAGTCAGGAAGATTCATCTTTCTGAGTTCAAATCTGGCCTCAGACACATATAACTAGCTTTGTGATCCTGGGAAAATCACATAACCCTGTCTGCCTCAGTTTCTCATCTGTAAGATGAGGTGGAGAAGGAAATGACAAACCACTCCAATATCTTTGCCCAGAAAACCCCAAATGGGGTCACAAAGAGTTGGGCACAAGTCAATAGCAACAAAGATCACTTCTATCTCCAAATGTCTATGATTTAACTAATAAATATGGTATTATCTTGGTCTGTAACTTTAAAGTCACCCTTAATCCCTAGAAATGTGAAGTGAATGCAGTCTAAATTCATTAGGGTAGAACAAGCTTTCTTCTTCTGAGCATATTAAAGTGCCCTTGACAGTTTGGTTTAGCAACTGGAATTTTCAATCCTGGGCTTTGTTCACAAATTTGTCTGGTCTGGAAGCAAATCTTTTCATGTCTATGAGCAGCTTGTTTGAAGTGCAGAGAGCTGGCTTCAAGACCAGGAAGATCAAGTTCATGTCCTGCCTCTGACACATCCTAAGGTAAGTCATTTAAACTCTCAATGACTGAGATGACTCTTAGAACTATAAGCTGCAGAAAGGGTACCAATCTGCATTAGTAGAGGGAGTTTCCTCATCTGGGAATTCCCTATACCAATGAAGTCATAGTTCTAAGTCCTATCCTATCCCTATTAGCAAGGTTTATTTACCTGTCAGAATTCTTGTCTCTCTATCCCTCTACTTTGCCCCTCCCTAGGTGGAACCAATGGAGGAGCTAGATGACTCAGGGGATAGAGTTCAGGGCCTGGAGTCAGGAAAATTCGAATTCAAATCCAGTCTCAGATGCTTACTTTTACCCTAGGTAAGTCACTTAACCAGTTTGCCTTAATCTACTGGAGAAAGAAATGGCAAACCACACCAGTATCTTTGCCAAGAAAATCCTATGGATAGTATGACCCACAGGATCACAAAGAATTTGATGTAACTGAACGAAGTAGAGCTAAAACAAAAGATGCTTAATCTCTAAACTTCTTAGAGAAATTATAGGAAATAAATGTCTTTAGACATCACATAGAAGAGATTAAGGCCCAGAATTCCAGGATTAGTTTTATTTACTTATTACCGAGGCGAATAATGATATGATGGACTTGGAATATTGCAAGTCTCTTATTTGGTCTCACTCCTTTAGCCTCTCCTCACTCTAATTCATCCTTCATGTAATATAGATATGACCACATCACTCCCTTTACTCAATAAACTCATTGGCTCTCATTTACCTAGAAGATCAAGTATAAATTCCATCATTTGACATTTAAAGCTTTTCACACCCTATCCCCAGCCTAGCTTTCAAATCTTAAATATAATTCCCCTCTACTCACTCTACAATACTTTACCTCAGTGTCAAAAACAGAGCATCTACTAAATTCTTAACTTACTTTAATGATAATTTTGTCCTCCAAATGTTTACTGGGAGAAATTCTATTCTGAATCTGCTTCTTACTAAGAAGCAAGAATTGGTTTTAGGGTTGCCAACAATGATGGAACGTTAGAAGATTAAGTGACCATCCACTCCATTTTAGAATTCAAGAAAGAGGAGGTTAAAAACCAATCTGACATGCACCCTAGAGTTTTGGAAAGCAGATTTCAAGATTTCAAAGGAATAATAGGATAAAATTCTAAAGACAAAAAGAGAAATAATTTCAATGATGAGGGGAAATGGGAGTTGTATGAAAAGATAAACACACAGACCATCAAACAACCAATTTAGATTTTTAAAAGACATATGTATTTATATATATATATATATATCTACATATATATGTAGGTACATACATACACACATATACATACATACATACATGGGACCTTTGTGCTTTCTATGAATATTTTGAAGGTTAAAAAGGAAAGGAAGAGATACTTCCTCTTCTGGACCCCATCCTTAGAATGTGGGCATTACCAACCTAGCCTAGACACTTTTTTCTCCTCCCAGTAGTCAAGTCTTGTTCTCAGGTCACTACCTTCATCTCCATCCCCACAGAGAGTTTTCTTTGTGCATGTGGGGGTGGGGTGGGGGGACAACAGAAAAAGAAATATGGTCCGAGAGTTCAACCTCCTTCCAAAAATCAATGACAATTGACTTGATTTAGCTTAAAGAAAATAAAATGCAACCCAGAAAACCCTGGATCCAACTTTGCCTACTTCGTAACACTTACTTAAAATACATTAAATTTCTCTATTTTTAACTATATAAGCTCCCACCAGGCTAGGAAACTGGCACTTTGAAATAAGGGTTTGAATTTCTACTTTTTTTTTTTTTTGATTCTATGTATGTAACTGCCAAACACTGCCTATTTTCTCTCTGCCTTCCCTTTATCAGATGATAGAGCACACATCCAGGAACTTAGATTAATTCTTTATCTTAAATCAGTCAGTTTCGGTATTAGTTAAATAAGCAAGCGATTCTAAAAACAAAACACTGGATTAGGTATCTGTCCTTTCAGGACAGGAAAAGGGAGAAGAGCCATTTCAGTATGAATTCTCAGTTAGATGAAAGTCCTTATACTGTAGCCTCAGATGTCCTTTCTGCCTCAGTGGAAGAAAGTACCAGCTGCTACTCTAGATCCTAGTTACACAAAATACTAACCAACTTTTGTACTCCATCTCCTTAACATACATCTCTCCTCTTTGCTTTTGCTTCACCTTTTCCATTTGGATCCTAGACTCAGCCTCCTTTCCCAATCCAGTGGGTCACTGCACAGGGTGCTACCGTGTTAGCAGCCACAACATAATCCTTTGTCACTGTGCATCTCCTCATTGAGATACAACAAGGCCCTCATTGTCTCCCAGGACAGGAAGAATCAGCTCTGTTTATTTGAAACTACATATTCCAGAAACTTTCCAGCTATGCTCTGAGAACTTTGCCCTTGTCCATAAAGGAGTCAGTTCCAGCAAACTTAGCTACATAGAGAAGATTGGCAAGGGTAGATAACAGAATGAATACAAAAGTGTGGTATGGTTCTGTAAAAACAGTATAAGGATTTCTGTTGTTCAGTCATCTCAGTCATGTCTGACTTTTTGTGACCCCATTTGGGGTTTACTTGGCAAAAATACTGGAATAGTTTATTTCCTTCTCCAGCCCATTTCACAGATGAAGATGAGTCAAATAGAGTTAAGAGACTTGCCCAAGGTCACTCAACTATTGTCTCCAGGTCTGATGCTCTATCCATTGGACCATCCAGCTGCCTTTAGTAAGAATTACTAAATCTCAAAATACTGCAAAAAGTGAAAAATCATAAAAGAGTGGAATTTTAAAATGTATCATGGAGGAAAAATGAGAGAATAAAAAGGCAGCTTCTGAGGATAAATGAAATAACCAATGAGAGAGAAGAAAGACTTTCTCAACTCAATTCAGTTCTGTTTCTCTGTCAAGAAGAATGATTTTTTGATTGTAAAGAACAGGATAGAAGTGGTTGATAGGTAGATGTTACCCCAGATAAGTAAGGAGGTAGCAAAACAGCACCTAAATGCCCTTGGATGAATGATGAACCACATCCTTGAGTATTGATGTAATTACTGAGCCATTAACAATCAATGAGCATTTATTAAGCACTTACTATATGCCAAGTCCTATATTAAGCACTTACTATGTTCCAAGTCATCTTACTTGTCTCCTAAGGAACCTGTATGTGGGTCAAGAAGCAACATTTAGAACTGAACCTGGAACAAGTGATTGGTTCGGAATTGGGAAAGGTATACAACAAGGCTATAAATTGTCACCTTATTTGTTTAACATTCATGCAGAGTACATCACATGAAATGCCAGGCTGGATGAATCAAAAGTCAGAATTAAGGTTCCTAGGAGGAATATTAACAATCTCAGATACACAGACAATATCACTCTGATGTCAGAAAGTGAAGAGGAATTAAGCTTCTTGATGAGGAAGAAAGACGGCAGTGTAAAAGCTCACTTGAAGCTTAACATTAAAAAAAACAAACAAACATTGTGACATCTGGTCCCATTACTTCCTGGCAAACAGAGGGAGAAGAAATGGTAATAGTGTCAGGTTTTGTGTTTTTGGTTCAAACATCACTACAGATGACAACTTCATCCATGAAATTAAAAGATGCCTACTCCTTGGAAGGAAAGTTATGGCAAATGAACAGCATACTGAAAAGCAGAGTCATTACCTTGCCTATAAAGGTCCATATGGTCAAAGCCATGGTTTGTCCACTAGTAATGTATGGCTGTGAGAGTTGGACTATAAGGAAAACTAAATGCTGTAGAACTAAGGCTTTTGAGTTGTGGTGTTGGAGAAGACTCTTGAGAGTCCCTTGTACAGCAAGAAGATCAAATCACTCAACAATTATAGAAATTGGGGGGAGGAGCCAAGATGGCGGAGTAGAAAGACTCAAGTATGCTAGCTCCAAATCCACAGCCCATAAATTTCCTGTAAGAAGAACTTCCCACAAATTCTGGATCACTGCAAGGCACGCAGAAACACAGTGGAAGAGATTTCCATTCCAGAGAGCCCTGGAGAGCCATCCCTAGGATCCGTGGCACCCCAGAAAGCGGAGCCCACCCCAGCGCTGCCCTGGCCAGGCGGCCGAGAGTAGCAGATCCAAGCAGGCTTCAGGGATGGAACCTCTGGCGGCCAGGAAGATCCCTCCGCCCACAGAAGCTACAGGTCAGTGAGAGAGACATCTAGGCTGGCCGAGAGGGGAGCAGGGTGTCTTCATGGCTCGGGACCCCTCAGGAGGAAGAAGCGGAGGCAGAGGCAGGGGCAGAAAGCGGCGGAGGCAGAGGCAGCAGCGGCGGCCCCCAGGACTCCCCGAGCAGGCAGGTAGGATCTTCATTACTGAAAGTCTCTGCATAAAGCCCCTGAGGGAGCTGAGACTGGGAGGCGGCCCTGCCCCCACCCGCTCCATCACTGAAGGTCTCTACAAAGCCCCTGAGGGAACTGAGCCTGGGAGGTGGCCCTGCCCCCACCCGAGCACCAGAACTTAAGCTCACATTGAATGGTAGCAGCTCCCGCTGCGGATAGCCCTGAGACTGGGAAGCAGCATTTGAATCTCAGACCCCAAGCACTAGCTGGGCAGATCTAGGCAGGGGTGGAGAGGAGTCTCAGAAGTCAAGTAACTGGCTGGGAAAATGCCCAGAAAAAGGAAGCAGAATAAGACCATAGAGAGCTACTTTATTGGGGAAGAGATGTTCCTTCCCCCCTTCATTTCTGATGACGAAGTACAATGCCTGCCATCGGAGAAAGATGTGGAGGTCGGGGCCTCTCTATCCCAGACATCCAAGGTGGATGTCTGGTGGGCTCAGGCCATGGAAGAGCTCAAAAAGGATTTGGAAAAGCAAGTTAGACAGGTGGAGGAAAAACTGGGAAGAGAAATGAGAAAGATGCAAGAAAAGCATGAAAAATGGGTCAGTACATTGGTAAAGGAGACCCCAAAAAATGCTGAAGAAAATAACACCTTGAAAAATAGGTTCACTCAATTGGCAAGAGAGGTTCAAAAAGCCAATGAGGAGAAGAATACTTTCAAAATCAAAATTAGCCAAATGGAAAAAGATGTTCAAAAACAATTATAGAAATTAAGACTGACTTTTGGAAGGACAAATACTGAGGCTGAAGCTTAAATACTTTGGCCACATAATAAGAAGAGAGAAGACTCTGATGCTGGGAAAGACTGAATGCAAAAGGAGAAGATGATAGAAGAGATGAGATGGATAAGTAATGTCATAGAAGTAATGGACAGCAATTGGACAGACTTTGGGAGGACAGGAGGCTGTGGCGAGCTATGGTCCATGGGATCACGAAGAGGAAGACCCAATGGAGCAATTGAACAGCACATATTGGAGTTGCTACTGGGTAGTGGGGATAAAAAGAAAACCAGAAGACAATTCCTGCTCTCAAGGAGCTCATTGTCAATGATCTTTCAAAGGTTATGTAAAAAAGGAAATGCACGAAAGGATTATAAAAGGGCAAATACTATACCAGTTTCTAAGAAAGGGGAAAGGAAGGAGTCTGCCAACTACAAGCCAGTGAACTTCAATTCCTGGCAAAAAAATTTAATCTGTATAACAGATTGTGGAGAGATGGGCCAAAAGAGAACCCTGAAGCTAGTAAGGAACAGATTTTAATGGCATAAGATGTCTCTAGACTTCACTTAGAAATATGAAACTTGTTATATGCATATGCACACACACGAATACAAGCATTCTGTACTTGAAAAGTTTGCACTAGCAAACTTTTGGAACTCATGGGCATTAACTGTTTATGATTTATACAAGCCATAACTTAGTAGTGACTAATAATTTCACTAGATATGCACGGGCACATAAAATGAGAAACTAAAACGCTTTCACAGTTGTTAAAGTACTGTGGGGGAAGTATTTTTCAGTGCACAGATTCCCTATAAGGATTCATTCTGAATGCTGGTAGGAACTTTGAAAGCAAATTGCTTTTAAAAATGTTGACTTTGGCAAGATACAAGAAATAGAAAACCATACTTTACAGTCTTCACGGAGATCAATAATCTGAGCATTTTATAAATGCTACATGACATTATTTGAATTCAATGTGTATTTCCACTGGGCTAGAACCAATGACCATATTTTATACAATTCCAACTTCAAATAGTGCAAACTCAAATAAATGAGATCATTTTGGGGGATTCATTATTAACACTTATCTGTACCTAGCAATAATTTGAATATCTATGAACATATTGGGAACACTGCAGCCTGAACAAAAATCTCAACAAAGCCTACACGTGGCACTTTTAGTTCATGAATACAACTCTGCCAGGAATAATGTCACAAGTTTTACATAAAATTTATTGATGTTTGAGTGTGAACCTTGGCTACTTATTGACTTGTGCTTTGGAGACTAAGGCGGAAAAGGCTATAACTGCTCATTATCAATACATTTCCCAATCAAGAGAGAGTGAAGAAAGTTTACCATTTATGACCTCAGTTCATAAAAATTCTGACGGAAGTAAACATAGGTACAATGTCCAAGTTTGTCAGCCAGGTGACGATATTTTGCTGAGAAAATATGAGTCAAGGAACATCCAAATTAAGGATATTTCCTCCTTTTTAAGTTGGGAGATGGTGCAACTTGGCATTGTACCAAATAATGTCAGAAAGTCATAGGAGTTCTACTTAAAAAAAAATTACAATTTATAGAAACTGTCTATTGTCCATGTGAAATTTGTTAGATTTCCTCAAATGAAATGCAATTAATTAAACAGACTTTAAGGAGAAGATACTATCTACCAGTTATAACTAGACCATCTGAGAAACAAGAATTTATTATGCATGTACTATGAGCCAAACACTTTACAAATATTAACTTATTTGATCCTCATGACAACCCTGGGAGATAAGTGCTAGTATTATTTCCATTTCATAGTTGAGGAAACTATGGCAGACAGAGATTAAGTGACTTGCCCAGAGTCCCCAGCTAGAGAACACATTTGAACTCAGGTCTTTTTAACAACAAGCCCAGCATTATACTCACTGTACCACCTAGCAGTCCCTCTCTGAAGCCTGCAACTTTGGTTTCCCTATTTCTCTTTTATGAGTCATCCACCATCCACTTTTAGGAGAAGCTTACTTAAGAAAAATAAAGGTCAAATATATTACATGAAGTGTATATACTGCGCATATTCTTCTTCCCTGGGCTGTGTGAAATCCCCATTCTGCAATTCTGGTCAGTTATAACTTGAAAATGCTCACAGTGCTAAAAAAAGGTTCAACTCTTTGGGAAACTTGATTGCTTAGTGAGGGAAGTAGACCCTTCCAATTCTCATATTCAGTGACTCATTACCCTAAATCCAGCTTCTCTGGGGACAGTTCTACTTTGAGTTCTAGTTTAGGGTTTCTTCCTAAGTGAAGAAAGGGAAGTAAAGGAGATATCCACTACACAACATACATCATCATATACCCAACAGATCATTTTATTCCCATATAAAAAGCAGTGATAAGCAAAAATATACATTAGCACAGCAATTTAAACAAAATTCCAAAAATTAATTTATAGCCAGGTTACAAAGTGCTGGTCTGCTGGGAGGCTGGTAGTAAGCCTCATCCTAATTGGCTATTTTTTTGTCTGTCTTCACTCATTGACTCTTTCCTTGACACTAGCCAGATCTTGTCAACCACACTCTGGTGGTCACTGTAGCTGCTGCCTTGCTGGCCTTCTTAGACTTCATACACTTCTAAAACTCCTAAGGTCATCAAGATGCATCCATCTCAAAATTTCTGCTTAGTCACCCAGTTGTAGAAAGGAACATGAGAACAGGGAGATAGCTCTATCCAGGGGGATAGAACATGTGCTCATGGTTATATGGGTCCAGCTGAGAGTTAAAGCTTATCCATGGCTCTGGCTCAGCAACCAATAATGAAGTGGTGGGGCCCTCTGTTTAGAGATGAGTCATACATGACTGGTAGCAGGCAGAGAATATCTGTTAGTGCTCAGATTTCCACAGGTCTCCAGGAATTATGGTATAGTCACCAGTAATGATTACTGAGTATGCTCTAAAAAGAGTGAAGAGGGAAGAGCACCTAAAGGATACCACTACACATGCTCTGGGATATGTCTTCCTAGTGGACTGCTATGACTTCTTTCTTTGCCTTTTTCTGACTTAGTTTCATTTCCATCTGGGATTTTTTGTTTGTTTTCCTTTTTTTTTTTTTTTTTTGAGACTGGATCTCCCTGGGACCCTTAGGCTAGAAATACAGTGACCTTTCATGGGCCCAATTCCTCAGCTGATTAGAAAGGGAGCTTTGACCTGTTCCTTTTCCAACCTGGGTCATGTTGTCCATTTTCAAATAACCCCACTCACAGAGGCTCACCATATTGATGCCAGATATGGTGCAAACACCCAATGAGCTTGACCCCCTGCAGCTTGGAACTCCAGAGGTCAAGAGATCCTCCAGCTTCCTTGGTAGCAAGGATTACAGATGTGCACCACTGCTCCCAGAAAGAACTCTTTTTAAAAGAGGAAGAAAGTCACAAGACAGTCCATCAACCAACTTTACTTTTTTTTCCTAGACTGCCCTCCATGCCTGGAAATTCTCTTCTTCCTTACCTCCGTCTCCTAGTTTCTCTAGGTTCCTTCAAGTCCCAGCTAAAATCCTACCCTCTGCAAGAAGCCCTTCCTAGTTGCCTTGAACGCTAATGCCTTCCCTCTGAGATTAGCAATAAATTACCCTATGTCTTGTTTGTATATAGTTACTTGCACATTATCTCCCCAGACCCTCTTTGTATCGTGAGATCCTTGAGGGCAGGGAAGGTTTTCGCCTTTGCCTATAGCCCCAGTGCTTAGCACATAGCAGACATTTAAAAATGCTTGTTGACTTGAATGAGCTAGGAATAAAATCTGTGCTACAAGTCTTTCTTTTTGAAATGGGCAAGAAAGATGAGATTGTAGGTTCAAGGGCACACAAAGAATTGAAAAGGCCTGAAACATTATGAACTTAACCTTACAACTTCTCTCACCCTCACACCTATAGGCAGGAGCTAGGATGGCCAGGCAGTGACCAGAAGAAAGGGAACCCAAAAGCTAAAAGCAGAGAACAATTTAGCAGCCCTGAGAATGAGGAGACACAGGAGCCTATTTGGCAGCAACTTCATGTCCCAGAGGGAGCAGCATAATGATATCACTACTGTTGAACCTGTAGCATCAGAGATGTGAGGTGTTTCTCCATGGATGTGGCTTGATCACGTGTTCCCATGTGTATGCCCTTCCACAGGCATAGTTTGGCCACATGTATGTCTCTCCATTTGTATGTTCTAAGCATGTCCATTTGTCTCTTTATAGGTATATGTATATGTGCCCCAACTATATTGTGTCAGAGTAGTGTTCTATTTTTATTCTACTTTGTTAACTATACAATTTTTTTTTAAGTACTGAAAAAGCCAGAGAACTCTATCCCTCTGAACTTTGGGGCAATTGATCATTTTAACCTCCTCATGAAAGAAGAGCAGGTTGGGCTAGCTCTAAATCAAGAAACCAATGCCCAGAGAGACTGTATCATTTATTCATGTTTCTCATATCAAGGACCCTCTATTTTCTTCCCTCAGTTTCTCCCATTAGTCCTCGTACAGGATGATTTGGTGAACCACATGCTCAGTGGCCGGAAGATTGAACCCCAATGAGGACTGGACTCATTCTTAACATCTAGACCAGACACTTATTTTGTTGTAACCTTTTGTACAATAACCAAAGACCATGACTCTTCTTCCTCCTTTCTCCCAACCCTTAGCTAGGTCTGCCAATGTCCTGGGTGCTTAAAAAAAAGAAATTTAATAATTTCCTTCCCTTTTGTCATGATTCTTAGAGATTCATGATGTTCCCTCTAGATGGCATAGCTAAACTGCAAGCCTTTGTACTGTCTGACTTTCCTAGCACTGTTCCTTAAAAAGAAAATACTAAGACTGTGACCAGAAAGGAGTTAAGTGGATTTGCACGCATACTTTTCTCATGAGCATTTGTCTTACAGTTAGTTCGGTATAGGAACTTGATCTCCATAAACTCTAGAAAGGTAAAAAAATTTTCAATCCGATAGTATTTGTTAAAGCACCTACTATGTGGAAGACACTGGGGTAGGTTGTTGGGTATTGTGCTTAGTGCTATACGAGAAAATAAATTACATCCTACGCACTAGCTGTCTACAGCAAGGTAGGTGATCAAATCCCTTTCAGCCCCCTTGAGATTTGTCCTTCAGTCGTGTCCACATTTCAGCAGTCAGTAATATGAGTGACAACGAGGCCATCCTGCTGATTATCTTGTATTTAGTCTGAAGCCAAAAGTCTAAGTCCTTAGACTTGTAGAGCTAGAAGAAACTTTAGAGATAAAACCCACAGCTAGGTAGCACAGTGATGGAGTCAGGAAGACCTGAGTTCAAACTCTGCCTCAGATACTTACTAGCTGTGTGACCCTGGGACAGTCACTTAAATTCCATCTGCCTCAGTTTCCTCAACTGTAAAATGAGGATCATAATAGTGCCTACCTCCCAGGGTTGTTGTATTAAGCATGATAATAGTTATAAAGAATTTAGCACAATGCCTGATCTATAGTAGATGCTTAATAAATGCTTGTTCTCTTCCCCTCCTCCCCTTTCTCTTAAAGTCATATAGTTGCCTCTGCACGAAATAGTGAATAGTGTGCTGGGCATGGAGTTTGAAAGACAGGTTTATTCTCATCTCTAATACTCACTATATATGGCCATAAGCAAGCCACTTAACCATTCTGAGACTGTTTCCTCATATGTAAAATGAGTATGATAACAATATTTGTTGTAACTATCTTGTATGGTTGTCAGAATCAAATGAGATTATAAATATATATACATGTTATGTACTTATATTTATTATATTTAACATACCTTTAAATCATATATGTATACATAATATAACAATATACATAAAATATAATCTCATTTGAGCCTTGCAGCAACTATTCAAAATAGTGACACATTATCATACTTATCTTACATATAAGGAAACGTAAAATATGCATGTATGTATGCACATATGTATATATATATATATATATATGTATTTCAAACTTTAAAGCACTTGATATCATAGATAAGGAAACTAGATCCAGAAGCGATTTGGTCCAATATCACACCACAAGGTCCTTAATGGCAGAGCTATGACAAAAATCCAGGCCTTTTGGTGAGGAGTCAGTCTCAGGACTCCTGACTTTCAGCATGAGTAAGGAAGAAAAACTGAATGAACAGAGTTACTCAAAGTCTTTGATTAATCTGGTACAACTAAGCAATTTAAGGTCTTTTCTGGCATCAGTTTAATCAAAGAGCTCACCTAGAAAATTATTGGAATCAACTCTCAGTACAATGCTTGGTTTGCTTTGGCCCCAGGGTCAGATCATTGTGAATAAACTAACTTGACCAGGGAAATGTTATCAAACAGAGAAAGAGCTGTCCTTCACTGTCATAGCATCCTGCACGTTCTGCCATCGCTTGCCTTTCTATATCCTTCCTTCCTCTTCTCCCACAAGTTCCCTTCCCTCTTTCAAAGTCATGGTATGAGCATTCTATTTCCTTTGAATGATATCCATGTGGTAGTGTAAGCATAAGTGCTGCTTTGCTCATTCACTATGAGCCTGAATCAGCTTCCTATAACTGAGGGGAAGAGGCTAGTGACGTAAATATGGGTGGAGTGGGGAAAAGAGGTGTGATGGTGGTGGAGAGAAGGGGAGGGGTGAGGGAGGAGGGGAGAGAGGGAGGGAGGAAGGGAGGGAAAGAGAGAGAGAGAGAGAAAGAGAGAGAGAGAGAGGGAGGGAGGGTGGGAGAGGGCCAGGGAGAGGGAGAGGGAGAGGGAGAGGGAGAGAAAGAGAGGGAGAGGGAGAGAAAGACCTTTAGGTCATCTCAAGAGGAACAAATCCAGTCCTGTCCCTTAACACAAATGGTTGTTCTCCAGTTTCTTACCTCTCCACATTCTTGTTTGTTTAGCATTGGGTATTTCAACATGTAAAGACATAGTCCTTGCCCTGAAGTCTCACAATCTGCCCCATTAGCCTATCCTATTCTCTAAGAATATAGCATTTGAGGAGGAAATTACTTGTCTGAGATATGAGACATCTTAGGGTTTTTTCCCCATGTTTACCTTTCCCTCCAAGTCTTTCTTCCTAACAAGGGCATAACACACACACGCACGCACACACACACACGCACACACACACACACACACGCACGCACACACACACACACACACGCACACACACACACGCACACACACGCACACACACACACACGCACACGCACACGCACACACACACACACACGCGCACACACACACGCACACACACACACAGACACACACACACACACGCACACACACACGCACACACACACACGCACACGCACACGCACACACACACACACACACACGCACACACATGCACACACACACGCACACACACACGCACACATACACACACACACGCACGCACACACACGCACACACACACAGACACACACACACACACGCACACACACACACACAGACACACACACACACACACACGCACACACACGCACACACACACACACACGCACACACACACACGCACACACACGCACACACACACACGCACACACACACACATGCACACACACATGCACACACACACACGCACGCACACACACGCACACACACACACACAGACACACACACACACGCACACACACACGCACACACACACACACACGCACACACACACACACGCACACATGCACACACGCACACACACACACACACGCACACACACACACACAGACACACACACACACACACACACACACATGCACATATACTAAAGCAAAAGTCAATACAAAGTGAAGATTCCATCATGGTTTCACTTGGAAAGGCTTTGCTGGGAGTTTCAGGATGTAATCAAATTTGGTAACTAGATTAAAAGCAATGACTTTGGGTGCAGAAAACAAGGAGAAGACAAGAAGACAAGAAAGAAGAAAACTGAAGAGAAATAATTAGGAGCCATGAAGGGCAAAAAGGAGTGAGATAACAGCATTTAAAATTATTAGCTACCCAGGCTTGCAGCTGACTAGAGTCTTGAAGATAAGATAATGAATTATTCTTGAGAAGGAAGGGTTGGTGCATTCGGAGAGGCAAAAAGAACCCATATTTAAAAAGAAAATTAAAGTAAAAATCAACAAACACCAGTAGATTTGGAATGATTCATACCTAGACTTCCTATTCCTTTGGAAAGACTGGTACCGAGATAAATCATCTCATATTGGATCTAACCATGAAAAAGATTTATAGAGTGTCTCGGCTGAATACGAATAGGCAGAGAGTGTAACATGGAAGCCAAAAATCCTATTGGGAAAATGATAGCTCTCTTGTTTTCTACTCTAGTCAGAACATGTGTGAAGTGCTATGTCCAGTTCTGGGAACCATATTCTGAAATACATCCGGAAGATAGTAAAAAATTCAAAACAATGTCTTGAGAAGTTCAGTGAAAGGAATTGGGAAAGCCTTAAGGAAGGCACTACAATAGCGTCCTGACCTACATCTTGTAATTTGGCTCCAATGGCTCCAAATGAGAAAGTAAGGTTGGTGACTTAAACCACTTAAATCCAAGTCACTTGCAAATCATGGCACGACCTTCCTGATGTCACCGTCCTCTCCAAGAACAAAGGACAAACAACAACGATGAAAACAATATTGTTCAAATATTTGCTGTGTGGAGGAGAGATTGAATTTCCTCTGCATGGTCCCCACAGGTATAGCTAGGATAAATAGATGATACCAGCAGGAAGATGTTAGCTTAATCACAGGAAGTAATTTTTAACAATTAGATCTATACCTATGGGCTATCCTGGGGAAATGGGCAATAAAAGGGATGGATAATAGTGAGTTTTCTGGGCAGCTATATGATGCAGTGGATAGAGCACTAGCCCCAGAGTCCAGAGGGAGCCAAGTTCACATCCTGCCTCAGACATTTACTAGCTGTGTGACTCTGGACAAGTCACTTAACCCTTTTTGCCTCAGTTTCTTCATCTGTGAAACGAACTAGAGAAGGAAATAGCAAATCACTCCAGTATCTTTGCCAAGAAAACCCCAAGTGGAGTCACAGAGTCAGACACGACTGAAAATGACGTCTATTTATCCTAGTATCATTTTCTTACAAGGTTGATTTGAAGCTCAAATGAGAAAATCTACATAAAGTGCTTTGCCAAATTTAATTTGGATTACAAATGCCATGTAAGAAATTCCCTCTACCAATGCAAATTGTCCTCATATCTGCAACTTCCAGTCTTAGAGAGTTTCCTGGAACACTAAGAAGTAAATTGACTTGGCCAGGGTCTCACAATCAATATATGTTTCAGGCAGGGACTTGAATTCAGGTCTTCCTGGCTTTGAGGTTGGTGTGCTATCCATTATACACCACTGCCTCTCATTATGAGAATATTACATTAAGTTATTATTATGTCATTATGATTTATCCATGTGGCCTTGGGCAAGTCACTTAACTTTGTAGGCCTTAGCTTCCTCATATGTAAAATGGAGGTTTGAATTAAAACAACCGGTGAATCTAAAAGGACTTATTAAACACATTCTATGTGGCAGGCATAGTGCTAGATACAGTGGATAGAAATACAAAAGCTAAGACACTCTCTGAACTCAAGGAGCCTTCTTAGGTACCTGTCAACTCTAAAAAAAGCCAGTCTTCCTTGCTCAATTCTTCCTTTCTTTTATATCCACTCAATTTTTCATAAGCCCTGGGCCTTATGCTATGCTAATTTGCACCATCTTTACCATAGAGGAACTTGGGGTACCTTCAGCTACCTTTGTCCTGGGGAGTTATCTGACTCTGTGTGTCTGTTCTGATGTAGTTATCTGGAAGTTTGAGCATGTTCTCTTGTTTGCATCACTCTATCCATGCTCTCCTTTCATATGGGACCTGTAGCACCTCTCAACGAAACTAGTGGAAACAAGTCCTTCCTACACTCCACGTAATTGATTTAATTCATGAGGTGCTAATATTCAACTGCCATGGCCACACTAGCATAAAAAAACTAGCACTTGAATACTGCAAAGCTGGAGACAAAGGAAACACAGGAGGAAGATGCTATGAAGGTGTCTGAAACATGAGCAGTTCATTAGCATCTTTGGTCCTTTCCTCCTGTTCAGTCATGTCCAACTCTTTATCACCCCATTTGGAGTTTTCTTGGCAGAGATACTGAACTGTTTTGCCATTTCCTTCTCATTTTACAGATGAGGAAACTGAGGCAAACAGGGTTAAGTGATTTGTCTAGGGTCACAGAGTTAGTAAGTGTCTGAGGTTGACTTTGAACCCAAATTTTTCTGATTCCAGGCTAGTACTCTATCTGCTCTGCCACCTAGCTATCCTTTTCTCTTGAGCCTGAAAAAAAGCTAGTGCTTTTCATCAGCAAGTATTTATTGAGTGATGATTATGTTCAAGGCACTTTGGAGAATTCAAAAAAGTAGGAATCACAGCCCATGCCCTCAAGGAGATTACAGTCTAGTTGGAGAGATAGAAAACTATTAAATAACAATGTCAGGCAGTGTATACTGAGTGCCCAATGAGTGAAACAGGCAATGGGAAAAAGAGGGAGAGGGAGAGAGACAAAGACATAGGCAGAAAGATAAGAGAGACAGAGATGAGAGAAAGATAGAGATAGAGAAACAAAATAAAAGAGAGATGGAGGCAGAGACAGCGAGAGAGAGAGAGAGAGAGAGAGAGAGAGAGAGAGAGAGAGAGAGAGAGAGAGAGAGAGAGAGGAGAGAGAGAGAGAGGGGAGAGAGAGATCATTGCGGGTTGGGGTAATTGGGGACTTTGACGACTAACATAAGCAATTTCTTCTGAGATTTTAGATGGGCCCTATTTCATAAGAGATCCTGCTTTGGTAGTTTAGTTAGGATTGGCGGAACTGTAGCTCTTGGCAGTCACAGAATAACTCTGGGTTTGTTTTTTTTTTTTTTCCGGAGGCCATGTGAACTGTGCAGAGTGTGTGAATAGTTTCCATGGCATAATGGGACTATATGGTGCCTCTGTGCGTATGGGGGAAGGGCTAAAAAGAAAGCACCAGCCAATCTAGCTTTCAGTAAGAGTTGGGCATTGGCTCACAAACTTTCCTGCTTCTCCTGGTAAACTGAAGCAAGGTACAGGGCTATTTTTCTTAGATGAGTTAGTACTGGGGTGTTTAGGAGAGATACGCAGATGGGACAGTTTGGAAGTTTATTTGAGTGACTATTTGGATGTCAGGGATGTTAATGCAAAATCATTGTCCTCTAGGAGACTGAAGATTTTACAGAAGAGTAGTAATCTGCAGTTTACTCAGTGGGGTCCTTAAATGAAGGCACAAGTATAGGAGATAGAACCTTTGGGAGGCGAAACAAAATGCAGGCAAATGAGCTGCTTTTCATTTGTCTCTGTAATCACTTGCACTGGCCTGCATCCACAGAAGTGGACAGAAGAATCTTTCCAATAGCCTTCTGTGCTAGAAAAGATGCTTCCTAAGCCCATTGATACTCCATATACAACTCAATTTGGTCTTATTAGCCAGATCCCACAAGGGAAGAGAATCATTTTTTTATACTATCTTCTCATGCATAATGAGAAATTTAGTGTGGAGTATTTGAAACAGGTCTGGATTTGGAGTCAGGGAACCTGAGTTCAAATCCTGACTTACTCCTTACTTCCTGGGTTTCTTTGGACAAATCACTAACCACTTAGACTCTTTTGGTTGTCGTGCAGTTGTTTCAGTCACGTCGGACTCTTCATGACCCCATTTGAGATTTTCTTGGCAAAGATACTGGAGTGGTTTGCCATTTCCTTCTCCAGTTCATTTTACAGATGAGGAAACTCAGGCAAACCGGGTTAACTGACTTGCCCAGGGTCACACAGCTAATGTCTTAGGCCACCTGTGAATTCAGGAAGTTGAGTCTTCCTGACTCCAGGCTAGCTATCCACTATCTGTCTAGCTGCCCCAACCTCTTTTGACCTTTTTTTCAAATTAGGAAACTATATTAGGTGGTCTCAAAGGTCCCTTCCAGCTCTAAATCTATGATATTGTGAATTTACTACATGTGCGGACCCTGAGAAAGTCATTTAATGTCTGAGTTTTCACCTTCTTAATCTGTGGCCATGACAGTGATTAGGTAGTAATTCATCCCGCTCTCATTCAACTCACTCTAAAGGTACCTAATTCTGGCCTAGTCCTCCTCCTTGTCCTATCTCACTCTGATGTTTTGACCTTCGGTTCATGAGTTCAGTTTGTGTTTTGCAATCAATCTGTCACCCAACAAGTATAAGAATGGAGTGGAGTGGAAAGAAAACCAAAGTTGAGAGAACAATTTGAAGGTTACATTATACTTGGACAGGGACAAAGTGATGAGTCTGTACTAAGGTTGTGGCTGTATGAGGGAGGGAAGAGGAAAGATGTCTTCAAAAGACATTGTGTAGATAGAAATGACAGGATTTGGCAATGGATTGGAAATGTGAGATGAGTCAAGGATGCTGAGAATGACACTCAGTCATATGGGAGCCTGGGTAACCAAGAGGATGGTGGTACTTTCAACACTCATCAGAAAGTTCAAAAGAGGAGATAATTTGGGGGATAAATGAAATGTGTTCTCTTTTTGAATATGTTGAGTTTGTGATGCTTAGTGGGGCACTGAGTTCAAGATGACAAATCCTAGGGAGGCATTCTGAAGAGATTAGAGGGAAACTTTAAAGAGAGATGCATTTTGAATCTGTTGGATGAAAAAATGACTGAGGACCTACAAGATGGCTGAATGGGATGCTGTATAAGGGAGAGCTGTCATTTTTCCTTACACTTGCATTGAGGGAGGAGGGGAATGGGTATGGGTTGGCTGGTGGTGTGCAGGCCTGCAGTCCGGGGGCTGTAGAGGTTACCCAAGACAATCCTTTCTTTTAGAGAGGCAAGCTGCATAGTGGGTTACTGGAGCCACAAGCTGTCATATACAATGCCCTCTGTCTTCCTTGGGGCAGAATGGCTTTATTATTGTGGTGGTCAGGTGACTGGCAATGATTCTGCTAGTTGTAATGTATTCAGCCTGAAAATCATCTAGAAAGCAGCATCGCTGCTGCTCCTGCTGGCTGATATGAACCAGTACAGCATGGCAGGAGCCATGTGTGGGCTCTGAATATGCCTGTCCTTTACACTTCTCTTCTTGCCTCCCACAGTTTTTTGTTTTCTATCTCATTCTTCTGTCCTTCTTTCTCTACCTAATGAACTTCCAGTTTTCTTTCTCTGCTCTCTTATACACCTTTCATGTATAAGAGCACCAAACCTGGAGTCAGGAAGACTCATCTTTGTGAATTCAAATCCAACCTCAGGCATTTGCTAGCTGTGTGACCCCAAGCAAATCACTTAACCCTGTCTGCCTCAGTTTTCTCATCTGTAAAATAGTTGGAGAAGGAACTGGCGAACTGCTCCAGTTTCTTTGCCAAGAAAACCGCTAAGGGGTCATGAAGAGTTGGACATGGCTGATAACAACGAACAGTTAAGCATCCTATTGTGCCAACTACGCAGTGTAAACTCTTAGGCTTCAAATTCAGGATCCTGACATCACGTTACTCTTCATCAGAAAAGCATTTGGCACTGAACGTCACATTCAACATATCTCATGTTCCAGTTTGTGGAGGGGTTCGGTAATTATCTCATCATGAGAGCAAGCCAAAGGCAGATGCCCAGGATGAAGCTACATTCTTTGCCTCTCTGTATCTTTTTGGGAGCTCGGCCTTGGGGCTGTTTTTTGTGGGAACATTTGGTGGGAAAAAAATAACTATCTCTTCTTCTCAGGGTTCACTAAGCTCCCTTCCCAGGCAGCCTTCAATGTATGTGCCCATTTTTTGTACACACCCTATTCTGCAACTCAGTTGAATGCCAAATACCTCTGTAATAGAGGGCAACCTAATGTCAACACAATGAAACTGAAGTTTAAAAGCTTGTGTTTTATATATGAATAGCTGGGATTCAGTTGGATATTTGGTCCCCTGAGACCAAAGATGTTCAAGAGGGACATAGGAGAGAAAGAAAGAGAATAAGAATTTATGTAGCATTTACTATGTACTGTTTTGTGCTAAGTACTTTTACAAATATCTTATCTGATGTTGACAGCAACCCTCAGAGATAGGTACTATTACTATCCCCATTTTACAGTTTAAGTTGTTGTTTCAATTATGTCTGACTCTTTGTGACCCTATTTGGGATTTTCTTGGCAGAGATACCAGAGTAATTTGCCATTTCCTTCTCCAGTTCATCTTACAGATGAGGAAACTGAGGCAGAGTTAAGTGACTTGCCCAGAATCACACAGCTAGTAAGGGTCTGAGGCTGGATTTGAAATCAGGGAAGATGAATCTTCCTGACTCCAGAAGAGACTGAAGCAAATAGAGGTTAAATGACTTATCCAGTTAATAGGTGTCTGAGACTGAGCTTGAACTCAGGTCTTCCTGGCTTTAGGCCCAGAGCTCTACCCCTTGTTCTACCTAGCTGTCCCTAGCTGCACAGATGCAGAGGAAATAAATTATCCCACCTATGCTGAAAACACAGAAATCCTAGTTTGACAGCTTGGGAAATGACACACATGGGACAAAGACAAAAACCTTCTTCAAGGAGGGCCCTCCTTTGTACTCAAGCTTCTTTTACCCATTTCCCTAGTCCGCTACTTTCTCACAACCCAAAGTCTCCTCATGATATTCTGTCAGCCTTGTCCCTTTAAACAGGAGGTAGAGGCTATGTTATGAGATCACTGTTAAAGCTCTTGGCTCATAAATGATTATTGATGAAACTACCCATCTTAGGGGCAGCTAGATGGATGGTGAAGCGGATAGAGAGGTGGTCCTGGAGGCACAAAGACTCATCTTCCTGAGTTCAAATCCAGCCTCAAACACTGACTAGCTGTGTGATTCTGAGCAAGTCACTTAAACCTTGGTTGCCTCAGTTTCCTCATCTGTGCAATGAGTTGAAGAAGGAAATGGCAAACTGCTCCAGCATCTTTGCCAAGAGAACCCTAAATAGGGTCACAGAGAGTTGAACACAAGTGAAATGACTGAACCACACCATCCATCTCAGAGACAGGAAACTTCTCCGGTCTGCAATAATGCATAGAGATGCTTCCAACTCTTCTTCCAACCACACCCTGCCTTCCCAGCACCGCTAATCCTCCTCATCTGACACTGAGCGTAGGCTCAGAAGGCTGTAGGCAGAGGTGCCCTTGCTCTTTTGATTAATGGAGGCAGGCATTCTGTACATACTATTGCTCAAGCTTCATTCTCTAAACATCTGAAACAATCAACAGAGCACTAAAGATCCTTGCTAGTTAGTATGCCTCAGGCCTTCTCTCCTAGCTCCTGGGCTCACCTCCAGATTGGGTTTCCCCAGCTCCCACCCACTCCCTCTGGCTCCTTTCAGCTGCAACCTTGCCTGAATTATCTAAGAATTTCTATTAGGGATGGGGAACCTGCGCCCTTGAGGCTACATGTGACTCTCTCAGTCCTCAAGTGTGACCCTAACTATGCTTGAGGACCTAGAGAGTCACAGGTGACCTTAGGGCCACAGCTTCTGCACCCATGTAGGGCAACCACAAAGGCTTACTGGGGAGGAGGGGTATACTGAGCTGAGCCTTGAATACTGAGCTCAGCATTCTAAAAGGCAGAGGGGAAGTGGGAATGTAATTCAGATGACAACCTGTGCAAATACTAGGAAATCAGAGTGCTGAGTTCAAGGGAGTGCCAATAAGCTATTCTGTCTGGAATGTGTAGCGTGTAAGGCAGTCTGGAATGATAAGTTGAAGACAGATCATGGCCAAGTTTAAATGGTGGGCCAAAGGGTTCATCTAGTATCCCAGAGACAGTAAGAGGCCACTAAAGAGCGCTGAACTAGTAAGTAATATAGTCCTTGTACCTAGTGATTGCTGTCATTAAGCCTTCATTCTCCAAGTGAACCAATGAGATCCCAAGAGTAATGTTTTGACTCGCGAACGAACTGAATACGAGTGGGACAGAGCTGCACAAAGTGCCAGCCTCACTCTCTCCTCCAAAATCCAGGGGCAAGAAAAAGGTCAAGACAAGTGATGATACAAACTGAGAGACCAGGGAAAGACCACTGTTGGCTTATTTGGGGGATCAAAAGGAAAAGGGACAGACTGCTTCCAATTAGGCTATGAAAATAGTCAAATCAAGAGCTGGCTACCTAAGATTCAGCTACTCACACACAGATACACACACATGCACACATACAAGCACACGTACACACATGCATGCACACACACATACACACAGACACATGTAGCTTTACTAGATTAAGTCAAAGCAGGGTCTCAGAATGACAGAGAGGCAGGGCACACATTTTGTTCCTTTTTTGTATGTCCTCATATTCTGTAGATGAGTCAATAACCCCTGAAGTTCATTTAAGGTAGGTGTGGTCATTTCTCTGTTCCTTGAAATTCTCCAACCTGACTAATATATTACCCACAACCTAGGTTTAAAGTCAGAGCAGGTAAAAATAATGGAATAGTAACCACTTACTCACAATAAGCCTCTAGTTGGGTAGAGTTTGTGCAGTTCCGAGACTCCAGGAACAGAAAAAAGTTCTGTACTCCGTTGCCCAGGACTAGATTTAGTGATAACACACAAACCACCAGTGTAGCATGCAACATAAAAAGAATATAGGAATCCACATGTTAATCTGCTTCTCTGGGCTACCCAAGGCCTCAGTTGTCTAAGCGGGTCTCTCACAGTTGGAGCTGCAATGGCCGAAGCTGTAGGAAAACAAGACCTACCAGTAACTGCAGGCTAGTTCTGAGTGGCTGAAGGAGTGAGGGATACCCCTCTATACAGGAGGACAAAGGGAGCTGGAGTCCTTTTCAAATGACACAATCTAGGATAAGTAGGGGCAGCTTGATGGCACAGTGGGTAGGATGGTGGGCCTGGAGACAGGAAGACTCATCTTCCTGAGTTCAAATCTGATCTCAGACACTTACTAGTTGGGTGACCCTGGGCAAGTCACTTAACCCTGCTTGCCTCAGTTTCCTCATCTGTAAAGTGAGTTGGAACAGAAAATGGCAAGATATTCTAGTATCTTTGCCAAGAAAACCCCAAATGTGGTCATGAAGAGTAGGACACAACTTAACAACAAAAGGGTAAGTAGATTCCAGTCACCTTTTGAATACATCTGTCTTGAGTAAGCTAGAAAAGGATAAACACTGGGGTTGTTTATATTTCTTTGGTGTCTTGGGCTGCACCTAAAGAATCATCAGTCACACTAACTATTTCTTATCTATATACACCCATCCTTTTTCTTTTGGGGAAGAGGGATGGACTGACCAGGCTATATCATCATATATCATCAGTTCATTTTACAGATGACGAAACTGAGTTTAGTTTTTTGTCTAAGACAAAGAGATAAACATGATTCATATCAAAAAGAAAGAGAATTTTTTTTCTTTTGAACCTACTAACACTTGGAAGAATTTCACAGATTTTTCTCCCATTTAGCCAACCCCATAGCATCAGTTTTGGTGGCACTGAGCATCAGTATCTTGAAGAAGAAAAGGTTGAAATTTATGGGTTATAGTCTCAGTTTAATCCTCTCCTTGGCACTCCCTCTTCAAATTTTCTCATGGCACTTTCACTGCCACTCCTTTTAAAACAGCATGACCTAGGAGATAAAATGCTGAACTTGGAGACAAGAAGACCTAGGTTTGAATCCTGCTTTAGACACTTATTAGCTGGGTATCCTGGACAAATCCCCTTACTTTTCTGAACCTTAGCTTCCTCATCTGTCAAATGGGAGCAATAATAGCAATCTGTCATATATTTGATCCTTTTTTGAGGATTGAATGAGATAACATAGGTAAGACACTTTGCAAACCTTAAAGCACCACATACCTTATATCATACTTGTTTGTATCTATATCCTAGACCCTTCTGCAGACTGATATTTCCTTCAGGGTAGGAACCATGACATTTTTTTTTCATCTTTGTACTCTCAATGCTTTAGCCTAGTGCATTGTAGATGGTACGTACTTTAATCTTTGTTGAATGTGAATTCTTATTTTTTTCAGAGCCCGGCCTCTTTTAGGGCATGTGCCTGTGAACAGGTGTTGATTTGCATGGCTGATTTAAACCTAGCCTGGGTTATCTGAAGCCCTTTTTTATTGTACTGAACTTTGCTCCGGATATGTCCTGATATCCTGGATGCCTTTTGGAGGCAGAGAGCTCTGGGTGGAGCCCCAAAGTAATAAGTTGCCTTCTGCTTTGGATGATTCCCCACTGTGTTAGGTGACAGCTTATTCTCTTAACGGTATGCTATATTAAATTGAACTTTCTCTTGGGTCGTGGTAGGTACTCAATAAACACTTGTGGCAGTGAAATCTCACAGAGACCTACTCACTTGAGGTAAGCTTGTGCTGGAGTCTTGAGGGGGATAAAGTGAACAGCTGACCCTTGATAAATCTGTAAAATGGGGAGAATAGACTAGGTGATCCTTATGATCCTTTTCAAATCTAAAACTCCATGATCCTACAGTGAGAGAAAAGTGTAAGATACGAGTTTCTATAGCACCAGAGCTCATCAGAAGGTGTCTATGGTAGATTTCTGTGTTTATTGGAATAGGTGAAAGTTGGTTCCTTCTTCAACTGGTGGTAGTTTGGGAATCACCTGATATCCTCAGATGACCTTTTGAAAAGTTCCTGTCAGAGCCAGTAACTCTTGGATGGACGAGGTTTGCCAGAGTTCATGCAGCCAATTTCTGTGTCTAGGAAGGAGCTTGACACCAGGTGTCTTCCCCATTTCCTATTCCTCTCCATCTGTTTTTCTGGACAGATTCAATGACTGTGATGTTCCATTTCAATTTATCACGCGTCTCCTCTCCCTACCCCACCCCAACCACCCCTGACAGGAGGATAGAAATAGGAGGGACTGACAAACAAAAGGAAGCAAAGTAAGCTATCATACTCTGGCCTCATTTTTCCCTTTACAAACTTGATCTGAAGAAATCAGAAACTAGTGCTCTCTTGATTCTAGTTCCAATTCAGACACAGAATATGAGGAGAGAATTTCAGGATCCCAGACCTGTTTGGGGATTTGAGAGGCTACATAAAGAACATAAAGAATAATGGACCCCCTTGAGAGTAGAAACTGTCTTTTTTTATTTTGCTTGTATTTGTATCCATTGGCACTTAGCATAGTGCCTAACACACAGTAAGAGCTTAATAAATGCTTTTTGTCTTGACTTTGAATCAGGAGGCATGGTTCTGCTATTTATTGACTCTTTGACCTTAAGCAAGTCATTTAATCTCTGAGAATCCATTTTCTTACCTGTTAAAATGAAACTAAATTATAGTTCCTCTCTCATAAGATTGTTATGAGGAATAACACACATTTATATAGTGCTTTCTTAGACTGCTAAATTGTTAGAACCAGAAAGGGTCTTACAAATCACCCAGTCCTAGAATTCCCAATGTATGAGTAGATGACTATGGGGGAGACCACAGAATTATATCATTTAAAAATCTTACTGAATTCAGTCAGTTTTTTTTATAATTATATATTTTCAATGAACAGATCTTTTAAAAATTTATTTATTTTTCATTTTCAACATTCACTTTTATAAGATTTTGAGTTCTAAATTTCCCTCCCTCCTTCTCTTCCCTCCTCCCCAAGACAGCATGCAATCTGATATAGGCTATACATGTACAGTCATAGTAAACATATTCCCACATAAATCATGCTGTGAAAGAAGAATCAGAACAAAAGGGAAAAACCACAAGAAATAAAAAAACAAAAAGAGAGAGAAAATAGTATGCTTCAATATGCATAGTTCTTTCTCTGCATATGGATAGCAATTTCTATCATGAGTATTTTGGAATTGTCTTAGATTCCTGCATTGCTCGAAAGAGCTAAGTAACAAAGTTGATCATAGCACAATGTGACTGTTGCTGTGTAAAGTATTTTCCCGATTCTGCTCACTTCACTCAGCATCAGTTCATGCAAGTCTTTCCAGGTTTTCCTGAAATCCATCTATTCATCATTTCTTATAGAACAGTAGTATTCCATTACATTTGTATACCACAATTTTCTTATAGAACAATAGTGTTCTATTACATTTGTATACCACAACTTGTTCAGTCATTCCCCAATTGATGGACATCCGCTCAACTTACAATTTTTTTGTCACCACAAAAAGAACTGCTGTAAATATTTTTGTACATATGAGTTCTATTCCCTTTTTAATGATCTCTTTGGGATAAACCTAGTAGTGGTATGTGCGTGTGTGTTCATCCTTCATTGCTGAAGAAGACCATGTCATCAGAGAAATTATGACATGACTTGCACCTGACTTTGTTTTGAATGAAGGAGGACTGTGCAGGTCACAGCCTCACTTCTCCTCCAGAGTCATCTAAATCAAGTGACCAGATATTCATCAGGATGACTGGAGATGACCCAGGATGAGGCAATTCGGGTTAAGTGATTTGCCCAAGGTCACACAGCTAATGAGTATCAAGTGTCTGAGATGAGATTTGAACTCAGGTCCTCCTGAGTACTGGTGCTCTATCCACTGCACCACCTAACTGCCCCTTGGATCAGTTTACAACTCTACCAACAATATATTAGTGTTTCAATTTTCCCAAATCTCCAATATTCATCGTTTTCCTTTTCGGTCATATTAGCTAATCTGATAGGTGTAATGTGGTATCTCAGAGTTGTTTTAATTTGCATTTCTCTAATCAATAGTGATTTGGAGCACTTTTTCATATGACTATAGAGAGTCTTAATTTCTTCATCCAAAAACTGCCTGTTCATATCTTTTGATCATTTATCAACTGGGGAATGACTTGTATTCTTATAAATTTAACTCGATTCTCTACATATTTTAGAAATGACACTGGTTATAAAATTTGTTTCCTAGTTTTCTGCTTCCCTTCTAATCTTGGTTGCATTGGCTTCCTTTGTGCAAGAACGTTTCAATTTAATGTAATCAAAATTATCCATTTTGCATTTAATAATGTTCACTATCTCTTATTTGCTCATAATTTTTCTCTTTTCCCCAGATCTGATAGGTAAACTATTCCTTTTTCTCCTAATGTGTTTATAGTTTACCCTTTATGTCTAAATCGAGTACCCATTTTGACCTTATCTTGGTATACAGTTATGATGTTGGTCTATGCCTAGTTTCTATTATATTGATTTCCACTTTTCCCAGTAGTTTTTGTCAAATGAACAGAATTTATAAGTACAACTATTCCCATGTAAGAGTATGTAATTTTTTTTTTTTATTTTAAATAGGGGCATTTATATTTTAAAAGGAGAGAACCAGCAATCTAATGAATGCCTATGTGACTCTGAGCGAGGTATTTCACTTCTCTGGGACTCATTTTCCTCATCTGCAAAACAGAGACAATATTATCCAACATGAGGACAACCCTCAAAGGGCTATTGAGAGGAAAGTGTTTTGGAAATCTAACGAGTCTTTTTCCTAATTACAGATTTATGTCCTCTCCAACAACAAGAGAACAGCTCATTTTAAGGAACAAGCAGATTTGACTACTTTAGGTTTTTGTCTTTGATTTAGTTCTATCCCCACAAAGAATTGTGTTTTCACTAAATCCCCCAAGTCCACCTATAATCTAAAATTCTGATCTGCCTTTAAATTATCTGCTAAAACAAATCCTCTCTTAAAATGTTACCTCTCTCTTTTGATGTTTATCAAATTGCCAGCCCTGTCCCAACACTAGAAAGGTGATAAGTAATTGTTGTCTTTAAGCAAACTTCCTTTAAACTATTAACCATTTGGTGTCTCTTGAAGGAAGCCAGGCTCTCAGGGTTGGGAAAGAGAAGAGCCAAATGTGCAACTCTGGAAAAGATGGGGCAGGAAGCTTTCTAGAAAAATGTTCATAATTCGGTGTCTCCTTCACATCCTCCTACCCCTCCCCACACCAATTCATTGAATGGTCTTTTTTGTGTGGAATTTGAAGGGTTCATCCCTTTTGACCTGCCTGCTGCCCCAGGCAGCAGTGGGTTTCTGGATGCCAGCCAGGGCTGCTTCTCTTTTCTGCATATTCGTGGTGATCTCATCAGCTCTTAAAGGTTCGATTGTACAGTTTCCCATTTGCTTGCTGTTTCTCTCTGCCTGGATAGCCTCTCTGGATCTCAAATGCAACATTTCCAAAGTGGAACTCATTATCTTCCTCCCAAACCCTCTATTCTAAATTTCCCTAATTCTATTAAGGAAGGTGTGGGGAACCTGGGGTCTTAATGCCACATGTGGCCTTCTAGGTTGCTGGATGAAGCCTTTTGACTGAGTCCAAGTTTTACAGAACACATCCTTTTATTGATGGGATTTGTTCTGTGACATTTGGATTCAGGCAAAGGGCTGCACTTGAGGACTTAGAAGGTCACATGTGGCTGTGAGGCCTCGGGTTCCTATATTACTGACTTGAGTTCCCCACCCCGTAACATCTTTTCAGTTACCCAGGTTAATATCCACGACTTCCAAGCAATCTTGGTATCTTGGCGATTCTACATGTCTTGTTGATTCTACAGTTGCTAGATCTCTTTGCCTTCATATAACTATATCACCATCCTAACTGTGTTGTTGTTTGGTTGTTTCAGTCACATCGGACTCTTCAGGGAGGTAACCTCCCATCAGGAAGCACACGAGTAGCTCAGGGAATAAGTAATAGCTTCTTGTAAAAGGGGGCGTTTAAGCCAAGTTTGGAAGGAAATATGAAATTCTAAGAAGTGGAGATAAGGAGAGAGTGCAATGTAGGCATTGGGGGATGCCAGAGCAAGATTGAAAAGAAGAGAGATTGGAACAAGGAGATCAATTAGAAGATGATTACAATAGTCCAAGAGAGAAGTAATTATGAAGGCCTAAATGGGATGGGGAGCTGCTGTGCGACCATAGGCAAGTAACTCTGTTTACCTATTTCCTCATCTATAAAATGGAGAAGGAAATGGCAAGCTACTCCAGTATCCCAAATGGGATCACAAAGAGTTGGACATGACTGAAATGATTGGAAAAATATACAAAATATAGCAAATATACAAAATTAGCTCTATACAAGATAAATTGTGTGAGTATATTATATATATATACATAAATGTATATATAATCTATACGAGATAAATTGGAAATAATCAATTTCCTTAAGAATTAAAAAGGACCTGGAAAGGTTTCCCATAGAAGGTGAGATCTTAGCTGGGACTTGAAGGAAGCCAAGGAAGATGAGGAGGAAGAAGAGCTTTCCATGAATGGAGAACAGTCAGTGAAAATATCTGGAGTTGGGAGATGAAGTGTTTGTGTCAGGAACAGCAAGGAGGTCAATGTCACTGGATGGAAGAATGTGAATTTCTCAAGGACAGAGTATTTGTATCCCCAGCACCTGGCATTGCGCCTGACACATACTTAATAAATGCATATTTGACTGATCAATTCAATCAGTTCTCCACACAAGTATTAAATTAGCATTCCTAGAACACACATCTGACCAAGTATTCCCCAGCTCAAAGAGCTTCAGGGTCTCCTATTGTAGTCAAGATAAAATATAGACTCCTCAGTCTGGCATTTAAAACCTTCCATATTCTGGCTCCCACTTACCTTTCCAGACTTATTCCCTCTAAATCTTTTTGACAGATTTCATAGTTCAGCCAAACTGGCCTCCTGTTTCTTTCCCACCATTCCATTGCACAGGCTATTCCCCAAATCTAGAATGTCCTCCCTTGTCGCCTCTGCCTTTTAGAATTCCCAGCTTCCTTCATGACTTAGCCTAACTCCCCAGTTGGTTGAATTCTTTCTCTCCTCAAATGATCTTATATTTGCTTATCCATGTATAGTTATCCTTTCCACGTTACAGGGTTAGGAGAGTCGCCCCTACCCCCTCCACCCTCCCTGTGATCTGAAAAAAAATCCATGTAAAATTTTTTGACTCTCCCTTCACACCAGAGAAGAATTCTGAATTACTATGGTACTAAAAGATAAAATATGTTGATATCATACAATACTACGGATATATTTATGTATTTATGAATTTCTAAATTTTTTCTGTGTCATCTGTCGGTCCTAGCATATTATCTGCAATTTCACAAAACTCCCCTCAAATTCTTGTATATTTTCTTTGCCAACCCTTGAGATATTGAAACTGAGGTGGGAAAAGTCAAGATGTGGAAGGGTGTGAGGGCAATAAAATTAGGATCTTTTGCTGTTTCTGTATTACTAAAAGTGCCTCTGATTGAATAATGTGATTAAAGACGATCTTGCCCACCCATTGATGGACCTGCTCTTTGTGGGAAGTTTGATTAGGGGAGTTGTTTTGTGGGAGGATCCCAAGTACCTTTTGTTTTTTCTGTTGTGACTCTGAGTCAGAGGATTATACCCTCTGGTTCTAAAAAGTGTATAAATACTCAGGGGTGAGTTTTTGTAAGGTTTGAGTGCCAGACCTAGGATGCTTTAAGGAATTCTCTGGCTTTGAAAACCCAGATGTCTGTGCTTCCCTCTCTGGTAACGATGGTCAGACAGTTGTATCTGTTGTCTGCTGAATTATGGTCAGGCAGAGGAAGCAATGTCTGTTGATTCCTTTGGGGCTTACTGACTGGAAGTGTTTATTTAGCTAGATGAGGGCTCTGGGAAGCTGCTGAAGGAGCTCCCCAGATTTGAAAACCCAGATATCAGTGCTTCCCTCTCTGGTAAATATGGTCACACAGTTGGGGTCCAACTGTCTGTTGAATTCAGGCAGAGGCAGCCATGTTTGTTGAGCTTTAATTTCTCTGTATTTTCTTTGAAGTTCAGGGTGCTAACTCCCCTGAATTAGGTGAATAATATGTTTGCTTGGTTAAAGGAATGACACATGTGCTTGATTAAAGTGATTATTAACCCTTCAAAAGTTGCCTTTCCTTTTATAAATGCAGATCTAAGAACCTGTGATAGCAGGCCTCCCCTGTATATGTTGGGGTGCTTACTGATATAAAAAAGTAATTATATTTTTAAGCCACCACCGCTCCCCAGTAGACTGTATATATGCCTTGAGGGAAGGGACTATTTCATCTTTGTGGTTTACTACAGTAACTCCTATGGGGTAGGACTTGACAAATGTATGCTGAAATGAACTCTATGTCAAGTGAAACAGTACATACTTTACTCTGATCAAGACAATTATTCAAAACAATCTCAAAGAACCAATCATGGAAAAATACTATCTACCTCCAGAGAGAGAACTGATCAACTCTTAATGTAGATTGAAGTATGCTTTTTAAACTTTTTTCTTGGTATGTGTGTGTGTGTGTGTGTGTGTGTGTGTGTGTTTTCTTTTGCAGTATGGCTAGTATGGAAATATGTTTTGCATGACTTCGCATATATAATTGATATTATATTGCTTGATTCTCAATGGGTAGGGGAAGGGTGGAGGAAGGAAAAGAGTTTAGAATTTAAAATTTAAGAAAATGAATGTTAAACATTTTTATATGTGATTGGGAAATGTTTAATGAAATAAATAAAAAATTTTTTAAAAGTCAAAATATTTTTGTTAGCATAAAGACTGTGACAGTGACCCTGAAGTGAATTAGATGTAGGGTGAAAGATCCCATCAGAATTTTTGAAGTTGGAGAAAAATTAGGTCAGACATTAGCTAAGCAGTTGGCAGATAATATTAGGGAGGATGCCTTTGTGGAGATTCTTGTGCCCTCCCCAGTATGGTTCCAAGGATTCTGCCCAGCAGAAAAGGTGGAGGCATCAGAATTGATTCCAAGGCACCATATACAAACTCTTGACTAGAGAGTCAAGTTATTTATTCCCACAATAGATTTTGTCCCTCACTTTTACTTATGCTTCCCCACCTCAACCCCCAATCCTCTCTACCTGTGCAATCTACCTGAGCACCCATCCTTCAAGGCCCAGCTCAAATCTATCCTCTTCCAGAAAGCCCACTCAACCAACAGGAATTTTCTTTACATGTTGGGGAGGGAGTGGTCATGGGCAGGGTGAAGGTCATCATTATTCTCTCTGCTGAGCAGTGTGTGAAAGAAAGCTTGATACCAAACACTGGACCCATAATTATGACCCATTGATATGACACTTACTAGCTATATGTGCTTAACCAAATCATGTAGCTTTTCAGATCCTATTTCCCTATCTGTAAACTGAGAATAACAACAGCCTTGTTGCTACCAACCCTGGGGATTTTTGCAAAGGAAAGTACTTTTGCAAACTTACACTGCTGTATAATGGGAATTGTTAAAAGAAACAAATCAAGGGTTAGCATCAGTTCACACAGTGATAGGCAAGAAACTGGGAAGAGAATTGTCTCATACTGCTTTTGCTGAGCACATGAAGGACACTAAATAAACTCGTGTTGATCTGGATTCTTCTGGGACTGGAGAACCTCACTCCCACACTACTGCTAATAGATCAAGTGACCTGAAGTGACCCTGAGATTGGCGATGTGGTCTAAGGGTATAAGCAGAACATCAGGAGAGGTGCTTCCTGCATAGGATCCATTTTGAATGTCTTATTCCTTTCTCCACTCATTCAATAAGCATTTTGTTGAGCTTCCAAACTGCAAGGAGATGAGAGGTCTAAAAAGGTGAACATAACTTGGTTTCTTTCCTCAAAGAGGAACTTGCGCAAAGGTCTGACCATTTAAACTCTCCCTGCCCCGCCCCTCCCAAAAAACCCTACTTTAAATGGTTCTTCACTTTCTGTAGGATAAAAATACATATTTTGTAGTTTAGTATTTAAAGCTCTGTAGAAGTTGACTTCAGTCTACTTTTCCAGGCTCATTTTATACGACATGCTTTCACATACTCTACATTCCAGTCAAAATCTAGCTGCTAGTCCCCAGTTTCCACGACCCTACTCATCTCTGCCCCTTGAATCCTATATAGCTTTCTGCGTGAAAACTTCCCTGATACCCCAAACAAAAACAATTTCCTCTTCCTCGTATTTCCCAAGAGTGCTTTTTCTGTAGCTCTTCTTTGTCCCCATTATCTATTGCATTGTGGTGACATATCTAAAGAAGGGTTGGTTGTTGTGTTTGTCCTTCGTTTTGAAGAAGACCATGCCATCAGAGAAATGATGACACGACTTGCACTTTGTTTGCCGTGAGGGAGAGCTGTGGAAGGTCACCAACCTCACCTTCTCCTCCTGAGCCATCTGGATCCAGTGACAAGCTATTCATCAGGATGACTAGAGATGGCCCAGGATGAAATCTATAGAATGGAAACTCCTTGCAGGCAGGAATTGTGTCAGGACACTGTCTTTGGAGTCCGAAAGCTTAGCACAGCGTACTGCCTTCCTCATAGACTAGACTTTAAAAGTCCTAGGTACAATGACAGATGAAAATTTGTGGAATGGTTGTTGCATAATGCTACGGGAGGAAGTTAAGTCTGAAGGAAATAGAAGAGAGGCCAAGGAATACTGCCAGAAATTGGAAAACATATCACAGAAAGAGGCAGACAAGTCTTTCATACTTATTTTTCTTAATGTCTTCTATCTGAAGGGGTCTCCTTCCTGCCTGCCTGTAGGGAGTGGCCATTAGTTCACAGGAATGTAGGTAAACCCTGTGGGGGTGGGGGAGAGGCAAGGGTTGTCATAGTAACTGAAGCCATAAGACCTGCAAGGTCTCTGCTAATCCAGGCAGGACCTTAGAAGCTGTTGCAGCGTGGGGAATGCAGGGCACTGGGTAATTAGTAAAGCTCTGGAGGCTTAAGTTGGGGGCCTGCCTGGGTAGAAGTAGAAATGCGATAGAAGTACTGCCTATGTACTCTGATTCAGCACTTATGAAGCTCTAATCATATCTTCGGACCCCCACTGTCCCCAAACCCCCCAGCTCAGAGGACATAAGAGAAGGCAGCATAGACTTTTTTTTTTTTCTGTTTTATAGATTTGGTTTAGTATCATGGGCTCTTCTTGAGTTTTCAGCAAAAAATAATGCTAGGATTTAGAAGTTTGGGACTGCCAAATACATGCTTAGTGTCTCATTTAATATGTAATCTCCTCTGAGCTACTCTCCCAACTTGTCATCCACAGGTTGGATCTGTATGGGGACAACTACTACCTAGTTTCTAAGGTACCATATAGCGGACAAGCCCCAGTTGGTGTGCTCCCCCCTTTAACTATCAACTCGTAGACACAATGGATTCTTTGAAAAGGTATTTACTAAGATAGTATCAAATAACAGTAACAAAACATTCCCCTTGAAAATCTTGGCATACTCTCCCCTAACACACACAGCATCTGTGTAGACAACTCAGAGGGCATTGATAGTGAGGTACACATGTCCAACTCACAGTGAGGTCCTGAAGGGTCTCAGCATCCTCTCTCTCTTTGTGGAAACCTCCATAAACTCCCCTTAGACTCAGCATCTTTGCTAAGGAGATTACTCATTTGAGCTTCTCTCACTCTCAATTGCCAGAGCTGAACTCTGTCTTAAATTCATAGTCTACTCCCTTCTCAGCGGCCAGAGGGCCCAACTCTGGAAGTTGTTTTCTTGAAGGACTATCTTTTCATATCTATGCCAATCACGTGTGTTCTTCTGTTCAGTGTTGAATGTAGTATCTCCTACTGTAGTTCTCCTTCAAAGTAATGTGGCTGACGGGGTGGAAGAAGCAAAAAGAATTCCTCTCCCTCAGCAATTCCCTTTCAGGGGGCTAAAATCTTCCACCCCATTTGACCTAGACTGGCTATTTTAGTCTTTTAAAAGTCCTGGAGGAGTAGACAGATTTTTAGCCCAGCCAATCCCAAAATGATCCTCTAGTTCCATCAGAGATGGGTTTTCACACTTTGGAAAAGCATCACCAACATTAACATATTGACAATACATCATCTTTGTACTCTGTATGTCCTATAGTTATGACAGTATGGCTCTACAAAAATTACAGCTATTTAGAGGCTTCCTTTTCTTCCTTATAATATTATAATAATATACTATGTATATTATATTTTATATTAATATTATGACATATTATAATATTATATTTTATTTTCTTCCATCAGCATTACTTCTGAAAATAACCAGAGATTCTTCCTCCTCTTGCCACTAATTTATTCAATAGTACCTGTACAAGGCCATTATTTCACTTCTGGAACTCTGAAGTCTGAACAGTTATCAGTAATTATGATAAATGTCAGCATAGTGGCTCTAAAACAAATATATATGCTTTTCAGCTTGTCATTTGAAGCCCTTCACAATCTGCTTTAAGCCTACACTTTCAGATTCATTTCACAGTCTTATCCTTCACTTGGTCTACATTCTATCCAAATTCACCTACTTTGTTACCTGACTAAGCATTCCATCCTCTGTATTCCCTCCTCTTTTCTGACTTTGGGAATATTTAACTTTCTTCAAGGCCCCAAACAAATGCCATCTCCTAAAGAAAGTCAGGCCTGCTCTCAATGTGCTAGTGTTCTCTCCCTCCTCAAATTATCTTGTATGTATTTAATCTGTCTACAAAATATCCTTGAGTGAAAGGGCTATGTTCCATTTTTGTCATGGTCATCCTAGTGATTAACACAGTACTTTGACTATAATAAATCTAAATTCTTGCTGATTGAATTGAATAGAGTTGGATTGTGGGGGAGAAAGAACTATGGTTCTAACCAAGAGCTTACAAACAAAGAGAAAAGAATTAGGTAGCTGGAATGTCCAGTGTTCAGTTTTTCCTGGAAATGTATGAACTGTGTTTATATGTTTATAGACTGAGAAACAGGAGTCAACAGAGGAGGAACAAGTAATAATGATAATAACCCACAGGGCATTTAGGTAGCACAATGGATAGAGCACCCAGCCTGGAGTCAGGGGGACCCGAGTTCAAAACTGATCTCAGACACTTACTACTTATGTGACCCTGGGCAATTCATTTAACCCCAATTGCCTCAAAAAAATAAATAAATAAAAAGGAGGGGAAAAGCAATCATAGGTTATATAAATTGATTACTGATTCCTTCCCTTTTCAAAAACACCCACATTTACTTAACTAACATTTACTTAAATCTAAAGTCTTTAAAGAGTTTCCCTGTAACATCCTAGCGAGGTAAATAGTGCATAACTCTCTATTTTATAGGTGAGGTCACTGAATTTCAGAAAGGATATTACTTGCTTTTAATCTCGTAGATATTCAATGATGAAGGTAGGATTTGAACCCAGGCCTCTTAATCAGGGCAAGAATCCCAGATCAAAGGGGAGGCAGCAACTCTGTCAACAGAGTTTTCCATCTTGTTGGTAATGACTGAGTCCAGCAACAGCCTACAGAATTTCAAATAGAACATGTCCTCACATGTGTTGCATAGATCCAAACCTAGGTCACAAACTTGTAGAGCTCAGATCAACAGGGCAGAAATCAGACTTTGGCCTAGATCAGATTACTTTGGGAGCACTGAAAACTTGCAGCTCTCCAGTCTGAACTGTCCCTGAGATCCTGTTGTAACAGAATACTCAATACCCCAAGAAAGTAGCAGCAGGACTAGCCCAGACATTCCCTTGCAGAGCCTGGGCCTAAGACATAATCTAAAATCAATAAGTAGGCTGGAAGAATGAGTAAATAAATAAACAATGAAAGAATTCCAATATAAAATCTATTATGGGGTCATTCAAGACAAACTCAGAAGAGAATCACTCTAAAATATCTACAAGCAAAGCCTCAAGGGAAAACACAGCTTGGACACAAGTTCGACTAGAACTCTTGTGAGAGATGAAACAAGAATTACAATATTTTTGCAAAATAAATGAGCACACTAGAGGCAAAAATTGAAAAGAAATGATAGCTATGAAAGAAAGAAGTAGAAAGGCAACTTACTATTGTTCATCCTTTGTTTTCTAAGAGAACCAGTGGCTTTCGTAAGTCAAGATGTCTTGATTTATGCATGAATTGGATTTAAGCGAGGCAGAGTTGCACAAAATTATCAGCCTCACTCTCAGTCATCAAAATCCAATGGCAAGACAAAAGTTAGGATGACTGGAGATGGTCTGGGATGCAGTGGATGACCTTGCATCTTCTAAGCTCTAAGTGTTCAACAATGCCTGCTTCAGCTGCTTTCATGGTCATTGGAACAGATTGTTCTCATTCACCCATTCCACCAATGAAGTCTTCACATGCTTGGTGTACACATTACACTAACTCCCTCAGAGGTTTGAGGTCTGTCATGTACCCTCAACTTGGTTTAGCTTGTTTGCCGAGATGGTTTACTGAGGTGTAGATGGTGGACATGCTCCAGTTTCTTGGAGCCAATGGTGAGACTTGGGTGAGAGGTGGACACCAAAGGTGGATGAGTAGCTCTGGAAGGGCTCAGCAAGCCCTCACACCAGAGGTGCTAGTCCTCCCTAAATACCCCACATGCCTCAAAAAGGGAATTAAGAGCTTGACATAAGAGGTACAAAATTTTACCCAAGAAATAAACTCCCTGAAAATCACAATGGACCAAATAGAAAACAATGACTCTAGGAGCCAACGAGAAAGATTAAGACAAAACCAAAAGACTGGAAAAAATAGAAGAAAATATGCTATCTCATAGCAAAAACAGCAAGATCTGGAAAACAGCAAGGAGAGATAATTTTAAGAATCATTGAAAATGACTGTGAAAATGGCTTCCCAGTAAAACAGAAAGAAGTAGAGGGGAAACTTTCCAGGCTCTATCATGAATTCCCTCACTGAGGCAAAACAAAATGCTTGCCATTACCTTTCTGAGAAAATTTTCAAAGAAAAAACAGAAAATATGGTGGTTTCTCTCCCAAACATCTCATTTGCCCTGGAAATAGTTTTTTCAGGAGCAAAGAATGACACAGAAGTCCAAACAGACCAATTACTTTCTTTATACAAAAGTGGAGATGTTAACCTGGGTTTCTAGTCACTTCTCGGTGAAATGAACAAACCAGACTATTCATTCCTGCTTAGAACTATCAATAGGGTCTTTGGAGATAATACTCTAAACTTCCTCCTATCCTTTAAAGAATCCTATGAAAAATTTTACAATTTAATTGGAAGATATTTGCTTTTCTCAAGAAGCAGGCCATTAAGAAACACATAAATACTTGGGTAGCAGAAAAGACTAAAGGCAAACTTTAGTTTGAGGATTCAGCTGATCCACTTAACCTATTGATCTTTGTAAATACTAACAACTTTAAATTAAAATGGAAGAATGATTCTGATCCTATGAAGAAATTCTTAAGAAGTCATAAAATCAAGGTTGTGGTGAAGAAAGAGCTATTTCTGGGATTCTATATAGAAGAACTAGGTGCTAATGTTTGTATAAATATATATATATATTTATATACATATATACACACACGTATGCGCACACACACACACACACACATATATATATTGCTTGTATTTCTTGATGATGATGGCAAGAGGGCTTACCTTATAACCTGGACAAAGCCAGAAGCAGTAACTTTGAAAGAAATTCTTTTTGGGGGTGGAGTGGGAGGCAATCAGAGTTAAGTGATCTGCTCAGGGTCACAGAGATAGTAAGTGTCAAGTGTCTGAGGTCATATTTGAACTCAGGTCTTCCTGACTCCAAGGCCTGTGCACTATCCACTATGCCACCTACCTGCCCTGATGGAAATTCTTAGCAAGAAATTATTCCTCTCCAAAATCAAGATAGAAGAGTCTTATGACATGGTTTATATTTTCTGCAAATTGGGAGTGTCTGATACCTTTCATAGGTATAAGGCTGACTTTCTTGGACTGTCAATAAATAAAACTGTCAAAATTTTGTCCCTGTTAAATGTTTTTCATTCATTTTCCTGGAATTCAATGAAAAAGGTATCAAAGTATGTGCTGCCACTGTAGCAGCAGAGATAGTAGCAACTGCAAAGAGAGAAAGAGAACTTAAGACTCCTAACCTATTTCTTTTCTTTATCTGGAACCATAAAATTAAGAGCATCCCATTCTGTAACAGTTATCACTCCATAAAGAGATGCTCTCTCCAAAGCATTGTTGTTTCTGCTACTCCCCTGCCATCCTCTTCTTAAGCCTCATATGTGTATATGCCATTCCTGGTGAATTTATCATTAGTAAAGCATTTCATAATGAAACATTGCACATGGACCACATAACCCTGTTCATTTCTGCCCTTAACAAAATATATCCACCTACTGGCAGACTGGTCAAGACCAGGAGTGTGAAAACATGGTGGAAGGGAAAAAAGTCTACACTATGGTCACTTGAGTAGGAAGGTCCAAGGTCATTTCTCTCTTTGTTATATCTTCCTAACAGACAAATATCACTGTTCTGAGCACCTGTACCTTTGCTATCTGAAAATTAAATGGCAGGATTATTAAAAAAAAAAAATCATTGGACTACCTGAAAGCTGAGAGAGAAAGAGAGAGAGACAGAGACAAAGCGAGAGAGAGAGAGAGACAGACAGACAGACAGACAGAGACAGAGAGAGGGATATGGGGAGAGCATCATTTTCAAGAAATCATAAAACTGCTCAGATCTCTTAGAGCCACCGTGCAAAGTGGAAAGAGACTTAAGTGGAAAGAGACTTCACTGGTCAATTCCTGAATAAAAATCTCAAATGAAAACTCCCAGGTACATTACAGTCAAAATCCAGAGCTACCAAGTCAAAGAAAAAAATACTGCAAGCAGCCAAAAGGAAAAAAAAAATTAAAACATCAAGGAGATATAGTCAGAATCACCTTATTTAGAAGCCAGCACTTGGAAGGAGCAGAGAACTTATAATATAGTTTTCCAAAAGACAAAGGATATAGGCTTACAACCAAGAATGATTTACCTAGCAAAATGAGCCTGCATAGAAAAAAAAAATAAATGTTTAATGAAACAGAAGACTTTTAAGCATATCCAATGAAAAGACTGAAGTTGGATGGAAACTTTGAAGTTCAAACGCAGGTGTCAAAAGAAGCAGAAAAAGGTAAACATAAGTGAACTATCAGGAACTAAACAGGAACAAACTAATATGGGGTGATGATACATATGACCCCTCAGAGCCCTGTTATTAACAGGGGTCATAGATGGAGTCTAATTAGACAGAAGGCCTGGGAGTGGTTCTGTTCTGTCTTGATAATATTAAAATAAGAAGGGAAAGTGAGGGGAAGAGGAATACACTGGAGGGAGGAGAGGAAGGTTGGGGACAATTATCTCATAATCAGGGTATATATAGAGAGGTTTATACAAAGAAGAAAAGCTGAGTGGAACGACTAACTCTTGAACCTCATTTTCCTCTGAACTGGTTGAAGGAAGGAAGAACAATACATGTGTGCATGTGCATGTGCGTGCATCTGCACACACATGCACAGAATTGGATACAGAAATACATTTAACTAAAGAGGGAAACTAGAGGGGAAAGGGAGAAGGGAAAAAGAATTTAGAGATTAAGATTAATCAGAAGGGCAGATTATAAAAGAGATTATTAGATGGGAAAGCAACCTCTAAGGATATACTCAAATATTTATAGTAGTCTTTTTGTGGTGGTAAAGTATTATGAACTGAAGGGATGCCCATCAATTAGGAAATGACTAGATAGAGAAGTTATGGTATGTAATTGTGATGTAATATAATTGTCTTATAAGAAACAATGAAAGAGATGGTTTCTGAGAAGCTTGGGAAGATGCATGAAAAGATGCAAAGTAAGCAGAGAACCAGGAGAACTGACTCATACAACATCCACAATATTGTAAGGACAAGCAACTTTGAAAAATTTAGGAACTCTGCTCAACGTAATGACCAACCACAATACCAGAGGACTCACTACTCACCTTTTGATAGAGAAGTGAAAGACACAGGGTGCAAAATGACAGTTTTTTTGGATGTGATCAGTAGAGGAATTAATTTTATTTGACTACATATATATTTCATATGAGGGTTCTATTTTTCTTTCTAATTGAGGAGAGAGCAGGTGGAATAGAGGGAAGGTAAATTTTTGCTGATTAGAAAAAATATTAATTTAAAAAATGTTTTTGCTCAGAGTTAATTGTATCAGTTGACTGATTACTAAGGAAAAACATACTACTAGGGGCTTGTGAGCTACAGTAACTTACCCCTTCTGAACATGAGATAGGTAGAGCCCTCTGGGGGATCCAAGCACAGAGAGTGTTGCTACATATGAAATCATGAATCTATTTCATAAGTTTATTGTTATATATAGATAATAAATTTAGCGCTCTGCTTCTCTGTGTCCTCTTATGAATGCCTCCTACTCTTTCATTCAAAAATTCAAATTTATTAAAATAAAAATCAAAAGACTGAAAAATAGAAGAAAATGAAAGATATAGCAAAAACATTCAAAAATGTATTATTGATGCACTTAACACTTTTTCTTATCTTTTGTTTTGTTATTTCACTGTCATGACTTTCCCTTTCCCACTCTTCAACTGGCCCAGCCAGGGATTTTTATCTTTTCTTTCTCCTCCGACCATTTCTCATCAATATTCTACACAATTGCTAATAAGCAAAAACAAAACAAAACAAAAAAACCCCAAAATTGGCCTTCGAAGTCATCTGTTCCTTTTTTTCTCCTACCCATACTCTAGCAGAGGCACTGAGAACAAAATATTCAAAAGCCAGAAAACAAGAAGTAGAAAGGATGATCCGTATCTATCTATAAATCATAGTATTCTGGAATTTAGTTTTGGGACGAAGCTAAGGGAAAAGCCGTTACAAGCCTCTATTTAACAAATAGGAAACTGAGGCTCAGAGGTGAAATGATTTGTCCAAGGACCTGAAATCAGCATTTTACTATCTCAAGGTTGTCATTCATTCCTGAAAACCCTTCTGCTTTACAAATGCAAAATATCACCCATTTATCTACTGATAACAAAAGTGAGCATAAGTGATCTCCAGAAATAATTCACACTCAACTTCTGTGTTCTTGACAAACCACAAAAGATTGGCAAATGTTTCTGCTGCAGACACAGTGAAAACAAATAGCTTGTTGCCTCAAATACTCCCTGCCCAAGAGAGGTTTGGGGGACTGATGTCACTTCCTTCTCATCTTTTCCCTTCCCCCACAGAGTTTCTTCCTTTTTCAGCTATCAACATTTTTCTTTGGTCAAGAAGGCTGATAACTGTGGCTGAGGAGGGATAGAGATGGATAGCCCATCCCCCTTCCCTTCTGTTTATGTCATTACTCCAGGTAAACTGAATGGAAAACACAAGGACATTGGAAAAAATGGCTCTTAATCAGTAATTTGCATAGTAAAAATGCAACTTAGATTCTCCCTTAATACCATTAGAAAAGAAAAACAAAATACTTGTAACACACATGGATAATCAAATAAATTCCCTCATTAGCCATGACAAAAAAAAATCCCATTCTGTACCCTGAGTCCATCACTTTTTTGTCAGAAGGTGGGTACCATGTTTTTTCATCCACCCTACCTATTATTATTAAACCACTCTTACTTTCCTGATGTCTACCATGGCAGTTAAAATGAATGAACAATTTGGAAAATCCCTTCATTCAATAAGATGAATGATATGTTCTTTTTGATTTGGTAATACTTGAGGGTAAGCAACTGGCACCTAAGGATTGCATTAATTAAACAAGTCCCTACTGTGTGAAAGCAGATAGACCAGTTTATTATGTATTTGAACCCTGGCCCACTGATTTCTTATGTATTTCTTTGTGAGTCACCTCATACGTCTTGATTTTCTCACCCGTAAAATGGTAAAGAATATTTACCACCTACTTGCCTCATCACTAGGGTGTTGTGAAGATTAATTAATCTGCATTTGTTAAAGCACTTTAAGATCCCTGGATTAAAGATATTATTAAAGTGAAAGGTATTATTATCCTAATAAATTACTTAATAGTAGGGTGAAACTAGTTGGACGTAAACTGGTAGCAAGATAAAGAAAGATCCAAGCTACTGCAAGGGTTGCTACTAAAGTTTCCACATGACTCTTTTATTTTCATAATCTTCTGTTCTATCTAATGTAGGTTTTCAGTAATTATTCTTAAATACAGTTCAACAAGAATGTAAGTACCAACAACATGCATGGCACTGTAGTAGGTACTCTTTCATTGTGTATGTAACAGAAGTCATGACTTCTGGAATGCCTTGATACTTGGATTTTTTGTGGGGTGTTCTGGGTAATCATGCAAATATAGCTGAAGCTGTCATTCCAGAATAAACGCTGACCACACAGAAACCTTATGTAAAATATCTGAGACAGAATAAATAGCAAGGGAGAAAATGGGGTTGGGAGGGTGGAGGGGGGAAATCAGGCAGTGGAATACTTCTTAGTTTCCTGAATGAAAATGAGCTCAGTCCTCTACAAGATCCATCCCTTAATTCCCCCAAATCCCCTAGGCTATTGGGTGAGGGACACAATCATCTCCTCATTTCATGAACCAGTTGGGAAAAAACTGACAATCTACCATCTGCCTTTGTTGCTCTCTGCCTCTTACTCTCTGCCTCTGGCAACTGGTGATCTGTTGAAGCATTTTAAGACAGACATTTGATCTCTGGGATGCCTCTGTGCAGAGACACCATGGTAGTTTTCATTCCACAGGGTTCTCCTTTCTCTTCCTCACTCTGTCTATAATTTGGCTTTCTCCCTGTGTCTGATGACCCTTGTGCAATGGTCACTCCATTAAAAAAAATCTCCTGATAAGACTCCATATTGATTAGAGTCCTTGCCTCATGTGACATAACTGTTCTGCTCTCAGACCTATATAGCTTCCTGAGGAATAGAATTCTGGAAATTTTTTTCAATGAGTCATTCCCTCTGGATTTCAGGTATCAGGAGAAGGAAAGTTCTGAGGGCTCCTCCTCTCAGCCAAGTCCACCGAATGTATGTAATTTGCACAAAATCAATAACCATTGAGTACCTATCAGACTAGTATGATGCTTTAGCCCTGTGGATGGGAATGCAATGTTGGAAAAGTTATGGCCCCTTTCTTCAAATAGATTATATTCCTATTAAGGATAAATTACCTGTACAAATTAATCAAATAGAAAAGCATATAAAATAAATCATAAAGTACTATATTGAATATAACCTAATCCAAAAATATATGCTAAGGGCAATTAGTGTTACAGACAATCAGGAAAGGCAGAGATGTTTGACTGATGATCCTGTTCATGGTGGGATATGTATGACAAGTCAGGCTTTAAGGAATTTACAGTGTTTGGATGGATCAAGGGAAGAGGCAAGGGTTTCTTGACTGAAGGGAAAACCTGAGAAGAGATATGGTTACAAGAATGAATAAGACTACAGCTAATGGGTTGAAAACTCCTAGGACTATCACTTCAAATTATTTTAATTTATCAATTCTGCCCCTTCCTGACCCCTAACATCTAGTTTAGTGTTCTGCCCGTAGCAGGATCTCCATGTGACCCTGGTTTGGAGTAAAAAATACTGGTTTTGGGTTCAAATCCAGATTTTTCCTTTCCTTATTGGTGTGACCTTTGATACATCTCTCAAACTTTTGGGGTCTAAGTTTACTAATCTATAAAATTAAGGGGTTGAACTGGATGACCTTTAAGACTGCTGCCAGCTCTAAATCTATGACCTGAAGACCTACAATTGTTTAAACTTTTGCCCTTTGCAATATGGTAGCTCTCTATCTACAGCTACCTTTCCATGACTTACTCATTTCCCTCTATAACAGAGGTACAGCTTCCATCTCTCCCCTCAGCAATCTTATTAAACTGGGAAGGGAACCACTGATCTTCCTGTCACTCAATCCCCAATCTCACTTGGATTTTGAATTTGCTCTCTGAAAAGCATATTTATTTTTATTGTTTCTCTCCACTTCCCTTGGATTTGGGTCTTGTAAAAAGTCACAGAAGTTGAGAGTTTAAGACCTGTTACATTACCCCACAATCAGTGTCCCACTCCAGTGGGAGCCAAAGATACTTATTCTCCCATTAATCTGAGACATCATCTAGATTTTCTGGGCCTGAGTTTTCCTTTCACAAAAAGGAGGGTAATATTTTGACTTCTGGTTCCCCAGAAAGTCCTAAAAATCCATCACAAAGCGTTTATTAAATATTTACTGTGTACCAACCACAAGGATGGATACTGGATATCGAAATATAATATAATCCCTACCCTCAAAGAGCTTACATTTTATAACGGGAAGAGATTATACAAGACATATGCAAAACAAATACGGGGTAAATACTGGGGAGGAAGGGCAGGGAGATCGCAAAACACTTCATGAAGGAAGTGTTTTATGAGCTGTAATAACTACTCTTAAGACGTCAGGAATAGGGTCGGTGGCACACCCTATGGATCTTCAGGTCCTGTCCTGATTAGTAGCTATTCCTGGGATGTCCCAGGTTGAACCGAGAATACAGAAACTGACCAGACCATTGCAGTTTCTGCTGCTGGATACATTTCTTCGATTCTCCTCCCAGTGTTAATCATTAGCTGAGAGCCCCGAGCATTGCCTAAACCACAGTCAGACACAGAATTTCCCCTGCAGCTACATTCCCAAGCCCGGAGAAGTTTCCCCTGGCCCCAGCTGTGCGGCACTGTAGTCTCCAATAGCTGAATTCCAGCTTCAGAGCAGTCTCCACCCACTGGAAAAATTCCTGATCCGCCCATCTCTCTCCTCCCAGGCTGTTGCTCCTGGCTCAGCTCCGCACTGACTTCCTGCCAGGCCCTGGGAAGCTGCGACCAGGGGTCTCCCCAGGGATCTTTCTCTTAGAGATTTGGCTGCTCGCCTCCCCCTTGTCCTGTCCCTGCCAAGGGGAGGGGGATGGTTGAAGTGGGCGGGGGGAATAGGCCGGCCGCAGTCCAGCTACTTTCGTAAGCGTATTTCAAACTGTCCTCAAGATCATTCGGGCACATGGAACAGCCCCTAATGCCTGGAGTCTCCAAGCTGCTTTCACACTTTGTAGGCAACTGGACTCGGCTGAATCTGGACACTGCGGGAAGCTGGGTCATTTGGTGAGTGCCTTCTCTTTTCTCACCTTCTCTTCTCTTTCTCTCCTCTCTGCCTTTCCGAAAGGGGAAGTTGGAGCTCCCTAGGTTGGACAGCTTAGTAGCAAGGACTCCCCTCCCCCCAATACACACATACACCCCTGCCCTCCCACCTTCCTCACATGTGCCGCCAATAACCCAGGTTCCACCACCTGAGTACCCAGGGAAACGACAAAGGGATACAGGCAATGTTGACTCGTTACAGGGAGAATTAGTGATCACGCGGCTTGGATTATAAAAACATTTTAACCAGGAGACATTTTCTGGCCTTTTGCCCCTACCCCGGAAATAGAGGGAGAGAACACCCTGTGGCATGTAAAGAACTTTGAATTTGAACACCGGGAAGCGCGGGCAGGCTGGAGATTTAGGTCCCTCCTCCCCCCGCCCCCTACCAGCCCGCTAGGTTGAACAGCCGAACTGCTTTCAGGGTTTCTTCGCTGGCTTACTAAAATTACGAAGGGAAGGTGAGCCTTCCCTACCTTGGACTTTGGCTTCCAGGCCACCCTAGGGAGATAGATGGGCTTGTGCTCTTCTACACTCTGGCTGTCTCTAAGGTTTCTTCACCTTATTGTTGAAGGGATTAGTCTACTTTGGTACCAGAGACAAGAATTTTGTTCCAATAGGGCTCCTGCTATAGTTCTGGGAAACGTTTAAATAGGAGCGGTTGGGAGAGTAGAGTTGGTAGGGAATTGGAAGGAACTTCCAGCTGAAGCTTGGGGCCATTCCAAATGGGACGATGTCTCCAAATGCCCGGCGGTACTTACAGTCTTGTAATGGGGAATAAAGTCCTGCGTCTTCTTCCATCTCAGACACCAAGTTTTAGAAGAGCTGTTTTTATTTGTCCATCTGTAGATCCTGTGACCCTCCAAGAGATCCCTCCTATTTTTTGGTTCCTCATTCTTTCCTCCTCTCTCCCCAGTAATATTTAGAAGAGATGACAATGAGTGGATCACAGCCAAAATAAAAGATCGATTATTTAAAACTGGGAACTTAATGGTGGGAGGGCAGACTAGTAGTCAGAGGATGGCAAGGAAATGTCTTGAAAAATAGAGGAGGATGAAATGGTGAGAAGAAAACGGCAGAGGCTGAGAAGTTTTATCATCACAGCATCAGTATGGTGTGCTGATTCCCCACATTGGGCGCATCTTTAGGTAATCCAGGCCCAGTATAACAGGGATTGTGAGCCCTAGGGGCTGGGAGCCGTGTCTTTGCATGTACTTTGCACATTGCTGTTGCTCAAGAAATAATAAGCGGTGGGAATAATGACAAACCACAGGAAGCAGAGGGGGCTCCCTTGTAGGCAGGATTTTGGTCCTTTTTTCTCTTTCCTTGGGCCTTTGCTATGCAAGGTGCCAGGCTGGTGTGGAATTGTGAGGGAGTGATTCCACCATAATGGTTCCCAGTGGGATACCCAGCTAGCTGTGATCAAAGAGAAGCAGTCAAAAGAAGCCTCTGTCCTCAGATGGGTTGTGGTTCCTGCCTGGCTAGCTTCTCAGCTTCATTAGGATTTGGCACCAGGGTTTCTCATGGCCTTAAATATTTGGGATGGAGTGTGACATGTGCTGCATCAGCATACTTGTCACTCCTTCTGTGAAAAGTTGGTGGCCTCATGGAGACTTCCCTCCGCCCCATTTTCTGTGGTGATATTACACTCCCTTGTTTCTGGGATGAATTCAACAAGGGGGAAATTGAGGATTCCAAGGATGAATTTAGCTCTGCTGAAGGGCTGGCCTTTAGGGTGTCAGAAAAAGTACTATCTGCTTATTCCCCCACTGCCTGCACTACCAGTTATCCTGTGGGACCTCACTTCATGTTTCTTTCCCCCATCTCCAGGCCATGGAAGAGTCCCCTCTTGTTGAGCAGGTCACTGACAGATGATACCAGAAGCCAATCCCAGCTGCTTACACCCAGTGGCATTCCCCAGGGTCCTAGTTTCAGGGTAAATATTTGACTTACTATATTAAGGGATTTCATCCAAGTCAGTTTGTTTACACAGCAGGAGACCAAAGGCCCTGGGCTTAAAGATGACAGCCTGAAGTAAGTAGAGGAATGGAATGGATAGGGGAGGGGGCATTCCAGATTATCCTTCTGCAGCTCCCTGGAGTGTCTAAGCTGCAGACGGTGGGCTTCTGCCAGGGCTGGTGCAGGTATGAAAGGGTTAATGGTGGAGCTGTATGGTTTCTCTGTTTGAGTGTTCCCAGAGCTCAGGATGCAGTACAGCCTTCATTAGCTCCCTCAGCTTTCCGCCTATTCCAGATTCCCTGCTCTGTTACTTTTCTCTGCATAGCTGCTTCTCCAGATGCCTTTGTTTCAGTACTACAGGCCCAGACAATTCTTCCTTTTTCTCTAGGAGCTCTCAGTTAGGGGCCTAGGCAACTGGAAAAATATAAACTGGAAACCACTGTTGGTGGTATGATCTCAAATCTATCCCCTCAGAGTTTGAGTGGAGTCATTAGTTTATTCTTTGCATCTCCACCCCTGAGGCCCACTCATTCGTCCTTAGCCCTCTCCTCTTAAAATGCCTCTTTCTTTAGTCTCTCCTCTCCTTTGCTAGTTACTCCAAATTCTCCCTCTAATTCTTTCCCTCCTTTTCTACCCCCTCTGCTCTCGTGACCTCCCTGCCCTTCAGCCATACAAGTGGTGCTCAGACTTAACTAATTTACGTTTCTCAGTAACATTAATGCTTTTGATTCTTTAACTGCCTCTCTAGGTGACAGGCAGGGGAGGCTAGTAGATATTTAGATTTCTTTCTAGTTATTTGTGGGTTGTATAGTATAGCAGAGAGGGCACTGTATTTGCAATAGGAAATACTAGGATCAGATCCCAGTCCTCTAATCATTCTGGCCCTCAGTTTCCTTATGTGTAAAGTAATATGGTGGTGATGATCTCTAAGTCCAAAAAGGTTTCCAACCTTAAGTTCTGTGTCTTCCATATCTAAAAGCACAGTCCTGAATGATTTTGATGAACAAATAGGTCTTCATTTTCCCCAACAATCAATCAATATTTATTGTCTATCCTGTGCCAGGCACTGTGCTAATTTCTGGGGATACAAAAAGAGTGAAAAGACAATTTCTGCCCTCTAGGACCTCACAGTCTAATAAAGGAAGACACCAAACAAATTATACACACACATACATATACACATACAAACAAATTACACACACACATATGCACACGTGCATGTATACATACATGTGCACAAACTATATACAAGATTACATTTTGGTTATTGTTGGGGCAACTGAGTGGTTCAGTGGATAAAATGGTAGACCTAGAGTCAGGAAGACACATCTTCCTAAGTTCAAATCTGGCCACAGACACTTTCTAGCTATATGACCCTGGGCAAGTCACTTAACTGTTTACCTCAGTTTTCTCATCTGTAAAATGAGCTGGAGGAGGAAACTGATAAACCACTCCATTATCTTTGCCAAGAAAACCTCAAAAATCAACTCAGGAAGAGTCAGACACAACTGCAATGACCAAACCACAACAAAATCTATGGGGGAAGATGACAAACAAACATATACAAACAAGCTATATACAGATTTAATAGCAAGCAGTTAACAGAGAGAAGGCACTAAAATTAAGAGGAGTTGGGTTCTCAACTCAAATTCTATGGGGGCAGAATGTTGTTGAGAAAGAGAAAGAGGTCTGGCTGAAGTTTAACTCAATTCTAGATACTGAAAGATGTAATTCAGCTTCTCATCCTTTCTAGGTAGTTAAATTTTAAGTCCAGAGCAGGAGAGAAAGTTCAGTGGTCCTTCAAATGTAGGGAAGCCCTAGTAAATGGATGGGAATTTTCCACTGCCGTCATGCATCTTTATACTGGGATCTTTGTGCCCCAAAACAAAGCAGATCACAGGTATATAACATCTGAATTCTTCGATAGTGATCCCACGCCTTGGCTCTAGTCTTTCCTAGGAGGAATTCCCCCTTTTCCCTATGAACAGTGATGAATCAGACTTTCATCTGTGACTTCCCCTTCCCCCACTCAGTCTTGCAGCTGGGGAGATAGTGCAATGGCCAGATCTATTCCCTTATTCTTCCTGAAGGGGAAAGATCCCATTATTAGGCTCAGTAGGAAATGGGATAGTGGTTGGGAAAGGGACTTTATGTTCTTGGATTGGTAGGCAAATTGGTAATACAAGTGGAGACAATTTGGGGGAGTTGGGAGTGAGCTGGGGAGGGGTGTGTTGATGGAGGTGGTGGGCAACCTGAGCTTCAGAAAGGGCTGAGGGATGGAAACAGCATGGGAAAAAGCAGTAATATAGTGAGAGCTCATTCAGTTTTGAAACCTCAGCTTAGCTAAGTGGAAAGAGCACTGAATTTGTTCAGGTCAGAGACCCAGGGTTGAAGTCCCCGCTTTGCCATTTACCTCACCTTGGGCAGTAATTTTACCTCTCTGAGTCTCAGCTTCCTTCCCATCTTTAAAATGAATGGTTTGTACTAAAATGATTTCTAAGGTCGTTCCCAGCTCTAAATCTATGCTCTTGTTATCCTAATGACTTTCCAAAGCCAAACAGACTAGTCTTCTCTACCCCCTGCCTCCCAACAGTGAATGGCTGGCTCTCCCTGCTAACTCGAATAATCTGTTTCAAAGGAAGTGGTCAGATCCCCCAAACTTAATTTTATACATGTTGTATTTGAATAATTTCCTGCAACATTTTTCCTGAGTCAGGAGGACTCAGGAATCATAGACTATCAGAGTTGGTAGGGATTGGAGGTAATCTGGTCCAACCAGCACCAGAGTAAGAGTCCTCTCTGCACTATCCGTGACAAAAGGTCATCCCACCTCCTCTTGAAGAGCCCCCCTATCAGGATGGGGACTTGTTATTCTCTTTTTCCACCCTCCCCCACTTCCACTTTTGAGTTGGTTAGGAAGTCTCTCCTTTTACATTAAGCCTAAGTATGCTTATGTTTCTAGGTGACTTCCACCCACTGCTTCCTAGTTCTGCCTTCCAAGCCCTAACAATATGTCTAATCTCTCACCCTGGAGAGCCTTTCAACTACTTGAAAACTGTGAAATCAAATCTGGGGGGCTGGAAGTCACCTTGCTCTTACATCCAAGGAAGCAGGGCTGGCTTTAGAACCCCTATTTCTACTGAACCTGTGCTTCCCAGGCTAATCTGGTTAAAGGGCTCTTTTCTGCCCCACTCCAACCTCTCCTATGGGAGATGATGAGGGTAAAGATAGATTTAATTATACCTCAGAGAGGAAGCTGCAGTGAGAAATCTCCAAGTACAACTGTAAGCATACAAGGTCCTTTGACAAAGGACAAAGAAGACGTGGTGGTTTAATTTCAGAGGATGATGGCAGAGGAAGATTGGATAAAACTTTGATCACAAGTGAAAGCCAAGATAGAACCATAGATATTGGTAGTGTTTTACTATGGTAAGTGAGCTGCGATTGACATTGGATGGTAGCCCACCCTTGATGAGATTCATGGCAATTAGCTGTAGCTCTGAGAGTGCTATGGCCCTCTAGTGGTCAGAGAGGTTTTGTGTGTGAGTCTGAGAGTCATTCAATAAACATTTATTAAGTGCCTACTACATGCCTGGCTGTGTGTGTGTGTATGTCTCCATATTTGTTGATTACATTGCTTCTTGCTGGTGCTACTGGTAAGGCCTTGGGTCAGAAAAAAGAAAGATTCCTAGAATCTTAGATCTGAGCTGAAAGGGAAGTCAGAGGCCATCTCAGTTAACCCTTTAATTCTCATTCTTTGCCACCGTTGGCAGTTCTCCCTCTGCCTTTCCATCTCCTGAAGTTTATAATCCCAGGTGTAGGAGGAAGGATGTAGGTACTACTGTTGAGCAGAAGGGCATATGTTTGGAGTGACTCGTTTTTCTTTTTTTTTTTATTACTAAAACAAATACATGATGAGAAAAGAAAAAGAAACATTATAAATTTAAATATTGAAACAAATACAAAATAAGAAAAGAAAAAAAGGTCATGGGTACAGTATCATTTTTTTCATCCATCTAATATTCTACAGACATAGGCTCGTGAGTAGTCAACCAATAAAACCAATAAATTATAGTAGATTTCCTACTATGGACTCAACAGTGCCACGTACACTACTTCTGGATGCAATGATCATGTAATTGAACCAGAGAGAGAGAGAGAGAGAGAGAGAGAGAGAGAGAGAGAGAGAATGTGCGCGTTTCCTAAATCACAAAATCCTAGATTATTTTCCTTACTACTGCCCTTCCACCACAATGGCAGATATGTTTCAACCACTTCTCCCTCCCTAAAAAGGCCAAGGACTGAAATTATGGTTATTTACCTCTGTTTACTTATCACCTGAGTGACCATGTCATTTTCCTACTCAAAAATTTTCAGTGACTCCTGTTTGCCTCCAGGATAAAATACAAAATCCTCAGTCTGGCACTTGAAGCCCTTCATAATGTGGCTCCTACGTATTTTCCATATTATTTCCCTTCACACTTTCCCCTTTCTGGCCAAACCAGAGTCATTACTGTTACTTCATACCACCTTTTCATCTTGCTTCTCTGTGCATGTGTTGTCCCCCATAAGTGTCCCTACATATTCACTCCTCAGTTTCATCTTTAGAATTCCCAACTTCCTTCAAAGCATGTAACTAATTCCCACTTCCTACACAAAAAGCTTTCCGGATCCCCCTAGTTGTTAGCGTTTGCTTCCTCTTGAAATTTCTTTGTATAACTTTGCATGTAATTTGTATTTATTTTATCTGTGTACATGTTGTACTTCTTCAGCTTACAATATTAGTTAGCTCCTGTAGTTTAGAAACTGTATCCTTTTTGGGTCTTTTATCTACAGTGCTGGGGCATTTAATAAATATTTGTTGAATTTAATTGAACTTGGGCAGATCTTTTTTCCTATTTCTTGGGACAACAGTTGTTTTCTTCTATGAAATGAGACAGTTGGGTTCACAGATTGATCTGTACTGTCTTTTCTCTAAGCCTTATGACTTACAAGTTGAGCAGAATGGGCTGCTCTACCAGTATGTCTTTCTGGGGAAACCATCGTGGTAAGTGCCTGAATGGCTTTCAGGGAGCAATCTTCTTATACCAAATGCACAGCTTGAGATATGCAGGACACAAATATAGCTGCTGGAGTGTTTGCCTTGGCACGTGGTGGTACAAGTAGGGCACAGGAATGGGTAGACCAAGTAGCTAACTAGGATTATAACTTGTTCTTCTATGGTGACAAAGTATTGAAGTGATAGTATGTGAGGCTATTGTATTTCTAGTTATCTTGTGGTAAGTGTTTAATCAGATGTGGTATGATGTGAAAATAATAGGTTGTTACAATTCCAATTTTTCTGAAGTTTTTCTTTCTTTTTTTTTTATACCTTCAATTTTTCCCCAGAATCTCTTCCTTCTGCCTCCCAGGGAGCCATACCATAGAACAGATTCCACTACCTTTCAAATAAAGTAGTGGTTTTTTTTCCTTATTCATTTAGCCTGTGGAAGGGGTTGACTGCCATTGCTTGCCCCTCAAATGGCATTCATGTATCTCAGACCAGCATTCTGCTCCTTCCCTCAACCAGGGGGCCAAAGGAACAATTCTCTTGCAAGCAGTAGGAGGCTGGATTTCTTGCCTTAGCTCAGTTCACTGCCTTTGCTGACATCTGCAGTCCCTTCCTTTCAGAGCTTATGTTAGATAAGCAAGGGAGGCCAAGAAAGCCAGGATTTGAAAAGGCTCATCCCAAATATTTATTGTATGTAGTAGCAATGCCCTCCAGATCCTTTTGATTGCATATTTGTCAGAAAAGCAATTTTTTTTAGCATGTACTCTCACTATTTTTATATTTATCTATTTGTAAATTATATGCATGTACTATTTTATTATATATGTTAGAAAATATACTTAAAATAGACCTTCGAAAGGATGTAATTAAGATGAGGTAAACAATTTTATAGTTTTTATTTAATTCTGTTTATTAATGATAAAAAACCTTTGTTCTCTGTAAAATAGTAATAATTGTGATTGAGCATGTTTAATTATTTTGTAAAAGCTTGGCTTAATACCTTGTGATATAGCAATTCAAATTTTAAGTTCTTATTTCAACATTCCTTTTTATTGGCTGTCATGACTGAAAAATTCTCAAAGATGTGGAGATTCACAGAGAAGATGTATGTGTGCATTGTTGACTGTGCTGACTTTATCATGACTTTCATCTTTCCTGCTGTCTGTCAACTGTACAAGGGCTTTATTTGAATTTTTGCAAGTAAAGTTCCATCTTCCCTGAAGTCAATCAATTGTACTTGCAAATTAATTTGAAGATGTTACATTTTTAATATTTTTAACAAATGAGATCAAAACCCGCAGAAATTCTTTCTTTGGAAGATTTAGGAAATCAGAAAGGTTAGAAATTAGAAGGTTAAAATTCTGTTTCTTAAGTATTTTAAGTGTGCAAGTAGAAGTGTTTATGTAGGAGACAATATTGTTTCAGCAACAGAAGTCTAGTTTTTAAATGACTTGCTAAACATGATGGCTTTATGCTATCATTAGCTAATAACTCAAGGCATAGTAAACACCTAGGGTGAGGTTCCTCATTAATTCTAATGAATGTAAATCCATATTGCAAATCTTTTTGAAATTAAAAAAAAAACCAGCCAACTGCTTATCAGGCTTAATTAGATTGTCTTTGTTTTCAGCTCAGAATGTGGCTGGTAAAGAGCCCTACTAGGAGTGTCAGTTGCGCCATTTTTGCTTCTGTTGTCATTATTAGCTATTATCTCTAGATAGCCAGCAGAAATTTTTTAATCTACTTGTCTATTTTCGAGGGCTAGTTAAAACTTGATAATATATAATTCAGAAATCCACTTATACAGTTATGTGAAAGTTGTACTCAGTCATAATACACTGAAAGTAAATGAACAAATGACCCTGCTGTCCTTCCATATTTTCAAACTCTGTCTCTTCTTTGAGAATATCTTGTATATAATATGGAACACACAACTGTGTGACTGCCTTATGGATTGAGTGAGGATACAAAGTATCAGACTGTGTATTTAAATATTACAAAGGCTTAATTTTTTTAAAGATTAAAAATATTAATGAGTTCTAATAATTTATTCCTGTACCCTAGTAGATCTCTCTGAGCAGTCCCTGGACAGTGCTGACCTTCTGAGTTGCCAAGGGAACGCTCTGATTGATTTCTAACTTAAATTGGACTGACCTGACAACTGAGTGAAGGCAAAAATCTTAGTTCGAACAGTTCTTGGTCTTAAGTTTCAGAAGGTTTTATCTCCCACCATATCAGCATGTAGAAATAATTTACATTACGTCCTTGTAGTCAGGTTCCTTTGGCCTTTTTTTTCCCTATTGTAGAAGAAGCAGGGTTGAGAACATTTATTTCATTCCTGTTGTTTGGGGGCAGTGAGGGACACAAAAAAAACTGCTTACCCAGTCTCTGTTTGAAATCTAGCCTGATACACATGAAAGCAATTTAAGATCATGTACACAGCTAAAAACTGCAGTCATAGGTTCATAAATCCCTCATTTTACAAAGTAGAATCTTGGAGAAGACTTGCCTAATGTTGCAAGGGTGAATACATACAAGAGCACCAAATGAAGATTAAAGCAATGTACACAGATGTTGAGGAGATGAACATGATGTCTGTACTTACATCTTACTTATTATTATTAATAGTTGCTAACATTCATGTATCTTTTTAAGGTTGGCAGAATCACTCTCTATATTATTTCGTGGGATCTTCGCAGCAACCTTTTGAGGTAGGTACTCTTATTATATCCATTTTGGGGATGAGAAAACTAAGGTTGAGAAACCTTCAGTGACTTACTTAAGGTCACACAGCTAATAAGTGTCTGGGTCAATTTCCACTCCAGTCTTCTTGACTTCAAGTCCACCATTTTCTCAATCCACTGTTCCTAGCAGGAAGCTAGCTTCTTAACCATCCTGACTTCCTTCCTTTCCTTCAGCTTCATCCTGGGAACTTTAATACTTTTAGTTACGAATTCACGGTACAGATGTACTCTTTTAACTAAGACCTTTCACATCAAGTCAAGTCAGACAAATTTGAGATCTGTCATATCTTGGATATGTCATGATATGTCATACTTCTTAGCCTATGGACAAAAGCAAATGAAGATATTCCATATGTGAAGGGGAAATGAGGATGGGTTATAGGAGAAAAGTACCCACTTTGTTTGTATTTTGGATCTGGTGTCAGGGAAACTAAGACTAGACAAATGGCTTATCTGTAAAATGGGACTGTTGGCTGACCCTTAGTCTTGGAATGCTCTCCTTCCTATTTCTGTCTCCTAACTTTTGGGGCTTCCTTCACGTCCTGGTTAAAATCCTATCTACCTGAGTCTTTTCCTGTCCCTTTTCCTCAATTCTGATTCTTTCCCTCTGTTGATTTTTCAGATTTATCCTGTCTGTAACTTGTTTGCACACAGTTGCTTGAATGTCCCTCCCCCCACCCCTTTCCCCCATGAAACTGTGAGCTCCTTAAGAGCAGAGATGGTCTTTTACCTTTCTTTGTATCCTTAGCACTTAGCACAGTACCTGGCCACCTAGATGGTACTTAATAAATGTTTAGTCACTGACTGACCAACTGATTGATCTGCCTCCTTCTTGCCCCTAAGGTTGAGGATTAATGGGTTAATGTCCAGTGAGGGTTTGACAGCCTTGGAAGGTGCTGTATAAATAGTGTTGTTGTGATATTGAATGATCTGCCTTTGTTTGTGTATCTCTGGGATTTGACATCCGGTATTTAGCTTCCCACGTGTTTAATCGCTGGAGGTATTTGCATGTAAACAGCCATGTTCAGCTCACCTACCATGATGGAGCCACCACCAAGTTCCTAGCCATGCTGAGGAGCATCGGAGTTGGGTTGGGAAATCTCATTTCCTCCTTTTAAAAGCCCCCAGGAATAAGGAATGAGAGAAATGCAGAAAATATGCCCCACATGCGAAACTGTTTCTGAATAAGGCATTTATTGAAAAGGTTTTGCAGAAGGCGGCAGTTGTTCTTCAATTTCAGAGCTATTTGTGTCTGCTTGCTGTTCATTTGAAGTAGTTTGTTAACTGATTAGGTGCCAGCCCTCCTGGGGTATGAATGGAACTTCTCAACCTCATGCTACAAAGACACCAGGGAGCCCTCTGGAGGAATGGGCACTTACTGCCCCTTATTCCTTAGTGACTTCACCAGAATGTGTGGTTTTGTTTTCTTATATGTTAGGTCACTCTCTGGTTTTTTTTTAAGATTGTTTAATATATTCACATTTAAAATCATGAATGTTAGACTAGTGCAGGAGTGAGGAACCGTTGACCTTAAGGCCACTAGGTCCTTAAGTGCTGCCCTTTGAAAGAATCCAAGCTTCACAGAACAAATCCCCTCAATAAAAGGATTTATTCTGTAAAACTTGGACTCAGTCAAAAGGCCGCACTCCAGAACCTGGAGGGAGGGCCACTGGTTCCCCTCCTCTGGACTAGTGTTTAACTTCATTTATTTCTTTATTATTCCTTTTTTGGGAGAGTGTTCTTTACTTTGTTCCTAGTTTTGTGGGCACTGCTTTGAGCCTGATCTCTTCTCAAAGACACCCTTTGGACACCCACCCTTCAGCTAGGTGATACCTCCCCTATTTCAAGTTCCTTGAATTTACTGAAATTGCTGTTTCCTTTCCTTTTATTTACTTAGATATCACTCCCTTCCTCTTTTCAAAGTTCTATCTTAGGCCCTCTCTTCTTTTCTCTCTACGCCCTCCTGGTAGCTTTATTAGCTCCCATGAGTTTAATTACCATCACTACCCAGGTGACACCCAGATGCAGCCCCAGTCTTTCCCTTGAGCATCATGAGTAGGCTATTTATTGTATACATCCAAAACTAAACTCATTAATTTTACTTTTAAAGCTTCCCCTTTTCCAAACTTGCCTAATTGTGTCAAAGTCATCATCATTCTTCTAGTCTCCTAAATTCATAATGCTGGTACTGTCTTCAACGCCTTACTCTTCTTCAATCCATATGTCCAATCTGTTGCCAAATCTTGGTGATTTTACTTATACAACAGCTCTCATACCTGATCCCTTCTCTTTATTTACATCATTGGTGCCTCATTGCAGACCCTCATCACCCCTAGCCTAGATTATTTCAATTCCCCTCTCCAAAAAAAAAATTGGTCACCCTGCCTCCTCACTTTCCGTTTTATCCTTTCCACACTGTTGCCAAAGTGATTTCCCTTAAAAGCGTATCTGCCTGTGTTGATCCTCTACTCAGTCAACCCCACTGGTATAAAATAGAAGCTCCTCTTATTAGCTTTTAAAGCCTTTAGACTCTATCTTTCTAGCCTATTTCAACTTGACTCCCCTCCTTCTCAGCAATCCAATACACTTGCCTTTTCCTTCCATCTCCTGTCTTTGCCTTTGCACTCACTAGTGTCTGTGAGGCATTCTCACCTTATCTCAGCCTTATAGGATCTCTCTGTTCCTTCAAGACAGCTCAAGTATCTCCCCTTTTATAGGAAATCTTTCCCGATTCCCTCCAAGTGCTTATGCTCTTTACCAAACTACATTTTTATTTAGCTAGTTGGTATTGATTCTTTATATGTTTATATTTAGGGTAGCTAAGTAGCACAGTGGATGGACCACCAGGCCTGGAAGCTAGAAGACTCATCTTCCTGAGTTCAAATCTGGCCTCAAACACTTAGAAGCTGTATGACCCTGGGCATGTCACTTAACCCTGTTTGCCCCAGTTTCCTCATCTGTAAAAAGTACTGGAGAAGGAAATGGTAGACCATCCCAGTATCTTTGCCAAGAAAACACCAAATGGGGTCACAAAGAGTTGGAAACAACTGAACAATACTTACATTTATACTTGGCTTCCCCATTAAAACGTAAGCCCCTGGCAGATAGGGAATTGTTTTATTCCTCATATTTGTATCCCCAATGTCTAGTACAATGCTTGGTACATAGTAGACCCTTAGTAAATGCTTGTTGATTACTTCTCTTTCCCCACTTGTTTAAGCAATTAGTTAAATATTTCCCCTCCCCCTCCAACATTTGCTTTTTCTCATTATTTCTGTTCCTGTCCATTGTGTTTTGCCTTTTATTTTAAGAGTCGTAGACCTGTTTTTCACTCGGCTTTCTCTGTGTTCCTCATGGGGTTAAAGTTTCTGAAGAAACAGGTTGGAACTCCAGCTACCTTTTATGTTGTTCCTTTTGTAGTAGAGGCAGCTAGGTGGCACAGTGGGTGAGAATGTCTAGTTTGGAGTCAGGAAGACAAGAGTTCAAATTAGAATTCAGTGAAGCACTGCCTGCTTCAGTTTTTCCATCTGTGCAATGGGGACAGTCATAGCACCTGTCTCAGATAGTTTTCTTGAGAGGAAAAAAAAGTGGAGAAACCTAGTGATGTGCTAGTGTAAGCAGGTGGAGACTCCCCTTTCCTCACATAGCATCTCCCAAGTGTTAGTATCCGACAAGAAGGGGGAGTCTTGTTCCCTACCTTCCCTCTTTACTCCCCAGAGCTGACTGCATGTTGCTGCTGTGTTCTTAGGTCTTTTGAGGTCAGAAGCTGGGTGCTTGAAAAGATGGTATCCAGAGATCTAGTGCTTTGTTGGCTTTTAGAAAAGCCCTGGATAAAGCAAAGTTAACTTGACTCACACCTGTTCCTACAGCTTCTCTTCTCAGAAGCCCTGAAGGGTAGTTGTTTTGCTTTGTTTGATTTTTAACAGTGAAGTACTGTGGGGGCCAAAGCAGGTGAGAGTAGCCCTTCCCACTCTTGTCTAATCTCTGCACTGGCTGGGGGCCAGAGCTGCCACTGACTCACAAGGCAGTGAGTGGTGCCAAGGTGAATGAAATAACTGCCCACCACTTCCTTTGGGCTTGGGTGGGTGAGAAAATCAGGCTTGGAATATGGGATTTACAGCATCAATTTAGCTACCTCATGTGGCCCTTGTTAGCGACCACATCTGTCTCAACATTGAACTCTTCCTGTTTGAGCCCTTCTGCCCCCTGAGCAGATGTTCTGCCCCATTTTCCTGCCCCTTCCCCCTCTTCCTAGTAGGGCCTTAGGGTCTGATGACTACTCCCCAGCCTCAGCTACATCCTGTCTAGTCCTTTTGTGCTATGTTTCAGAGCTGGGGAGAACACTTTTCTCCACCCACTGGGGAACTGGTTGGATGAGTTTCTTTGGCAGTTGGGTCTTTCTAGTTGAGGTCCCTTAGAAAACAAAAATGGGGGTGGGGTAGGGGGGAGTTTGTTGATGGAAAGGAAGATTCTTGCACTGGGATTTGTGAGGAGGTGACAGATGTGGGTTGTGGCTCTAGGTGTCTGGTAGGGCTAGCTAGTTGTCTCTGAGATATTGTACCCCTCTTCCTCCATCTGGGCATTCTTGTACCTCTAACGGATAATAAGATCATAGTTATAGAGCTGAATGGGGCCTCAGACCTCTTTAGTTCAATCAACTCCTCTTTTACAAATGGGGAAACTGAGACTCATAAAATTTAAGTGACTTTCCCAAGGTCACATAAGTATAGTAGTCACTGTCAGAGGTGATAGCTACTAGGCTATCTTCCCAGGGCCTGGAATGATTTCTCATAGACCAGAGGTAAAATGTGTTAGATTAGCTTTTGATTTTTCTCTCAAAAGTAGGGTACAGGTTAAACCTGAGAAAGGGATAGTTTCATTAAAAAAGAACAGAAAGGGAAAATTGAGTTACAATTTTAAATGCCTTTTCTGCAGGATTTGAACCCAGTAACTGCTTCTTACATGACAGAAAAGGCATTTAAAATTTTAGGTGGGTTCAAATCTCTGCATGTTTTAGATAATTCTCTAAGGCTTATCAACGAAGTCACCAAAAGATGTTGCTGTGTGATCTATGTTGATGGAAGGAGTTCCCGAAGTAGGATTTCCCCACAATGACGAAATCGCAAATATCTCCTATTTTATAAGATTTGGACTGAATGAGTAGGAGCAGCTTGTTGGAGAATGTACTTGCCATTTCTTGATAGCTCCCTACTGTTCATTCAAAATCCAGGTCAATTTCTAAACATTTGTTGTTATTAAGTCATTTTCACTCACGTCTGACTCTTTGTGATCTTTTTGGAATTTTCCTGGCAAAGATACTGGAGTAGTTTTCCATTTCCTTTTCTAGCTCATTTTAAATGTGAGGAAACTGAGGCAAACAGGGTTAAGTGACTTGCCCAAGGTCACAAAGCTAGTAAGTGTCTGAGACTGGATTTGAATTCAAATATTTCTGACTCCAGACCTGGCACTCTATCCATGTGCTACCTTGTTGTCTATTTCTAACTTGGGAAATTTACTTCTTTTTTTAAAAAACGGTATCTTATTTTTTTCTAATTTATAAGACAAATATAAGACAATTTTTTCATTTGTTTTTACTAAAAGGAAATTAAATTAATTAAATTAAATGAATCAAAATTCATTGATACATATTTGACACTTCTTAGAGCCTTCCCAGGGTATTCCTAATTGAGTCTTCCATGGTGCATAATCTTTAAAATCTTTAAAAACACTAAGTTTAACAACACCAGTGATTGGAACTGGCTATACAATACATACATCTTTTCATTCTTGTAGACGTCTGTTTGTTAAAACAAATGACAGGTGTAGATTTTGTAAATAAGTACCTATGAGGTTCTATGTTTTTTATCTTAAGCTTTGTTCCCAACTAAAAGCTGTCTATTAATGTAGGTGTAGTAATTGTGTATATTATTCTTTTGGTACTACTTTGTTTACTCTGTGTAATTTTATGTGCCTGGTACCATAAAAAATGTTGGCTTTAGTGTCAAAGGCTCTAACTTTGAATTTTGACTATGCTGCTTATCTCCTGACATACTGTGGAATCTTGGGTAAAATCACTTAATCTCTCTGGGTCCAAGCTTCCTTATCTGTAAAATAAATGATTTGGACTAGATAGATGTCCTATGACCTATGTATTTTTCCATATTTCATTAAATTCGACATATTTGTTATGTAGTAGTAATGTTCCATTACACTTATGACAATTGTTCAGTCATTTATTCAGTCATGACAATTTGAACACAATCCAACAACTCAATTGAACAAATACAGGCATTTAACTTTTTTTTTTTGCTGGGTTTTTTGTTTTTAATATCATTGTTTCATTTCAGCGTACATATCCCTCTCCTTTGTCATAGCCAATAAACCATCCTTTGTAAGAAAGAAAAAAGAAAGAGAGGAAAAGAAAATTCAGCAAAATTTACCAAAATAACAGCTGAATTTGATGGTATATGCAGTGCCCCACCCCTGCAATAAAGGGAGGGAGTTATATTTTCTTATCTTTTCTCTGGGGCTAAGCTTGGTCATTATAATTAGACAGCTGAATAAATATTTATTAAACTCCTACTTGGTACCAGACTCTCTGTGAGGGCCATGGTGGTACGAAGGCAAAAACAAAACAGCCACTACCCTCAAGGAGCTTATATTCTACTGAAGTGAACATTACATTCTGACTCTTAATCTGGGGTGCCAGACAGAGAATACTCCCTGTTCCATCATTTGAGCCATGGCTGCCCTAACCTTTATAGGCTCTATCCCTTTCTACCTGTCAAGCAAAGGTGGATCTTAGATTTCTCCATTACTTATTAGTTCAACAGTTTTATTACTTTCAATTTTATTACTCTCCTTTGATTTTCAGCCTTTTCAATTTAGTGTTTAATTGAATTCTTAAAAATTTGTTCTTTTTGTAGCTTTTTGAATTGCATGCCCAGTTCATTGATCTGTTCCTGCTCTGGTTTATTGATGTAAGCGTTTAGAGATATAAATTTCCCCTAAGTACTGCTTTGGCTACATCCCATAACTTTTGGTATGTTGTCTTATGATTGTCATTCTCTTTGATGAAAGTATTGACTGTTTCTGTGATTTGTTGTTTGACTCACTCTTTCTTTAGGAGCCTTTTCCTTTACAGCCCACAGAAAAGTAATTTAATTTAAGAGCTGCCACCAATGTTTGCTTAGAGCGGAATGTGAAAGTGATGAGAAGCCAAAGCCCAAGTTCCCTGTACTGTAGGAAATTTAAATCCTTGGTTTTGGCACTAATGTAGTTTCTCGGCAGTCAGGTGTCATATTGGAGGAGAGCACTGGTCTTGGAATCAAGGAGGATCTGGATTCAAATCCTGCCTCATAACACTTATATATTGTGTGACTTAGTGTCACTCACAATCTCTCTCAGTCTCAATTTCCTAGCCTGCAAAAGAGGGACAACCATAGCACCTGCTTTTCAGGGTTCTGTGAAAATTGAATGAGACAACTTATATAAAATGCTTTGCAAACAAACCTTAAGGTACAGAACAAATGCTGTTGGTACTTTCTTAACAGTTCCTCGGGACCGTAAATCTCCCTTTTTGCAAAGGCTTATATGCCTTTAGTACACTTGGACTGACCTTGTTATCAGAGTACAGTGTAGAATTCCTTTTCCTCTAGTTGATGGCCCTCTTCTCTCTTTACCTTCTCTCTCTGTTTATATTCTTGCTAAACTCTTTTTGGTGATAATGATTTTAATGAATAATATTATGTAGTTCTTTATACTTTTTCAAAGCATTGTCACCTTCATTATCTCATTTAAAGGCTCCCTTCTGATAAGGTGTCTCCTATCCAGACATAATTATTCAATGTTCTTTGAAAGATAGAGCAACAGAAATGGCTTGGTTCAGTGATTCTCTGGTAACAAACATTAGGAAGATACCTCCTTGAATGAGGAGTTCTCCACTGTGATGGAGGACATCAAGCCCTTCTTATGCACCAGGTCTGGTGCTGGGAACTGGAGAACAGATAAAAATAAAAAAGTCCCTGACTTCAAGTAGCCTACATTCCACTGAGAGGAAAGAACATGTAAGGACAAAGAACACGAAAGAACAAATAAACATCTACAAAGACTACCTTTCCCCCCAATTTTTTTTAATGGGGAGGGAACTGACAGCTGAGAGGATCAGGCTTCATGTATAAAGTGAGTTATGAAGGGAAAGCAGAGTTTTAGAAGTTTTGTTTTTTTCAGAGTCACAGGATTTATTTTTAATCATTTTTTCTCATAAAATCTGTTCCCACATTTTTCTCCTCCTCCAATGCAAATCCCCCCACTTTTAAAATAAATATGTATAATCGAACAAAACAAATTCCCACATTGTCTGTGTTCAAAAAATATATTTTTCAACCTACACTCTTGAGTCCATGATCTCATTGAAGAGGTGGGTAGCATGAAACAAGGGATTCTACAAGATGGAAGTAAAGTAGGGGTACATTCTCAGCCAGTGCAAAGGAAGATAGGTGAGGTATCAGGTCCAAGAAGCAGCCAGGAGGCTCCTTAAGCTGTATTCTGTTGTAGACAGCACAAAAGGATAGACTATATTATAAAATAGGAAAGATACTAGAAAGCAAGATAAAGGTTATTTTGTGAAGAGCTTTGAAAACTTAACAAAGGAGTGTATATTTGATCCTAGAGGCAATAGGGAGCCACTGATGTTTATTGAGAAGGGAAGTGACATGGACAGATCTGAAATTTAGGAAAATCACCTTGGTGCCTGTGTTACAGACTGGAGAGGAGGGAGACTAGAAAAAAAAACCCAATTAGGAGACTATTACTTTGGGCACATCATTTCACTTCCCTGGGTTTCAGGTTCTTCCTCTGAAAATAAAAGGAGGATTGGATTAGCTGAGCTCTGAGGTTCCTTCCAGCTCCGTGTGTTCCTATACTTTGTAAAATGCCCCGAATTTTTCTACTGTTTGCTTCTCTTGCCCTCTGTAGGAGTTTCTCTTCTCTTAAGGCGAAGTGATTCTTCTGCCTCAATTCTAACCATTGTGTGTCTATCTCCCATCACAGGCCTCTAGGGAATGTGCCCTGCCTGTTAGAACAACACGATCTCGTGAATTTACTTCATCTTCTGGTCTGGCTCTCTCCCCAGGAGTATGCATTTATTGAGTCATTTTCTGTGTGCCCCAAGTCCAGTGCTTAGTAATAGAAGAACTTTTTTTAGATTCCTTTGATTGTGCACAATTATAAGAATAAGAAGACTTAAGTGTCAGGTAGAGGTGAGTCACAAAGAAATTTAATACATATTTCATCTAGAGAGTACTAACTTAAGTTAGGGGGGAGAGAGGGGAAGAACTGTAGTCCCAGAGAAGATGAATCTCTTTCCTCCTCTCCAGTCAATCGATAAGCATAAAGTACCTACTATGTACCAGGCACTGCGGATTACCACTGGGGATACAAAAAGAGGCGTAAGGCAGACCCTGTCTTCAAGAAACGATCTGATGCAGACAATAAGCAAACAAACATGGTCACAAAAGCTATATACAGGATAATTAAGAAATAATTAATAGAGAGAAATCAGTAGAATTAAGAGAAGTTGGGAAATGCTTTCTCTGTTGGACCATTGTTGTATAAACGGCGTTTGAAGCACACGTATTCTATCACGTATTCTCAAGGGATAGGAGAATGTAATGGGACTATCTCTAGCTACTTAGTTCATTTTCAGATTCAGCAGTTCCTTTAGACCTGATGCAATGGTAAATATTTTAAATTAGAACAACCTGGTCCCTGTTTTCCCCATATTTTCAGTCTCCCCTCCCAGCAGGTGGCCTCACAACAATTTACTGATGCAGTGAGCCAGACAAGGTCACCTTTGCAGTCACTAATTAGCCCTCTCCCCACCCCTCTGCTTCCCAGCAGTGACTGGTTCTGAGAACCTTCTTATAGCTCCAGAGACAGAGAACCTTGCTAATAAGAAGGTCTCTTATCTAGATAAGCCTTATCTTACCTACAGAGATGAAACCTAAAGAACAGGGAAGTGGGACTTACGGGATTTTTTCTTGGTTCTGTTAATATTTTCTAGGGAAAAATAAATTCCTCATTACTTATTCAATCTTTGCCCTCTTTTAATCTGACTGTCATTCGCACTGCTCCACTGAAATACCTTTCTCCAAGGTGAATTCTCAATTGCAAACTCCAGTGACATTTTCTCCATTTCCATTCTCCTTGATCTCTCTTTGGTATTTAACATTGCAGGTCATCGCTCTTTCCTCCGTTTTCAAGACAGCTGTTGTTTGTTCAGTTGTGTCTGACTCTTTGTGACCCCATGGACCGTAAGGTTTTCTTGGCAAAGATACTGGAGTGGTTTACCATTTCCTTCTCTAGTGGATTAAGGCAAACAGAGCTTAAGTGACTTGCTGTTGGGCACACAGCTATTTAAGTGTCTGAGGCTACATTTGAACTCAGGTCTTCTTGCATCCAGGCCCAGCACTCTATCCACTGAGCCATCTAGCTGCCTCCTTATGACTGTACTTTCTCCTAATCCTGATTGGTGAGTCTCTGGCCAAGTCCGCCATATCATTTCATGAAGTGCCGAGGCTTCTATGAACTTTTCTACCTCCTTAGCAACCCAGCCCTGGAGTTTTCCTCCCAGCCCCTGCTCCACCCTTTATATGTTGTTTTCCACCATTAGAATATAAATTCTTTGGGGGGCACAGACTACCTTTTTTCTCTTCCGTTGTATCCCCAGTGCATATCACAATGCCTGACACATAGTAAATAAACCAACTCTTTCTCTCACACACACTCTCTTCCTAGCTACTCAGACTTGTAATTTAGGAGTCATCATTGACTCATCCTTCTTACCTCACATCTAATCAGTTGTCAGTGCAGTCACACTATATGATAGCTTACTACTGATGTACTACTGACTTTACCTGCATAATAACTAATTGGTTTATTATCTCCCTTCTATTCCCAATGATTCTAGCTAATTCCTTCTTTCTTAGACTGTTATACTTGAGGGTCTTCACTGATTTTCCTGATTGCAGCCAGTTTCCTTTCCAGTCCATCCTTTATATCACTCCTCAAGTAATTTCCTAATGAACCACATCTTGGCTCAGAAATGAAGTCTAATTAAAGCATAAACCTTTGATGTTGGCCTTCAAGGCCTTCCACAATCAATCCCACCGGCTTTCCAGCCTTAACTTCTTAATACTCTCTGTGTACACTGTATTCCAAACTAACTTGCTATTCTCTTGCTCCTGTTTTCATCTTGCCCTTTCCCTTTTCAGTAATTTTGCTCTTGCCGTCCCTGTACCTGCAATGGCCTCCTCAATTCCCCTCACATCCAATGGAAATCTGTCCAAATCTCTCTCCTCCTTCAAATCCCAGGTCAGGTATCATTTTCACCATGACGATTTCTCTGATTTCTCTCTCTGAACTTCTTTCCCAGGAAAAAGTGAAACCTTGGTTTAAGATGTCTCTGCTCCAAACTTCCCTTCATACTTTCCTAAGTCTTCCTTCTTTCATTGTTATTTGTGTGTGTCTTGCTTGCCCCTATTAGATTATAAGCTCCTTGACAGAAACTGTCTGTCACATCCTTCTTTTTGACCTAAAAATAGGCATTTAAATATATTTTTAATGAGCTGGACCAGAAAAATTTAAGAGATTTGCTTGGTTTGTTTTGTGTGTGTATGTGTATGCGCATGCATGCACGCACACACGCCTTGGTTTTATCATCTGTGAAATATGGACATTCTTCTAATTCCTTTGCATTGAAAACTGACAAATTGAGCGTGACTGAAGATCTCTTGGAGTTTTGACCTGACAGGATTCTCCACACTAGGTTGTGAGTTCTATGTGGAAAGCATCTCCCAAAATCAAGCTGGCCAGCCAGCTTCATTCATGGTTTGCCATGAGAGAAGAGAAGAAGTTTCAGTTATAGAGTTCCATCCTGCCACTCTAGACTTTTTCTTTCTTATCCCAGATTGCTCCCCACAGTCCTGCCTACTCATGTTCCAGACTAAATGATTAGAAGCTGGGGTGAATTCATAGCCATTTCTCCTGGGCCCTTTCTTGCTGGTTGAAAGCTTACTGGCATAGATTAATAACAGTGTAGTGGAAATTCACTTCCTGGCTAGGGTAACTAATGTGGATACTGAGTGATACTTTGGACCCCCATCTCACCCTTTCTTTGACCACAAGGGTGATAAGAGGGTTGTAGTTCATTCCACATGTATTATATTATGCAAGGTTGGAGAATCATATAAAGGAAATGTTACATAAGGTAGCCCCACCCTTTAGAGAGCTCACCATCTGGTTAGGAAAATAAGATATGATTAAGCACTAGAATAATGAGCAATTATAATTTATTAAAAGCAGAGATCTTTGAATTGATTGCAGAAAGGCCTCTTAAAAATTATTGCTATTTTTGTTTTGCCATCACATCGTTTCTGAGAATATGGTTCCTTTATTCTCTACCTAGTGAGCCATCTTTCATAACACAGAATAGTTCAACAAAGTAGGGAAAAAGTGATTCACTAGAACTAACCAGCACATTAACCAAGTCTGACCATATATGAAATATTCTATACCCATAGTGTCCCATTTCCTCAAAGGAGGGGAGATATGCATTGAAGAAACTCCTTCCTGCAAAAGTGGGACTTAAACTGGACCTAGAAAATACTTGGCATACTCAGATAAGAGAGAAAGGGGACAAGTATACAAATGAGCCCAGTGGAATTAAGGCTCCAAAGGACACATCCAGGTCTTCTTGAAGAACAAAGATACTAGGGAACCAAGTGCAGGTTTCTCCTGTACTTGGATGAGGGCCTTTACTGGATTTTTAGTGGGGAGAAAAATGTTGTGGTTCCTCTTCCTAGGCACTGGATGATTTCTCTGTTGGATGGTATCCTTTTGTGGCAAAGTTGGTTGGGGTTGCCTTGGCAACCTCACACATTCTTTCCACCACCACCATCCCCTCCCCTGCAGTGTAAGTGTTAAAGGAGATGGCCCTTTCCCCCAACTGTGAGCCCCCTTACTGCTCTAGTGTGGGAGGTAAAACATTTCCACAGGATAGGGGTGTGTATTTTTCAGGGAATTTGAGATGGCTTGGGTTTGCCTATCACAAAAACTGTGCTTGGTCACATTGTTTGTACATACTCCTATGGTGACAGTCACATTGCTCAAACTGAGCCTGAAAGTCACTTCCCCAGGGAAAAGCTCACACCCTTTTTAGGGTGTCAGTGCCTGTGAAAAATCAGGCAGAAAATGGATGCCTCAGTATGGAGAAACACTATTAAAGGAAAAGAGCCCAAAACCCAGTCATAAGAAACCTGTCCAGATAAGCCTGTCCCTTTTGCTGTAGGAAAGACTCCAATTGCATACTTAAATTTGTCATCCTCTTGGCACATGCAGGCTGTGCCTTTCTGTTTCTTAACCCTGGGCAGCCTCTTTTTGGTCACTTGCTGGGTTAAAGAGAGCTGTGGGAAAAAAATGGGGGATGGTAGTGAGCATTTGGTGCTGGGCAGACGAGAGAACGAGGCACCTGCCCAGAACGAGTTTGCGGGAAGGAACACAAAAATATAGAATGGGACTAGTGAAGTATTGGAGATCGGAGGAGAGGAAGTGATTTTCAGCAGCCCACTTGGGGATCCCTGTGTTGAGGTCAGCATACTGCTCCACCCTTTTTTTAAACCCCATTTCTTCTACCCTACTCCAAGCCAACTGGCATTCCTGAGGAGAATCCAAAAGTGTAGAAAGGGAAAGGGGTGCAGGGTTTCTGAGTCCTTAGAATGTCTCTTCCATGTGGGAATGGGGAAGTTTGGAATGAAGCCTGCTAACGTTCACAGAGGAAGAAATTGGTTGAGTTTACGAGGAGTTGGCTTAATTGTTACCATTGGGGATGGTGACCTATATGACTCTTGGAGCCTGGGATAGGAGGAAGGGAGATTCCCCTTTCTCCCTTCTTGTTCCAGCAGACAGGTGGGTGTGGTGCTGATTTCTGCTGCTTGGGTGTGGGGTGGAGTGGATTGTAGGTGAAGGGATGACGTCAGCCTCCTTTGCACTTTAGCCCATTTGTGCTGAGCCAAAGGGTTTACTAGGGAATCTTGGGAGATCTTTTGGCTGCTGCCACAGAGATTTGGAGGAGAACCACTCCCACCCCCTTGTGATCTTTACTCTTCCCACCATCCCTTGCTTCTTTCTTGCTTCTTCTGATTCTTGATACTTCCCCAGGACAGTGTAGGATAATCTAGTAGATCTGACTTCTCACTGACTCTGGGATTTAGAGTTTGGCAGGTATAGTCCCAGGCCTAAGAAGCTATTAAATTGATTTAGAGCTAGTGAAACTTTTTGCCTTGATACTAGAGGGTTCCAAGCCTAGACAGCCAAGACATGGGGGGAGCAGAGGGGGATGAGAGACCGGGAAGAAGAGAAGTGAGATAAGCTGAGGAGGATTTGTATTCTGTTCTCTATTTACTTATACATAATAATCATATTTAGTAACTAGGATTTATACAATACTTTAAGGTTAGCAAAGCACTTTATGTTATCTCAGTTGGTACAACAATTCTGTCAGGTAGCTGCCCTTATTCCAGTTTTACAGATGAGGAAACTGAGTCCCACAGAGATTGTTATTTGCCCAAAGTCACACACCTAGTAAGTGTGTGAGAAGGATTTGAATATAGATCTTCCAGACTCTGGGACCAACACTCTATCCACAGAGCCATCTAGTATAGTAGCCTCTATGGTATGTTATGTCCCCAACTAGAATAGTAATCTCTTTGAAGTCAGGGACTGTTAGTTTTTGTCTCAGTATCCTCAGCACCTAATGGCCAGTACCTGGTACAGAACAAGTGCTTAATAAAGGATTGTTGAGTAAATGAATGAGAACTTGGTCTTAGCTGTGTGGATGTTGATTCTAGTGACAGCCTATATGTTGTATATGTTTATATGTATGTATATGTAGATTTATAGGTGTATGTGTGTGTACACACACACACACATGCTTCAGAGCTGTTCTGTGTGGGTACATGTAAAGCCAAGCTTGAACCTCAGTAAAATAGGAAGGAGCAGAGTTCATCAAATCTCAGTGATAAAGGATTACTAATTTAATAGTTAAAACTCCTAACTTCCATTCTCCCCTCCAATTAAAAGGCATATTTCTCAGTTGCTTTCCTTTACTTCCATCAAAAAGGAGGTATTTAACCTGAGGTTGTAGGGAGTTTTATATAGTGTAAGCTCTAAAAAAGTTAGTGGGCTTCACAAATAAATAGTTTGGAGACAGTGGTTTTCCAGAGGCCAGTAAACTGGAAGAGGCAACAGGGTAGACAGAATTTAGAAGAGCTTGAGACTTAACTTATGGACCCCTCCCCAGAGGATAGAGATCCAGTAGCTGAAGAAGAAGTTACAAGAAGCTGTACAGTCTAGAGTGGGCAGCTAGGTGACTGGCCTCAGATACTTACCAGCTGTGTGACTTTGGGCAAGTCACTTAACCCTGTTTACCTCAGTGTCCTCATCTGTAAAATGAGCTGAAGAAAGAAATGATGAGCCACTCCAGTGTCTTACCCCAGAAACCCCAAATGGGGTCATGAAGTATTGGGCATGACTGAAATGACTGAACAGCCACAGAATCTAGAGCAGAGAGCAGATGACCAGAAGTCATTACTGACAGGCTGAACCCCTCATTGCCAACTGACTTGTTATGTCCTCATACTGGCACATAGTAGGCCCTTAACAAATACTTCTTCCTTTATCGTTCAGTGGAAGGTGATATATTCCAAGGTAACTGAAGAGAAGGTTGAGAGTTTAAGGACTTGGGCCCTTCACTGTGAGCCTGGCCAGATAAATGACCATCTCCTTTGTCAAATGGAATCTCTGACTCTTGGGAGTTAGGATTGTCTGGGAGGCTTAGGTACATTGTTAGAAAGAGCATAGGCTCTTTAAACTTTAGTCTGAATACCTGCATTCAAATCCCACCTCTGATACTACCTGTGTGACCTTGGACAAGTTACAGCCAACCTGAGTCTCACTTCCTTTATCCATAAAATAAAGAGTATGGACTAGACAGGTGACTTCTAAGGTCCTTTCCATAACTTTGATCCTATGGGACGTCAGCAAAGAACTTTGAAATCCTTATAGGAAATGGCTGGTTGCATTACAATAATATTAATTATAATAGTAAACAAAAGATCTTCTCATAATCAGATGTTTGTCACATGAAAAGGAATACGACTGCCCCTCCCAGGGAGGGAATACTTAGGGCTCCTTCAGGAGAGGTTTGATTATGATGGTAAAAAAAATAATAGGTGATGTTTATACTACCTTCGAGATTTCAAAATTCTTTATATACGGAAGCTCATTGGATTCTTCCAACAATCCTATGTGGTTGGAGGTGAAGAAATCAAAGTTCAAGAAAGGTTAAATGATTCAACTAGGGTCACATCAGGTGTGTTCGTCCTTCATTGCCAAAAAAGACCATGCCATCAGAGAAATGATGACATGACTAGCACTTGACTTTGTTTTGAGTGAGGGAGGGCTGTACAGGTCACCAGCCTCACTTCTCCTCCAGAGCCATCTGAATCCAGTGACCAGATATTCATCAGGATGACCGGAGATGACCCAGGATTAGGCAATTGGGGTTAAGTGACTTGCCCAAGGTCATACAACGAGTGAGTGTCAAGTGTCTGAAGTGAGATTTGAATTCAGGTCCTCCTGACTCCTGCAGTATCCACTGTACCACCTAGCTGCCCCTAGGGTCCCATAGATACAGCAGAGTGTGAGTCCAGGTCTTCTTGACTTTCAGCATGATATAGGCACTAAGGTGGGGTGTTAGACTTTGAATCAGGGAGATAGTGAGTTCAAATTTTGCCTCAAGCACTTATTAGCTATGTGACTGGGGAGTAACTTAACCTTGCTTAGCCTCAGTTTTCTTATCTATAAAATGGGGGTGATAGTAATAGTGTAGTAGCACCTACTCTGCAGGACTGTTGAAATAAGATCCATAAAGTGCTTTGTAAACCTTAAAGTGCTGTACAGATTCTAGCTATAATATTATTTCATAGTAATAATTGTGATTAAAGTCTTTGGGGAACCAGAAGTCATTGCACTTGAATCCTATCAGTTTTTTTTTCATTGAAATTTGTTAAGCATCTTCTGTTTATTTTTTCCCTTAATTCTCATTTGATCTTCATCCTTTCCCAGTACCTCGGATATTATGACATCTTTTACACTAAAATAATGTCATTATCTTGGGATCTTGATTATATTTTTATTATGTTTTAGCTAGGATAGTTTTGACAAGTTCCAAGGTCATTCTTCAGTAGCAGAGCTGGTAAGTGAACACCTAGTCAATCTTAATTAATCCTTTGTGAGATGAGTCAGTTGCAAGCAAGTTAAGCATTTATTAAGCATCTACGTGACAGGCACTATGTTAAGGGTTGAGAACACGAAGAAAAGCAAAAATAGCCTCTCCGTTCAAGGAGCTCACATATCTAGAGGAAAGGACAACACTCAAGCAGTTATGTACAAACGATATCTACAGGATAACTTTGGGTATGATCTCAGAGGGAAGGCACTAAAATTAAGGAAGAAAAGAAAATGCTTCTTGCAGAAAGTGGGATTTTAGCTGAGATTGGAAGGAAGTTAGAAAAACCAGGAGGAGATGGCAATGAGAAGGGAAAGAATTTCAGGCATGGAGAACAGCCAGTGAAAATACTCAGAGTAGAGAGATGGCATGTTTTGTGGAAGGGAAAGCAAGGTGGCCTGGATTGTAGAGTGTGTGGAGGGGAGTAAGACCAGAAAAAAGTCATGTCAAAAGCCCCAGTCTTTACATGTAAATCATGTATCCATTTTGACCTTATCTGGGTATATGGCATGAAATGTTGGACTCAGGATGAAGTATGCTATCCACCTCCAGAGAAGGAACTGATACTGTCTGAATACAGCTTGAAGCATGCTATTTTTCTTTCCTTCCTTCCTTCCTTCCTTCCTTCCTTCCTTCCTTCCTTCCTTCCTTCCTTCCTTCCTTCCTTCCTTCCTTCCTTCCTTCCTTCCTTCCTTCCTTCCTTCCTTCCTTCCTTCCTTCCTCTTTCATCTTTCTTGTACAAAATGACTAATAATACGATTGCATGTATATAAACTGTATTGAATTGCCTCAGGAAGCGGGGAGAGAAAAGAGGGAAGTGAAATAGAATCTGGAACTCAAAACTTAAAAAAAATAGAAATTATTTTAACCTGTAATTGGGGAAAAAAATTAAACACTATTTTTTTTAAAAGCTCCAATCTCTCAGGAGTCTAGGAATTCCCATACATCTCAGGCTGTTTTGGAGCTCATTAGGAATCAAAGGAAATCTTCCAGGTTCTCTCTTCCTCTGGCATCTTCCCAGAGACTGAAATAGGCATTATTGTCAAAAATGAGCTTGGTCTACATGGAGGAATGTCCCTAAACTGAACCAGGAGTGGAATAGCTCTAATGAGGAAAATTAGTTTTTCCTATACCTGGGCCCCTGATGTACCTACTTGAAGCTTGGCTAAAGACCGGCTCTGAGGGGACCCTCCAGAGGATCAGTCTGTGTGACATTGGACCCTAATTATGGGAGCTGTAGATGTTCTGATCATTTTGTTTTAAAGGCTGCAACCTAGGTTCCTACGGGATCCTTTATAAACGTTTGCCTTTTTCGTTTAGCTGTCCCTTAGGAGTTGATTGTCCCCAGGTGCAACCCAGAGGCCATCAATTCTTTGGAGAAGGGTTTTTTGGGTTGTGGATCTCTCTATCTTTGTTCTTCTGGATAAATCCTCATACAGGGGATGAGAAGGAATTGATACTAGACTCAAGGCAGTGAACTTTGAACCGCAGCAAAGATTCATTCTTACCAGGTCAAGGGTTAAGGGCAGGGGAAGATCTCATGTTTTGTCTTGCTTTGTGCTCGGATGACACAGTATTAAGTTGCTAGCAGCCTCTTTAGAAAGGCAGGGCAAAGTTAATTTAATGGTTCCTCTGAGAAAGGAATAAAATGCAGCACTGCTCCATTTCTCAAGGGAAATTCTTCTGGGGAGCTCAGAGTACCATCACTGACATCATTTTGTTAATTCTCCCAGGGGTCTCTTGGGAGGCAGCAGAATGTCAGGGAGAGAGTTTAGAAGATCTAGTTACATATAGTCTGCACTGCTAATTTGGGAAGGGAATGTTTTATTGATGGCCTTTTTTTTTCTTTTGGTATCATTTGTCATTTCCAATTATCTTACCTTCAACCTCCCTTAATACTCAGTAAGCACTTAATAATGTGGTTTTTTTTTCATTCATTTATGGAGGTAGACTTAAGTCAAACAAATGAACTCATTGACCATAGACACTCAGTTGTCTTTGTCTTTTAAAGTCCTTCATAATCTGGTCCTTTCCTAACTCACTTCACTCTCCTCCACAGCCCCTACAATTCAGTGACTGGGGAACCAGAAGTCATTCCACCTGAATCCTAGCAGTTTTTTTTTTTTTAATGGCAGTTTATTAAGACTCTTCTGTTTGTTTGTTTCTATCTCCTGACTCTACTTTCTCTGGCTGTCCCTTATGCCTGGAATTCCCTGCCTTCTTTTATCTCCTCCTCTTGGCTTTCCTGGTTTTCTTCAAGTCTCACCTAAAATCCTTCCTTCTGCAAGAAGCCTTTGTGGGTCCTCCTGTCTTTTCCCAGAGCCTTTCTTCTGGGACTATCTTCAGTTTATGAATGTTGATGGGTATTTGTATGTTCATGTTTTAGCATGCACATATGTACAAGCAGAGGGATTGACTACACAAGGAATTAGTGGTGAAATTGCAAGTGGATTTTGTCTCTTTCCTCACTTCCAGCTTCATAACTTTTGCTCCTTAGGCAGAAGAACCAGAATAAGGTAGGGGGCCGGGGAGTGACGGATGAGTGGGGTTGCTGTTCTTCATCCCTAATGATTATATCATTCCTCATTTAATACTTATATGTTCTAGTGGCACCAAAGGGAGTGAAATTAAGTTGTCTTGCCTCCTGGATTCTCCCTCCAGCTTCAGTCTACTTGGAGCACTGCTACTAAAACTGCTAATCTTAAGGTCTGGAGGAGGATGGTGAGGTAACATTGTTGTGTGGTGGTGAGGGGCTGCTGAATTCCTGTGACAGTGCAGCTCAGGGAAAGTAACCCTGAAACATAATAACAATGGATGACCATCACTAAAGAGCTTCAGTGGGATGCTTGAGCTATGGGAATTTAGTGTGGAAGGGGAGGCCAGTGTGGGGTGTGCATGGGCATATCTAGTATCAGGACCATTGAGACCCCAGCACACAAGTATTCCTGGAAGCCTGGTTCTTATATTAGCTTATCTTGCTTCTTCAAATGGGCAGTGCCGCACCACTCCATTCTGAGGTATAGTTTCATCTGTGTCTTTGTCTCTAAGCAACACCTGGTGCCTGGTGAATAAAGTTCAACTGAGACCAAGGGTACTTTATCACTACAGCTGCTTCCTGCCTGATGCCCATCCTGGCAACTGGAGAGGCCCTGGGTGGGTCTCTTTGCGATGTAAGACAATAAAAATGGACTCAGTGAAACCCAGTGGTGTCTCAAGTCTGAGGAATTTTCCTGTATTTTGAACTCATGAGTGTCTAGGATGATATCACTCTAGCACTCATTCTTTTTTTGTTTCCCCACTTGGCAGTCTTGATGAATCCCTTCTCAGAATAATGTTTTTTAGATGCATAAAATAAAATATAAAGGTTACAAAGGAAATCAATTATCATTTTTTTTAAATTATGAAAACATTTTTAAAAAATATTCGGGGGTCCCAGATTAAAAACTTCCTGCTAAAGGCCCTTACCTGGTTCACTTCTTCATTTCACAGACTAAAGAACTAAAGCTCAAAAGGTTTAAATTCTTTTCCGAAGCCCACACAGCTGGTTAATGGAAGAAGTAGGAATAAGATACAACAGTGGTACATACACATGGACACACAGGTCTACATACACTTGTGTACTTGAGTACACCCAAATAGCCTGGCACCACATCCTTTCATGGCCTGTCTCACAGGGAGGTCTTACAGCTTCCCAGACTTTCTGACACTGGGGATCCTGAGAGGAGTCAGCCTGACCAGCCTGGCTTTTCTCCCTAATATTCTCTGTTCTGAATGAAGCCTCAAATGTTCTAAGGGTCTCTCATTTTCCTTGTTTGGGAAGAGAGAATCCAACACTGAGAATGAAGGGAAAGTCAGTGGTGACTTTGGAGCAACCAAAGCCTAGGCAAATCAGTTCACTTTGAACAGTTATTCATATTTTTTCTTCGGCATTTATTGTGGGTCCTAGAGTACTTCTGTGATGGTTGTTGTGTTCATCCTTCGTTCCTGAAGAGGACCATGACATCAAGATGACGACATGACTTGCAGTTGACTTTGATTTGAGTGAGGGAGGGCGGTACAAGGTCACCAACCTCACTCTCTTCTCCTGAGCCATGTGGGTCCAGTGGTCAATGTTTCACTGTGGTATGAAAGTGACCCTAGCTTCTTATAGGCCAATGCCAACAAATCCTGAGTGCTGGCAGGGCTCCTGCCAGCAGCAGCTGATGTTCTGAGCATTCTAGGACCCTTTTAGTTTTTCACTCTTGGACCACCATAGGTAAAGGTTGAGATGGTCCACACCAGACTGTCATGCCTTTTGATCTTTTTTTTTGTCACCACAACTCACAAAAACCCATCTGAGTACCTACACTAGAGAAATCTCAGATCCTTGAATAATTCAGTGTGTGAATGGAGGGTGTGGTGTGTGTGTGTGTGTGTGTGTGTGTGTGTGTGAGAGAGAGAGAGAGAGAGAGAGTGCTAGGGAGAGAATAAACATAGTTTACTCTCCTAAGCTATGTATCCTTCAGAAATATGAGCACCATAAGATTTAATTGGGGGAAGAACCAATGCATTAGGTTGGTCATGCATAATACTAATATTTCATCATACTACTAATGTGTTTGAATTTCTAATATGATAATTATCTATAGATACCCACATAAATCAAAGCTCTTTGGAGGGGCCCTCAAATTTTTCAGCATATAAAGGCATCCGTTGTTCAGTTGTTTCAGTTGTATATAACTCTCAGTGACTCCATTTTCAGTTTTCTTGGCAGAAATACTGGAGGGGTTGGCCATTTCCTTCTCTAGCTCATTTTACAGATGAGAAAACTGAGGCAAATAGGGTTAAGTGACTTGCTTAGGGTCACTCAGCTAGTTGTGCCCTGAATTATAAGTTATAACATATTTCCATAATACCAGGTGCCATAATATAGACTCAAGAGACTTTTGCTCTGAAGTCATACTCCTTCAATAAATGAAAACGTTAACAACTATGTGGGAGGAAATATTACATTAGAAAGAGCTGGGTGTGAACTCAGAGCACCTGGGTTCAAATTCTGCCCCTCCCATTTGCTACGTAAGTCATATAACCTTCGTAGGTCTTACTCATCTGTAAAAACAAAGGAGTTGAACATCATCTGAGGTCTCTTCCAGCTTTCATTCTATGCTTCTGTGGACTTAGATCTCCTTCATCCTGTGCTTTTTCCCATTTATTCAACACTGTGATGAGATACCCATGCTCAGGCAATGTTGGCCCTGAGAGGAAAAAGAAAGAGGCTGGATTCTGGTCGATTAGATTGAGGGATTTGTTTTTTTTTGTGTGTGTCCCACTCTTTATGTCTTAGCCCCAATCAATGTCAGATAAAGAAATAAAATCCTCAGCCTTGTATTTAAGGCACTTTACAATCTACCTTGTATTTAAGGCACTTTACAGTCTACCTCGTATTTAAGGCATTTTACAGTCTACCTCCTATTTTTTTTCCTAGTCATATTGCCCCTCCCTACCTAACTGTGTTCCAGGCAGACTAATTGGCTAGCTCTTCCGGGACCTAAGTTTCCATCTCCTACCTTTGCACAGATGGTCCTTCATGTCTCCCCTGCAGATCCTCTTCTCCAATCCATAAATTACTCTAGTTTCCTTGCATTCCTCAGATGTCACTTCTTACATGGAACCTTTCTTGACCCCCACCCAACTTGTTAATTCCCTCTCTCTCTCTTTCAATAAATGACTTTGTTTTTACTTTGAATATTTTATTTATTTTATTTACGTATATGCTATTTATTTATTTACATTTAGTTTATTTTTTATTTATGTACATGTCATGTGCTCCTTCCCCCTCCCAAGTTCTTGGACTGGGACTGTTTTACTTTTGTCTTTGTATCTTCAGTGCCTAGCATATTGTTGTTCAGTTGTTCAGTTGTATATAACTCTTAGCAACTCCATTTTCAGTTTTCTTGGCAGAAATACTGGAGGGGTTGGCCATTTCCTTCTCCACCTCACTTTACAGATAAGAAAACTGAGGCAAATGTGGTTAAGTGACTTGCTCAGGGTCACCCAGTTAGTAAGTGCCTCAGGCCAGATTTGAACTCATGAAAATGAATCTTCTTGTGGGGAGGAGCCAAGATGGCAGAGTAGAAAGACTCACGTATGATAGCTCCAAACCCACAGCCCATAAATTTTCTGTAAAAAGAACTCCCCACAAATTCTGGAGCAGTGCAAACCATGCACCAACACAGTGGAGGAGATTTCCGTTCCAGAGAGCTCTGAAAAACCGACCCCAAAGGTCCATCATGCACCGGACAGCCGAGCCCAGCCCTGCCCTGCCTCGGCCGCGTGGCCCCAGAGGAGCAGATCCAAGCAGGCTTCAGGGATGGAATCTCTGGCGGCTGCGAAGGTCCCTCCACCCACAGGCACTATAGGTCAGTGAGAGAGACTTCTGGGCTGACTGAGAGGGGAGCGGGGTGTCTCCGTGACTCGGGCCCCTTCAGGAGGCAGCGGCAGAGGCAGAGGCAGCGGCGCTCCCGCATAAACAACCTGAGGGAACTGAGCCTAGGTGACGGCCCTATCCCCACCTGAGCACCAGAACTTAAGCTCACATTGAATAGCAGCCGCTCCCGCTGCGGAAAGCCCTGAGGCTGGGGAGCAGCATTTGAATCTCAGACCCCAAACACTAGCTGGGTGGATCTAGGCGGGGGTGCAGAGGAATCTCAGAAGTCAAGTAATATGGCTGGGAAAATGCCCAGAAAAGCGAAGAAAAATAAGACCATAGAAGGCTACTTTCTTGGGGTAGAGATGTTCCCGCCTTTCATTTCTGATGACGAGGAACAATGCTTACCATCAGGGAAAGACATAGAAGCCAAAGCCTCTGTACCCCACACATCCGAAATAGATACCAATGGGCTCAGGCCATGGAAGACCTCAAAAAGGATTTTGAAAATCAAGTTAGACAGGTGGAGGAAAAACTGGGAAGAGAAATGAGAGAGATTCAAGAAAAGCATGAAAAACAGGTCAATATCCTGCTAAAGGAGACCCAAAAAAATGCTGAAGAAAATAATACCTTGAAAAATAGGCTAACTCAATGTGGTAAAAGAGGTTCAGAAAGCCAATGAGGAGAAGAATGCTTTCAAAAGCAGAAATAGCCAAATGGAAAAAGAGGTTCAAAAGCTCACTGAAGAAAATAGTTCTCTCAAAATTAGAATGGAACAGATGGAGGCTAATGACTTTCTGAGAAACCAAGAAATCACAAACCAAAACCAAAAGAATGAAAAAATGGAAGAGAATGTGAACTATCTCATGGGAAAAACAACTGACCTGGAAAATAGATCCAGGCGAGACAATTTAAAAATTATGGGATTACCTGAAATCCATGATCAAAAAAAAGAGCCTAGACATCATCTTTCATGAAATTATCAAGGAAAACTGCCCAGAGATTCTAGAACCAGAGGGCAAAATAAGTATTGAAGGAATCTATCGATTACCTCCTGAAAGAGATCCAAAAAGAGAAACTCCTAGGAACATTGTGGCCAAATTCCAGAATTCCCAAGTCAAGGAGAAAATATAACAAGCAGCTAGAAAGAAACAATTCCAGTATTGTGGAAATACAATCAGGATAACACAAGATCTAACAGCTTCTACATTAAGGGATCAAAGGGCGTGGAATAGGATATTCCAGAAGTCAAAGGAACTAGGACTCAAACCAAGAATCACCTACCCAGCAAAACTGAGTATAATACTTCAGGGGAAAGTATGGTCTTTCAAAGAAACAGAGGACTTTCAAGCATTCTTGATGAAAAGACCAGAGCTGAAAAGAAAATTTGACTTTCAAACACAAGAATGAGAAGAAGTATGACAAAGTAAACAGCAAAGAGGAGTCATAAGGGACTTACCAAAGGTGAACTGTTTACATTCCTACATGGAAAGACAATATTTGTAACTCTTAAAACTTTTCAGTATCTGGGTAGTTGGTGGAACTACACACACACATACACACACACATACACATGTACACGTGTGCACGTACACACATACACACATGCATGCACACACAGAGACAGAGAGCACAGAGTAAATTGAATAGGATGGGACCATATTTTAAAAGAAATTAAGGTAAATGGTGAGAGAGAAATGTAGTGGGAAGAGAGAGGGTGAAATGGAATGGGGTAAATTGTCTCTCATTCAAGAGGCAAGCAAGAGACTTTTTAGTGGAGGGAAAAAGAGTAGAACTGAGAAAAAAAACATGAAGTTTACTACTCTCATCACATTTGACTAAAGGAAGGAATAAAATGCACACTCATTTTGGTATGAAAACCTGTCTTACAATACAGGAAAGTGGGGGAGGAGATAAGCAGGGTGGGAGGGATGATGGAAGGGAGGGCAATGGGAGGAGGGAGCAATTTGAAGTCAACATTCTTGGGGAGGGACAGGATCAAAAGACAGAATAGAAACAATAGGGGGCAGGATAGGATGGAGGGAAATACAGTTAGTCTTACACAACATGACTATTATGGAAGTCATTTGCAAAACCACACAGATATGGCCTATATTGAATTGCCTGCCTTACCAAAGGGAATGGGTGGGGAGGGAGGGATGGGGAGAATTTGGAACTCAGAGTGTTAGGAACAACTGTTGAGTATTGTTCTTGCTACTAGGAAATAAGAAATACAGTTAATGGGGAATAGAAAGTCATCTGGCCCTACAGGACAAAAGAGAAGATGGGGACAAGAGAAGGGAGGGATCATAGAAGAGAGGGCAGATTGGTGATAGGGAAAATTAGATTGCTCCGTGTATTGGGGTGGGGGAGGGGATAAAAGGGGAGAAAATTTGGAACCCAAAATTTTGTGAAAATGAATGTAAAAAGTCAAATAATTTATATTTAAAAAAAACAAAAAACAAACAAAAAAAAGAAAATGAGTCTTCTTGACTCCAAACCTGGCACTCTATCCACTGTGGCCCCTGGCATTGTGGATAGAGTGCCAGGCCTGGAGTCAGGAATACCTGAGCATATAGTTAGCACTTAATAAATTTGTGTAGAATTGAATGAAAGATTTAACTGTGTAATCAGTTTTCGGGGTACTGAATTAGATGCTCCAGAACAGGGGTTCTTAAACTTTTTGGTCTTAAGACCCCTCTGCACTCTGAAAAATCCAAAGAACTTTTCTTTATGTAGGTTATCTATGGTTATCTACAATATTAAAAGTTCAAATATATTAGAATTATGATGGAAATAATTTTGACTTTGTGGACCCCCTAAAGGAATCTTGGGGATTCCCCAGAGATATCAAGATCACACTTTGAGGATCACTACTGTAGAAACTTTATGGGACACAGTCATGGTGGTGAGAGTCAAGTTGACCTAACTTTGATGTAGTACTTTTGTATTCCCGCAACTACTCAGTCCCCTCCAACAGAAGGGAGTTGGTAAGGAAGTTTGTCATCTGATTTTATAGATGACAAAATTAAAACGTTAAGACCGTAAGCAACAGACTCAATGTCACATTGAAGGCAAAGCTAGGACTAGATTCCAGTTCTCCTGAATCCTAGTTCCTTCTGTTACACCATAATAGTGCAGCTCTTTCCTTCAAAGAATAAATAATCTGGGGAACCTAATGGTCTTGAACCTTTAGTTTATAAGCTATATATATGTTGTGACTGAAGATGACATATATCAATCCAGCATTCTGCGAGGAGATAAGAGTCCAAGATACATTCTAGGGGTGTCATTGCTGATAGAGACCAATGTTACCCTCTATGACAGTCTTCAGTCATGAACTCTAGGGGACAGGGGCTATGCTTGATTAATTCACCCTATATAGCATACAGTACAATATGCTATATGGGTGGGTGAGCATCCGATAAATAGCCTTTGATAACCATGTTTTATTTAGGAAAGCTTTCACAAACCATTAGATTGACTTAGGTTCCCTTTATTTCCTTTCTGAAGTACAGTTATCCCTTCCACATCATGGGGATTAAGGGCGTGGCACACTTATGATCTGGAAAATCTGTGTAAAAATTTTTGACCTTCCCTTCGTACCAGAGAAGAAGTCTGAACTTATTCTTTTGTGGGGTGTTTACAATACCTTATTGTAAAATTTGGGTTAAGTATTTGGTCATTGGCCTTCACATATCGTCTGTGGCTTCCCCCAAAATTGCCATTCAATCTTGTGCTGACCCATGATATATCAAAACTACAGTGAGGAAAGTTGTGATATGGAAGGGATAACGGTAGATGGAAATTCAGTCCCTTCAGGGTTTTCCCAGGTCTGTCAAGTAAAAACTTATTAACTTATCAGCCTTATTGTTCATCCCTTATCAGTATCCTCTGCCGCATGATTGGAGGATGGAGCCATGAACTCTTCCAATGGAAGGGAACGGGAGTGACATTTCATTTTCTCATTCAACTGCCTTCATTCGGGAGATGGAGTATATGGGCATAGTGTAAGGCCTAAGACTACTTCAGTGCTTGGGTCTTAGGAGCCAGCAGCCAGTGGGATCTAGGAAGACTTTAACTCTTGGGTTCCTGAATACATTGGGTATCTTTCCAGCAAAAGTCTCTCCTATTGGGAGACCCCTTTTTCTAGATTCTAGCTGTGGACCTATCATGCTTTCAAGTCTTATCTTACTCTTCCTTTGTCTCTCTAGAATGGCCCAAAAGCTTCTTCACTAAGCAGCAATGCCAGGATGCCTGTCTTAGTCTCCTTACATCAAGATGCGACCCAGGAGCGTCCAGTGAGCTTGGCCTCTACTACCTCTTCTTCAGGCTCATCCCGGAACAGTCAGGCCATGGAAGAGCCCAATGGAACTGGACCTGTGGCTGAGGGCGAGTCTGGCTCCCCCCATGCCTGCCATATACCTAATAGCCACAACAATTCCAACAGCTGGCTGAATCTGAGAGGATCCCTAAAAGGCTCACCGTTTAGCTCCCGGTCTGCACCTGGACCTGGACATCACAAGCTGAGTTACCTGGGCCGAGTGGTGCGGGAGATTGTAGAGACAGAGCGCATGTATGTACAGGACCTCCGAAGCATTGTCGAGGTGAGCTGCTCCTTCAGGTGCACTTGCTCTTGTAGTCAGTGTTACTTTTTTCTCCTGGATTATTGTGGAGTGAGGGGTGGAGCGTGGAACACATTCTCCAAAATAGACCAAGGTCCTGTGCCTTCTGCAGTGTCCAGCTGGTTTCTCCACTAGAAAGGAAAAACCTTCTTGAAGGTTTAGTCCCAGTAATTCTGCTTCCCAAGACTAAGATTTAGGAAGAGGAATAGAGCATAAAGCTAAGCCCTCAGATGCCTTATTTATCTGAATTTACTGAGACCACAGATATGCAGTTTCCCACTTTTGTTTCTCTGACTGGTTGGACCAGGAAATTGGCTCATTTGAAACAGCCTGTAGACTCCTATGAGCAGCATAGAAAGGCAGGAGAAAGGTGCAGAACTGAAAAGGACACCGACATCAGAAGCAGACTGCCCTTGGAGTTACATGGGGGCAGTTAGTCTTCTCAAGGTGTTCCCAAGGAATAAAGCTGAGAAAGGGCTCTGTTAACATGCAAGAGGCAAATAGGAAGGAAGTCATAGCCAGACGATGCTGTATAGTGGAAATGGTACCATATTGTACTCAACTCATTTCCCCCATGTCAGGATTACCTTTTGAAAATCATTGATACACCAGGGCTGCTGAAACCAGAACAAGTCAGTGCACTCTTTGGGAACATAGAAAACATCTATGCATTAAACAGGTGAGTGACAATTCAGGAGCTCGCTCCTCCTAGGCCTCTCAGAACTCTTGTTGGGGTAGGGGTAAGTGGCACAGTGTTGAATGAAGTCTGCTTTCCCTCCTGTCCTCCCTCATTAGTGCCCTTTCCTTTCTGCCTATCGGTTTTCTCACCTCTGGGATGGAACTAGTTCTGTCAGTACAAGGTCCTTTAGGGAGCTGTGAAGACCACTGGATACTTGGAAGGACCTGCCACTTTGGATAGAATCATTGGTATTTGATTAACCTTCTCCGCAGGTTGAGTAGGGCTTCTTGAAGGCCCCCTAGACCATAGGTTGTTAGTGCCATTTCTTCTCCTCTTTTTCTTCCCTCTATCTCTTCCCCCTTGCTTTTGTGTCACCATTCCCTCTACCTCTTCCACTGGCTTCTAGACAAGCTAAATAATCCCAGTGACTCTATGAGAACTACTTAATATATTAGTGGGAAATACTGAGACTTGAAAGTTTGTCTGTGATCTCTTTTATTGAGGAACATGATGAGAGGTGGGGAAAGGAGAGATGATAATGCTCCCTATCTTGTGTCTGAGGAACCCAAGAGAAAGAGTCCTTGAGAGCAGAAGTTAGGTGAGCTTTAAATAGCAAGAAAGGTAGACTCTTCTCTGGATTCTGCAGAAGGATGGGTTATTGTAACTCTGGAGGAAAGGGTTACCTCTGAGGACAGGAAAGAGATGGTATTCGGAAGAACATGGGGTCAAATGAAGAGGGACACATTTAGGGGAAACACAGGAAAAAGTGTCCCTGGGTAACTTGCAGTTTTCCTTTGACTAGTTATAATTGAACCTGAGCTTGTATAAAGAGAATCTCACCTTGATTCATGCCCTGAAATGCTCTAATCCAGGAACCTTGATGTCTATCCCAGAGACTCTTTTTTCCTTTCCTTTAATCTTTCCCTTTGTGTGTTTGACTCCTTTTGCCAGCGCTGGAGCAGTATTCCCTCCTGAAGGTGGGTAATTATATCCCTCCCCTCTGCCCGTCCTGTTTGCTGCAAATAATTTCCCCTCCCTCACCTTATCCTGTTGTGCAGTGTTGGCTGATCTTTGTGGTTCTTGGCTGTGTAGCATTCACTGGGGGTTGAAAGCCCCTCAGGCCACACAGCATGTCTTACAAGGCTAGATGTTTCTCTGGAGCATGTTAATGACTTGGGAGGGGTAACTGGAAAGAACATTGTGACTGGCCATGCCTTAGATGCAGCTGTAAAGAAGTGGGTCCCAAATGTGATGACTTCTCTCTCTTCATTCAGTCAGTTGTTGAAAGACCTGGACAGCTGTAATAATGATCCGGTGGCTGTGGCTAATTGCTTTGTAGAAAGGGTAAGAACAGAACTCAGTATGGTTTATCAAATGAGATAACATACATAAAGCTCTTTGCAGACCTTAAAATACCATGTTAACATTGATGATGATGGTGGTGATGGTTATGGTGGTGGTGGTGGTGGTGGTGGCAATAATGATGATCATGGTGGTGGTGATAATGATGGTAAGGATGATGATGATGCTGGTGATGGTGATAATGGTGGTGTTGGTGGTTTAGGCAGCTGCAGTTAGGGTGGTACAGTGATAGAGTGCTGGACTTGGAGTCAGGAAAACCCGAGTTCAAATTTGACCTCAGACCTTTATTAATCCTGGGCAAGTCAGTTGAGCTCCTTGTGCCTCAGTTTCCTCATATATAAAATTAATAATAAAAATAGCACCCACTTCCCAGGATTATTGTGAAGATAAAATGAGATAATATTTGTAAAGAATTTTGCAAGCTTTAAAGTGCTATGTAAATGGTACTATTTTTACTACTACTACTACTACACTTTCACTGTACTGCAACACTGGGGAACTGAGAGTGACCGTAACTCTTGGTACTAGGTTATTAAGGTGATTATTTGTAGTGTTAAGGAAAATAACACTGCCTTCAATGATGAAGAAAGACATAGTATGGCTGTATTGGGAATGCAGTAGCTAGGTGGTGCAGTGGATAGAGCACCAGTGCAGGAGTCAGGAGGACCTAAGTTCAAATCTTACTTCAGACACTTGGCAGTCACTAGCTGTGTGACTTTGGGCAAGTCACTTAGCCCCAACTGCCTCATCCTGGGTCATCTCCAGTCATCCTGATGAATATCTGGTCACTGGATTCAGATGACTCTGGAGGAGAAGTGAGTCTGGTGATCTGCACAACCTTCCCTCACTCAAGACAAAGTCAAGTGCAAGTCATGTCATTATTTCTCTGATGGCATGGTCTTCTTTGGCAATGAAAGATGAACACACATGCATTGGGAATAGGGACCAAGACTCTTGGAAATTGGATAGGACAAAGTACACTGGGAAGGTCTCAGAGGTATGCCTTAGGTAAGTTTCATGTTCACAGCTATATTACAAAATCCTCTTTTCCTCCTTTCCTTAGAGCCAAGAATTTGACATTTATACTCAGTACTGCAACAACTACCCAAAGTAAGTAACTCCAAGATGGAGAGGGGAGGGAAATTTGAGGAATCACCAAACTGTACCATTTTCCTCTCTACCGCTAACATTACCACTTCTGCTCTTGGGTGATCGCTTAGTGATAACTTCCTTCTCCTTATAGTTCAGTGGCAGCCCTCACTGAATGCATGAGAGACAAGCACCAGGCCAAATTCTTCCGGGACCGACAAGAGGTTTTGCAGCACTCTCTGCCTCTGGGTTCTTTTCTGCTGAAGCCAGTCCAAAGAATTCTCAAGTACCACCTCCTTCTCCAGGTAACCTGCACTTGGGCTTCATCTCTGAGATCTGGTGTGGGAGGTTTGATGTCTGAGGCCTGATCAGGATGGGGGAAAGCAACATTTGGGTAGGCAACAGGGTTCTCAGGAAAGAGATCGGGAGCTTGACATTCTGTCTCCTGCATAGGAAATTGCCAAGCATTTTGATGAGGAGGAAGATGGCTTTGAGATGGTTGAGGATGCAATCGATACCATGACTTGTGTGGCCTGGTACATCAATGACATGAAGAGGAAGCATGAACATGCTGTCCGACTCCAGGTGCCTGGGTAGTGGGAAGGGAGGGTGGAAGGGCAGGAGGAAGAAAAGTGCTGATGGTGTCAGTATGGTTGGTCCCGTTAGGGTTCGAAAGCAATACCAAAATAACCTAAAGGAGAGAGAAGCCGGCCACATGCTGGTCCTGAGGTGCATGTATGATAACAATGTCTTTGAACATGCTAGTCATGAAAAATAATTTTTCATGGTAGTGACACAGCTAGGTAAAGTGATAAAGAGTGTTCTAGATTGAGTCAGGAAGGCCCGAGTTTGAATCCTACTTAAGAAAATAGCCATCTGACCCTAGGTGAATCACTTAACTTTGCTCAGCCTCCGTTTCTTTATTTGTGAAGTGGGCATGATAACAATAGCTCCTACCTTTGAGGGTGGTGGTAAGGGTCAAATGAGATAATATTTGTACAGTGTTTTGCAAACTTTAAAAATATAGAAATACTAGCAGTTATCATTATTGTTCTGTTCTTATGATGATGGACTACACTTAGTTATTTTTCCTACCCCAGAGTCAAGCTGTAGCTAGAAGGGAAGATTCCTTCCTCCTGGCCTGATCCCTTTTGCAACTCTACCTCACCTGCTGGACATAAAAGGATCTTTAGAATCTCATATGGGACATATCTCTCATCTGCAGGAAATCCAGTCGCTCCTGATCAATTGGAAGGGGCCAGACCTGACAACCTACGGAGAGCTGGTCTTGGAAGCCACTTTCCGTGTGCATCGTGTGCGGAATGAGAGGACTTTCTTTCTCTTTGACAAGGCGTTATTCATTACCAAAAAGCGAGGAGACCACTTTGTGTACAAAGGTCACATTCCGGTAACCAGGCTTTTTCCTTCCTCCTGGCCTAGTCTAGGACTCCTAATCTTCTGGTACAGAATCTGACTGTTTATTTTCCTATGTGAGAGGATCTGGGGTTCCAATATGGAGTAACCTTTATTGTGATTCTGCTTCCCTTCATTCCCATGCCTCCCAGTGCCTGGAGAATGTGGAATAGAGACTTCCTCCTAGTTTGTAAGACTTTTCAGGTGGGTTTGATCCTCCTCCTAGTGTCTGACATGTTTTTTTTCTCTTTCTCCTTCCCTGGACCTTTAACAGTGTTCCTCCTTGATGCTCATTGAGAGCACCAGAGACTCCCTATGTTTCACAGTCACTCACTATAAACACAGCAAGCAGCAGTATAGCATCCAGGTAAGGAGAGGCAGTGGGTAGGCATGTCATGTAAAGGGGCCAGAATGGAGAGATTATCTTTACAGAGCTCAGAAGGGGCAGCAGGTAGGTGTGTCATGTAAAGGGGCCAGAATGGGAGAGGTTATCTTTACAGAGCTCAGAAGGGGCAGTGGATAGGGGTGTCATGTAAAGGGGCCAGAATGGAGAGATTATCTTTACAGAGCTCAGAAGGGGCAGCAGGTAGGTGTGTCGTGTAAAGGGGCCAGAATGGGAGAGGTTATCTTTACAGAGCTCAGAAGGATGCTGTGCCTACTGGGGCTGATTCCTTGCTTCTTGGCACTATTTCTCAGTTACCCCTTCCCCTTGGATTTTTTCAAGGCCAAATCAGTAGAAGAGAAGCGTGCATGGACCCATCACATCAAGAGACTGATTTTAGAGAATCACCATGCCACTATTCCCCAAAAGGTAAGGGGAGCAGAGAAGATCTTAGGGCTTCCTGGCTCTCTGGGAAGGAAGCATTGTGGTCACTGCCTCCTAAAGTTACTGTAACTCTGTTGTGGTAAAGGATCCTGTGGGATTGAGGGGGGAAGAGGACAGATGAGTCATTATCCCTTCCACATTGCGGGGGGTTAGGGGCACAATGCCCCTGCAATCTGGAAAATTCGCAGAAAATTTTTCAGCTCTCCCTTTGTACAAGAGAAGTCTGAATTTTTTTCTTTTATGGGATGTTTACAGTACCTTATTGTAAAGTTTGGGTTAAGTATTTGGTCATAGGCATATTTTATGCATTTCTAAGTTTCTAAACTTTTTTTGTGTCACCTGTGGTTTCCTCAAACTCCCCCCAAATTCCCATTTACAATAATTCTTATGCCAACCTGTGATATATTGAAACCACAGTAGGGAAATTCATGTTGTGAAAGGGATAACTAGACACATGAGTCCTTCGTAGTGTGCTGAGCTGTGCTTTAGGAGTGGTCAAAGGGTGTGTTGTGGGTGTTGTGCCAGATGTTTGGGAATAACTTCTTCCTTTTCCTTTTATCCCAGGCGAAGGAAGCCATCCTGGAAATGGACTCCTATTGTAAGTTCCTCCCTGCTTCACCTTCTTGTTCCTGAATGTGTACATCACCTTATACTATGTTTATCTCCACCTCTTGTTCCCTGGCTTCATTTGTGTCCTGTGGAACTTAGAGAACAGAAGAGCAACCTTAGACATGAGAAAAGAGTCAAAGGAACATAATGAAAATGGCAGCCTGTTGTTAGGAAAGGGTGGATGGCATTACCAGTCTGCCACCGTCTGAAAGGCATTGACTTTAGGAAATGAGAAGTTGGGTTAGAAGCGTCTAAGATACTGAGAAAAGGGTTAAAAAGGAGACTGGATTTATGGAGATTCTGGAAAGAAATGGCAGGGGAAAAAGGTGAAGTGTTTTATATTTTGTTTATAGATCCCAACCGATACCGCTACAGCCCAGAAAGGCTGAAAAAGGCTTGGTCTTCCCAAGATGACATGCCCACTCAAGTGCGTCAGCATCGGCGACAATCTGGTAAGGACAAAGATAATATGTGAAAATCATACTGCCAGCCAGGCAGGCCAGAAGATGGATGGATGGATGGATGGATGAATGGATGGATGGATGGATGGATGGATGAAATAAAAAAGCATTTATTCAGCATTACTGTGTGTCAGGCTCAGTGCTAAATAATGGTGTCATGAACAGAAAAAAGGGAATCAGTGCTGTCAAGAAATTTACTCATTTAATTGAGAGAAAGAATACATAAAAGAAAGTTCATCTGTAGAAAACAGATGGAAAGCCCAGAAGTTAACATGACTTAAGCACTATTACTACTGACCTACTCCAGCCTTGGCCTTGGCCACTGAGATCTTTGTAACTAATTATTTAGAGTTGTTGCTCTATCTTCCTCCCATTGAAATAAAATATGATCAAACTGAGAGCTGGGAACATCATTCCCCTGCATGGTACCTTTTTAGGAAGGCCAGAAAAAAAATTGGAATAAATGGAATAAAAGTCAAGAGATCTGAGTTCTATTTCTGCCCTTACCACTTACTAGCTACATACAGGTAACTTATCCTCTCTGTATCTCAGTTCTCTTGTCCATAAAATGAGCCTGTTGGATCAGGGGATGACCATAACTCCTGTCCAAGTCTAACATTCTCTGATTCTAATTTACTTCACGATCCTTCTCTCCTCACGAAAATGGGCAAGCTGCATTACTTACTCTCTTTGAGCTTAGTGCTCCCATATTTCTGGGCCCCTTTTTAGCTAACTCAAAAGCTAAAGTATCTCCAGGGCAAGGGAGGAGTAGCTGTTCTGACATCACTGTTGGTCCCTGGCCTGCTTCTGGAATGGCAGGGCAGTTAAAGGGACTGGGAAAAATAAGTCAGACTTCCTAAAGTGGCACCAAATCGAGACAAGAAATATTTACTTTGGATCTTGGGAGGAAATTCCATTATCCCTTCAGATTATTCTTTGCTTGGGACTGTGCTCCATTAGTTCATTTGAATAAATGCTCTCTTTGAGAAAAGTTGCAACTGCTTTTATTGTGTTTGTTCACACTATTTATCCAACTACTCCCCTCCAAAAAAAAAAAAATCCCTCTGATACTGTTGTGTGATGGTACCTTGTTCTGTCTGCTGTACTGAGTTCCTGGGTGTGTGTGTGTGTTTGAGAGATAGACACAGACACACACACAGACACAGAGACAGAGACAGAGAAAGACAGAGAATGCATGCACACTTTTTTTCCTCTCTTGGTTTCTACTCTTAACTCTATGTAGCCAGAGCTCAGGGACAGATCTGGCTCAGGCAGGGGTCCCACCAGAGTTTTCCACCTGATGGCAGATCAGGCATTAGTTCATCTTAAAAGATAATTGAATCCAAAATTTCTGGAAAGAGCAGGAAACATTTACTAGGCTCTGGTTGCCTCTGCACAATTCACAAGCACTCATATATCCTTTTGACGATATCTATATTTGACCCTTGGACTTTATTTCTCTTTGGAACCCAATTGCTATCGGTAATTTTTTTTTTCTTTCATTGAGGCGCTGAAATAGAAATATACTCTGGCTCTTAGCTTAATTTTGCTTGGCCTTTGGGGCAATACAGAGTGCAGATCTTGGAATCAGGAAGAACTAAGTACAAAACCTCCCTCTGAATCAGACAATTCCTAGTTATGTTAGATTGCCTGACCTCTATCAGCCTCAGTTTTCTTGATCTATAAAATGGGAATAATCCTAGGACTGTGTCCCCATTGATAGGGTTGTTGTGAAAATCAAATGAAACATTATACATGCTTTGCAAAACCTTAGAACACTAGAAATGTTAGCTGTTATTATCATTATTACCTAGAGAAGAGATTTTTCTTTTATACTTTTGTTTATGCAAAAAAAAATGGAAATCACAAGTCTTTTGATAGCAACTTCCTAAAAGGTCACAAATTATGTGTGTTACTATCTGTCATTCTCTCAATGTCTCTGTATGTATAACTCTGCATTTAATTTTCTCCCTTTCCTTTCTAGAAATCTACCATGCTTAATATCTTTTTTCTCCCAGCATCTTTTCAACCTTGCTTTCTATCTCATCACTGTCTGTCCTCCTAAACATGCATTATGTGTGTTTAAAGTGTTCTATGCAGTTTTTCTACCATGGACCAGATTTACATTGGCCAGTTTTGACAATAAGATAGTAATACTTGAGGACCATCATAGCAAAAGGAAAAGACTCATGTACAGGAAAACCTCAGCTATCCTGAAAACTTTTGGGAATGTTTTCCTGGTATTTTAGTATTTCCTTCTTTCATCATTGTAACTTGTTTTAGGCAGTCCATTGCATTTATTTTCAAGTTATTACTCCCCTCTTGCCCACACTTCTTAAACAGGGACCAAAAAAAGGGATAATTTTTAAAAAATTTATTTTGCCTGTTTCTTCTTGTTCTTGGGAGTGTTTGCCAATCATTCCCATTAAGTATATGGTCCTTATAACATCTATTTTGCCTACCCTGAGGCCAGTTTTAAATCCCTTTCTTTGTTCCCAATAGAGGAAGTCTCTTGACAAATTGTTTTAGTTAGATTTAACCCTTCATTTAAAATTTTTGTCTTAGTGTTTGAATAATTTTATATTTTTTCTTCTAAATTTTAAAAGCAGATGAGTCAGTATTTTATAATCCTCACAAAGAAAGTGAAACAAGTTTCTGTTTGTTTTTTACTTATACGGTAATTGGTTTTACTTTTTTCTTTGGGTCAGTGACCTTCAACAGATAAAAGTTTTCTACCTTGGATCTATAGCTTTGGGAATGGCTAAAGAGAGGGTAACTTCTGTTGATATTTGGTCCATGTCGAAAATTAATGGGCAGTAACTTGTATCTCCTACTTACACCAGAAGGACAAGGATAAGAGTTAGGTTAAGGAATCAACTAAAGGATAAATTCTTCCAGAAAATAACTAGGTTAAGGAATCAACTAAAGGATAAATTCTTCCAGAAAATAACTAGTTGCCCCTGGTAAGGGTTCAGTTGCCCCTGAATTCATTAAATTCACTCAGCCATTATTGTCTTTGTAGAAAAAGTATTCAGCCTTTGAGGAGATACCTTTTAAAAATTATTTTATTCAAACCTTTTTGACCCTGCAAGGGTTTGGGGTAACCAGCAAGGGATAGTGTCACCTAATGGATGTATTTTTTATCGTATCCCCAGAGCCTGGTCACCCACAGTACAATCAGGAGATACTCCCCAACGGGCTGCACAGCTCCATGATGCTGGGCCTTAAGGGCCGCAGAAAGTCGGGTGTGAGCTCCGCTCTCCAGCTTGGCGCTCTGTGGCGGGTGCTCTGGGAGCTATGGGTGCTGGGCAAATGGATTGTGCTAATAATTTTGAGTGAGGAGTCCATAGGGCTGGCACAGTTATCTAGTCGGTCAGTCTACACAGGGAGTACTCAGTTCCCATTATGGCTGCCCTAGCAGCACCAACAAACACTTTAAAAACTGGGCTGAATGCCAAAGATTCCTTCTGTATACCTTGGAGAGAAGGTTTCACCATGGTCTCCACTTTTCCAGTCAGGAACAGAGATCTATAGGACTGACCCTATTATTCCGCTTTAAGTATATCTCCAGATGAGATATAGATCTGTTCCACAAGAAGGAATAGATGTTGTCTTGGGGCTGAAACCCTACTATGCCAAACTCTATAGCAATGGATTGAGAACTATACAGAAGCTTTGTGCTACTGTGGAATGCTTATTCAGGCAGTAAGGATTCTGGGAGAAGAGGGAAAGTGTAGACTCTAAGCTGGTGAGAGGGGCTGGTGGCATGATAAGCTTGGGGCTAAGACTGGGCAGAATTAATTTCTGTGGCTGACTTTACGAAATGTACTTAACTCTCCAGAGCCAACCAAACAACTTCTCAGGCAGATTAATGAAAAAGGTGAGTATTTAATGTTCCAACCATTCCTCTACTGGGATCTTGGGGGTAGTCTGGGGGGAGGCAGAGAAGCCTCTGCTCTAGGCACAGACTCTGTCAGTGCCCTGTAAGGACAGAGGAGACCAACAGAGGCAGAGATTGACAAGATAGTAGGTTTATGAGCTAGGTGCTTTCACTGTGACCCTAAGCAGGTTCATCTCTAGGTATAAGCCTCTGCTGCTTCATCTGTTTAAAGGAGGTAACAGTTGTTTCCTAGAAAGGAACTCTCTTTACTTACTTATAATGAAAAGTGAGTGGTGGATGCTCTGGTCCCGAGGTAACAATTGTTTGAGGTGGTAAGAACAGACAACTTGAAAATCACCTCTGAGAAGAGCTCGTGGCTGTAATGCTCTAATCTGTATCCCTGTCATTGCTGACTCTACTTTCTGTCAATAGTTTCATAGACATCCTAGAAGCTGGGATTAGGATCCCTAAAATGATACCCAAGTCATACCCTCAGTTACTATGGTCTTCCTGGTTTTTGTAAAGAAGTTGCTTACTTGGCTTACATCATCTCTCTTTTTTTCCTCCCATGTGTTGGGGATCTGATGATGGTGGCAGCATCAAGGGCATCGGGTCTCAAGGTAAGACCAATGAGCGAACTGGAGATGGGATACAAGATGGAACAGGGAATTGGCTTTCAGGTGGGTAAGGGTATAGATACTAAGAGTCAATCCCTTATCCCATTAGCTACCATTTCTTTTATTTTCCCACCACTGTTTTCCCTGTCTATGAATTGTACTGGGGTGGATTACTTCCATGCTCTGATTCTGTTCTCTTTCACATATCTCAGTCCTCTCCTCTGAGGATGTACCATTCATTGTAGGCTATGCTTGGGGATAATGCTTCCAAGTAACATGATTCATAAAAATCTTTCCTAGGTCTTCTCTACCCCATGCCCCAATTTCTCTCTACCTTTCCTCCTCTATGTAACCCCAGCCTTATATCAAGTCCCTAGTTGGTACAGTGGGATAGACCGGTTACTACCACTTGCCTCAACCCAGCAGATATTGAAATGTTGGGAGGTAGTTGAGATTCCAGGTTACAAGAAGGCCATGTTTGTACCTTAAACAGCATGCAGGTAGCGCTGGAGCCCTCCTGGACTTTGGACAGCTGCCCCTTACAGGGGAGCAGCAGTGTGAAGCCGAAGGGGCTGCTGAGGAGGAAGAGGAGGAGGAGGAGGAAATGGTGGAGGAGGAGCAGGCCCCTCAGGAGGCCTCTCTGGAGGACCTGACTGTGAGCGATGGCAGCAAGAAGGGGGCCAGGGCTGAGCCACAAGGTTCAGAGGAAGAGGAGGAGGAGGAGGAGGAGGAGAGTCTGGTGGTAGCTGAGCAGGTAGCCGACTTTGCCAGCTCCCTGCTGGCTGCCCTCCACTGCTGGCACTATCGAGCCAACGCTTTACTTTTCTCCCGGGGCGCTATGGTGAGGTGGTCTCTTTGATCTCCCTTCCTCTGCATGTTCCCGATGCACAGTGAATGACTGGCTCAGAATTCCTACCCTTCCTCTCCTCCCCAACCCCAAGCTTGGGTTCTTTGTATGTCTCAGTAATCAGTATATCCATCTCCTCAATAGCTGTTTTCCCTTGGTGAGCCCCCAGCATGCTCTGCTTTGCCATCTGGGTTAACCTCATGCACTACTTGATGGACAAGACTAACAGGCAAGGGAGTGGGTGGTCTGGGTCAAAATGGGGAGAGTGGGAGACACAGACTGCCAGGGTGGCATTAAAAAGAGGGTCAAAAAAAAGACAATTTTCTGCTTTCCTGGTTTCCTGGTTCAGTTCAGCTCTAGAACTCTTTGGTCCTAAAGCTGAAATTCTGTTAGCCCAGCAATTTGGTAGTTTAGAAAAGGGGTGCCTGCAGTTATAAGCCCCCCAGCCCCAGAAAGAAACATCTGCTAAGTTAGGTCTGTAACTAGGATTTGGTGTTGATTCCTTCTCTCTGTTGGGTGCAGGTTAAAGGGCATGATGAATATGAAGTAGCCAAAGGCTATAAAAGGCCAAGTGGCCAGTCTCTAACAAGTCCTGAGAAGCGCATGAGCTTTGAGTCTGTCTCTTCTCTGCCAGAGGTAAGTGCTTGGTGATGAAATGGCAAGGTAGGCCCTGGGCAGGGACACAGGTATCATTAGAGGAAGCACCACAAAAGTTTTATCAGGCTACGTGGAGGTGCATCACCCAACCAGTAGGAAGCGCAGTATGTTGTTTTCAACATCATCACTGAGACCTCATTGACCTTAGAGAACTATCAGGGATCCCCAGCTTTCTGGTTGAGATTGATCAAATATGTGTTAAATGTGTATTCTGTGCAAGACACTGCTCAGATGATTTTTAAGAATATAGGTTGACCACTAACCCCTTATCCACCCAGCAAGAATTGATGCTCAGAGGATATGGCCAAATCCCCAGTGTGTACATTCTTGATAGAACTCTAAGCTTGGGACTTTTGTAACTATTCCCTACTAGAGATCTTGGAATCACAGGGGAAGTAGATCAAACTTTGTATCACCTCCACAGCTTTGAGGGGCAGTAGAGATCCCCACCCCAAGCCCCGAAATCTACAGAGCTGCAATAATAAAAGTGCAGAATGGTAAAGGCTTTAGTGAACTACCAGGAAATCCCCTTTCACCTTCACTACAAGGTTGTTGAGGCTTTAGTTTGGAGATTAGAGCAGGAGTTACATACTGCATGTTGAGACTAATAGATGTGGATGGAATGCCATTACTAAGACCCCTACTTTCCCACTTAATAGTCTCTCTTGGGAGTTTAGACATTTGGAGACATGTGCCCAGGATCCTAAATGTTATGTATGTCTGTCTCACCCAGCTCCTTTCCCCAAAGGATCAACTCTCTCTCACCACCTTTGTGATCATGATCTCTTTACTCCCAATCTGTCAACTGCTGTAAGGAAGGTCTGTCACTGGGCTGTGAGGATGCCAGGTTACTCCTCCTTTAACATCCTCTGGAAAAGAGCTCATGTAATTAATTATGTGTTTCAGGCTGAACCAGATACAGAGCCTGACGCCAGTCAAGAGCGGTTTCCAGCCACAGAAGGTAATAGCGGAGAGGGGATGCAATCAGACACAGAATCATCATGTGTCCTGGAACAGCAACACCAAGAAGAGCTAGGGTCTGACCGTCCAGTCAAAATGGTTGACCATGCAGTTGCTGAGAGCGCAGAGGACCTTAAAAACCTCAGCAGTGAGGAAGAGGAGGAAGTGCCAGTGCCAGAGCCAGAGAGCATTCTACCAACATCTGTGCTGGACCAGGCTAGCATCATTGCTGAAAGGTTTGTCAGCACCTTCTCCCGTCGCAACAGCCTGGCTCTAGAGGATGGCAAGGCCAGTGGCTTTCTGACTCCCCGATTGGTCAGTCGGAGTAGCAGTGTCCGGAGCCTTGATGGTATTGAGAAAGGGCCAGCCATCCACTGCAGCACCACAGACTCAGTCATCTCCTTGCTGCCCCTAGAAACAGATATCGATGGTGGGGTGGCCTCTGAGAATAACTCTAGCCTCAACAGGGCTGTGCCTCCAAGCCCCACCTGTTCAGGAGAACCTGAAAAGTTCATTAGCAAGAAGGAGGACATGCTTTCCACCCAAGACCGACTGCTACTTGACAAGATCAAGACTTATTATGAAAATGCTGAACACCATGATGCAGGTTTTAGCATCCGGCGCCGTGAGAGTCTTTCCTACATTCCTAAGGGCTTGGTAAGGAACTCTGTGTTCAGGTTCAATAGCCTTCCTAGGCCAGAACCTAAACCAGTGGCCCCTGTTGGGCGCAAAAGAATAGATAGTTCCCGACCTGCTTCTTGGACTCTCTTTGATCTCCCTGGACCAGGCCAGGCTAGTTCTAGGGATCCTCCCCCCATCACTGATGCTGAATTCCGCCCATCATCAGAAATAGTGAAAATGTGGGAAGGAATGGAGTCCTCTGGGGATATCTGCAAGAATCCAGCAGAGAGGAAGAAGATGGAATCAGGACTGAGCCAGGAGAATGGCTTTGACCTGCATGAGCCACTGTTCATCCTAGAGGAACATGAGCTGGGCGCTATCAGTGAGGAACCAGTTGGTTCCTCCCTAGAGGGCATCACCCTCACTGACCGAACTGGCCCTGCCCAGCTGGCCAGGGAGCTAAAGGAGCTGGTGAAAGAGTTGAGTGGCAGAGATGAAGAGTTACCAACTCCACTGCACCCTCACATCATGCAACTCTCCCATATGATGGACAGGGATTTGACTGAGCGTGTCAAGAACAAGGTCTACCAGCTGGCCCGTCAGTACAGTCTCAGGATCAAAAGCCATAAGTCTACAATGCCTCAGAAAAAAAAGGTAGATCCAGACCAAGAGAAGAAACTGACCTTGCCCCACCTGCAGGAGGAGATACGAGAACTTCCTTGCAAAGGTACAGGAATAGGGGTTTATGGGAGGGACACTTTTCTACCAGTTAGCTTCTGCTTCTGAAAAAGTATAATCCTTAAGGAGCTTTTGGAAATATAAAATGTTGCTGGTGGCTGCAGGGTTGGAATGACCTTTATTTTTTGTTACTGCCAATGGGAAAAAAAAAGGAATTGCATCAGCAATTGGTCAAAGCCTCCAGAAAAGTGCCTTACTTAAAAAGCAAAGTATAGGAGAAAACACTGAATTCAGTCAGAAGATCTGAGTTTTAGTACTGTTTCAACCCTTTCAAGTAGTGTGATGTGGATGTCATACTTCTCCAAACTTTATTTTCCTCATTTATAAAATGGGCATTTTACTTTACAGGGCTGCTTTGAGAAAAATGCTTTGTAAACTTTTATATATAAAGATGTGCTATTATGAGTATTAATATAATGTGTACCAGTAATCCCTGGCCATAACTGCTGAAAAAAGAGAAATGGGGTGGGGGGGCAGGGAGGAATGACATATTTCATCAGAAAAATCTCTTACATCAACTTGGTTTCTAATCTTTTTTTACATTCCCCTGCCTTATTTCCTTATCATTATATGACTCTTCCTTTTGCTCTGTCATAGTTGATATGGAAATACTAAATGAAAACAAAATGAAGCATTAAAACAACTAGCCCACAGATATATTTGACAGCCACCAATAAGATCATCCCCCGAACAGCTAGTCGTAAAAACCTTACTTTTTTACTTTCCTTTATCTTGCTTGAGATTCATTTTACTGTTCTTTTCCCCATAGGTAAAATGAAGCCATCACTGTCCCTCTCAAATAATGAACAAGTAATGGTCTTGGAACATGGTCCCTCCAGGTCCACCTCAGCAAGGGAGAAATCACCTCGAATCTTCTACAGTCCTTCTGCAGGCTCAAAGGCCATCTCTCCTGGAGGCTGGTCATCTAACCGCAGTCCCCTCAGTCCTGTTGACACAGAAACTTTCCACTGGCCAGATGTCCGTGAGCTCTGTTCAAAGTACGCTTCCCACGATGAGGCTACTCAAGCTGGACGAGGCCAGCGCCAAAGCCCTCCTGTCAACCGGAGCTTCTCAGTACCAGACAATATCATGGAGCCAACCCGAGTGGGGAAGATGAGTCGCTGTTGCAGCCTAAACACCCACACAAGTAGAAGAACCCAAGAGATAACCCAGCCTCAGCCTCATAAGGAGCTGTTTTTACTTGGCTCCTCCCAAATTCCAGGTCAGGATGTAGATGAAGCCTTGTACCTCACAGCAGACTTGACCCTGGAGAATAACCGCAGAGTCATTGTCTTGGAGAAGGGGCCCCCACCACTGGTAGGTGAGGAAAAGCAAGACAGCTATGTGCAAATCCAGTCCCCCACCTCCCAGGAAAAGATCTCCAAGGCAGTGGTAGAACGATGCAAGGCTTACCAAGAATCACAGGACTTCCACGGGCAAAAAGAGGGGAGCCGGGGCCCTCAGCAAGTAGGACAAGGAAATACAGCTGATACGGGCCAACAGGGCCGAGTAAGAAATCTGAGGGAGAGATTTCAGACCTTGAACTCAAATGGTTGAATTAGACTACTTGGAAGCGAAAAGAGAAAGAGTGCTGCTGAGGTGAGAGAAGAGCTATACCTCTGTGTGATGGACCTTCTCAAACTTGCCTACTTGCATCCCAACTCCTCATAAGCCTTGACTTCCCCAATCTGTCTGCCTCTCTCCTGACACCAGGTTGTGCGGAGCAAGCCTCTGGCTGTTCTACGCCTTCTGTCTCTCTCCTTCCTCCTAAGTAGGCTCTGGTGCTGATGGTATCTTTAGCACATGCTGTGGCCTGCTGCTTTGTGCTGCTGGCTGAAAAGCTCCGTGGAGGTTGAGACCATTGTTGTGCCAGCAGGGCTAGACTCCATGCTGTTACGGTCAGAAAAGCCTGTGTGGGCTGTTTCTCTTTCATGTTTTTCTCTTTGGTATAAGAGCAAATATTTAAGCTCACTTCTCTCCAGGGAGAGGTGCCCATGGGCCATGGTCTGCATCTTGCCAGCTACTGCCAGGCTGGAGTATACCCAGAAGAAAAATACAAGAAGATGGCTCAGTAGGATTTCCTTTATCAAATGCTCCCATTCCAAGGATTCAGGCAGAAAAGAGAAGTCTGGGACTTGAACAATAATTTATTACTTTCCATCCTGTGGGGTGTGGATGTGTGTATGTTTGTGTGTATGTGGGTTTTTGTTTATTTCCTTCTTCCCCTTTCCTATTTTTAAGAATGTAATTGACTCAGTCCAGGTACTTTTGAGGGTCACTTTGCTGACTCAATGGTTGTTTCTAATGTACACACACTTTATCCCCTGCCAATGGTGCAATAACCACTGCTGACTAGCCAACCCTGTCTCCTGCCTCATTATTAGAAGTTAGAAGGTAGGCCAGTGGTTGGTTGGAATTATTGCTTCAGAGTTTGGGACAAGAGGGACTGGTGTTGCCTTACCTATGGGGCCATGCCTTTCTATTCTCTGGGGAAGGAAATGTTCTAGAGAATTGAGGGCACTGGAATGAATAGAGAATTTGTTCTCTGTAATGCTGTGCTCCATAGCTCAGCTACCCCTTTGAGCAGACAGAGTCTACACCCCAATATTAGGACCTGGAGTTCTGTAGGGCAAGCAGAATATATAAGAACTAACCTTGAGAAGATACACAGTGAGATGTTTACTATGAAAAAGATGTTTCAACATATGGGTAGGGGGTCTGTTGTGCCAAGTATATTTCCCTCTTCTGGGCCCATTCTTCTCAGCTTCCTGCCTCCATCATCACCAGCCTGGTGAACTTTTCTCATTGTCAGTATTGTTCCTGCCTTGTGAGTGTAATCTCTGGTAGGGACAGATACAATATATACTATGTATGATTCTGTAATTGTGCAAGTAAAAGGACAAGAAAGGTGTAAACCATGTACTATGTGAGATCTGGGCCAGGAGGTAGGACAATGATTATTAACAAGGGATCAGGGGAATGGTCATGGAAGGAGGTCTTTGAATTGGGCATCAAAAGACAGGTAAGAATGCAGGTGCAGTTGACATTTAAGCATAGGGCATGGGGGAATGTAAGCAAAGGCATTAAGGATGGCAGTGGGAGAGTGCCTGGGACAACTGGGAAGACATAGCTGGAGAAGTCATATGAGAAAACAGGAAAGGCTTTAGATTGCTGGATACTAGGGTAAAAATTTTAAACTGTGCTTGTTAAAGTAACAGGAATGTACTGAAGAATTTTTAAGCAGAGGAGGGACATGACTAGATCTATGCATAAGGAAGATTAACCTGGAAGTCATATGAAGTTGGACTGGAGAAGATGGAAGTACCATTTGAGAAGCAATTCAGGAGTATTGCAGTGTGGGCCTGCCCTAGATTGAGAAAAATCAAGGAGATAGAATAGATGGAGATCTTATAGACACTGGTGGTGGAAAGTAAGAGAGAGATAAAATGCCAAGATTTTGACCATGGCAGATTCATCTTTTATGGTCAGATCTTTTGGCATGGTGGTGCCACATATGGAATTGGAGAAATTCTACATTTGGGAGTACCAATCTAACTGGCTGGTGAACATAGGTTTGGAACTGGAAGAAATTTCAGAGCTCATCTTATTTTAAAGATGCAACTGAGGTCAAGGGGGATTAAATGGTGTGCCAAGGTTACACAGGTAGTGTCAGAGGTAGGATTTGAACTCAGGTTCTTAGCTTCCTTGCTCTTTCCCCTTGGTGTAGGCAGTTGGACCCATGTGACGGAGCTTGAGAGAGGTGAGATCATGGGAGTGACTATAATAGGGGTGAAGGCAGGATCTTGGGGGATAATCATCTTCAGGGAGGAGGGAGGAGGAATGAGCTAGCATAAAAGACAGTGAAGGAGTGTTTAAATAGAACCAGGAGCAGATGGCATCTCTGAAGTCAAGGGGAGAAGTGTATACATAATGAGGAGGTGGTTAACAGTGTTAAATGTTTTAGGAAAGTCAAGGTGAGGACACATGAGAATAAACCCCTGGATTTGGGCAGTGAGGAGGCACTGGTGACCTCTGAAAGAACCATTTCAGATGAGTGATACAGTAAGAAAATTTATTTGACTGCACACTTTGAGGATAAAAGGTGTGCTGAGAAAATAAATGCATCAGGGAGAAATGCTTTTCCAAGAAATTTGACCATGAAGGGAAGGAAAGAGATAGGAGTGTAAGTAGCTAACGTGATTGAAGGACAAATGGAGAGCTTTTTTAGGTTGGGGGAGATGTAGGCAGGTGAGAAAGTATCCTTGGAGGAAAGATTGAATATGCTTAAGAGAGGAGATTACTGAAGCAAGGTCTTGGAGGTGAAACTGAATGAAATCAAGGATGAAGATAATTATACTGTGTGAGAACTGGGCTGGGAAGCTTTAGCTATTAGAGGAATAATGAGGAAAGCATTTATATATGACAGCATGGGAGATAAGATTGGATAGACAAGGGGCAAAATACAGAGGGCCTTAAATTCTTACCGACAATGAGAAATAGAGATTTTTGAATAGGGAAATAGTATGGTGAAATTGCTTAGGGTGGTAAGGCAGTTAGGTGGTACAGTGGATATAACTTTGAACTTGGAGTCAAGAAGACTCAAGTTAAATTCTAAATGCTATCCTAATCCCAGCCATTTATGAGCAATGTGACCTTGGACAAGTAACTTAACCTCTCTTCCTCAGTTTCCTCATCTATAAAATAGGGGTAATAATAGCACCTACCTGTTAGGGTGGCTGTGATGATAAAATTAGATATTTATGAAGTGCTTTGCAAACCTTAAAGTGGATACTTTATAGTATACACTTAAAAAGTATGTACTATAAAGTGCATACTATAGTACTATTATTACTACCTAGAATAGAGCAGGGTGGGGCCTGGACTAGGGTACCAGAGAAGAAGGGATAGCAGTTAGAAGTATTGTATAGTGGGAAAGGAATGGATTTGGAATTAGAAAGTCTGGGTTCCAATTTTCTGATCCTGGCTCCCCTTATGTAGCCTCTGTAAAATGAGATTAAGTGGGATGTTCTCTAAGGCTCTTTGCAGCCCTAAATCCTATGTGTCTCCAAAGTGTTCCCTTCCTGATGAGCATTTTTTTTTCCCATCATGAAATTGTTTCCACCATGAATTCATTTTGGCTAGTTTCTCCTGATGCAGGGCATCTGTACATGTAGGAAGCAGGTAAAAACAGGCTGACATGAGGTTGCAGAGCCATGGTAAGTGCAAAGTAAAGCCTTTCTTGGAAACTTTTCCAGCGTGGTAACATCTTTCAGAACTTGTGTTTCATCTATCCAAACTTCAAGAATCCAGGAGCACCACTTCCATGCCATCCCCATCTTTAGAGTGAAACTTGACCTTCTAAGGCTTTCCTTTAGGGAATGAGTTATTTAAAATAAATGAATTTTCCAAGTAGTTTCTTTAAGGACCAAAACAGTTTTTTTAATTTGGATAATTTTGTCTAAAAATCTTTCAGAAATATATACCTACTTCACAGTACACTGAGTATAATTTTTCAGAACAATTGAGGATCACCATTATGAACACTAATTATTGTACTCTATAAAACAGTAGATGCTCTTTGGGCCAACTGAATTGATATTTTTTCCCATACTGAATGACTTCAGATTACTATAGGTTTTTTAGTTCTGTTTAAAAAAAATGTCTGTCAGCTTTTTGTTTTCACTGTTCTTTATCTATCTTGCTATAATAGCCCTTCTCCTGGCTTCTAATTCTTTGCTCATTTGCTGTAGCCTTAGAATCCAGATGAACAAGTAATATTAGAACTGTTAAAAAAAAAATCAAATTTGGATAAAAACCTGAGGGTCCCTCCTGTGGATGAAGGCCATTAACTGTCGGTGGTCTAGAAGACAGTTCTTCTTTCTGTTTCTCCCTCACATTGCAGATACACAGGTTAGCAGATGGGTTACTGCATTACTAGGGAGAGACATGACCGTTAGCAAAAAGCAGAGCGCTCTGGAAATATGGACTCCGGTGTGACCTTTGGTACTAAGGCACTGTCGTTTCCCTGTGTGAAATTTTTCTCATAGGCTTCAGAAGGCACCACAGGATTAGAATGTGTCTTAACCTCTTGGGGGAAGAGGGAAAGAGTACCTACCTACCGTTGCAGTTTATCATTGGGCTTCCAATTGTACAAAGGCCATTGATATTGCCTCTGTTTCTCAGACTCTACCAGTGGCAGTATAGAACACTTGAGTTTTTCCTTTTACTGACTTTGCTCTCTCATGCCTGGCCAGCCCCTTACCCCAATTCAAAAGGGAACCATTCAAACACATGAAACAACAGAGGAGATCAGGGTGTTATAAGTTTATTAGAAAAACTATTAAATGATTTGGGAAGCTCTTCCCAAGCAAAAACTCGGGTTTGATTTTCCTCTCTGGACAGTGGAAGCACATTTGAGCAGATGGAGATCAGCGCCCAGCTGGTTGGAGGGTCTTTGCTCACTGGGCTCTACTATTCTCAGGGCCCTCTCACACCCCACCCACCCTCCCTGAGTTCTCTTGTTCATGATACAAAGCTGTATGATGAGCTGACATCATTTTCCTCCTCTTCCGTGTTCCTGTAATCTTTTCCAGGAATCCTTCTGGGTTCCTTGAGCCTGGCAGGGAAGCAGAATGGTTTAGAGCAGATATCAGCCTCCTGTGACAGAGTACCAAATAGGGCATTGGAGGCCCCTCCCTGCATCATACTGGTCCAGCCCAGGACCAACATCTACATGAAGGGAGCAAGGGATAAACAGGCAGATGAGAATCAACTGAGTCACTCCCTCAAAAAACCATTCTGGAGAGAAGAAAAGTCTATTGTGCTAATAGGGACAGGGCTGTGAACCTGGTATAGGAAAAGGATGAAAACAAACAGACCATAAAGTAGAAAATGTAAGAAAATTATGTAACTCTCCTGGAGCTCAGTCTCAGTGGTACATGACCTAGCCCGTAATGAGTAAATTGTCCTGCAGTTTCAGCCTAGTTCTGTGTCCTGCCCAAGGTGGTGGTCAGGATGATAGAGATGGAAAGGAGGAAAAGGAAACATTTCACATACCTAAAATGAGCCAGCTGCCCCATGAGCTCTCCCAGGCATGTGGGGTGGGAGAGTTTATGGGTAGGATGTTTATCTCTCCTGAATATGCCTTTTGTTTGGGGTAGCATGGGATGTGGAAGATAATAGTTCATGGCATTCTCCCCACCCCCCAACCCCATTCCAGCCCCAGATAACTCCTTAAGAATTCCCTCACAGAGATACTGAGGAAAGTTGTCTCAAGAAACTTCTCTGTAGATTCGTGACTAGACATGTTTTTGTAGATGCCAAATGATGCCTCACCACTTGAATTTATTTTTGGTCAGGTGGGTGCCCTTCCATTTCATATTCCCCTAACTGCACTGGAATGCTACACACCAGAGACCACAATACTAGGTGGCCAACAGAGAGCTAGAGTTGGATAAATTAAGAGATCTGAAGCTCACTAAATGTCATGTCACTGACCTAGGGCCCAAAGAGGACTCTTGGTTCCTGAAGTGGAAAGACTCACTCTGGGAAAGCTCGGCTCCCATCAAGCAATTTCCCATGTTCTTTGATCTATCAGCCCTTCCTATATTGGGTTCCACATGAAATATACCTTGGGGGTAATGCCAGAGCAAAAGAATAGAAGCCATATAGCTTTCCCGTATGATGCCTCTTCCCATCATCAATGGCCAGGGGTTAATGTGAGAAGGGAGAACTTGAGAGGTGCAGGCCAAATGGGTGCCTCTACAGGCTTCTGGGTACCAGTGGATACAGCTTGAACTGTTGCTCAATATCTATCCACAGAGCTGTCCCCAGCAGAGCCCTCACCTTTTCATAAGAAATTTCAAGTTACTCCAGTTCCCTTTCTTTGGTAAGACAGTGGAGACAGAGACTGCAGGTCCTTTCACTGGACCTGTGAGAATGAGGATGCCTTCCTCTTTAAGCTCTGGGCCCTAATCCACTTATTTTTTTCCCCGTAGGGAAATGTTATGTTTCTTTGTGCTTGTCCCTGGAGCCTGCAACCTCCACTTTATCAGTGACCCCTATCCTTCCCGATGACATCACTTAGAGTCATGTTGCTCTCATAGTGGAGCAATGGAAGGGGAGACTTGTAAAATTCAGTCTCTGGCCTCCAGGAATGGCCCTGGTCCTGTGTAAGAAGGTTTTTCTTGAGAGACTACAGGATGTACAGATTTTCAGTTTATCTGTGAGCAGAGGGGAAGGATGAACTCTGCACCCATCTGTCTCCTTCAAGACTCAGGGCCTACCCTTCTGAAAGATGTTCTTTGAAGCCCAATGGATGAATGGATGCACCATTACTGTGTCCTCATCTCCTAATAGGCACCAGTTCTAGCATAACATGGTGTTCTAGCTGCATATAGTGACTGCTTACCTCTGGTGGTCATTCCCTGGGCACTGTGGGATTCTCAACCTCTGTTTCAGTGGGGTGAGATGCTCTGGGTTTTCTGTTAAACTGGTACCTTTCAAGGGTACCTGCTGGAAAGTAAGACTGAATATAATGAGGTCTGAAGCTTTGCAGCATTTTCTATGCCCCCATGACTGCTGTCCATCTGGAGTCTGCAGAACCTGCACTGTTACTGCCTCAAGAGCCCCAGATGAGCACAAAAGGAAGAAGGGTCCAGAATCTGAGTTATATATACATATATTGCTGCTGGATTGATCTGCTGATGAAGTTTAAACCCAGAGCAGAGGCAGAGACTTAATGGATCAGTCTCTTCTCTTAGGGCACAGGAATCAGGAGTTTTAAACATCATTTTTAAAGAGCTCTCTTGTGTCCTCTTCCTACCACCCAAGTAATGAGTATTGAGTTAGGCAAATTGCTGGCAATTAGTTATACAGTTCAGGAGGGACTCTCAGAAGACTGGTCTTATGAGTAGTAGCATTGTAGCAGGGGGTGAGGGGGGTGTGGAGAAGAGGATGGCACTGGAGGAGAAAGCCCCATTTCTTGGGGAAGCCTAGGGACCTGGATGGTATTCGCAGTCCTATAACTTTCTTTAGCATCACTCATTGTCCAAATGCTAAGATCCTATGTGTCCTTAAGCTACAGGGTGCTTATCCTGGGACAGAGCAGGAGCAGGGCAGCTTGTCTCCTCTCTTCTCCTAAGCCCACCATTGAAAGGGTGAATGAGTGGCAGATAGCAATCAAACCAAAGATTTCTTAAGGATAAGAGGAAGAAGAAAGTAGTAGTAAGTGAGGCCTATTAAAGGAACCTTCATTCCAGAGGAGAGGGTAGGGCCAGTGAATCCATACACAGCTCAAGGACATGGAATATATAGATGTCTGATTAAAGTACAGGGAAGGATTATCTAATTGTCTGAAACTTGGAAGGGGAAAGGCATCTGCCCTACACAGGACCCTTTTTCCCTCTCTGGGCATGTCTCGAGTCAAAAGACTCTCTCCTACCTCAGTGATTTCCCAATCTGGGCAGGAGAGTGGTATTGAGAGGAATGGGAAATAAACCTATCCTAAATTAGAAGAGAGGGAAAGTGATAGTAGTCAGGGAGTGCAATCTCATCTTTGCCCTCAGGTCGGCCATGCCACAGGGCCCTGGCAGGGGATGAGGTGAAAGCCCCTTATGTAGTGCAGTGTGAGTACTGAGAAGGAATGGAAGTTATTCTCTGACTGCTCTGGTTAAGTCCAGCTTATTCCTCTCCCTAGACCTGGGCTGAGACTGATCCTTAGTCCCTATGACCACATAGGGATAGACTGGGCTGCAGACAAATGCTGGGTCTATGGGGCTAAGGGGAAGCATGGGACGGGGGAAGGCGGGATTGGCTGGGTAATGATCAGTGGATTGTGGCTGAGGTAAAGTTTGTGGACATCCTGCCTGGACAGTGGGGTGTGGAAGGTTGAGGAGGGGAACGATGGTTGGCCTGGGCTAGGGGCCTCTGCATTGAACATCCTGAGCAGAATCAATATTGTCCAATGGGATGGGAGCCCAAGGAGGACCCTTCACCTCTCCCTCCTTCACCTGCCCCCATCCCACAAAGGAATAGGGGAAGGAGTTATTTCTTTTTGGGGAAGAAGCTGAATCTCTTCTCCTTGTCCTTCTTTCCAAAACTGGTGTCTGTGCCGGCGATGGAGGATAGGGGGAGGCTCTGGGCCTTAACTTGGATGCTTTGGGACTCAGTGATAGCTGTGCTCACACCCTGAAGCCAGGAGAGCATCTCTTCCTGTGGAAGGAGAGAGAGGAAAGAATGGTGAGGGAGGGAGGGCATGTTATGAATCATAAACCCTCAGTTACAGATTCAGTCATCACTGTAATCATCTCTGAATGCTGGCATGAAGCTACAGTAATAACTCTAACCCAGTAGCTTCTGGGAGGCTATGTCTATATCACTTGGTCTGTGCATGTGTGCACGTGTGTATTTCTTTTCAAAAGAAAATAAGTGTATCAGTGAAAGAAGAACATGGAAGTTCAATTCACCTTTCCCAACAATATTACTAATGCCCCTCCAAGTCAGACTAAAGATGAGACTGACTCTATATGACCAAGGCTGGCCTGGGAAAATGGGACAAGAACAAAGCAAGGACATGGCTGAGTCATCCTTGTGCTTCATGGGATCTTTCAACGATTTTAGTTTTGAGTTTCAGAACTAAACACTAGAAAACAAAGTAGTTATGCTACCTAATGTGGGTAGGGCTTCCCTCGGGGAGGTATCCAATGTATTTATACATGTACAGACAGACACATAATAGGATATACAAATATACAGTTTTGTATGTACATTTCATATATACATACATATACATACACTCTAAACGTATCTGTGTGTGTATGTATATATATATATATATATACATACACACATATACGTATATATGTATGAAATGTATGTACAAAATTGCCCAAAGACAAGGGAGCCTATTGTGTATTCCATAGGATGTTTGGGATAAGACCAGATATGGTCTATAGACAGGCAGCTTTAACCTCTCTCTCCAACACTAGACTAAGGACTGGGTTTAAAGGGGTATAACTACATACTCTACCTTTCACCTCCACTGCCATCCATGGTACCCTGCATAATGCTACCTTCTCTGGAAATACTTGTTCTTTCCTGTTCTGAACTTACCTCATCCTTGCCATGGAAAAGCCATTCACTGCCATTACTCAACCTGGAATGAGAAAGAGTTTCTTGTCCTGTAGTTGCTCGTATAAGACCTCAACACAGATTAAGCAAGAAGCTAGTTTCTGTCTTTGAAGAACTCTATATCCATTTCTCTCAGACTTTTTCTGTCTCACAGCAGTCCCTACAAATATATGTGCCTCAGGCCAAAGCAGAGCACAAAGCCATTTGACCCTAGGGTCTTCTGAGTTTTGAGGAATCTTTGAGGGTTAGGTTGGTCCTAAGACGGATACTATTTTTGAGTAAACTACAGCTCAAGTCAGAAAGTTTGTGTCCTCATCATTGTGTCCCTGACTACAAGTAAACTAAAGTCCTTGTTGGAGGATCCAACATCTATCTCCCTGGTGCCAAATACTCCAGGGAAACCATGAACCCAGTCCAAACTTTCCAGCATTACTACTCAGTCTTCTTGGGGGGTATGAGGGCCAAGCTTCTTGTGGGGTAAGGGGAAAGTGTTGAGATGAATTCCCCTCCCCATTGTCCCAGGGACTGAGAATGACAGATGAAACTGAGAATGCTGATAAACAGGCAGGATAGGATCAACCTCACCCAGGAAACTCTTATGTTCTTTGGCCCGAGATGAGGGTCCTCACATGTAGCTAGGCCACTCTCAGCTAGCACCTTGTCTGATGTCTCCACTCATATGTATTCCACACATCTTTGAAGAGATGTTCTAAGTCTTGAACCTAGAAAATTCCTGCTGCTTGGGGTAGAAGACTAGGAGGTCCCTGTCCCAGCCTCCCACTTGACTTTACCTCAGCTTGAAGACATGTTTCTTCTTCTTATAGTCAGCAGCAACTTCACAAATGGCATGCCTCAGACCCAGAGGCTCTTCCCCATGGTATGGCACCCCCATGGCCAAATTCTTAGCATCCTTGTAGAATGTTAATTCATTATTTCTGAGCACACAGTACAGGTTATTCCAGGACCTGAAAATGAGAAAAAATAGAATTTCTGATCACCTCTGGGCCCAGATTCTAGTACTTAATAATAATTTTTATATTGGTATAACATTTTTTAAAAATCTCATTTCAGTCTCAACACTGCATTGCAAGGCAGGGAGGTGATGCTTACTTGACAAGACCACTTTAGCATAAAGGTGAAAAGTCCCATCCAAGTCCCATAGTAAATTAGGAACAGACCTAGAACTTGAGGCTTCTAATAGTATAATACCTCACTCACAATGCTTTACAGTTTTCAGAGTGCCTTCCCATATCTAATCTCAGATGATCCTCCCATTTTTCCTGTGAGCAGGACAAGTTTGTTTTCCCCATTTGATAGATAAGGAAATTGAGGTTAAGAGCTATTAAATGATTTCCTCAAGGTCACAAAATAACTCTATGGACCTCTACCTGCACTTTTGCCACCTGCAGGACTGCTCTCACTGTCTACTTCACCATCACCCAGAATTATACAGCCTTCAGGAACCTAACCTCTGAAATTCCTCTCTCTGACCATAATTTCCTGCTCTTTCGTCTCTCATCATAAAAACTGGCATTAGACACCAAATCTTTTATAAAAGCCCTCTACCCTGACTTTTTTAACTTAGGGCCTGTGACTTCCACCATCACACCATGGGGCCTACTATCTTATCACATCTAAGAGTTTATTCCTTGAAGAGACCTAGCCCACAACTAATACATATGGAACAGGTAGCAGACTCATCCAGCAAGGGCCCTTCTGATTCAAAATGCTTCCTTATGGTGAGCTGGATCAAGCTAAATTGTCCCTGGCTCAATTCGAATCAGACCAGGGAAGTTCTGGCCTCCTTGACCTTAGAAGATTCATTTTACTACTTGTTAGACTTGGGAATATGGCAAACCTCAGAACCTTGGGATGAACCAGGCCCTGATGAATAGTCACTACTCTTTGAAGCCAACCCCTAGGGATTCTTGTGTCTTCTTATGGCTACTGTCTACAGGAAAGACCTTTGAAGGTCCTTCAAAGCATCCCTAACAGGGGTTGATTGGAGGTGGTTCTGTAAAATAAGGAAAAAAATTAAGAAAAATAAAAAAAATAAGGAAAAGGTATACGTCTTAGTGCCCTAATGCAGGGATTCTTAACTTTTTTTTTGTACCATGGACCCCCTCTGACATTCTAGTGAAGCCTATGGGCTCCTTGTCAATAATATCTTAAAATATATAAAACAGACAAGTTCATAGACCTCTGCTAGGGAGTTAAGCCCAAGAAACCTGACCAGGATGTGACTGGCCCCCAGGATCTGCAAGTAAAATGAGGATAGCATGAAGCCCTAGGGTTTCCCTAGATAGGTCCTGAGGTGTGGGAGCTGCATACATAATGATTACTAGGCCTGCCTTGGATCTCAGCCCCTGCTGCTCCAGAGAAGCCCCTGGAATGAAGGACTGGGAGCAGGTGAAGACCATGGAGAGCTTCAGTGTCTATGGAGGGACCACTCCAAAGGTCAACTAGTCACACCCCACTGAGTCACTGTTAAGGTATGTGCTTTTCGACAGGCCAGTAGTGGCCTAGCTGTGTGAAGACTTGTATAGCCTATCTATATTCCTAGTGGGAATCCCTTTGTTAATCCAGTATCGGGAGGACTACTGCTGAACCTGAGGGTGTACCTGGCATTTCTCACAGCTCAGAGACCAGAAGGCAGGGTGGGGCTCCTGACTGAGAAATTAATGTGCTACCTCCCTTCATCTCTGACCCTAGGCTGCTGCTGAATCTATTCTGTTGGTGGTGAAGGAAGATGTCTAGAATCTGATGGGAGGAAAGGTGAGAAGGATATCTTTATGCCCAAAAATAAGCCTCAGAATCAGACCTTAACAAATCTGTATAGTACATTCTGTTCTCAGACCCCCAGGCCTCCCCTTTCAGCAGTCTTTTCCTTTTTTACCTTCCCCTCAAAGTATAGCATATCTTTCTACTCTCCATTCTCATAGACCAAGAAAAGGACATTTTGAGATTCTTTGATTGCTGAGATCCATATCGTCAGGGGATTTAGAGGTAGAAAAGATATTAGAACTCATGTCAATCTTTTCATGAACTGAGGTTAAAGCACCACATGACTTGTTCAAGGTCACACAGACAATAAACAACATAACAGGAATTCAACCCCAGACTCTCTGAGCCCAGGTGCAATTATCTCTTTACTATAACTGCATTAATGCTCTTGGTGGTGTTTTCATTTGAGAAGGAAGGAAGCTTTCAGACAAACGAATGCATCTCTTCTAGCTTAGCTTTGGAGTATGAGGGATCAATTGATGGCTAGGGGAGGAAAGAGAACTCTTTAAATTGCCCCCTACATGAGGCTACCTAGTCTGCTCAGCCTAAGATAAGTCTGTCCCTGTCCTTCCTGTCCTTTGCTGTCCCCTACCTGTTGGATGCCTTCTTATTTGGCCCTTCCAGGTCATGCTTGCGGCCCAAATAACCCTCCATCTGCATGCTGTGGGACCGGTCCAGTTGGGCAGGAAGGGTGGTTGCTGTCTCCTCACTCTCACTCATAGGTGTGTCCAGAGCTTTGAAAAGTGGCTCCAGGGTCAACTTCTCTTCTCTGCCTGCCCTCTCCTCCACCTTCTGGTGCCTTGGCTTGTCTTCTTCCTGTATCTGGTGGCAAACAGGAGAGACAGACCTTACTGAATGTGGCTAAGGTTTCATGGATGATGCAATGGTTCAAGCATGTCAGAGGGGATGAACAGGCCATTAAACATGGGTGTTTTACTCTCTTCCTTTACAAGCAAGTCTTGGAAGAGAGATCCAGGTCCTAGGTACACATATACCCAAACCTCAATCCTCAATCCCTACCTCAATCCCTAGCGCCTTAGCCTGTACCATGTGTGTGTCCCCTTTCTGGTCCTAGAGTAGTAAACATCTGCAGACTTAGGAGGTGGAAATAAGAGGATGGTCTTCCTCTCTTCCTCCCTGGTTTCCTTTGCCATCTCTTGGTTATCTTGGATCCCTCGCTTTGGCATCCCAACCATGCCTGACTATCCAGACTGTTCCCCATCAATGTTAACAGATTCCACCACCCTCTCCCCAAATCTTGTCAAGTCATGTGGATATAAGATACTCTCTCACAGAATCATAGATTTAGTACTCTTAGGGGAACTAGAGATCATCTAGTGTAACCCCCCTCATTTTACTGGTGATGAAAATGAGACCTAGTATGTATGTGAAGAGAAAAGCATGTACCCATGGCTTGGAGAACATTTTGTAATTTATGTCCATCTCCTGCCATCCTCCTCAGAGAAGTCAATAGCCATGGTGATACTCCCTCTAATTTCCATTTTTGGGTTTCATGGTATTCTACTTTACCTACATCCTCACTCCTTACTTCATTCATACTCTTGGCTTTTTGCCATTTGCCTCCTTGCTGACCTTCAACCATAAGTAACTTTTACCACTTTCTCTTTCTGTTCTTTAACTTCCCAGTAAATGCCTTTTTGTAAAAGCTAACTGGTTGGTCAGTACTGGGGAGTTCATGAATGATAGTGTTAGAAACCCCTAGGACTCTGATGGAAGCAAGAGTCAGTCACCCTCTGGGAGGCAAATAGGAAGTAGCTGATAGAGACAGGATCCAATCACTGGTCCTCTGGTGGAGGCTTTCTAGATGGGGGCAGCAAGATGGGGAAGTGAATGGAGAACATCAGCCCTCAAGTCACCAAGATATGAGTTTAAATCAAAATTTATTAGCTGACCCTGAGCAAGCCTACCCCAGTTCCTTCAACTGTAAAATAGAGATAATAATCTCCAACTTAGCTCCAGTATTGTTGTAAGGACCAAAGGAGATATTTGCCAAGCACTCAGCACAGTGCCTGGCACATGGTAGGTGCCCAATAAATACTCTCTCCCCTTTTCTTCTGACTCCAAGTGCAGTGCTCTATCCACTGCACCATAATGCCTCTATCTTTAACAATTTTAGCACTTATTTTAGCCTTTCTCTTCTCATCTCCTGCCATCATCCCCAGAGAAATCAACAGTCACTATGACAACCCTTTGAACTCCCATTTCTCGGTTTCATGGTATTCTGTTTTACCTACGTTCTCACTCCTCCCTTCATACACTTAGCTTTTTGTCATTTGCCTCCTTGAACCACAAACAACCTTTACCACCTTCTTTCTTTTCTTGCTTCCACCTGTGTATTACTAGAAAAAAATTTACAAAATTGGGCTGATTATATGCCTTATATTCTTTTTCTATCTAACCTCAATTTGGTCCTCACGACCACATGGCACTCCTTCCCCCCTCCCCACATTTATACTAATTTTCTCTTATATCCTCACAGAATCTGTTCCATTTTCCTCAAATCCTGAACTTTATCTCTGTCCTTTTAACTATCAGAAGATAACTTCAACTTCCATTTTACTAAAAAGGTTAAGGCCATCCATGTTGAGCCTTTTAACTCCCTTCTACCTATTTAAGAACTTCTATGAGACCATTTATCCTTTTTTCCTTTGTTTCAGAAATGATAGAGTCCATTTCTCTGCTTGTTCCAACCTTTTCATCCATATCTTTCATTCCATCCTCTCCTCATTTCTCCTAGATCTCATCCCATTGGGCATTCCCTCTCTGACATCTTCAATTTCACCCTACCCGGTGGCTCTTCTTACCTATACATATGTTCAGTTCTCCCACATTCTATTGGAAAACAAAAACAAAAACTTCTCCTGATATCTGTCACCATTGCCTTATGTTCCATGACAAGTAATATCAATAGGAAAACAGGTTATTAGTAATCTTCCTGCCAATATGCACATATAGATATACGTGTTTATATATGTATGTATATACATACATACATACATATGTATTTCTTCCAGAAAAACTCTGGAGGAATGCTTCTCTATTTTTCAGATTATCAGGGAGAAGGAAATGTTCCTAGAGAATGGAAGAAATGCTTCAGACGGAAAATAAAGAAGAAAAATTATCTGATAAGGAAGGAAAGATTCCTGATCTATAACAGGAAATTTGTGAGGTGAAGAAAGTGACTCAGAGAAGGGAGAGAAGAGGGAAGACCAATGGAGGTTTATAACAGGTATCAGGGACAGAGCTGGATTATTTAAGAAAGCAGCAGTTTCTCAAAATCAATCATTAACATTTATTAAGTGCCTACTCTGTGCTAGGCACTGTGGTAAGTGCTGGGACAAATTAGCTAAAGGGGCAATGGACTGGCTTTGTATATTAAAAATATGTAATTAAGATGTGCATAAGATCAGAGGGAAAAAGTATGGTGGAGAAAGCATTTGGAAGGAGAAACAAATGATACTGTGGTGGGAGAATGATATTTTCCATTGGGCCAGAAGGAAGAAATGGATAATGCATTCAGGACAGGGATCATAAACTTGCTACACAGAAATAATGTAGTAATGGTGGAATTCCTGGTTTCCTTCAAGTCCCAGCTAAGATCCAACCTTCTACAGGAAGTGCTTCCTGATCTGCCTTAATTCTAGGGCCTTCTACTTATATGGACTGAAGCAGTGAAGTGAGCAGAACCAGGTGTACGCAGCAATATTGTGAAAGACTTAGCCACTCTGACCAAGACAACGATCCAAGACAATTCCAAAGGACCCATGATGAAAAATACTATCCACCTCCAGAGAGAGAAATGATGAACTCTGAATACAAATTGAACCATATCTTTCCTACTTTCTTAATTTTCCTTACTTTTTACATGTTTTTTTAATAACGTGACTAATGTGAAAATGTTTTACGTTTACATTTCACATGTGCAACTGATCATATATTTGCCTTCTCAATGGGTGGGAGAAATTTTGGAACTCAGAATTTTTTTAAAAATGAATGTAAAAATTGTTTTAATGTGATTGAGAAATATTTAATGAAATAAATATAAATATAATTTTAAAATAAAAAAATTCTATGCCTTCCCTCCGTTGATTACCTCCAGTTCATTGCATCTATATAACTTGCTTTTAAATGATTGCATATTGTCTCCCCTATTAGACAGTGAGTTCCTGGAGAATGGAGCCTATCATTTGCCTTTCTTTGTATAGCCAGCCCTTAGCAGAGTGCCTGGCACATAGCAGGCACTTAATCAGTATTTACTAACTGACTGGAGTTCTCTCTCTTGCTGAAGGCAGAGCAGGTATTAAGTTCTTCATTGGTCTTAATGAGGTGGACAGAGTCATGAAGTAAAATGCTTGTTTTGGATTTGATTTTGACCCTCTCATCCTGAAACCTCACTGTGCCTCCACTCTTTATCCTGAAGTTCCAGGAAGACCCCTGCTTTTTCAGCTTTCTTTTAGGTGTTGTCTTTCCCCAATAGAACATAAGCTCCTTAAGGATAGGAGCTATTTCTCTTTCTACTAATATTTGTATTTCCAAAGCTTAGTATAGTGCCTGGCACATAGTAAGCACTTAATAAATGGTAGTTGAGTGATTGATAAAGTAAATTTAACTCAATATGACATTTATTAAGCTCCGATGCAAAGTATTGGGGGTACAAAAACAAAAGCAAATGAATCCCTGCCTCCAGGGAGCTTTCATCCTTCTGAAGAAGACAATGTGTACACAAGTAAATACAAAAAAGTACAAAATGTGTGTGTTCATCCTTTGTTGCCAAAGAAGACCATGCCATCAGAGAAATGATGGCATGACTTGTACTTGACTTGTTTTGAGTGAGGGAGGGCTGTGCAGATCACCAGCCTCACTTCTCCTCCAGAGTCATCTGAATCCAGTGACCAGATATTCATCAGGATGATTGGAGATGACCCAGGATGAGGCAATTGGGGTTAAGTGACCTGCCCACAGTCACACAGCTAGTAAGTGTCAAGTGTCTGAGGTGAGATTTGAACTCAGGTCCTCCTGACTCCTGCACTGGTGCTCTATCCACTGCACCACCTGTAATTTTCATAGGGAGAAAGAGCTACTAGAGTGAGGATAAAGAAGGAATCAGAGGAGATCTCATGTAAGTACATGATTCCTTGGCTGCATTTTAAAAAAAGTTATGGATTCTAGGAGATGGAGGCAAGGAGGGAGCACTTTTAAGACATGGAACCACTTGTGCAAAAGCATGGCAGTGGGGGATTGAATGCCAAGCACAGAGAACAATGATTAGATTGGTTTGATTAGTGAGGGCACAAGGGGGACAATATGAAGTAAAGAGGAACTGGCTTCTTGTTGTTTGGTCATTTCAGTCATGTCTGACTCTTGGTAACCCCATTTGCGGTTTTCTTGGCAAAGATACTGGAGTGGTTTGCCATTTCCTTCTCCAGCTCATTTTACAGATGAGGAAACTGAGGCAAAGAAGATTAAATGACTTGCCAAGGGTCCCATACCTAGTGTGTGAAGATGAAGTTTTGTTTTAACTCAGGTCTTCCTGACTCCAGAGCCAGCACTCTACCCACTGTGCCACCTAGCTTTCCAGGAAATGATTGCAATGTAATGATAGGATATTTAGAAGAAAGTGACTATTTCATTTGAGAGTCTATGACAGTTAAAGAAGAGAAAGTCAAGTATAACTTCCCTCACACCCCAGATTTTGAGAGAATGAATTTTAAAGTGTTCGAAGAAAGTATAGCAAGGATACTATAACCTAAAATTCTAGAGGGTATGTCAGCCCCAAAGGGATGGAATAGTTTCAAGAATAAAATTCTAATGATACAAACAGAAATTATTCCACTGAAGAATACTATGGGGAAATTTCCTAAGGGGTCTCACATGGATGCACAATGAATTCATCAAGTAACTTGGAGAGAGGGAAAGGAGACCCTGAAGATTGGTACCATCATGTAAAATCAATGGAAGAAGGGTGAAAGCACGGAACGAGCCAAGGCTAAAGAGGAATGCCAAGAAGAGAAAAAGGGAATATTTGATTTATGTTAAGGAAAAAGGAGGGATCAAGTAATAGAGAAGATGGTAGGGACAAAAATAACAAAAACCAGCAAGATGGAAGAACTGCTGGCCTCATGTTGCATTTTTTTTCCTGCCAAAAATGATCTTTGGACTGAAAAGAACAGGACAAAAATGGCTAACTAGGAATTGAAGTCTATCATAAATAAGGAAATGGTAAGAGAGGACCTAGCTGCCCTCATTAAGTCGATGTAACCAGGCCCAGACAAACTACATAACATGATATTGAAAGACATTGGAAGATGTGATTGTGCAGATGTTATCCGTGATCTTGGAAAATTTTTGAGAAATTAGAAAAGTCATTGCAGGACTGGAGACAGGCAAATATTATCCCAATTTTCTAAAAAGGAGAGAGAAGGTGGATTCCTTGCAATGGTGGGCTTACCTTCACTTTATCGTCAACATCTAGTACAATTAAAGGAGTGATTCGTAAAAGGAAAGTGGTGATTACTAAAAGTCAGAAGAAATTCTTTAATTCAATAAGTCTATCTGTTCTAGGAAGTATGCTAAGAACAAAGACAGTCCTTGCCCTCACAAAACTTATATTCTCTTGTGGGAAAACATTTACACAGATAAATAAGTACTTAGAAATATTAGCTATTAAAGCTTAAAGCAGCACTGATTCTTCTGGGACACCCTGTATAAAATACATACAAAGTAGTTTGATGGAAAGAGGAGAACTGGGTGAGAGAGGACATCAGGAAAGGTCTTTTAAAAGAAGTGGCACTTGAGCTCACTTCCTTTATCTGATCTTGAAACTAAAAATTCCAAGAGTTGGAGATGACCAAGGCTCTAAACTGGATCTCACTCAATAATCTCATCAGCTTCCAGGGGTTCAATTATTTCTATGAACATGATTCCTTGATCGATATAGCTAACCCTACCTAATCTTTCTCTTGGGAGTAGCTAGGTGGTGCAATGGATAGAGCTGGCTCTGGAGTCAGGAGGACCTGAGTTCAAATCCAACCTCAGAGACTTACTAGCGGCAAGACCCTGGGCAAGTCATTTAACACTGTTTGCCTCAGTTCCTCATCTATAAAATTAGTTGGAGAAGGAAATGACAAACCACTCCAATATCTTTGTCAAAGAAATCCCCAAACTGGGTTAGAGAGTGTTAGTCATGACTGAAACAACAAAGACAAATCTTTCTCTTGAGCACAAGTCTCAACATCACATCTCAAACTGAATGTCCCAAAGGCACCCAAATCTCAACATATCCACATATCCAATCCATTGCCAACTCTCATAATTTCTATCCTCTCACATAGCTGCCCCACTGATGCAAGACTCCATCGCCTGATGCCTAGACTATTGCTAATAGACTTCTAGATGGTCTCCCTGTTTCAAGTCTTTCTCATTCACCCTCTGCTCAGCTGCCAAAATGACTGTCTTAAGCACACTGATCTGTCATTTCCTCCCTACTCCCAATCAAGGAAGCAGTGACTACCTACTAGTTCCAAGATAAAATATGTTTGTCATTTAAAGTCACAACTTGGCTTTTTTTCCAGTCTTCTTACACTTTATTCCCCTCCATGCACTCTATGATCCAGAAAAACTGGCCCATTTGTTGCTCCTGAAAGAGACAACTGCACCTCCCCTGGCTTTTTCGCTGACTGTCTGCCATGCCTGGAATGCTCTCCTTCTTTACTTCTGCTTCCCTGTTTCTCTGGCTTTCTTCAAAACTCATCTCAAATTCTACCTTCTGCAGGAGGAACTTCCATGTCTCCCCAGCTGCTAGTGTTTTCCCTCAAGGATTACCTTGCATTTACACTGTATATATCTTGTATGCACATAATTATTTCCATGTTGTGTCTCCTGTTAGAATCTGAGACAGAAGTGTTTTTATCATTCTCCATACTCTCCTAGCACTTATTACAAACATATCCTTCTGTTTTGTTGTTCCGTCATTTCAATTGTATTGGATTCTTCCTGATCCAGTTTTGGGGTTTTCTTAGCAAAGATACTGGAGTAGTTTGACATTTCCTTCTCTAGCTCATTTTACAGATGAAGAAACTGAGGCAAACAGACTTAAGTGATCTGCCCAGGATCACATGGCTAGTAAGTATTTGTCTTCCTGATTCCAAGCTTAGTGTTCTACCCTTGGTGCCACCTGGCTATCCCATATTCTTCTTACAAACATTATATTCCATCTTAATAACAATTCTCTGCGTACTTGACTTATCTCTCTTACTAGATTTTTAAGGATCATGGGGACAGATATCATGCCTTCTTCATTTAAAAAAAAATACCTTTCTCAGTTCCTAGCACAATATTCTGCAGAGTATGGGTTTAGTAAGTATTAAAAATGGCACCATATTCTCCATACTTTTCCCTAATTATATACCTCCCAACATATGAAAGTATGCTTTCTTGTATTTTTAAATTTTGATTTAATTTTAGAAATTAATCATAGGATCCTCCATTAAAGGGTAGATCTGACCATTTTATTTTCCCCCTTCCTTTTCCTAAACTCCAGTGGCTCTTCATTACCTCAGGGATCAAATATAAAATTTTTTTTAATCCCTTCACAACCTATCCCTTTCCTACTTTTTCATTCTTTTTGCCCTTTAGTTCCCTTAAGACAACATACACATACTAGCTATTACTCACACGCAATACTCTATTTTCCAACAAAGTCTTTTCACAGGCTGTCTGGCATGCCTAGAATTCTTTCCCTCTTGACCTCTGGATTCCCTGGTTTCTTCAACTCAAATCCCACTTTTTGTAAGAGGCCTTTCTTGGTTCTCTCCCCTCCCCCACCCCAGTACCTTCTCTCTAGGATTCATATATCTTGGGTGTATATAGTTGTTTGCATTTTGTCCATTAGAATATGAGTTCCTTCAAGGTAGTCCATACCCTACACAGTTCCTGTGTTTGTACCTTAGTTTTTGTGTTGGTGCATAGCATACAGTATCTGACATATAATAAAGCTTTTTTTAATTAAAGCTAAAATTTATAAAGCACTTGGGGGCAGCTAGGTGGTGCAGTAGAATGAGGAAGATCTGAGTTAAAAATCTATCCTCACACAATTACTAGCTGTGTGACCCTGGACAAGTCACTTTACCCTGTTTGTCTCAGTTTCCTCATCTGTAAAATGAACTGAAGAAGGAAGAAGGAAATGGTAAACCATTCCATTATCTTTGCCAAGAAAACTCCATGGACAAAGTCTATGGGGTCACATAGAGTCAAAGACTGAAGAACAACATATACCAGGCACTGTGATAAGTGTTTTACAATTTTTATCTCATTTGATCCTTATAATAACTCTGGGAGGTAAGTGCTATTACTAGTCCCATTTTACAGAAGAGAAAACTCAGGCAAACAGAAGTTAAGTGACTTGCCCAGGGTCACACAGTCAATAATTCTCTGAGGCTAGATTTGAACTTGAATCTTTGTGACTTCAGGTCTAGTGCTGTATCCACTGTGTCACCTAGATGCCCCTACATATAGTTTGTGTTTAATAAATGCTTGTTGGACTCCTATTCTGAGGCCTTGACGTCCTTGAAGACCATTCTCAGCTAAATGCAAATTTTGTCAAAGTTCTACAAATTTTGGTAAAGTTCAGTTGTTGAGTACAGGCTACATGTCTCTCATATGAAAACCGAATTCATGGAGTTCAGAAAGATTCACCACTGGTGTTACCTACTATCGGGGTGGGGAATCTGTGGATGTTCTATGAAGTTTGGATTCAGTCAAAGGACTGCACTTGAGGACCTAGAGGGCCACATGTGACCTTGAGGCTGCAGGTTCCCCTATATTAGACAGTGAGCTTTTGTGCCCATAGCAAGTCATGAAGACCATCTATTAAGGTATGGAGATATTTCAATCTTCCCTACAGAAAATGAAAACACTAATGAAAACATGGATCCTTGAATTATTTCAGTATAAATAACCATGAAATCATAGAATATTAGAGGAAGAAGGGACTTTAGATGTCATCTGGTCTGATCCTCTCACTTTTAATCTAAGGATATTTGCATCTAGAGAGATGAAATGATTGGTCAAATGATTCAAAGCTGGTTCATGGCACAATTAAGTCTAGAGTTCTGGTTCCCCAAATCTGAGTGCAATGTGTTTTCTAATGCACTGTATGAATGGGTTAATGGATTCATGGGTTATCTTCTTGGTAACCTACTTGAATTTTATGAGGATCTTCTGAAGATTCATACTTTTGTCCAAAAGAATCATCGCACTTATAGAGATTTCAGGCACTGGTACAGAGGGATAGGGGTAATGTTTGGAGGCAGAAGTGCCATATTAATGGATTCACATAACCCACTAAAGACAGTTACCTCTTCTGCCTATCAGAAGAGCTAGTCCTGACTAGATCCTACATACTATTTCTTGTCTTGAGTAACAATTGGAATTTGTGGTGGTTTGGATCCTTCCTGGAATTTCAGAATTAAAAGATACTTTAGAGATCCCTTAGTCTAACCTGAAGTAAAAAAACCTAAACAAATCCTTTTAGCCTTACACATGGATCTGAGATGAGGGGCCAACTTCGCTTCTACGTTAAGCCCCCTAAATGACCTATGTCTTGAAGCAGTCCCTTCTTTTTCTGGAAGTGTTTTTCTAATTGTCATGGAGTTATTTTTCATATATTTAGTAGAAGCCTGCCTCTCTGCTACTATCATCCAATCATTAATCAATCAATAAACGTTTATTAAGTGACCACTATGTGCCAGGCTAAACACTGGGGATGTGAAAAGAGGCAAAATACAGTCCCTGCTCTCAAGGACCTTACACTCTAATGGACAAAATGAAATTCTAGTTCTGCTCTCTGGGACAGAAAACCAAATGAAATCCTTCTTCCACATGACAGACTTTCAAATACTTGAAGACAGTGTTTGTATATCACCTAAGCCTTCATTTCTCCAGGTTAACTAGCTCTAGTTTTATCAATAGCTCTTCTTATGTTCTTAGAGTGCCTCTCGTTTAATAGTTCATCACTATCCTAGTTTTCCTTTAGACAAGTCCTATTTTACCAATGTTCTTCCTTCAATATGGTGCCCAGAAATGAAAACAATACAGATTTTGACTAGGGAAGAGTTAACAAGATGCTTCAGCAATGAGTATTTCTTAAATACCCACGCACATTCTGCCAGAATCTGGGAGTACAAACACTTTATTCTGAACACCATGGCTTTATGTTAACATATTTTGGGTTGGTTTTGGATCACTATATCATGCAGTGGACTCATATTAATCCTTCAATCTACTAAAATACCTAGATCTTTTTCCAAATAAGCTTTTGTGATTTCTTGAACCTAAGAAATTTATTCCTGTTTAATTTCACCTTACTAGCTTCAGCCTATCATTTTAGCTTGCTGAGATCTTTTTGGATCTTGGCTCTGTTACCCAACGTATTAGCTATTTTCTCCAGCTTTCATGTGCAAATTTGATAATTTGTCATCTATGCATTTATAGGCAAAATGGATAAAGATGTTGAACAGCACAGGATCAGAGACTGATCCTTGGGGCATCCATATAGACCTACGTCCAACAAGGCATCAATCTGTTCCTTCCTATTTTTTAGATCCATTGGTTCAACCAGTGCTGAATTCACATAACTGTGTTATGATCTAAATCACATTTTCTCCATTTGTTCAAAAGACTAGCATATGAAACTGTTAAAAATGCAGAAGTTTGAAGGATATGACTAACTCCATTCAGAGAAACATCATGGAGACACTGGCAGGTAAGATGACAGAAATTTTAATCTGCATCCAAAAGTAGTGAACTTGGGGCCCAGACAAGAGAACACAATATTTTTCTGATTATTTAGGGTTGCTATAAAAAATCCAATTTTGGTTTTGGGGATAAAGGAAGATAAAACAGGGTAGCTAGTTGGCACAGTAGATAGAGAGAGAGAGAGCGAGGCCTAGAGTCAAGAAGACTCATGTTCCTTAGTTCAGACACTTACTAGCTGTGTGACCCTGGGCAAGTCACTTAATCCTGTTTGCCACAGGTTCCTCATCTGTAAAATGATCTGGAGAAGGAAATGGCAAATTACTCAGGTATCTTTACCAAGAAAACCTCAGATAGGGTCACAAAGAGTCAGTTAGGAGTGAAAAATGACTGAAAAAAAAAACAAGATTTAAAAGAACAGTGACCACTCCTTCCCCCAAACTTGGAGTTACAAAGGGGGGGGGGGTGGCTTGCCAATGAGGAAAGGGGAATGATAACTGTGAGAAGGCTAGTCTCAGTTCACCAAGTAATGAAATAACGAACCTGAAGTTTATCTCTACTGTGGTTTGTAGCCTCAGATTCTCTCATGTTGCCTTAGATAGAATAACTAGGACCTTAAATCAGTTTTATGTCCTGTACTACAGAAGTCAATATGGAAAAAAGAGAAGTATTGGGAAAGAGAACTGGAAAAAGATAATAAATCCAAAGGTTAGGGTCTGTGGAAAATGCATCTATTCTTTTTTATCCCTTGGTAGTAACAATAAAACATAAATCTATGACTAATATCCTCATAACAACTAATAATCTAATGCTTTCTTTGCATTCTTTGTTCTCTTTCTTCTATCCAATTCCATTCTCCTCCTACCCAAGCCATCTGCTCCTTCACCTGAAAATAAGCATTTTCCATGCTAAGACTGTCTTGCAGTGCTCAGCACCTAAAGATCACTCTGTTTTTACTCACCCTGCCACACCTCAATATAAGTTCCCAGTCATCCCTCTCTGGCAGGCTTGTGCAAAAGAAATTGGGAGTGTGGTTTTGGCCACAGAGTCTAGGCTAGAGCTGGAGGACAGACTGGGGGGTCAAGTCCTTCACCACGTACAAGGATTTCTTCCCAGATATGTACAAAGATTACTTCCAAACTGTGCAATTACTCAGGTGAAGGCATTGTTTAAATTACCTCTGTCCTGTGGCAAGGCTAAGTAAGACTTGAGAATGAGGTCAAGTAGGAGCATTAGTGTGGATGAGTTAGCAACAGGGTGCTGCCACAGGTCAGGAATATCTAGTTCTCAGGCTGATGTTACCGTCTTCAAGTACTGATTGAGACTCTTTGTTCATCCTTGTCCTAGGGAAATTGGTAGCCTTCTATTAGGAGCAAAGGAGATTAAGTAAGGAAAAGCATCTTCCTTCTGTAACCTCCATCTAAAAACCAGTCCCAAGCGGGTCATGGTGCACTTACATGGGAGTGTAGTGATGGAGACCCTGTTGTCCCTGCAGAGATCAAGCCCTGGCCATTCCCTTTACATTTTCAAGGGCACATCCTCTTCTCCTATTTTCCCCACTCTAAGACCTTTACTTTCAATTAAAAGAAGACACAAAAGGATTTTGGTTTTGCCAAAGTTTTAGCCAATGTCCACTGGGTATAGTGACTGGACCTGCGATTTCATTCATATATTATATATAACTTCCAATGGAGAAAACTTTCCCTTTGCCAATGCAGGTTACCTCCTCCATAACTCCAGAGAGTTGTCTGGGCAGTGCAAGGCTAAATGACTTCCCTAAGATCTCACAGACACCACACAGCAGAGGTGGGATTTGAATCCATGTCTGTGTCTGAGATCAGCTCTTTGCATACTATTGTCATGCTACCCTACTTTAACATGTTTGCTGTGGGGAAAGGGTAAGGTGCCCAAAATGTGGAGATTAGATTCAAAGAGTGCAAACAGGGGGAGAAAAAGAGGGGAAGAGACTTTCTTCACACTGTTTTGTACTTTTCTTTACTATACTCATAGGGAGGTTTGTATAAGTAACCCATTAACTGACTGAAAGGCTCCCTAGAAAGTTAGAGAACAAAGCAAAAACAAGGCTAAGTTCAGGTGTGGAATGCACTCCCTGCTTCTAGTTGGTTTTTGGAAATCCTTCTCTTCTTTCCAGGCTAAGATCAGGTGGGACTTTCTCCATGAAATCTCCCCTGATTTCCCTCCTCATACTTTTCTAAACCACTTTAAATGTATTTTTTTCCTTTATTACATTTTACTTTGTCTTATACATCTCCATGTATCCATCATAATCGCTATTCCAACCCTCCCCTCCAACATGCTATAGGTATTTTGAGAGTAGGGAACTATCTGTTTTTTTTTTTTTTAAAATCTATGTATTTAAAAAATCTATGTAAAAACCTCTCTGATCTTAGTGCCTTAGGGAGTTGGTAGGTGCAGAATAAATATTTGTGGAGTGTAAGGTGAATTAAAGTGACCTGTCCAAGGCACTGTATTCTTGAGTCAAGAAGCCAACTCAGCAGTCACAGATTCAGTGTAGGTCAACAAAAGAGCCTGCAAACTTCTATTAATTTGCAAGGGCTCTTTATTGAGTACTATCAGAGACTTCACAGCTACTTCCCTGATCTCAAACTGCTTTCTGAAACAAAATCCTATCTTTTAAAAATACCTATATTCTCCAAGGATGACTGCAAATCTCTTAAGACCAAAGTCTCCAAAGATGCAAAACTGTAGATGATCTCAAGGTCAATGGAAAGATGAATAGTGGATGAAAAGAAGCTGTATCATATGAATAATGAGGACGTATGCCCAAGAAGAGGGGAAAAAGATACCAAGAAAATGGTATGATTGGAAAAAAAGAGGTGAGCTGGCCACAAACAGTGAGAAGTAGAGATGGATAGTCCTTATGCTGATATGCTAAAAAACCTCAACAAAGCCCCTAGTACATTGCCTTAATTCTCTATTCAGTTCAATTCAGCAAGAGGTTATTAAGTACCTATCATGTGCAAAAAAGCAAAAAAACCAAAAACTGGGCCAAGTTTGTGGATCTAAAGAAGAAACAAAATGAAATCAGGCACACTCTCAAAGAGCTTAAGTTCAAAGGGAGTGATAAAACACATATACAGATCAGTAAATACTGTGTAATTTGCATAATTTGTATGCCTTGCTATGTGTTTTTGGCATTTGCTTTGTGTATTTACTTTGGAGGATTTATGGGAAGACAAGGATGCACACAAGATGAGAAGGTTTAAGTGAGTTTCCATTTATATGGGTCAAAGATAATGTGTAGTGATGTAATGCTGTCTCAAATCCATCAAAGTATCTTTTTACACTCTATAGACCTCCCAGTCTCCACAAAACACTATGCTTATATTCAATATCTACTTCAGCTAAACCTGCCAAATTAATGAGGTATCTATTAACTGATGTTTAATTATTCACCTGTTCAGAGTTGATTATTCCTGCATCTAGTATGCAAGTTAAGGTGCAAATGACAAAGAGGAAGCAAACTAGAGTCACAGCCAAGAAACTGAAGTGCGAGAAAGGTAAAGTAAGTAGCTATGGAGAGATTTCTACTCAGCTTGATTCCAGTTTATCAGTTGCCTACCATGATGATATGATCAGACAACTAGCTGGGGTAAGGGTGGAGCCTGTGGTCAGTGAGTAAAGAAAGGTAATGACCCATCCAAGTGAGCAAACCCATTTCCTTGGATACCTTAGTGTTATGCTCTAACCACTAAAGTGAGAGACTGGAGTTAGAGGCTGAATTAGTGGTGAAACCATTCTTGCCATGATGTGTAGATTGTTTTGCTACATGGTATACACCTAACTATATGACCCAAGGGTAAGGGCAGCAAGGTTGAAATACTTCAGAGGGCACCTGGGCATTTTCTTTATGGTCTAGAGGGCAAACAAACTCTTTGCTATATTCTCTTAGAAAGAAGTGAGAGACTCACAGGGAAGCAGAAGTTATTTACTGATGCATATATAGCCATTTAATACTGAGATTTTGGTAAAGATTTCCTGGAAAATAAAAAGATCCAGAGACAAACAAACAGAAAACCTACACTGTAGCTGAACCAACAATGTATAGAGAGAGAATTGAAGAAAAATGTTAGCCTGGAGGAAGAAACTAAACCAAGAAACTCTGTTTCTTGGTTGGAATCCATCACATCAATATAGAGTGCATAAGAGAGATAATGGGCAGCTAGGTGGCAGTGTGGATAGACTGCTAACCCTGGAGTCAGGGAGACCTGAGTTCAAATCCAGTCTCAGACACTTACTAGCTGTGTGACCCTGGGCAAGTCACTTAATCCTGTTTGCTCAATTTCCTCATCTATAAAATGAGCTGGAGAAGGACATGGAAAACCATTCCAGTATCTTTGCCAAGAAAACCTCAAATGGGGTCACAAAGAGTCAGACACAACGGAAATGACTGGTTAACAAAAAAAAAATCCCATATTTATTTAAAACTCTTCTTCAAATCTGTGAGTTAGGAAGCACAAGTGTATTATCCCATTGTTATGATCAACTAGGTTCAGAAAAACCAAGTTAATAGGCTGTCACACAACTAATACATATTACAGATGAGTTTTGAACCTAGACCTTCTAATCTACATATAGTGGTTTTCCCATAAAACCATGCTTTTTCTCTCTTGTAACTGGCTTAACTGGAATGCAAAAGTAGCAGAGAAGGCATGACAAGTTCTCATACCTAGGGAGAGTCCAAGTTTCCCAAAGAAGAAGAAACAGCAGAAAAATATAGATTTAAGATGTGCCTAAAGGATAATAGGAGAGTGAAGCTGGCAGTGGGGAAGCAATCTAGAGAGGTGAATTAGCAGGGAAGATCCTGAATAGAAATCTGTAAGGACCATAGTTGGAATTGAGCTGAGGGAGACAGGGTTATAGTTTAACGTAAGAAGGGAATTTAATGATATGGTAGTACAAGCTCCTTATTTTACAGATAAAAACAAGGTCTAGAGTGGTTGGATGGCTTGCCCAAGATCAAACAGTCAACATTTAAAAGTAGGTCCTTTGACTTTAAATCCAGCATTCTTTCTACTGCACTGGGAATACTGATAAGCTTGCCAATCTCATGTTGCCCCATTCCAGGAGACTTTGCTACAGGGGAGGTACAGTATTCTTCCTGCACAGTGATAAGGAAAGAAGTAGAATGGAGTGAGAAGCAATGGTACATGTAGGAAAAGACAGGTCCTATTTTTCCCTCGGACATAGGGATCTTATAACAGTATTGCACGTATCTGCTCATCAGTGCCTAAGTGCCTGGAATTAGTTACAGATTTAGGATGATTCTCAGAGAATCTAGACCTGAAAAGTCTAGGAGTTTGGCATTTCTCCCAGCAATGAGACACACCTCAGGTACTGACAGTAAGGGGGATGAGAAAGGGAATGATAGAAGGTGAAAGTGAAAATAGCAAAACAGGAAGAGAAAAAACCTAGAAGGCATCATAGAAACACCAACTTTTAGAACAAGTAAAATTTCGATTCCTGCTCTAAAAGTTGGTGGTTTATCATCTAATTTAACTCTTCATTTTACAGATGATCACTAAAACTGCTTGCTCTAGCCACAGGGCTAGACCATGGACAAAGCCTGGATTAGAATCACATCCTTGTCAGGCTACAATAGTTCAAATACAGTGCAGCAAATGGGATGGGAACCTAGGAAGAAAGGGGTTCTGGTAGGTGGCTCCAGGCAGGACTGATCCCACATAGCATGTGTTTGGGGGTGCAAGAGTGTTATTGGTGGCAACCTTTACAATTCATAGGTGGCATTCATGAGGGATAAGGGGGCCTTACATTCTGTCCCAGATGTGAGAAAGAGTAAACTTCTGTATAAATAAAAGTGTGGTAAGAGGCACCAAAGGAAAGCAAAGGCTCTTCCCAAGAGGTTCAAAATTTAAATGGAATGCTTATGTAACCCACATGGCTAAATAATGTGGGTGACAGGTATGATAGCTGCATTGTAAAAGTTGTAAGATGCTGGATAAGACACAATCCTAGATATGTAACTAGACAACAGAATGGCCCTGGGGTAGCTCAGATCCCTGAAAAAGGCATGTCGTGTCTTGCACCCAAGAGCTTCTGACTTCTTGTTTAACATGGATTTCAGCTCAATTTCTGTCCACTAAGATGGGGATTCCCATCATGGTTTGTGATTGGTAGAGATGGCAGACAGAATGTTTCATTCAGAGGAGTAGGGAAAAAGAATAGTTTGGGGAAGACAGCATAGAAGATGAAATTGAAAGCAGTAGAAGATAAAATCAGGCTAGGAGCTGAAACGAATAGGGAAATTAAGATGCTTTAAAAACTAAGGTATAAGACAATGAAGAAAGACCCCTGCTTTACAAAAGGTAAGAGTGTTAGGGGACCAAAGAAGAAAGGCAAAGATCATTTTGGTAACCCTGCAGTTAAATTGTATCATATATTAGAAATGGAGAGTGAAGAGGAAGTTGTTAAAACGGAAAGTTAAAGCCTACACCAAAATTATAGCTGAGGTGAAAAGAGACTGAGAAAGGACCAGATTCTCTTTAGATTAGGAATAAAAAACCCCAAGAAATCAATACTTTCCACATGGTAGGTGATGAGAGGTTTAGCACTTAGGAGAATAATCAATTTGCTACGATTTGCCTTCATTATTTTCATTAGCATTATTATTTGGTACTCATGGGTTCTAGGTATTATTCAGTAATGGGCTCTGTATACTACTGACAAAAACAATCCCTGACTTCAAGGATAACACAAGGATAATAAAAAGATAACCTGCCCCCCCCGCCCCCCCCCCCCGGCCAGGGCAATTAGCCTGAGAAAAATGGAGATTTTAGAGAAAAAAAGACAACTCTCAATCCCAGTTAGGATGCTGTATTATGATGATTTCCATCTTCACATCTCACTTTTGAGGTTTTTATATTTGTGTCTTATTATCACATACTCTGCCAATACATACCTAGAAAAGGAATTTTGAAAAAGGACCTGTAAATACTCTGGCGATCTAGAGAGACACAAGGCAATTACCTTGCAGATGCCTTCCACCGAGTTAAATAAAACAAAGAAGGAAGAGCAGTGGACAGATGCAGGAAAGAGTCCAAGAGTTTTCACTTTGGAATTATGGAGCAATGAGGCTCCACCCTGGAACTGGAGACAGATGTACCATTATGCACATTAACTTAATCATTCCAGTGGTCAGAGACAGAGAAACCTTCCCATGTTTGAGGGAAATTATTGTTTACTTGCCATACCTACCTCTAATGAACAAATGATTTTCATGTCATCTCTGTGTCATGGAATGGGGCGGAGGTGGTGAAGCCAGGGGAAGAGGAGTAAAAGCTTGTCCAGGCAAAAAAGAAACAATGGTTTCTTTTTTAATCGAAGGCTGTCAATGCACACTGTTCTAGTGGTTTGCTAAAAGTTCCCAGGCAACTACAAGAGTGTTGACAAGAAGAGGAAAACCACTGAAGCTACTAGCAGAAGAAATCTTGGAAACAGGGCCTGTCATCCTCACTCCAAATTCACTCCATTCTTAGAACTTGAGTATGCTGTTGCTTATATTTTAAAAATAGCTGATTGGTTCAATGAAACCACATCCAGGAGAACAGGTCATTTAAATCAGTTATCCAAGATCAGTCTGTGATAGAGAAAGGAATGAAGACCTAATCTACTTTTTATAGTCTGTCTCCTAGTAGCTAGAGTTTTGAGAAGTATATCTAGTCAATGCTGGGAGGAGAAGAGATAATTTTCATGGAAAGAGACTCAAAGAATGACTGAATTCCAGATATGAAAGGGACCTCAGAATCCACCAACTCCAATTCATAACCAACCAAAAAAGAGTCTCCATTACCATATAACCTCCAAAGCAGATAGTCTTTGCTTGAAGATTGTCAGCTAAAGGGAAATCCACAAGACATCCCTCCTGAGACAGCCTAATTCAACTTTGGAATAGCTCTCAATTTTAGGAAATTTCCCCTTACCTTGAGCCTAAATTTTCAGGGCCAGAGTTTTAAGGCTAAGGATAGAGATTAAGAGAGAGATCTGAGGCTTCAGTGTGTTGCCCCTGGATTAAAGGATCTTCACAAAGCAAGCATTAGTTGTGGCTAGAAATGGTTTCTATCTGTTAGACTACAGGGAGTGGCTTTCCTTCTGTACTTTTCCTCTCCTTTCCACCCAAACAGACAGGACTTGTGTTTTACAGGCCTTTTATTACTGCTAAGCTATGGGTTTTTTAAAAGTAGAGAAGGAAAACAGATTCCAGATTTTGCATCTTAATAATAATATACCCATTTAACATTTTAAAAGTTTGCAAAAGGCCTCCTAGTCATGTCTTCACAACATCCTTTTAAGGAAGATACTACAAGTGCCCTCACCTTCTGAGAGGTTAAGTGGCTTGCCCCTAGATGTCCACACAGCTAACATTGAGTTGTGAGCTGAACACAGGTCTTCTTGCCCCATACAGAATAGACTAGACTTCTTCCCTTTGGCTCTAAAGAACAGAGCCAGGATGGAAGGTGAAAAGAATCAAGTTTAGGCTAAAGATTTCTAATAATTAGCTTGTAATAATTAGTTTTCCAAAAGAAGAATGGGCTTCTCTGAGAGGTGACAGGCTCCTCTTTCATAGAGGCCATCAAGCAGAGAGATTGGACAACCACTTGCTGGCTGTGTTATAGTAGGATTTCGTTTCATATTGGACCAAGTAACTACTGAGGTCCCTTCTGATGTTCACATTCTGTGTGATTCCATGCCCACCACTCCTTCCAGTAAGTCCTGCTGCCCTTAGTAAAAAATATTATGACTTTTCACAGAGAATAGGAACAGGAACTCCTTTATATAAATGTCAATTAACAGCTTTGTGGGGCAGGTTAGTGCAGACATTACTTGTTTTATAGCAAAGGTAGGAAAGCGGAGGCATACACTTGCTTGGGAGTCATTCCAGCAGGGGAAAAGCAGAGACAGGGGGCAAAACGATTCGGGTCTCTTAAATGTTGAGCATCTTAGGAAAAAGCACAACTCTGGTGGTGGAGGGAGGCAGGAATCTCACTAAAAATGTTAGAGTGCATACCTACTGTAGCATTATGGGGTCTACTCTATGGAAAGAATTCTAGATCCATCCTTAACCACAGGAAGCCATGAGTGTTTTGGCTTGAAGAAGCCTTAGAGTTCACCTAGATAGAGTCCCTAGTTTTGTGCATGAGAAAAAGGAGACCTAGAAGTAAATCTACTTGCTCAGTCACACAATTAACAAGGGGGTAAAGCCAAAACTAGAATCCAGAACTCCTGACTCCCAATCAAGGTCTCTTTCCATGAAAATTATCTCCTCTCCTCCCAGCATTGACTAGATATACTTCTGAAAACTCTAGCTACTAAGAGACAGACTATAAAAAGTAGATTAGGTCTCCTTTAGTCTCTCTTTTTGACATATTTACATATTTTCACACATTCTCTAACCTCTCAATATCTCTGTAAGGTAAGGAAGAAGTTATTATCTCATAGATGGCATTGTTATTTAGAGATAAAGAAACAAAGGAAATTAACTTACCCAAGTCCACACCACTAGGCAGTGGTAAAGTCAGGACTAGAACCCAGGTCCCTGATTCCTCATATGATGCTCTTTTCACTAGACCACATGACTTCTTCTTTGCCCTCTCCCCATGTGCTTACCCCAAGTTTTGCCTTCTGCATGTATGCACCTTGTTCCTTCTGCTACCCTCATATACTCACCTATCATATGCACCATACCCAGGGCACTGTTCCTGTAAGTCTCATGAAGCAGAGGAAAGGTGGAGTGGAGTGGGATGGGATAGAAAGGGGGCATTCCTAAGAAGAGTGCTAGTATCTGAACAGCACACAATTCAATGTTCCACCATGCTGTCTAGGATAAGCTGCCCTTGAAGGCTAGACAAGGCCCAGAGATAGGGCAGGGCTGAGATGACCTTCTCTTCTGTTCTGGAAAATTTTAGGAAGTCATTCCCTAAGCTGGGGGATTGGTTTATAGTCCATGATTAATGTTGAGACAGAGAAAATCAATCAATATCTTGTGATCTAGTCCTTGGCAAAACAGCTACTGATTCTCAGAGAGACTGGGTGGAAAGTAATTTTATTGCTTGCCAAGTGTCACAGAGGTTGAAAGAATAGTTTAAGCAAAATGCTCTCATGTCCAGTCATGAAGGTCAAGGAGATAAAGAATATCTCCAAAGATGATTTATGTCCCTTATGCAATAAGTAAAAATTATTACATTACAAATTTGTTTTTGTAATATAATAGTGAAAGCATTTATGACAGGGGTTCATAACCTGGGGTCCATTAACTTTTTAAAGTATCTTTAAAACTATTTCAACATAATTGGTTTCTTTTGTAATCTTCTATATTTTATTTTATTCATTTATAAACACTCTTCTGAGAAGAGATTCATGGCTTCACCAGTCTGAGCCTTTGATGCAGAGAAAGGCTAAGAACTCCTGAATGCTAGAGTCAACCCTCAACTAGACTGAACATACTGGAAAAACTGGAAGGGGAAGGGGTAAATTAAGTGACGAACAGTATTCCTGGAGAGAAGACAAATTGGATTGAAAAATCTTAATGCATTCAATACAGACCAATCTTTGAGAGGGAGTATGTGTTTTACATAGATATATGGAAGGTAATGTGTATGTGGCATAAGGAATGGGAGTCTGATGAATCTCTGGGATAGGTCTCCTGGACATTAACAGTGATTTATTTGCTGGATTGTGCTCTGGTCCATCCCACTCCCTTCTCACATAACAGGGAGAGAAGGCAGGGAAGTCTGCCATGCATGAATGACCATTTTCACATGAAACAATGTTAGACAAGACTAAGCGCATGTCTATCCTACATGGCCACCAGCACCAAGAGAGCATACACACCGGCAAGAGTGCAGCTACCAGTTCCCCAAGGTTTTGAGTCTAATAGGGAGAGGAGATTTTTCCAGTGGGGTTAACAGGCAGAAAATAGTTTTCAAAATTCTTCTTTGACTGAAACAGTTTTCAACCCTCCACACACCCCATTTCTCCCCTTTTACTGTTTTTCTTGAGACCCAATCCCCCCTAAAAAATCAGATTCCTATGAAAAAAAGTAAAAAATAACTGAAAGATGAAGCAACAGATCATCCATTTCTACTGGGGCCATTGCCTCATGTTCATTTGACTTGCTGCCTTGATTTCTTTTGAGTTCTGGCCATGTGCAGATTTCCATATTTGGATAAAGTGCTGGGGGCTTTACCGAACTATCCTCACATATGGAATCATACTTACCTATCTCCCTAAGCATTTGGCCCATGTTTCCCCTTCTCCTCATTCCCCACACAGGATATTCCAGGAACTTGGATAAAAGGGGTTTGGATAGGAAGGGCAGGGTACTATTGCATATATAAATCAAATGCATGTACACACACAGACACAAGGAGCAATTAAATGGATATTTGTTTGGACACAATAATGCACACAGACACTGTACACAATTCCACACAGACAAATAGCGATTTATACTAGGAAACACAGCCACAGGACGGGAAAGCAGTGAGTCTTTGGAGGACAGCACTGGCCACATGGCTTCAAGTCCTGTGTCTCCAGAAGAGGTAGAGGCAGGGGTTATTTTGGGAAGTCAGACCACAAAACACATTTTTTTTTTTGGCAAGTGCTGGGCTTGAGATAGATCAGCTCTGCTCCCGTTGCCGTGGCTGTCTGTTGGTTAGTGGGAGTTTGGGATACATTGCACCAAAGGCCAGGAAGGAGGATCACCACATGCAAAAGGAACTTCTGAGGTGGGCTCTGCATCCTCCACCACTGGACCCCTGCCACTGCCCTCTTGCTGAGCATGTGGGGCCCAGAGCAGGTTTCTGAATATCATTGAGGTGTGAGGTAGCAGAGATATGCACTGTGCATGTGTGTTTTTAGAGTGTGAAGACATGAATGTGCAGGTTTAATCTAATAACAGTACTCAGAAAGACCTGGAAAGGACCTACAGAGATTATCCAATCCAACTTTCTCCTTTCACAAATATTAAGGACATTAAAATGACTTACCTAAGGTCACACAACAAGTAAATGACTAAATTGGGATTAGAACTCATGTCTCCTGTCTCCTGAAACAGTGTTCTTACCACTACCCTCCTCAGGTGTTGAGAGGCAGAGGGCACAAATATGGTTTTGGCATGAGATCTGACACAGCAGTATCTCATAGAAAGCCAGTTTTCACCTTGAGTTAATTTATTGTCCCTATACCCAAATATTTTAGCATCCAGAAACTAAGATGGGGTGGGGTGAACGAGGACCACCCATCACTTCATTTCCACCCAGGAGATCCACAGAAGCATGCATTTGGCAGGATGACTTGGGCATGGAGGGGGAAGCAGTGCCATGCAGATAGGAGCATAGATTGGTGGTGGACGTCTTCTTGCTTTCTTATTGTGCACTTTGTAGGCCTGTATTCATTTGACTTCATCACCAAATAATTGTTCCCCCACAAAAATGCCATTATAGTTTCACTTGCCCCCAACAGAAACCCCACTGGGATCTGCCGCTTACCTTGCCACCATGGCCCCCACTTCCTCCTCTTGGGCATTTTGTCTTAACCATGACTTGTGACAACACTCTCTACAGAGACACTGAATGAAGTCCTGCGATCTTGGTTGACTATAGTAATCCCTGAACCTCTTTTGCTATCTTCTTTGTTATGTCTACTATATAAGCTTCTTCAATACACCAGAAGGCTTAGCATTCACCCCCTTCATCTCCAATATTCTAAGGTTTTCTTCTCCCACTCTTCCACTTTATCCCCTTCCCAGCCTCCAGGACCTCCACAGATGTACTCCAGTGAATCTGGTGCATTATGATGGGATGAATGGGAATTGAGAAAGATGGCAAAAGTTTTCATTAAAAAAAAAAAGAAACTCATGAGGATGGGGGATGGGGAGAATGGGTACAGTACAGAGTCAGAGAAGAATGACTTTACTTTCAGAACTCAGAAGGTCCTGCGGCTGAGAAGAAAAGCACTCCAGTTTTAAGGACCAGGAAGGGGTGAATTGGAAGGAAAAAAGAACGTTTATAAACAGAACATCTCAGCAGGAATTATTTGGTCTTCCCTCTGATATGAACGTTGATATGTTTTTCCATTAACATTTATTAAACTTAATAAAACCAAACTAAAAAGGGAGCCATCTCGATGGATAGGCACATAATCTCCTTCCAGCATTTCATTTACACAGAATTGAGGAAGAAGGCAATTATACTAGAGGATTAAGTAAACACAATAAAATGAGGAAGACTGAACTGAAACAGGAACCTCTGGAAGGGGGAGGGGAAGATGGAAGGGCCAGGGTAGTGATGGGTGCACCATTCTCAGCATTCTTGCTGACTGATTGGGACTGAGCTCTAGGACGGGTGTATAGGGTCTGGCAGCAGAGATTCCCAGGAACTAGACAAATGTGAGTAGAAACTGACCGGTGATGTTCTTTCAGTAGCTACCCGATGGAGACCCCGAGGAGGCTCCCCAGCTGTCTCACCTTCCTCCTCCTGAGCCCTGAGGAATACGGAAGATCGGTTTAAAAACAAGTAGTTTCAAAAGGCAGCACCTACCAAATGGAGACTGACTTCTTACATATAGCACACAAGTTAACATTATGTTAATCTATAACCAGGCTTCACTGTGTGCAGATAGATGCCTAGAAAATAGTAGCAAGCTTATCCTGTAAAATTTAGGTAAATATTCCCCCCCCCAAAAAAACCCACAACATAATCCTTTAGAGTCTCCGATGTAAAGCAGCCGTGTGGACATTATACATAGCTCCTGGAAGAGTGAGGAGTGAGTTCTGTTCTAGTGGCAGTGATTCAGAAGAATGAAGCTTAATTTTATTTATTCTGGATTTACCTTTCCAGCTTTAGGTACCACGTGATTGCCTTCTATTAATAATTTATGCAGCCCCAAACCCACAACTTCTTAGGGGTATCTTTTTCAATATAAACACCCACAAATTGACATTTGTCATAGCCTCATGAGGCTCTAAGGATGCTACTCCTGGGGGAAAAATCCTCTCCCCATTTCCTCTTTCTCTCCTGAGTTCTCCAGCTCTAGTTCTCTGCCTCCCTCAGTATTTAAAACTTACTTGTCTATAGACTCAACCAGGCTCTGTTCTCGTGGTACTTACCCACTGTCCTCTGTGGGTCTCTCTGGAGTCTGGCGTTCTTTCAGCTCAAGCTAGAGAAAGAAAGGTCATTCATTGGGTCAAGAAAGATAGAGCCAGCATGAGGACAGGGAGAGAGTGGTATCAGTGAGCTAGTTTCTCTGTGCTGTGTGCCCCAAAAGGAGTCTTTCCTCGATTATACCTCCTTTAGCCCAGCCCAATCATACTTCAGCCTCTTGGGTGCAAAATCTATTGATAACACAGTTACCAAACTACCTTTCTACTTGAGTATCACAAGATAATAGAGCTGGAAGGGATCTTAGAAGCCATCTAGACTAACCTCTGCAATTTACAAACGGGGAAAATAAGACAGAGGTAAAATGACTTGCCCAGGATCACAAAGGTGGTAAAAATTGTAGATTTGGGGTTTAAACCTAGGGCTCCTGATTAAATCCAGCAGTCATTTCACTTACATGTAAACTCCCAACCCTATTCCCTTGCATCTATTAACAAGCCTTTGAAAATATTGTCATGCTAACACATGATTATCAAGTTTAATTATGAATTATTTAGTGAAACATTCTTAGGTCTTCTTCACATATGTGTGTCTTGTTTCTGTAGAACTGTAAACAACCTGATGATAGAGAACAGCATCTTCTATTTTTTTTTTTTGCATCCTTTCCATCACTCTCCTCATTTACAGAGGTTCAAACTTGATAAGTGGCTTAACTAACTCCCTCTGCAGCCCCACCCTCATTCCACTTTTTACTTTCCTAGCAATTTCAGGACTCACAGGTTGTCCCTTTCACTCTAATTTTTTCCCACCTTGGTCCCAAAACTTGGATGCCCCATAGCTCACCGTGGTGGGTTTCTCCAGGGCAGCAAATCGCTCAGCCCAGGTAGCTGTGGATTTCTCAAAGGCTTCATGTCGCTTGATAAGTTTTTCCACACTGTCCACCGTATGTCCAAAGTCCCTGCTGGCCAAGTAAGGCTCCTGGGCAATCAGCCATGCTTCAGCCACAGAAGCATCCCGAGAGAACTGACACACTTCCAACACTGTCACAAAGAACAAGTCACAGACCCACACACACAGAAGACCTTAATAGGTTAGCTCTGTCCCTTGGTCATGGGACTCCTAAGCAGCTCAGCAGAGAGACTAGAGTTTGTGGGAGGGAAAGTTTAGGAATGTCAGCTGCTTGAGGGCAGGAGATACTTTTTTGCCTTTCTTTGAGTCCTCCTCACTTATCACTCTGCCTGGCATTTAGTAAGTGCTTAATAAAGGTTTGTTGACTTGACTTGCTCCATAGTGCAGATTTCAGCAGCCACCTGGTATACCAGTCTTCTCACTGGTTCATGTAACCATCTACCATTTTTATTCTCAAAAGTCCCAGAGGGCTAAGGTCAAGTTCTTGAAAATCCTCTTCCCAGCCAGCCTTAAGACCCTTGATTAATTTTATGTAAACAAAAAGGAGGGCCCAGGTACAAACCAGAGGCTGGACCTTCTTGGTTAAGAACCCCTGTTTGAAGTGGGGCTGGGGGAAAGGAATGGATGGGTTGTGGATAGTTCTTCTCTAGACTGAGCTGATCAAAAAACTGAGGAGATTTATGCTCTTTCCTCTTCCCTTCATCCACAAGAAGCCCCCAGCCTGGCCATGTTCATGGGCCCCAAGGCTGCACTCACATAGACGCAGCCGCTCTGCACGGTTGTTCCATTTCTCCATCATCTCCTGCCTTCTTGACATCACCTGACTCAGCTTCTCCTTGATCTGCAATGAAGGTAAAGAGATTTTTCATTCTGGTCTGGAGCTCAGACCATTACCCCACATCTCAGCTATTTATATATGCTCTATATGTACCTATTTTATCTCCCTATTTTATGCTCTCTAAGGATAGAGGCTATGCCTTGAACAACTGTATCCTATACTTAAGAAATATTTATTGAATGAATGAATGGATAGGCAAAGAGATGGACTATTGAAGATATGTGTGTGTGTGTGTGTGTGTGTGTGTTCGTCCTTCATTGCCAAAGAAGACCATGCCATCAGAGAAATAATGACATGACTTGCACTTGACTGTTTTGAGTGAGGGAGGGCTGTGCAGGTTACCAGCCTCACTTCTTCTCCAGAACCATCTGAGTCCAGTGACCAGATACTCATCAGGATGACTAGAGATGACCCACAAGGAGACACTGGGGTTAAGTGACTTGCCCAAGGTCATACAGCTAGTGTCTGAGGTGAGATTTGAGCTCATGTCCTGAACCCAGCTGTTCCCCAGTTTCCCTCTCTCTCTACCTGGCCCTCTTCTATACCCTCTCCCCTCTTACCTCTTCAGAAGCCTGGTGCTGCCGCTGAAGCAATGATTCTCCCAGCTCAAGGCATGTGCTGAAATTTTTGCTCCGCGTTTCAATTTCTGACTTGATGCCTTGGTGGTACTTCATAAGCAGTTCCACAGAGGATACATCCCTGATAAGAGAAGCAAATGAAGATGGGGAGAAGGGTGATGGCAAAGGGATTCAGCTAAAGCCAAAAGGGAAATGTCCAACCTGGATAATTCTCAGGCTCCTGAAGGAGGAGAAGGCCTTAAAGCTGCACATGCATTGTTAGATTCTACTTTTTCAGAAATACTACTTATAAATTCCCAAACTACAACGTCCTTGGCTTCCAGGTCACCCACTGTGTGACTCTAAAGGTTCAGACCACACCAATCTCTGCAACAGTCCAGTGATTAACTCTCCTAGGAGTCCTCTATGAAGCCAACTGCAGACAGGGTATCTGAAGGACTGAGGAAGTCTTGGGGATTCCTAGAGCCAGGGGCTTGGGTAGAAAGATTGACTGGCTCCCTGTGTGGGGTGCTAGGACCCCAAAATTGAAGCTAGCCATTAGGAACATGAGCCCTGAGGATGAGATCCCAGCCTCTGGGGGGCAGTACAGAGTTTGTACATAGTAAGTGCTAAATAAATGGGTGGCTTTGAACAAATTGGAACCCAAGATGTTGGGAACTTTATAATATCAGCTCTTCCACTAATATTCCCACTTGTGGTTTAGTTACTCCTTAGCAGAAAGAATACAGTTCTTCTCTCTCAGCATGGGGAAAGGGGAGGGCTGTTTCAGCAATGATAGATACAATGTTGGGGAATAGATAGTGGGGGACATCTGGGCTTATGTATGGTCCAACTATGAGTCGCTGAAGGTCCTTTACTGCTAAGTGAGCTTAGCACTCCCAGAACTCTGAAGCTATGATTCTTGCTAATAATACCATACACAAGCTAGCACAAGTGTCCAGGACATAAATGGAAGTGAGAAAAGTCACTTTCAGCCTCAGTCCAAGCCTGGGCAGGAATTTGGCTTTTCCTGGCCCCATATCAATCAAGCATCTCTGCTCCATTGCTGAACCTCAAAGGTCCTATGTCATTCCAGCAACACTGAGTCATGCCGGCTCTGGCCCCAAAAGGCCCCCGGCTCCACCCTTTTTCCCTCATTCAGAGAACAACCATCAGAGCCTGTACCTAAGTCTATGAGCCCCATCTTGTGGGGGAAAGTAGCCACAGAAGGAGAAGACACGTTCCTGCCTTTGCTGTCATACCTGGGCTTCTCTTGTGTGTCTATCTGTCGGATGATGCTTTCCATCCAAGAGAGGAGGTCCCGGACCATGCTGAAGAAGCGGAACTTGTCTGCTGTGTCCACCAGCTGGGCGCGGCGTCCTGCACAGGCATCCAACAGTTTCTGCCATGAGGTAGACACCTCTTGCTCTTTGCTCTGGATCTCATCAGCCTTCTCCCCAGCATACGCTGTCTGCAGGCGTGTGGCCACATCCTGGAACTGCTGCACCTGGAGTCATCGACACCATCATCATCATAAGATGATAAATTACATGCCTATGGTGCGTTACAGTTTACAAAATGCTTTATATGCACAATCTCATTTCAACCTCACAACAATCTCATGAGGTAGGTACTACAGGTACTACAGCTATTTTACAGATTGGGAAACTGAGGTTCAGAGCAGTTGAGTGATATATCCATGGTCACACAGCTGAAAAATGTCACCATAGGATCTGGATCCATGTATTCCATGTATTCCAAGTCCTCTACTCTATCCACTTTTTCTCACTGCCTTATTCAAAGTGTGCCATTGCGCTATATGACAGAGGAATGATGGGTTTGGGAAGGATAAAGGCTCTTTCTGATCTCCCACATGGCATGGTGATAGTTGAAACCTCTAGAGCAAAAGGCTCCGAAATCCAGGACATGGAATGACTTCAAGGGTCAACCAGAGGGTGGAAAGATAGGCTGTATCTCACCCTCCTATCCTCTTCTCACCCCAGCTAACCGTGGGTTTGTTTCTAACACAATTACCTCACTCTCTTCAGGATTTTGCCCCTCTATACCTCCTCCCATTGCTGACCTCCTTGTGGCTATCCCTGATATGGGGCCCCTTGAGGGAGTGATAACCTATCCCTACTCACAGCAGGTAAACAGGCAAAATTCCTCCATGGCATCCTCACACATGGTCTCCCATCACCAGAGTTTCATGTTCTGTGCTCCAGGGGAGGAGATAGTGAGTAAGTCCCATTGTATCCCCCCTTTTCATTTTTCATTTAGGAAAAGTGAGTGAAATGATGAACAAACACAGATATATTACTCTGTTGCCCAAACATCCTTTTTCTGCATTTCCTTGTTTCATAGTAGCATGGATTTAGAGTTGGAAAGGTAGAACTGAGGATAACTTCCTCATTTTACAGAGGGCCAACCAGCTATTAAGTGTCTGAAGATACATTTGAACTCAGGTCCTCCTGACTCCAGGGCTGGTGCTCTACCCACTGAGCCACCTATCTACCTCTTGATTCTCTTCTTAATCAAGGGAACCATTCTTCCAGTCTCCCAAGCTCTCAACCTTCTAGTTATCCTTGATTCTTCAACTCAACTGAAATTGCCTTCTTCAAAGTTTTACCAAATCTGAAGGCCCTTTCTCAATCATCCTTCTTTTTCATTTTCTACAGCACTCTATGCCTCGTTTCTCTCTCCTGGTCCTCCTTTTACTGGTCTGACCCTTTCTCACACTCCTTCATTGGTAGCATATTCTCCCAACCCTTCCTTGGTTTTCATCTCCATTGCATACCTTAATTGTGATTGTACCCTAAGGCTCTGTCCAGGGTCCTCTTCTTTCCCTCTGTATGCTCCCTCATTTGGTGATTTCATGAGCTCCCATGACTTTAATTATCATCTTCATACAGATGACCCCAAATTGATTGCTCTGCTCTAAGTCTCTCTCCTATCCAATTCATCTGTCACAAAAGTCCCAAAGTACATGTCTGACCATGCTACTCTCCTACTCTAACAAGTTCTGTCCCTCCCTATGGACTCTAGGATCAAGTATTATTTTACCCCTTTTAAATTTCCATGTTTATGTAAGCTTTATGATATACATGAATTGGGAATGGAATGAGCATTTATATAGCACCTACTATGTGCCACGGATTGTGCTAAGCACTTTTTACAAATATAATCTTATTTGATCTTTACAGAAACCTTGCAAGGTGGGTGCTATTATTGTCTTCATTTTACAGTTGAAAAAACTAAGGCAGTCGGAAGTGAAGCGACTTGCCTAAAATCACACAGCTGGATTTAAACTCAGGACTTCCTGGCTCTGGGCCCAGCACTCTATCCATTGTGACACTAGCTGCCTTGACCATAATTATTAGTATAAAAGCCCATATATCATTTATAAACAAATATAACTATTGGTGGTACATGTTTAAAATTTCTTTTTTAAAGGGGTACTTGATCAAAAAAATTCAAAGAACATTGTTTCAGAGTACAAACAGTAACTCTGAAGACAGGACTTTAGTACTACCCTCCTGACTCTACCACTGACTTGCCAGGTATTGTGGGACAAAGTTCCTCTGCCCCTTGGCACCTTTATTCCTGTCTGCAAAATTGGGAAGAATGTATTACTGTCCCCCTTTCAGAGCTCCAATATACTTTTAGGCTCCTCGGATGAAAGATGCTATGACAAGATGTCCTTATTTAAGACTGCTTACCAGTAAAAATGAAGTCACATTCTTATGTAGGGAACTTCCCTTATGTCCAAGGTCCTGGCATCTGTTTATATCCCATACCCACTCTCCCTCTATTCACTTTCCATTTTGCAAGGTTTTGGGCCTCTTGACCCAAAGAAAGAGCTACCACTCATTTGGAGAACAGCACCTGGACATTAAGCTACAACTACAACCAGAAAACAGCTATCTATTTTGGGTTATCTAAACTGACTGAGGAACCCAAAATTTAAGATACCATAATCCAACTCAGTATTCTATTTTCTGAAGCTCATTTATAAGCCAATGGGATTGAGAGCTGGAAGGGAACTTTAAGATCACCTAGGTGAATTTCATCATTTTACAGATGAGGAGACTGAAGTTCACAGACGTCAAATGACTTACCTATGGTCACATAGGTAGCAAGAAGCAGAGATGTAGCTTCTCTATCTTTTAATTACACCACAATGCATCCTCAGTGTGGCTGAAAACTTGACTCTTGGTATTGTTAGCATGTGCTATCAGATTCAGGGGTGGGGAACCTGTGGTCTCAAGGACACATGTGACCCTCGGGGTCCTCAAGTGCAGCCCTTTGATTGAATCCAAACATCACAGAACAAATCCCCTTAATAAAAGGATTTGTTCTGCAAAACTTGGACTCAGTCAAAAGGCTGCACCTCAGGACCTAGCCACATGTTACCCATCCCTATATCTGTTCAATGACCAATAAGTGAGTACGGTACTTGAGGAACCAAACTTAGCCCATATTGACACTCTTATTATAAATGAAGCCAGAAGACATTATTGAAGACATATAGACTGGAAAAGAAGGTAAATCAGTCACGTAGAGATGATAACTGGCTTTTCCAAGTATTGCTGACATATTAAAAAGGAAAAAAAGAAGGCTTCTAGAAGGTTGGGTAAATCCTCTGAGGAGAATTTATGGGAAAAATGTACATAAAAATCATACAGGATGAGGAAGTCTTACATTTCAGACAGATATACTGCCATTTCCTGTATATGGGATCCTATTTCTTGGCCCCCATTTCTTTGTTCAGGTTGTGTCCCATGCCTGGAATGCTTTTCTTCCACCTTGCAGAATCACTAGCTTCCTAGAATTCAAGGTTCTATTTAAGTGTCATCTCATATATCCTATCCTAGTCTCCTAGTTGATAGTGCCCTCCCCCAAGAAATTATTTGTAATAATTTTGTCATGTACATGTTGCTTGCCCCAAAAGAATATAAGCTACCTGAGGGTAAGAATTATTTCATTTTTGTCTTTATATTCCCAATGCCCAGAACAGAGCCCATCATACACATGTAGTAGGCACTTAATGAATGATTCATTAACCTAGGAGCTACAATCTACACAGCAGGAAAGAGTGCCTGTGTTGATTAAGAAACCAATCTACCAAAGCAGGCATTTCCCCAAAGCAAGACCTAAACATTCTGACTCATCACTTTCAGCTCCAACCAAAAAGCTTTATGCTCCTTTTCCAGTTAATGTCCTTCTGGATTAGGATATATTGAAGTGTTTCTCTATCACTTTTGTTCCCATACCTACTATAGACATAGCTTCAGTGACATTCACACCAACTCTCTGAAGTCCTCAAATACCCATTTTACAGATGGGGAGATGGGGACAGAGGGTAATGACTTGTAAAGAACCACAAAAAAATCAGAAATCAAAATCAATCTGTGAACACAGAGGGAGAAGTCAGGTTTCCTGGATATCCACAAGAAGAAAACCACATGGGTGCACAGATGAGTAGAATGGTACCTGTACTCCCAAGAGATGTAATTCTCTCTCAAATGCTGTGTGAACACGATGGAAGGATTCAGCAGTACTTGCATCAAGTCCCACATCTTCAGGCAACTCTCGATGTTTCTCATCAATGAGGCCCAGGATCTCTTCTCCCATGTAGAAGTACCGGTGCAGGTCATAGGAGGCAGCTAACAGTTGCATTCGGGTATCTATAAGCTCTAGCAAATCGGCCCAGATCTCATTCAGCCCATCTTTCCACTCAGCAATGGTGGCAGCTTCAGCATGGCCAGCATCAATGAGCCGCTCAATTATCAAATTAACATTGTCCACCCGCTCCTGCCCAATTGCCCCAGTCTCTCGGGCAAAGTCACGAAACTTGTCTCGTAGCAACTAGAATTGGAGAAGTGCACAGGTTAATAGAAAAATGGTTATTGAACTCTTGAACTATTGGGGATGTTTGTGGCATGGCATTCTCACATTCTTGTCAGACAACAGCTATTTATGGATGTATCATCACACCTTTTTCAAGGAAAAAAACCGAAATTGAAAAGGATTACCCCCCCTGGAAACATTATCACACTTCAAACTCTGTTGTGGCTACACTCTGCTGCTTAATAGAAGTACATGATAGATTAATTTTCAGTGCTTTACAAAAACTGAAAATAGGGAAGGAAAACAAGCAGACTGCTATTGCTATACACCTAAAAATAACGGCAGACTCGGGTGTTTTCCTTTTTAAAAATGTCAAAAAAACAAAAAGGAATGTTCTTGGTGTGAAACTCACAGTAACATGGTCAAAATCTTGCCCCATTTCTTGGGAAGAGGCCACCACCTCCCTTTCTGCAATCCACTGTTCCAAATCATCTGCCTCTCTCTTCAGCTGGAACAAATGATACATATTTTCTAGCTTGCGTTTCCGTTCCTCAGCCATATCTTTCAGTCCGGCGTATTGTTTGTCCACCTGCCCTTGAAGTCGGATAATCTGTTCCCTAGGATTAAAAAACAAACAAAGCACCAACTAAATTTTAAAAAATCCAAAGTTCCAAGATTAGGGGTGATGTGATCTCAGGCACCAAAGACATGAGAGACATCAAAGAGGAAGAATTCCAAAGCACCCAAACTTGCATGCTGAGGTATTCTGCAACCCTTAGTATATCTTTCTCCTCCACTATCTATCCCCAAGTGACCAATGGATAAATTGAACTGTGAGAAGACTCCTAAATTTCCTGAGGCACCAAGGATAGGTCCATGGTAGAGAGTCCAGGTATTCTGCCTCCCATTCCAAGATGCCTTCCTTTGAACCACACTGCCTCTTAATGGCAACAAGAAAGTCTTGTCTAACAGATACTGGAGATGAAATTCTGAGTCCCTAAGTAAAGCTGTGCAGATTTCCCACTATCTCAGAGGAATGATCCTTACCACCTGTCATTCTTTTTACTGGATTCTCAGACAATGCGAGGAGTTTTGATGACTAGATTCCTTACCTTAGTTTAGGCCAATCAGAATTTATTGTGAAAAATAAACTTACTCATGATCTTTGCAAGCAGATTGATAAAACAGTTATCCTTCACCAATGCCCAATATATCATCAGCCATTACCAGGGAGGATTACTAATTGGTATTGCCTATGGAGCACTTCAAGGTTTACAAGACACTTTATACACATTGTCTCATTTGAGTCTTACATGAGCCCTTAAGATGTAGTAGTCAAGTGCTTTAACTACTATTACACTGGACAGTACACTGGACAAGATTTGAACTCAAGTCTACCTGACTTCAAAGTAAACTGGAACTAAGTCATTAAACCTTGCATACCTTTCCATTCACTATTAGGTGTATATTCCAAAGAGATCAAAGAAAGAAGAAAAGGACCTATAGGTACAAAAATATTTATAAAAGCTCTTTTTATATTAGCTTTAAAAATGAGAAAGCAAGAATGTGCTCATCTATTGGGAAGTAAATTACGTGAATGTAATGGAATATTATATAACATATATATTATTATTATTAAGAAATAATGAAATAGATGGCTTCAGAGAAAACTGGAAAGACCTACAAAATGATGCAGAATGAAGTGAGCAGAACCAAGAGAATAATTTAAATAATATCAATATTATAAGGAAAAATAACTTGAAAGACTCCAATCCAGGCAATGACAAATCATGACTCCAGAGAGTCAAGCATGAAGCAAAGTATCTATGTCCTGACAGAGAGTTGATGCATTCAAGATACAGAATGAAACATACATTTTTGGACATGACCAGTGTGAGAATCTGTTTTGCTTTATTATATATATATATATATATATATATATATATATATATATATATATATATATATATATATATATATATATATGTGTGTGTGTGTGTGTGTGTGTGTGTGTGTGTGTGTGTGTGTGTGTGTATTTGTTATGAGGATTTTCATTTTCTTTTGTTGTGGTTGAATTAGAAGTGGAAGGGTAGAAAGGAGAGAAAACAAATACTTATTTATAAAATATATCTGACATCAAGTCCAGCACTCTAGCCCGCTGGGAAAAAAGCTTGAATCCTGAGCACTAAAGGCAAGTATACTGTGGAGGCAAAGAGGTCCTTCCTTGGTGTCTGAAGAACACCAAAGGACACTGGACCATGTTCCTAGAACTATAAGAACAATTTTTATGGTGGCTGGTGTGAACTTAGTATATTCCTCTTAATAGTGGTAAGACCATGACTGGTAAGTTACCTATGATTTCTGCTCCAAAAATAAATGGTATAAAATAAAACAGAATATACTTTTATTGGTACAGTAGACAGACCACTGGACCTGGAGTCAGGAAGACCTGAATTAAATCCTAACCTCATGCACTTAGTGTTGTAAGACCCTGGACAAGCTTAACCTCTGTTTGCCTCAGTTTCCTGATTTGTAAAATAGGAATAACAATAGCACCTACCTTCCAGGGTTGTTGTGAGGATTACTTTTGTAAAGCACTTTGCAAACCTTCAAGTGCTACATAAATATAAATGCTTGTTATCATCCTCCCCCTCCAGAATTCAAACTAGAAATCTCAAATAGGACTTTTTCCTACAATATTCTACACAGACATTCATAATGTTAATTCTGAAGCATCTAAAGTGTTTGCAGGGTCATCAAGAATAAGTTAAATTTGACTTAGTACAGTTCAATGTTAAGTATATTTTATTATATTCTAGCTCTTTGAAAATGGGTAATACAAGTTTGGGGTATATCAAAGCTCTGTTAACTAAAATATACAATTAACTTCTCCAACAAAGTCCTCTTTTGTTGCCTTATCATGATATAAAAGTGAGTCTGGGTTCTAAAAGGTAATATCAGTTGCACATAAGATCTAGTAGTAACTACCAAGCTGGAAAACCTTTGAATATGATGAACCAAGTGATTGCCCAGTCTGTTACCTAACATCCAACTTTAATAAGTATGGACTCCATGTATTTAATTACAGATTACAAATCAAAATTTATTATGTTTCATTTTTCAAACATAAAAAGCAATCCTCATAATTTATCTCCTAATCATAATGGAGATACAATCTGTTGTGCAAAGACTGTATACCAATGAAATAACAGATCTTTGAAATACTGAATATTGAATTATTTAGGGTAAAAATTCATTTCACTAGACTAATAAAGCACTTTAAGATTTGCAAAGCACTTTATAAATGTTATCTCATTTGACCCTCATAACAACTCTGGAAGGTGTTACTATTATTCCTTTTTATAGATGAGGAAACTGAGACAGTAGGAGGTGAAAAGACTTGCTGTCTGTGGTCGTACAAGTAGTAAGTACTCAGCTCTTCCTGATTCTAGGTCCAACATTCTATCCACAGCACTTCGTAGCTGTCTGACTCTAACTCATTCCTAGTTTGGGAACTAGTGTACTCTAAGTTGGAATTCCTAAAACCAAAACTAAATAATGACAGTAAATAAAAACATTCCATAGAACAAAAGTTACCTCAAACCCCCATTTTTGGTGGAAATCATAAACATGTTCTCAATGAAGACATTTATAACTAGGTCCTTCTTCTCTAAACACCAAAAAAGCTGACAGGTTTGCCCTAAAAGGAAGAATGAGCCCCATGGTTACCCACCCCTCAGGGTGCCCAGCAGACAGGAGTTTCTGAGCCCGGCCAGCCAGCTGTTTGATGTTCTTCCCATACTCCTCAACTGAGCGCTGCTGCCGTAGATGTCGTTTGAGCATCACGATGGCGCTCTCTTCATCCTGGATGGAAGTGGAAGTGTCATCATGCTCCAGATTAGCTCATTCTTTGCCATCCCTTCCTGAAGCTCCCGCAATGGAAGAAACTTACAGTACAGCCGCTATTTGATTTCTTCCCAGAGACCAATCCTGTTCCTTATGTTGCACCCAGAACTTTATCAACATGGTGTACCTAATTAGTCTGGAGAGGAGAGGTGACTAAAACCCTCTGAACCCATTCTACCTTATTTTCCTACCAATTTCCAACATGCCCTATCTGCTCTGGTCTCATCACTATCCTAGAGACATGAAAGGGTAATTCCTTCCTTCACACCTTTTGCTCATGCTATTTCTCCTACCTGGAAGATCTTTCCTTTCCTTCTCTGCCTCTCCAAATCCTACCAGAATCTCACTTCCCCCATGAAGCCTTCTCTGACTATGATTACAACTGTAGAACTGGAAGGGGCCTACAAGGTCATCTACTCCAACCTTCTCATTTTACAGACATGGAAAATTAAGTCCAGGGATGTTAAGTGATCCAAGGTCACCCCTGCAGGATCAGAGACAGGATTCGGATCCAGGTCCTCAGTATCCAGAGTTGGTGCTCTTTCCCTGTATTACACTGCCTTGCAATTTACCAGGATCTCAAGGACTGACCTCAAATCTGGATTCCTATGGAATTTACAATCTATATCACGCATTTTAGCAATTAATTTTGTACCATCAGGGTATTCGTTGTTTCACACATGTGAAAATAGTATATAATTATATTAATGTATATATTATATGGTAAACTAACATATTAGTACTCATTAACATAGTATATATATGTATATTAATACTAATAAATTGGCTCCCCAGAAGTAACATAAAACCCTTGAGGACTATATTTTATACTCTGTCTATATTATCCACGATTTTTAGGCCAGTGATAGGTGCAGAATAGGCAGTCAGTAATCACTTGTCTGACTAAAGCATGGGAAAGAATCAAAGAATGGGCGGAGAAACAAAAGAGATGAAGAAGGGAATGAGAGGAAACAGGAAAATCAGGCAACACCAAATTCAAAAAGGTTGGGTCTATTGACAAATAAGTGGCACATTTACACTGAATTTAGAGTCTCTTTTCTGAGATGATATCCTAAAGTAGAACATGTGGGATTCCTATTCTACCTTCAAACTCTTAGGTCCTGACCCCACAATTCCCTCTCACCTAAACTTACCACATACTTCTTAAGCTTGACAGATTTCAACCTTCTTATTTCTTAGTTTTGCCCCATCTTTATGAATAGGGATACTTCTTTGACCAAGGACATCTGAATTAGACAGAGGAGGAATTGACTCCTTATCTCTTAGCTTTGCCCCATCTTTATGGATAGGGATATGTCTTTGGCCAAGGACATCTAAATTTGAAAGGGGAGGAGTAGACTGCCTCCTCCCAAACTGTAGGGAGCCTAGCTGGCTACCTCAACCTTGCTGTCTCCCAAGTCACACACTGACTAACCTTGGGAGTCTCATCAGAGATCACATAAAGTTCCTGTTCACTGATCCAGGCCTCTGCCTCTCCAGCATCCAAGTAGTACTGCTGGGCCTCATTGGCCTCCCGCAGCCTCTGCAGGCGCTGAGCGGTCTCATCTTGGAGCGATTTCCAGGAGGCCTGCAGATGCCCCAGGCGCTCTGCAATGTCTTGGCAGTCTATCTCAGCCATCTCCACCAGCTCATGCCCTCGATGCAACACATCCTCTATCCGGGGAGCATGCCCCACAATTTCATTCTGTAGTGTCTGGAAAAAACAAAAGAAGGGGACTCCTTAGACTGAGTCAGTCATAGCATTGTAGGATTGTAGGAAAGCCAGAGCGGAAATCATCTCACTCGCCTCTTTTACTTTATAGAGTAGGAAATTGAAACCCAGAGAGGTCACAGGGTCCTAGATGTAGTGAAGAATTAGATAATTTAGTTCAGGGTTCTTAACCTGTTTTGTGTCATAGACTCTGTTGCCAATCTGGTAAAGTCTATGGACCTCTTCTTAGAATAATGTTTATAATTTCATAAAACAAAATACATAGGATTATAAAGAAAACCAATCATGCTGAAATACAGTTAAACACCCACACCCACACCCACAACTGAAGCCCCAGAACCAAAGTGCCCAAGTGCTGAGATCTGAACACAGGTTCTCTGACTTCCAGCCTAGAATGCTTTCCGTTGTCCTGGTGAAGAGGTAACTTTTTTCCAAGATTGTATTTCTAGTTTCCTACTTCATGACTTCCATTCACACTTCAGACGTGGTTCCAATTTCCTAATTTTTTCCTATTTTTCTTTCTCTTGACCTCAGAAAAACCCAGCTGTAGCCTACATCTTAGAAAGTTGTCTGGGGTACCAAAAGGAGAAGTGACTTGGTCACCCAGCCAGAATGTATAGAAGCAGTCTTTCCTGACATCAAGGAAGAATCACACCATTCTGCATCTCACACACAGAAAAACACCAAGTTTTAGAGTTGGAAGGGATCCCAGTTGCTTTCTAGTCCAATTCATTATCTGAAAAAGAATCTCTATTAATAACATACCTAACAAATGCCCATCCAGTCTCTACCTAAAAACCCCTTATTGGCAGGGGTGGGGAGGCCCACTACCATGTAAAGCAGTATATTCTGTGTTTGGATCACTCTCATACATAATTTTCCCTGACATCAAGACTAAATTTGTCTCTGCAATTTCTATCCATTGCTCCTACTTCTGTCTTCTGGGGACAAAAAAGAAGGGGTCCATCTCTTCCCATGAAAGATGATCTTCAAAGATCTAGACACAGCTATCACATCCCCTAAGTTTTTTTAGGTTAAACATTCACAGATCCTTCAACTAGTCTTTATATAGTACAGTCTTGAAGCCCTTTACAATCCTGGATGTTCCCTTTTGAACTCTCTCCAGTTTATCCTTCCTTCCTAAACCATGGTGTCCAGATCTGAATACAATACTTTAGGAAGAGTTTGACCAGGCTGAGTACAAAGTACATTACCTCTAAAATCCTAGATGCCTTAGTCCTAATCACATTAGGGTTGTTTTTTTCCTTTGGTTGCCACTTCATGCTGCTTTATTAAACTAAGCTTGCAGACCACCGAAACCCCCAAATGTTGTTGGTTGGTTTTTTTTAGGCAATCAGGCTTAAGTGACTTGTACAGGGTCACACAGCTAGTAAATGTCTGAGGCTGGATTTGAACTCAAGTTCTCCTAACTCCAGAGCTGGAACTCTACCCCTGTGCCACATAGCTGGCCCAATCCCCACATCTTTAAAAATAAACTGTTATCTAACTAAATCACATCCACCATTTGTGAAGTTGATCTTTTCGAACCTAAGTATGATGGTAAGTACATTTATCCTTATCAAATGTGTGGTTTTAAGTAAAAGCTAAGTTCAGTTGCTTCTGCAAAAAAAAATGGACTTGGCATCTCTATACGAGTCATTTTACTTCAGACTTAACAGTGATTTACTTTTATCTAGCTTGCACTTCTCCCCTCCAATCAGGAACATCATTAATGCATACTTAGTCACAAGGGAGACCAAAGTGAAAATCTGCTGTCCCCTGTCCCTGGAACTCTCTACCTCCTCAGCCCTTCCTTAAGGTCCCACCTCAAGTCCTGCCTTCTGCAAGAAGACTTCCTGATTTTCCTTAATACTAGTGCCTTCCCTCTGGTCATCAACTTCTATTTAACTCAGGCATGTATCATTTGTACATGTTGCTTGCAAATTATCTCCCTCACTAGACTGTGAGATCCTTGAGAGCAAGGACCATATTTAGTCTTTTTTTTGTATCCCCAGAACTTAGCACAGGGCCTGGCTCACAGTAGGTCCCTTATAAATGCTTTTGACTGATTGACAAAATGGGTGACAACTATTATAGTTAGGAAGGTTCTCGATGGTCAGTTGGCCCAGCTCATTATTTTACAATGAGGAAACAGATACAAAGAAGTTAAAGGACTAAGTATGTGGACTGCTGATATTTTAAAGAATGATCTTCATTCAGAACAAAGTTTCTACTACCCATGATGCAGGAGATAATGTCCGCTAAGCATCCCCAACTCTAGGATCTGAAAAGGCTATGCAAATATTATGGCCATCATATTCACAGCAACCTCTTATCTGAGCTGGCACAAATACATACATAGTAGGTAGATAATATATATTTGTTGAGTTGAATTGTTTTTGGAGTCAGAAGACAAGATGGGCATCTAGGTGGTACCATGGATAGAGAACTGGGTTTAGAATCAGGAAGACTCCTTATGAGTTCAAATCCAGCTTCAGCCACTTACTAGCTGAGTGACCCTTGGCAAGTCACTTAATCCTGTTTACCTCAGTTTCCTTATCTATAAAATGAGCTGTAGAAGGAAACTTCAAATCACTCCAGTATCTTTGCCAAGAAAACCCCAAATGGATTCACGAAGAGTCACCACTGAAATGACTAGATGACAACAACAAAAGAAGGGAGGAGGAGAAGATATAGTCAAGAAAAAATTTCTGCCTTTTTGATGTCTTTTCAAAGAAAGTTATTTTTCATTTGCACATAAAAGACAGTATTTTCCTTTGTTCTGGTCAACTGAAAAGGTGCTATTTGCTATTTTGTTCTCAAAGTGTTATTCAAAGTCCTCTGGAAGTCTTAAAGACCTTTTCAGGGAGCCTGTACGGTCAAAACTGTTTTGATGAAAATAATAATAAGATGGTATCTGCTCTACATAGCTGTGTGAAGCCAGATTTTCTTCATATGCTTCAAAACATATCACAAGAAATTGAAAACAAAATTAGATATGATAATCTAGCTGTTTTACGCTATCACATGTTAAAGAAATTTGCAAAAACATGTAAAATATTTTTCTCATGAAATTTTTTTTGTTTTGGAAAATAATTATTCTCTAGAAAAATAATGCTATTTATGTTAACATATTCATATGAACACATTTCAATTATGTTAACATATTCATTGTGTTAACATAGCTTATTGTTACTTTAATGAATCAATAAAGATTGAAGTATTTTATCAGCTCTAATTTTTAATACAGTAAATATGTATAGAAATAACCCACATACAAAAAAGTTTATTTAAGGATCCTCAATAATTTTTAAAAGTATAGAGGAGTCTCCAGTGATGTTTGAAAGTATAAAGAACTCAGTGTCCTAAGACCAATAATTTTGGGAACCGCTGCTCTATGAGTTTATGCTTTATGAGTTGCACCTCATTTCCTACATTAGTCATCATCCTCCAAAATGTTTCCATCCTGCAGGATGTAAAACCTATGACCTGGTGTCTCTGCCCCACCCTCTGAGTTGGGGATCTTGTCTTAGACTTCAGGAAAAAAAATTAAAGTCATTATCTCAGGGTTCCCTCATCTTCCCATGTCATGTTATGTCACTCAAACGCCAACCCCCACTACCTCCCCTTTTACACCTGTCTTATATGAACAGGTGACCCTTTTCCTCGATAAGGTAAACATTGATAAATGCAGTCTTGATCTGAAATCTTCAGCAATTTGCTTCCATTACCATCCCTGCTCTCTAATTTTCCATCCCTCCCTATCTACTAGCTTCTTCCCTGCTGCCTAAGAACATGCCCATCCCTTTCCATAAAAATCCCCCCTTGTTCCACTCATCCCTGTAAGCTATTGTCATATATTCTTCCTCTTCTAGCTAACTTCCTTGAGAAAACCATCTATAATAAGTGGCTCTACTTCCTTTTCTTTCACTCACTTCTAAACTTTCTGCAATCTGACTTTCCACTTCTTTATTTTTTATGAAAACTGAAATTGCTCTCCCCAAAGCTACCAGTGATCTCCTAACTGCCAAATCTAATAGTCTTTTCTAAGTCTGATCCTTTTTGATCTTTCTGTAGCCTTTGACAATGTTGATCAGCATCACCTCCTGGAAACTTTCTCCTCTTCAGGTTTTCAAGGTGCTGCTCTCTCCTCACTCTCCTACCTGTCTGATAGCTCCTTCTTCATTTTCTTTGATGCATCTCCATCCAGGTCATGCTTACTAACCATGAGTATACCCCAAGGCCCTCTCCTTGACCATCTTCTCTTTGCCCTCTACACTATCTTGCTTAGTGATTTTATCACTGTGGGTTCAATTATCTCTATGCAAATGATTCCTGGATCTATCCATCTAGCCTCAATTTCTCTCCTGAGGTCCAGTCTAACATCACCAACTGCCTTTTGCAATTGATCTAGAAGTGGAAGTCTCCCAGGTATCTCAAGAGTAACATGTCCAAGACAGAGCTCATCATTGTTCTTTCTGCCTCCCAAAACTTCCCCTCTTTCCACTTTCCCATTAGTCTCAAGAGCACCATCATCCCAGATACCCAGGCTTACAACCTCAGTTTTGACTTCTTGCTCACACTCAACACACATATCCAACTGATGGTCAAGTCTTGTCATTTCTATCTTTACAACATCTCTTACATATTTCTCTTCCTCTCTATTCACATTATCTATCACCCTTGTACAGGCCTCCATGACCTCTCACCCGGACTAGCTCAATACTTTCTAATTGGTCTCCCCATTATATGTCTCTCCCCACTGCAATCCATCCTCCACTTAACTAAGCCTGTGGAAAGTAAATTTCCTAAAGCAGAGATTTGATCACTCCCACCACCCCAACTCAAAAAATATCAGTGGTTCCCTTCAACATCTAGAAACTAATCTGAAATATTCTATTTGGCACTTAAGACCTTTACCAACTGCCCCTTTCTTACCGTTCTAGTCTTATACTTAACTCCCCTCTCCACTTAATCCCTGATCCAGGTATATTGGTCTATTTTTTACGTACAACATTCCATCTATCAAATCTATTCCTTGGCACTAGTTATCACCCATGGTTTGATTGTACTTTCTTTTTGCCTTCACTTTCAAGACTGAGCTCAACTTTTATCTTCCTTACCCACTTTTCCTAGTTCCCCCAGCTGCTTTACCTTCCCTTTGAGATTACTTTCCATTTCTTTATATATAATGTGTGTGTGTGTACACAGTTGTACATATGTACATTATCTTTCTATCCATCTACACATTATAGAGTTGGTTTGCATATCTTCTCCCTCATTGTAATATGAGCTCCTTGAGGGCAGAAATAGTGTTATTGCTTTTCTTTGTATCCCTAACTTTAGACAGTGACCAACACCTCATAGGTGCTGCTTAAATACTGGTTGACTGACTGATTTCTGGTCCTCCTGGTCCCCAGACCTATGGCCTGGCACAACCGCCACTCTTTTTTAAAGTAAGTTTTATTGGTAAGCTTTTGTTTTTACATCACAGTCATTTCTGAATAACTCTACCCCACCATTCCCATCCCCAATACATACACACACACACACACACACACACACACACACACACACACACACACTAAGCCCTCCCTATTAACAAAGAAAAGCATTTAAAATCACCTGATATAGTAACCAAAATATTCTATATAAAACATTCTGCCCCTCTAGTTTACTATTTCTCTACTGAAATGAGAGTTCGTTTCATCCTTTGTTCTCTGGGCCTGAGACTGGTCATTACAGTTATTCAGAGTTGGACTTCCTTTTCATGTTCATTTACCAAACTGCCGTCATCATATACAATATTGTCCTGGTTCTGCTTATTTCATTCTGTATCAGTTCATAAATCTTCCTGTGTTTCTCTGAATTCTTCATATTCATTGTTTTTTACAGCACAATAACACTTTAGGTTTATCTATCACAATTTGTCCCACCATTCCCAGATGGCAAGTATCCACTTTTTGAGGAACTGCCATTAGTTTGTGGAATGGCCATTTCTGAAAATTTTGAAATGGCCATTAGGCAACTACCACTGCCCCACTTTCCTGGGCAACTCTTTAGTTACACCTGACTTTCTTCTCACCTTTCCTGGGCTTCAGGATAGGTATTTTTTTCCATCATCAGTGTTGTGTTCTTGTGGGGTATCTAATTGGGCAAGCTGTTTTGCCCCTCACATCTCCTTTTTTAGGATTTCCTAATATATTTAAAAGATGAAAACTTTCAGAAAGCAGGAGCAGAGTAGTATAGTGTATACAGTATAGTAACCAGAATACTGTAAGTGCATAAAATCTTAGATAACACATACTCCCCCAAATCTGCTGAAATCCAGTGTTAAACAAAGATTTCTCCAACGTGCTAGAATCATTGTGCTTATATTTCAAAAACTTGCCCATTGTCCTTCCCATGAGATTTCACGATCTCCACAAACATGCCTTTAAAATGGAGTATTTTTTTAAAGCATTTCTCCCAAGTTTTTAGTTATAGTATATCTTCTGTTCCAGTTGACCCAGGCAACCTAGGTAGTTTAAAACAATTGTTTTTGCTTCATAGGGTTGCAGAACTTAGAGCTAGAACTACAAGGAATATTAAATTTAATTTAAAACACATTATTTTACAGGTGAAGGAAGCTGAGGCCACTGAAGATGAATTGACTTGCCCAAGGTCACACCAGTAATAAGTGGCAGAACCAGGATTAGAATCCAGGTCTTCTGACTCCAAATCCAATGTTCTTTCAACTAGACCACCATCCTTCCCCCAAAGATCCTTTTTTTCCCTTCTTGGTTGGGTGAATCTCATCCTTATTTCCTGAAACAGCACCCCAGAGCCAGGGAAGTTGAAACCTTCTTGGTGATACAATTTATGAAGCCAGATGTTGACTTCAACGATACATTTGTCCTCTACAGCTCCTTCTCCTAATGAAGAAGAATTATAAAGAAAATTAAGCCATGTCTGTGCCTTTCAAGTCCCTCTAGTTTCCTTAGACTCTGACCTGGCTGTACCATCAGTACTCAGGTGACTAAACAGCATGAGACAAGTATCAAAAAACTATCTAAGGAGTTTTGGAAGGCTCTTTCCTCATAATCCAGGTCCTGGAATGACTCCTAGGACTCTGTGTCCTGCCTGTAGATTACAATGTCTGTTATTCAGAAGAAGCTCTAAATACTACTAACCAGAAATTCTCTTGAGGACACCTGTCATTCTCTTAGAACCACTGTTCTCCCAGAGCTGAAAAGCAATCCTCCCCAAGCAAAGATAGAACTTCATACCAGTTCCTGACCTAGATATGAGTCCGAGTAGGGCAAGGAGGCCTTCAGCTTATGGAAGAAATCTGCAACCATGTTCCTCATGGGTATGGAAACAATAAAATCCCATAAAACTGGTCTCCTCCACACATTTAGCTTTATTTAGCATTCTTCATTTTTTTTAAAAAATAGGGCACATTTGGCATCTGTTCAGTTTCAAAACCCTGATCCCTGACTGGTGCCATACAGGCTCAAAGCCCATCCCTGGCTGAAAATCAACTAGCAGATGGATGCAATCTCAGAGAATAGTATCCCAGGCTTAAATAGTCTTCTGGCCTGATTTGGTCCCGGAGAGTATACTCATTGCCAAAATAATTCTGGCGTCCCATTAACCTTCTCAGTCCTAACCTTACTCAGGGTCCAAACTTAGGGATCAGCAAGTATGTGAGGTGATCTTGTAGACTGATTTTTACTGGTTTCATCTCATTAAAATCCAGAAAGTGTATCTGATAGGAGAACATAATGATCTGATAGGGGTAAAAGGCTTACCTGACACCTCAACCACCTTGCTGACCTGAAGATAAAGACTTAGAGCCCTAGTGGCCTGGTTACACAAATTTCTGTAATTTTTTCCAAAATTTGTATTCTTGGTATATATTTCAAAGTTTGCTCTTTCACCCTCAGGGTACCAGACAAGGTTTTGAGACCTCAAACTTGCCAATGAAAATACATCCATATATCTAGCCTATCTATTATAGACTGCCTTGCTTACTTTAGGGATGGGGCATGCCTTTCCAGATAGAGAAAGGATCAAGCTACCATAGAGAGGAGGCTGAGATATGGGAAGGAATTTGACTCACCTGGTTTTTCTTCATGAGCAGCTGCACACTTTGTAGGTTAGTTCCATAGTCAGCTGACTGAGCAAGTGGCAGCCTTTCTTCTACCCAAAGCTAAAGAAAACCAAAAAATGAGTGGATATGATGACACTGAGGTTGTGGCAAAGAGGTGATCCAGTCTATATTTTCTACAATCCATTTTTCAGAACACTGCCCCACCTCAAATCATGTAATGTGTGATGTCATTTCTTAATTCAAAAACATTCAATAGGTCCCCACTATCTACAGAATAAAATAGAATTCTAATTCTGATGTTCAATGACCTTCCCCCCAAAATGGCACTACTTATCTACTTCTCTTGTACTACTCCCTTCCATGTAATTTTCATTCTAGTCAAAATGAATTACTTTCATTGTGCTCTCTTTAGGTACTTACAAATGAACTGCCCCCAACTTTGATTTTATTTCTGCCTTTTCCCTTCCTTCAAGTCTAACTCAGATGTTATTTTCTCCTTGAAGTGGTCCCTGGTAAAAGTGATTTATTTCTCCTCAAATTTCTCTTAGCACTTTGCTTGGATCTCACCTTTAGACATTTCCCCTATATCCTTTGCCCATTAGATTGTAAGTTCCTTGAAAGCCAGTTATATCTTTGTATTCCCCTAGTCTTGCTCAGAGCCTTGTACATTGTAAATGCTTAGTAAATGCTAGTTGACTTGAGGTACTTCCTGATAAAAGACTGAGAGAAATCTGGTGACAGCTATGTTGAGGATAGAGAGAGGCAGGGGACTTACCGTCTCATCCTCTATATCTCTGTTGATCTGTAACTTGGCTCTAGATGACTCCAGCTGTTTCTTCCTCTTACCCAGAGGCACTAGAAGGTCCAGGAACCGCTTCTCAATACTTGGCTCTGTACCATCCCCTTCACCCCCAACTGGGGGTACTTGGGACAACAGCTCTCCCAACTCCTTTTTCCTCACATTCACTTGATCCTCCACCCTCTGAAACCCAAGAAATATAGTCAAGACGTAGAGTCCAAACAACCCATGAAGTGGAATGAAATTTATATTCCTTCCTATGTATCCACATTCAACCCTTGCTTCAAGGCCCAACTCATCTCATCTGCCCTGTAAAGCCTTTCTTGATAAGATCAGAGGATGAACATTGGAAGATATTCCTCCTCTGAAACTTCATAGTGCTTACAACTGTGTTGGTCTAAAATCACAAATCTACTCCCAAAAAAATCTGCCAAAAAAAATCCCTACACAAAGCACAAAGTCAGCTACTGGGAAAAACTAAATGTTTTTCTCCAATTAACAAGAACAAAAATGAAGATGACAGCTATGAGAAAAATTAATTTAAGACCCTTTATTTGAAGAGAAATATAAATGTATAAATAATTATATACATAGTAATTTTGTATAATTATTCTATAACGTATACCCATTATATTTTCTTCTCAAAGTCATCCCAGGTAAGGGGTAATGTTTATATTTGGACTATTACAGTATATTTTTAACTTACCTATTTTATTTAGGATATATTTCCCCTTCCACTTAGGGCAGTTTACAGATGGATATATAATATAAGCATAGTTTAAAGCCTGAAAAAGTTATCTTTTTTAAAATTTAATTTATTTATTTACAATTTTCAACACTCACTTCCACAAAATTTTGAATTTCAAATTTTCTCCCTATCTTCCCTCTCCCCCCACCCAGGCCAGCATATATTCTGATTACCCTTTTTTTCGATTCACCTCCCCTTCTGTTACCCCACCCCCCTCTTATCCTCTTCCCTTCAATATTCCTATAGGGTAAGATAGATTTCTATACCCCACTGCCTATATATCTTATTTCCTAGTAGCATGTAAAAACCATTTTTAACATTCATTTTTAAAGTTTTGAGTTCCACATTCTCTCCCTTCTCCTTTCCCCACCCACCCTCATCAAGAAGGCAAGCAATTCAATACAGATTATACAAGTATAGTCATGAAAAACACTTCCATAACAGCTACGTTGTGAAAGATAATATTTCCCTCTATCCTGTCTCACCCTCCATTCTATTTCTCTGTTCTCTCCTTTAACTTATCCCTCTACAAAATTGTCTGCTTCTGATTACTCCTTCCCCCAATCTTCCATCCCTTCTATTATCCCCTCTCTCTTATCCCCTTCCCCTCTACTTTTCTGTAGGGTAAGACAAGCTTCCATACTCAATTGAGTGTGTATGTTATTCCCTCGTGAAGCCAAATCGGATCAAAGTAAGGCTCACATATTCCCTCTCATCTTCTCCTTCTTCCCCTCCATTGTAAAAGCTCTTTCTTGCCTTTTTTAAGTGAGATGATTTACTACATTCTACCTCTCCCTTTCTTTCTCCTAGTACATTCCTCTCAATACTTAATTTTATTTTTTAGATATCATCCCTTTATATTCAACTCATCCAGTGCCTTCTGCCTCTCCCCACTCTCTCTACATATATATATATATATATATATATATATATATATATATATATATATACACACACACACACACACACACATACATATACATACACACATATATTTTCCCTCCAACTATCCCAATACTGAGAAAGGTCTCATGAGTTACAAATATTATCTTTCCATATAGGAATGCTAACAGTTCAACTTTAATAAGTCCCTTATGGTTTTTCTTTCCTATTTACTTTTTCCTGCTTTGGTTGATTTTTATATTTGAAAGTTAAATTTTTTATTCCACTCTGGTTTTTTCACCAAGAATGCTCAGAAGCCCTCTATTTCATTGAAGTTCTATTTTTTCCCCCTTTAGTATTATACTCATTTTTGCTGGGTAGATGATTCTTGGTTTTAATCCTATCTCCTTTGACCTCTGGAATAACATATTCCAAGCCCTCCCATCCTTTTGTGTAGAATCTATTAAATCTGGTGTTATCCTGATTGTATTTCCACAATATTTGAATTGGTTTTTTTTCTGGATGCTTGTAATATTTTCTCCTTGACTTGGGAACTCTGGAATTTGGATATTATATTCCTAGGAGTTTTCCTTTAGGGATATCTTTCAGGAGGTGATTGGTGGATTCTTTCTATAGTGAGAAAACTACCTTATAGCATCAAGACCTGTCTGTAGCAAAGTTGTGAGATAGATGAAAGTTGTGCTTATGGATCTTCTACTTCCTTCTCCCCCATGCTGTATTCCTGTAAGGTGTCCAAGGTCCCCCACTGAACTCCAGTGTCACCAAGGCCTGCCCTTGTTGGAGAAATAGGTCAAACTCTGTATGTCTCTCTCCCTCTTCCCTGCTCCCTCCCCACCAAACCTGAACTCTGCAAAAGAGGACTTGATAAATTAACTAACACTAAATGAAGCACTAATAGCATACAGCACAGGTTTAATGTGCTAGATTCCCCAAAGGAATGTGTTCTTCAATAGAGAATAATACCTCTCGAATAGTAGAATTTCAGACAGCAGAGACAATTGGTTGAGAGAAATTTGGAGGAGGTGAGTCTTCCCAGAGCTCTTTTCAATCATATTTCTGTAAGTGATTGACTACTCTACGTCATACAGGACAACCATGTTCCTATTTATGTTGACCTATAACACTGAGGTGTTGCCTGGAGGTGGGAAGAATTATGGCCACAGCTGCTCCAAGCTCTTGCTTCTGGAAGTATTGGGAGAGAAACACACTATCCCCCCATTCTTTGTCTTGTCTGTTATTCATATCCATGAAGATGGAGACTCAGCTAAATTTCAAGGGAAGCAATGCTTCACTTTCCACACAAGGAATGAACTCATAGGCCTATCTCCATGTCACTACCAGTAAGTAATCGCAATCATCATCAGTCAGGAAAGTGCTAGAGGAGAGACAATCCCGTAGTATTCTGGAGGAAAGTATAAAAATGAGGCCTAGGACACCTGGGTTCTTGTCATGACTCTGTTACTAACCAACAGCTTTACATTTCTGAATTCCATCATCCTCATCTATGAAGTAGTAGACTGCAACTGAAGAAATACAAGAAAATTCTTTGTAACTATACAACTTGTTCACATACCTTCAATTTAGTCAGCATCCGGTTAACACTAGTCAGGTCTTTGCCAGGGTCATCAGATCGCAGTTGGTCCTCCATGGCACTGATCCATTTGTTGAGGTCAGCATATGTTTGGGCATGCAGGTCTGAGCGGCTGGCAGCAAAAAGGTGCTGGGCCTTCTCCTGTGTGGTGGACTGAAGCTCGTCCCAGAGTCGGTGCAGTTGCCTCAGCCGTTGGGTCACCACATCTGTAAACTGTGGCTTCTCCTCTATAAGCTGCCTTCCCTCCTGCAGGGGGAATAAAGAGGAGAGTCCATTATGAGGCCTCCAGGGATGACTAGGGAAACATCTTTCTACAAGAAGGAAGCAGTGTCCATGACCACTGAGGTCAGGCATTGAAAGAACAGATAGAGAATTAAATAGGGAGCAGAATGCCAAGGTCAAGAAAAGGACTAATTCAAAGACAGTAAAAACACCCAGAGTTCAGGTTTTGGAGGGGCCATGTTGCTACAATGATGGGTGCTAGTTAGTACTTCAATGAGGCAGTAGAAGTTGAGAGAAGGAAACGATTTCATCAGTTTGCACTAAAAACAAACCAAAAAAACTCCTTGAGGTTCATAGCTATGTAATTTGTCCAAAATCTCCTTGCCAGACCACCTCTAATACAAAAATTCTCTCCTTTTGTAGTCTACCATCACTCTTCACTGTGCCCTCTAAGCTCTTCTTTTAAGACTCTTTCTCTTGAAATGATTTGAATCTGATTTTGTTTGCATAGAAACATATATGGCGAGGCACTGAACCCCACCAAAGGTGACCCTGACAATATCTGTCATACATCTACTCTTTGTTGGGCAAATACTAGAAGATACAAAAGAAAGTGGAAATAGCTCTGGATTTAGAGTCAAAAGACTCTAATCCCAGGTATGGAGCTCATCAGCTGTGAGACGTTGGCCAAGTTAATTAACCTTTTTCATCCTTTTGACTTCTTTATCTATAATGGAGATAGTGTGACATGTATTAACAACCCCATAGGATTGTTTGCGAGGGTCATGTGAAAGAGGAATATGAAAAACTTTACTATTACAAAATGCTAAATAAAATAAACCTTTTTTCTTTCTTTTTTTTAAAAGTATAATTGCAGTTATAGAATGCAAAATTCCTGGGTCTAATTCTAGTCACATCTTAAACTGTGACATTCATAAAATCCCTTCTTGTTGGGAAGTCTCTTGGTTTTTCCATCTAGAAGATAATAAAAATAGTTATTCATCAACCTTTTACATAGCTCAGTGGCATAGTGAGGATTAGCAGGTGGATAGCTAGATGGTACAGTACATGGAGGGTGGGGCCTGGAGTCAGGAAGTCTTCTCTTCCTGAGTCAAGTCTGGTCTGAGACACTTACATCAGTTTCCTCACTTATAAAATAAGATGGAGAAGGAAATGTCAAAACCATTCTATTATCTTTGCCAAGAAAACCCCAAATGCAATCATGAACAGTGAATGACTAAAAACAGGAGCTGATCACCCATCTCCTATATGCATCTAATTCTGGACAGTGCTTTCTTCCTCTTGGATGAGGAAAACTAAATATGACCATAAACAATTACCATTATCTTGGCAACATGCCTTAAGGGTCCATGACCAGCTTTTGCTATCATGTCCAAAATGTCCTGGGGACAACTCTCACATCCTGACAGATTCTGATCCTGGTAAGCTACCAACCAACTCTGCTGTCTCATGTTCCCATCTACAATGGGGTGGATACTACAGGAACTTGGGAGGTTTAACTAGCATCTATTTAAGGGTGATGCCTGCATAAAAGAAGCTATTAAAATGAAGCTATTTCATACAATTCAAAGAATTTTGCACATGATCTGGATAATGCTCCAACCAGGCAGGCCTTCCTGGACACAGTGCTAGCCACCATCTGCTTTACCTCATCCACTTTATCCAGCCATCCTTGGTTGGAAGCTAGTTCCGCCATGAATGCTTGATGCTTCTGCCATTTGTTGTGCAAGTTTCGGGCTTCTTCATAAGAAATATCTTGAGATGATAGTAGCTTGTCATTGATCCAGAGGGTGAGCTGTAGGCAGGAAACTTAGGTTGAATCCTCCACAAACAAGGACTCAGAACAAACCTACCACCCATCAGGCTTGTGAAAGAAACGCTTTCACAGGAGCCACGGTAGTTCAATGGGCTAAGAGGAAAAAGTGTGAGAATGAAAAAGTTTGTGCTCCATTTTCTTTTCCCTACCAGGCTTTATTGGAAAAACCCTTCCCTAGTTGGTGCCGTAGTTCTTCTTCTAGCATGAACATTGAGCTTCCATTTACTTGTCCTTAACACCCTTCTAATTGCCCAACTTTCTGGCCTTGAACCTGGTATAACATTGTTTGCAATTCTATTATCTTAGATAATATAGATAACAGAACTTATATATTATAAATAAAAAGTTACTTGTTTTCTATTGTGAGCTCTCTGTTTATGCAATGTATCATCCTACTAAAATGGAAACTCATTGAGGCCAGAGGGATTCTTATTTAGTACCCATGCCTGTCCCCATATGAGACTCTTTAAAAAAATCAGACATTTGATCTTATAAAGTTAAATTGTTGAACTTATTAAATTTCCTTCTTGGCTCTTTAAACTGTTCTAATGAACAGAGAGTAAATGTCTGATGAGGAATGAGATCAAGAATAGACCATCTAACCACACACAGCTTAAGAAGCATGTTGATGGGGATCAAACATTTCTAATATGTGAAGTCTCACAGTCTCAGCTAATATCCTCCCGTCTGTAAGAAGCTCTCCCCTTTCCAGTCTAATGCTCATACCCTCTCTTTGAGATTATTTTCAATCGATTCTGAAAACATCTGGTTTGTACATAGTTGTTTGCATGTCGTTTCCCTCATTAAACTGTGAACTCCTTGAAAGCAGAGGCTGTTTTGGCCTTTATTTGTAACCCTAGCACTTAAACTAATTCCTGGCACATAGAAGATGCTTAAAAAATACTGGTTGACTTGATTCGGTGTGTTAATGCCAGGATTAAGCCTGCATCATTCCGAAGCATCTCTTTCCAAAGTCATTAAGAGGGTAAAGGCAAGGGGTAGTTATTGAGGTGTGAAATGAAGTCTAGGACAGATTGACCTTCTCTTAGAGGAAGCAGGGAATTCCCTTCAAGTCAAGTCAACGGGGAAGGTCCTGAACATCAGGCTACTTTTCCTGAAGACAATATAAAACCAGAAGAAAAAGCAAGGCTGCCAGAGGTCATCTGAAATGACAAGGAGTCAAGCCTCTGGGATTTCTTCTGTTTCTTTTTCCCTCTTGTACAACCACACTGTTTTTTAGATTTGAAAGGGATTTTAAAGGCTTTGGGGATGGGATGGGGATGGCAAGGTCCTTTAATCCTGGATAGTTAATTCTTGAAATCCTTCTAGAGTATTACCTCCTGACAGTTTTGTAGGAAGTTCTGAAGGTCCAAGTTGTCTCTCAGGAGAAGTGCTGCTTCCTGAGATTTCTCATTATTCTTTTTGTGCCTAGAAGGAAAGATGGCCAAGAGACAGTCACAAAAAATATAGGAAATAACTGTCCCCTTCCATTGGCTGATTGCCAAGGCCTTGGAAATAGAATTCCAGGCCTACTATCAGGAGGACCTGAGTTCAAATTCGACCTTAAATCCTTCTAAGCTGTGTGACCCTGGGTAAGTCCCTTGACCTATTTGTTTCAGTTTTGTCATCTGTAAAATGAGAATAATATTTACCTTCCAGCGTTGTATTGAAGACCAAATGAGATGATAATCATAAAGCATATAGCATAAAGTGCTATATAGTAGTGCTATAGTAAATGTTGTATTAATGTTAACTATTAGTTATTATTATTAACTATGAGACCGCATACTAGAGCTTACAGAAGGGGTTCTTTGTTTTCTTCTTTTTTTTAAGGCAATCAGGGTTAAGTGACTTACCCAGGATCACAAAGCTAATAGGTGTCTGAGGCTGGATTTGAACTCAGGTCCTCCTGACCCCAGGGCCAGTGCTCTATCTACTGTGCCACCTAGCTGCCCCTACAGAAGGGGTTTTTCATGCTTTTTGTGTCATGGATTCCTTCAGGCCCCTACTAGATCCCCATTTTATTACTGTAAGAAATATGAAATTTCAGTTAGAGGTTAGTGAAACTAGAGATTAACTTTTTTTAATCAAAGTTCATAGGCTCCTAAAATCTATAGACTCCAGATTAAATAATTCTGCCTTAATATTTATCTAATCCAACTTCTTACTTGATATATATCCCCCAAGGGTTGGATTACCTGTCCTCGATCAGCAGTACTTTTTCCTTAATTTTGTCAGAGTAGATGTTTCCCTCATTGACCAGCTTGTTCCCAGAAGCCACAGTGTTCAAGATTTTATCCCGGTTATTCTCCATGGACACCAAGAAATCCTCAAACTTACGGATCCCAGCTTCTGCAGCTTCCAATGAGTCTGGAGGCTCCAGGTGAGCAAGAGTGTATTCCTATTGGAGCAAATCCCAGGATGGAGTATGAAGCGAAATAAGAGGGGTAGCCAGGAAAATTCTAAGGATCTCAAGTCCTTCTCTTGCAATTTCCCAAAATACCTTTGTGGGTCTTATGATATGGGATGTTAACCATTCAGGGAAAAATTTAGGTCACTCTCTTGGACCCTACTCTAACAGGCTAAGAGAGGAGGAGTAGTCAGCTTGACAATGTAGGGATGGAAAAACTAGCTATAGTTGGGAAAAGGGAGGATTAGGGGGAGAAAAACTCAATCCCAATAACTAATAAAGACATCCTCAGTCTCTCCCCTTGCTGCCAGAAAATGTCTTCTTTCTCCCCTCTACCCTCTGCCACCTCCTTCTCTATACCTGATTACTCAGGACTGCTTCTGCCTGTTTGGCATCCTTTTGGAACTCCTGGAAACCAAGGCACTGGGAAAGGAACTGGCCCCGGTTCTCCCACATCTTGCAGAGGGCATCCCAGCCTGTATCCACACCTTCAAGCCTCTGGCCCAGGAGTTGGTACTCTGGGTCAGTCTGGCCCCAGATCACCTTCTCCCCAGAAACCTTGACATTCTGGTAATCATCTTTGTGTCCATCAATTTCATCTTTGATGGCTGCATGCTGTTGGAGAAGCTGCTCAGCTTCAGGCAAGGAGTCAGGTGCATCTTCTGAAGCCACGGCCTTTTGTGCCATGAACAGCCATGCCTGGAAGTCATCAAGGTCTTGCAGGAACTTCTGCAGCTGACTGGCCTCACCAAGGGATGCTTCCTGACCCCTCAGGGCTTGCTGCAACTTCTGCCACAACTCCTCAACGTAAGCCTGCCGTTTCCCAATGTTCTCCTGCAATTCAGGATGCTCCTGGATCAGTCGCTGGGACTCTCGCTCTAGAGCACCCATCCTCGATTGTATAGCAGCCACATCCCGCTCTAGTCCGTACAGTTTCCGCTGGATGGCAATCACTCCTGCTAGGTCCCGGCCGAGATCCTTTGTTGACTCTACCACCTCTGTCTTGTCCATAATCCACTTGCCTGTCTCCTCACAGTCCACACAGTAGTTATGTACACTGAGTGCTGAGTCCACTGCCTTCCGACACTCAGACACCATGGTCTGGAATGCCTCCCATCTGGTGGGAAGAGGAAAAAAATACATGGTTGGCTGTGGGTGATGTTTTCTTCCCAGCTCCATCACCCTAGTAGTGAAAAGGAATCCAACAGGGAACAGAAAAAACATATTTGCCAATAGTAGAAGGCAAGCAATTCGATTTAGATTATACACTTCCATAGCAGTCGTGTTGTGAAAGACGTTATTTCTCTCTATCCTGTCCCGCCCTCCATTCTATTCCTCTATTTTCTCCTTTGACCTGTCCCTCTGCAAAAGTGTTTGCCCTTCCCCCAATCTGCCATCCCTTCCATTATCCCTATTATTATATCCCTATATTATTCTATTATAAAATTATTCTATTATTATTGTTGGATTATCCTACTTTCTAAGTAATTTACATATTTACAATTTACAGATTACAATTTACAATTTACAGATTTACATAATGAGGAACAAACATAGGCCTACAACTTAAAAAAAACCAGACAGTATCTATAAGGAAATAGATTTGAGAGAAGAGGGGAATAAAAAATTTAGCTCAAGTAGAGAATGGAGAACCAAAGTGCTCCAGAGTAGTGACATTCAGGTATTATACTTCTATTTTACATATGAATGGATTTGAGAAGGTCCAGTAGGTATGACAGTAAGCTAAGACATTTTCTGAGTTTCCCAATAAGCTTCTTCTAAGTGCTATCTATGTTCAATCTTCCAAGGAATGGATTGGATATCTCCCTTAGATATGCCCACAACATTCATGGGAGATAGGACTTTAAAATATAAGCTCCTTGAAGTCAGGAACTTTTTTTGGTTTGTTTTTGCATCCTAAGCACCTGATCTTGCACATAATAAGCAAAAAATGTTTTTTTAAAAAAAGTAGTGAAATAAGCTGAATGTCCTTCATTATTAATATATTGTTATATATGAGAGTGAAAATGTGCTGTAGTGGAAAAATCACTAGAGCCAGATAAAACTGAAGTAAGAACTTAGATTTGCCATTACAAGCTATTTGTAGGCAAATCCCTTAATTTTATTAGGTTTTACCTATAAAATGGGAACAATAATAAGTATTATTATTGCTTAATACTTTGTAATTAAGTACTAAATATGAATCATCAGCATATAATATTAATATGTGTTTATTAGAGTGTGCTGGAGATTCATTAATTCAATATTTGTTAAACATTTAGTATGAGTAAGGAACTGTCTTAATTGCTGCTGGGTGAGGGATTAAGATAGAGAAAACATGATCTCTGCCATGCAACTTCCATTTCTACCATTTTACTAAAACCCTTCTCTCAGAAAACCACCTCAAAAGCAGAAAATTCAAAGGACTGTGAGATGCATAGTGAATGGGAATAGGCAATATTCCTTTACGAGTTAAGAACTGTGCACAAAAAGAGCAGAAGATATCAACAAAGATATGTATGCCCAGAAAAGGAATTAAATTGATCACACAATTGGATTGATCCCATAGCAAAAGCAAAAAATAGATAAACAGAGTATGTGCTCTAATGGTATTTATGCAAGGATGCCAGGCAAGGGTTCTAGAAAAAGTCAGAGAATTTGGAAGAGGAAAAAGGCAAAGGATGTACAAGATGAGGGATGGATGAGGTAGGATCTGTGCCCCTGGACTGGCTATTCACATCAATCACCAATCCACACAATTGCAAGTTGAAGTTATTTTCTGATCATATATTTAGAACTGAAGGGAACTTGGAGGTATTCTAGTTCCACCTGCACATCTGACATATGAAGAAACTTAGGTAACCAGATGGTAAGGATTGCCCAAGGTCATAGAGGTAATAAGTGATAGGGACTGAAAATGTCTACAATGTCATGGTGCTTTCCCACTGTCACCACAGGGAGGCAGTGTTGTACAGAGAAGAAAGTACAAAGGACTTGGACCTCTGGTGTAATGTTATTGCATTACTATATACAAGTTACTTAAATTTTATGAGCCTCAGTTTCCTCAGATGAAATGGGGATAACACCTATAGTACTTTAACTTTATTTAGGGAAATTTTTTTTAATATTATTTATATAATCACAATAGTTCTTCATCTATAAAATGAGAGGGCTGTCCTAGTTCAGTGGGTGTTTTTTTTCAGGCATTTTAGTCATGTCCAGCTCTTTGTGACCCCATTTAGGGTTGTCTTGGCAGAGATCCTGAAGTGGTTTGCCATTTTCTTCTCCAGCTCATTTTACAGATCAGGAAACTGAAGAGGACAGGGTTAAGTGACTTTCCCAGGATCACATGTAATAAGGGTCTACAGCCAGATTTGAACTCAGGAAGGTGAGTCTATAGAATGCCCTATATGGAATATAGAAATGGAGGCCGGTAAACTGTACAAATTGGACATCTGGGTGGCACAGTGGATAGAGTACCAAGTAGGGAGTCAGGGAGACTCATTTTCCTGAGTTCATATCTGGCCTCAAACACTTAGCAGTTGTGTGACCCTGGGAAAGTTTGTCTCAGTTTCCTTATCTGTAAAATGAGCTGGAGAAGGAAATTGCAAACCACTCTTGCATCTTTGCCAAGAAAACCTCAAATGGGAACACAGAGTCGGACATGATTGAACCAATTGAGCTACAACAAACAATAACATTCTCCTCACATTGACATGGTCCAACGATTCAGCCACATACACTGGATGTTTTATTCATTTGGGTCTTCCTTTATTTTTATGAAAACTGTTTTGTAGCCCTATTTATATTAGTCTCATGTGTAACTAGGTCAATGCCCATATATTTGGGACAGGGTTATTCTAAGTGGTATTTCTGTTGCTTCTTTTTGATTTATTAGAAATGCTGATTATTTTATAGAGTTATGTTGCAGCCTACTACTTGCAAAAGTAATTATCTTAATTCTTATTAATTCTCTAGAATTTTCTAAGTAAACCATCAGATCATCCACAAAAAGATAACTTGGTGTTCCAGTGCATTTTATTAATTTAGTTCCTTTGACTTACTGTGATAGCCAGCATTTCTAGTACTATGTTAATATCAACTGTGATGGTCAGCGTCTTTGCTTTATTCCTGATCTTACTGGGAAAGTTTCCAATGTTTTTTCGATTAAAAATAATGCTAACTCTTACCTTTAGATAAATGTTTTTCATATGAAGAATGGTTCTATTTTGTTCCGATGCTTTCTAGTGTTTTGTTTTTTTTTTAACATAAATAAATGTGATGCTACAGACTTGTTCTGCATCTGATGATATAATCATGTAATTTTTGCTTTTCAATTATTAATAGGATTTATTTTGCTAATTGTTTTCCTAATGTTGAGCCATCATTGTATTTCTGATATAAATACAACTTGGTCATAATGAATATTTTGGGGATGCAGTGCTATAATTAGTCATTGTTGCAATACTTTTACATCAATGTTCATTAATGATATGGATATATGGTTCTCCTCTGCTTTATCATTCCCCTTGTTTGACCAATAGGACCCTTATTTTTCCCCCAAAATAAAGAAAACAAGCACTTTACCAAATCCTGAGACAGTTAAGGTAGCAGGGAGATTATTTTGTTCTTGAATGTTTGATAAAATTCACTTTTCCAGGAGAATTCATTTATTAATTACTCAATTTAATTATGAAATCAGGATTAGGTTATTCAGCCTTTGTTTTGTTTGTTTTTGGCATTTCAGGATTGTGTAGCTATTCATCCATTCCATACTGATTTTTGGTTCTGTTGCCATTTGCTGCTATGGCAGTTTGATGTTTTCTTTATTTCTTCTCCATTTGTTGGAAAATCTCTTTTTCAGTTTTATAATTTGGTCTTGCTGTTTTTATTAAAAATCAAATTGGCTAACAGTTTATTGATTTCCTTAGTCTTTGATAAAACAGCTCTTTATTTTATTTAATGGGTTAATAAAGTTTTTAATTCTGTGAAATTTGCCTTTAAATATATTTTGAGTTTATTTTTGATTAATTTTTTGGTTTTTCTAGTGTGTTTTTTTAACTTCTTGTTCAATTCATTTTTTTCTTTTTCTCTGTTATTAACATAATGTTCAGGGACACATACATACATACACACACACATACTCACACTTTCCCTTAAGAATTACTTAAGTTTTAATTGTTTCTATGATTAGGTCTTTGGCCCACTCATTATTTAACATATTGTATTTTAGTCTCCTTTAAGGTCCATGTCTTTTAGTTCTATTTTCTTAGTTGAGTACCATTTTAAGTATGCTACAGTTTGTAAAATATATGTTTAAGATTTCTTGCTTTCTGAATTTATGCATTCTTTGTACCCTAGCATGTGAAGGAGCGGATCCCATAGAAGCCTGAGAAATATATGTATTCTCTACCTTATTCACAAATCTCCATGGGTCTTTCATCTCTAGTACGCCCAACCCTTTATTCAAATCTAATTTCATTTTCACTTATTTTTCTGTTGGTTTTGTAATGTCGAAGTCACTTAACATTAGTGTCTAACTAGCTCTTTTTTCACTGCAGTGAGCTTTTCCTAAAGAATTTAATTGGCTATAAAGTGTAAGCACATTTAATATTGATATTGTTTCATTACACATGGTGCCTTTAGTCCTAAGATTGTCTCCCTGCTTGTCCCTATTTTAGGTATTTAGGTTTGCTGTCATCTTATATATAATCATGATTATAACTCTTTCCTTTCTGGATACAGCTTGAGCATAACAGATTTTCCCCAGCCCTTTGCTTTGAATCTGATTATCTAAGATGTGTTTTCTGTAATCATGAAACACATTAGTTTTGTTTCCTCAGTCATTCTGCAATCTGTTTCCTCTTTATTGGTAAGTTTGGTCACACATTTTTCTCTGTGACCCATCCCACATCCCCCACCTCAGAAGCTCTCATCGTTGAGGTATTTTTAAGGAAATAATGGCTATATACACAGTAATGGTGAGAGTGTATTAGGAAACTAACATTAGGTTTTGATCTTTTTCCAGGTCCACGATTTCAAAGGTATAGGGAAATTCAAGAGTGAAAACTCCCTTCAATGATGGAGACTGCTAACTCCTCCAACTTAAAATCTTAGCCAGTTAGCTTGGGCACTAAAAGGTTAAATGACTTGACCAGGCTCACAAAATTGCCTGTGTAAAAATCAACACTTGAACCCAAGTTTTTCTGACTCCTAGCCTAAATTCATTAGATCATACTGCCTCTCAATATACAACCAATGAATGAAAAAACATTTATAAATACCAAGTACTCTACTAAACTCTAGGCATACAAATAAGAAAATGAAGCCCATGTAATCAAGGAGCTTATTATGTTCTAATAGGAGGACACTCTCTCTCTCTCTCTCTATATATATATGTATATATAAAAATATCTATCTATATCTATATAAATATATACCTCTATCTATCTATATCTATATAAATACATATATCTCTATAAATATATCTCTATATATCTATATCTATATATGGTAGCAGTGACCAGGGAGAGGTGTTTTGGTTTGCAAAGTTACAAGGATGGTTAGTAGAGGTATGGTGGAATAGACTGACACACTAACAGCTAATTTGATTTTGGTTCCAGAACTAGAAAAGGGTTGAGAGTTGGGAGGACATCAGGAACTGAAGTGAATTTGGGAAAATAGTTAGGGAGTGGAATAAAGTGTGGATGGAGCCAGTCTTAGATATAGGACTGAGGCAATCACTAAACTCTCCCCAAGGTAGGAGTTCTGCGTATGAAAGTGTCAAATCCTCCAGGTATTTCATTTTCATATTCTCTCTCTCTCTCTCTCTCTCTCTCTCTCTCTCTCTCTCTCTCTCTCTCTCTCTCTCTCTCTCTCTCTCTCTCTCTCTCCACACACGTGATAGTAAGGCTGTGGCCTCTGTAAGACAACTAAGTATGAGTATAACCAGCTGAAAGAAGCAAAATTAATCTTTTATATTGGGTTGGAAACAACTATGCAAAGTGGTCCAGAACCTTCTAGGGTATGAAGTCTCCTGGCCTCTTGCCAAGACCACAGTAGACAGAATATCTAAAAAGGATAGATTTCACCTGCTGGGTCATCAACATCCTTTGAGACATCTGCAGGTCTCTCTCTGAAACCTTCTAATTGAGCTGTAAGCTACCATAGGGCTGTTGCAAAATTGTTGCTCACATAACTATTCTAGTATTGTCTATCATCAGGTTGTATAACAGGGATAATACGCCTAGTCCTGGGGCTATAACACTGCTTTTGGCACTTAGCTGACCTCCAAAGCTGTTTATTAATTCCCATTCCTCTCCTTCAGCCAGGACTATTATCCTCTAATTAGTTTGTTATGTGCATTTCATCTTTTTGGTTCTATAGTATAGCTGGTCACTGAGTTGTGTTTATGATATGCATGACAGTCACCATGGGAACCCAATGAATGAGTAAGAACTGAGGTTCAGGAAACCCATGTTCTTTGATAAGAATCCTTGGAGCTTTCCCTAATTCTTAGAGGGCTGACCCTGGACAGTAACCTGGCTAGTGACTGCCCAAACAATGATGGCCTTCAGCCAACCAGTCAATGAAACACCAAAACTGGGTAAGATGCAAAATTGGGCTTACTTTGACATGTACAAGTGAGAGAAATGAGAAAGAACAAACAAAAGTTCCTTAGATCAGAGATGTCAAAAATACAGCCCAAAGTAGCCAATACTCCTCAAGCATCGCAGAGATTTAAATGTAATTGGAAAATATAAAATAAAATAAATAAAACATAACAGAGCATAGATAATGTTAATATGTGTTCTTCTAAGTCAACATATGACTCACAGGGATCTTCATGTATCGTTCAGTGCACCCATTTCCGTCTGAGTTTTTGACACCACTTAGATGGACGCCTGACCTGGAGGGAAAGCCTTAGTTTGTGAAATAGGAGTTATAGATTCTGCTTCTCATTTTGTTTCATGACTTTGGGTAGATAACTTTCTTGAATTATGACACAATTTTTCTCCATCTTATAACAAAGAGACTAATGCCCCAGTGGAAAGGGTGCAGTAAAGATTCACCCTGAGCTTTGAAGAGACACTGAGGAAAGCTGTAATTACAAGGCAGTCAGTATAGCTCATCCACTAGAGGGAAAAAGATGTTTCAGCATTTATTTACTGCCTTGGCTAGAATCAGCATTGTTTCTCTTTCAAAGTCTGGCCTTTCTTGCCAATTCCAGAACACCTCAATCACTGAATGAAAAAGTCAATTTGAAGAACATTCTTTTTCACTTAGACTCTAGTTCAGAGCATTGTAGAGGATAACAAGGGCTACACAGAAAACCAGAGAAAGTTTCTTGAATCTTGTAGCAGTTTCAGGTTCCTCCCTCATCTCCAGCCCAGTTCAGACCAAGTTTATAAGGCCTGTAAAAATCACCTTCCTACTAGCGAGGAAGGCACCCAATGAAAGGCTGGATAGTCACTTAGGACTTGGGAAAGAAGAGAAAACTTGCATAGACATGTTCAAGGAACCAGTCTTCCAAAAGGTGGAGATCTTGGATCCTATAAAGTGGCTCTTCAAAGAACAAAATATTTCATATTCTTGTTCAATGTCTTTTGTCTCATGGTAGTATTCAAGTTCTGAATGAGTTTGTAGGATTAGTTCATTTAAGCTTATTTTTGCCCTGTAAAGAACTTTTATTGCATGGTTATATTTGGTGTTTTCCGTGGCAATTAAATGCACAACAAAAAAATCTAAAAATAAAATGAAATATTTATTTGACTTTAAAGAGACAGCCAAGAAGTTTAAGGTCCATCATTTCTTAATGTTTATTTATTATTCTTGAAAACAGATGACTTTCCTAGTCCCAACTGGACCATGAGTCAGGGTATCTAGGTTCAAGGCTCAGTTCTGCCCACCAAATTACCAGGTGACCTTGAGCTTAACTTAACTTTTGTGAGTCCCAGCTTCCTCATATGTAAAATAATGTTTAGATTAAATGATCTCTGATAGTGCTTCCAATTCTAAAATTCTTTGATTCAAACACAATACTTTGTAAGTAGCTTCGAGCAATATGAAGGAACGACCTGGTAAAGAACCAAGAGAGCCTCCAACTCAGAACTACCCTACAGGGAGGCAACAGCAATAATCAAAAGAGGCATTCAACCCAAATACACGTAGCTCTTTTGTCCAGTGTTAAAGGGAAAGACAGATGAAATCAGGGCCTGTGACGCTGGGAGAGTTGGGGAGAAGGGGAGGGAAGTGTTCTGAAGTCATGGCCTTTGGGTTAAGTGATCCAGATTTTACTCTTAACTTTGCAAGGGCCCTTGTTAGTTTCTCTTATATAGAAAATGTAATCCTTATTGTATCCATCTCCAACACTTGATGATTCTTTTCATTCAATCCTCCCTTTTCTCTAAGTTTTTGAACCATCACTCTCTCCTGGTTCTCTTCTTATCTGTCTGACCGCTACTTCTCACTCGTCTTCACTAGATCTTTATCCAGGCAATGTCTACTAACTTTGGGACTCCCACAGTGCTCTGTCCTTGTCCTTCTCCTCCTCCTTCTATACTACTTCCCTTGCTGAGTTCTTTCCTTAGCTCCCATGGATTCAAGCATCATATTTATGCTGACCATCTCAAATCTACTTATACAACCCTACCCTCTCTGTTGACCACATTTCCAGATGCCTATTATTCATGTCAAAGGATGTTCAGTAGACATATAAAGCTCAACATGTCCAAAAGTGAACTCATCTTTCTCCTCAAGTTTTCCCAGCTCCCAAACTTATTGTCAAAGGTACTGTCCTCCCAGACTCATAACCTAGGCATCATCCTCAACTCCTTAGTCTCCCTTTATTCCCAATTCCAATTTGTTGCCAAAGTCTGTTGCTTTCCCCGATGCCATATCTCTCTAATATGTCCCCTTTTCTCCTCTAATACTGCCATCACCTTAGTGCAGGCCCTCATCTCCTCATTCTTGGAATAGCCTATTGGTGGATCTGCCTACCACAATTCTCTCCATACTCCGGTACATCCTCCACTTAGCCACCAAAGTGATTTTCCTAAAGTGTAAGTCCAACCATGTCACCCTGCTCTCTCTCTCTCTCTCTCTCTCTCTCTCTCTCTCTCTCTCTCTCTCTCTCACTGTTTCTCTTTCTTTCTGTCTCTCAATAAATTCCAGTGGTCTCTAGGATTAAATACGAAATCCTTGTTTAATGTTCAAAGGATTTCATAATCTAGTTCTTACCTACCTTTCCCATCTTCTTACAGCCCACACTCCACCCTACCCCACCACCACCACTCTTTGATCCAGCCACGCTAGCCTCTTGGCTATTTCTCAAACAAGATGCTCCATCTTTCACCTCCAGGAATTTTCCCTGGCTGTCCTTCATGCCTGAAATGCTCTTCTTTTTCATCTCTACCTCCTCATTTTTTCACATCCTAGCCATTTTACCTTTTACAGAAAGCCTTTCCCAATCTCTCTTAATTCTAGTGTTGTCCCTCTATTCCCTATTGACTGACTGCATTAAATAGAAAATTAATCATATGGCTAGGAAAACAAACAAATCACTAGTGACTGAAGCCCTGGGCATGGTAGCTGAAAGACCTGAACATGGGCACAGATTTTATTTCTCTCTTTCTTTCCAATGGGAGGTTATGACTTTAAGAAGTGAATAATTCTATGGAGATGATAAAGAATAGGATTTGCTATTTCAGGTCATGGCTAATGATACATGAAGGGTTCCTAGGTGAAATGTAGCTTGTGAAAATTAAAGTCTAGCAGAAGAATCAGAAACTTGAGCAAAATGGAGGAAAATGACTAGATGAAAACCATAAAACTATATACAGTTGCATAGAGCTAACTATAACACAGAAAGAATATGAGTGAAAGAAATATTCAGGACAGTCATTCTTGCCAAGGACAAAATCTTGGGAAGAAGTTCATGATTGCTACCCAATATGCAGAGTATGAGTACTCTGAATACCTCTCTGATACAGGGAAGTAAATACACTGGCCAGAATGCAATCTTTTGGCTTGACATGATCTATGGATGAAAAAGGGCATGTGTCATAAAAGGAGGGTGATATTTTTCTCTTCTGAGACAGAGAAATATACCAGGAGATAAGTGAACACACTGACAAGAATGGAATTTTTTCACTTACCAAGATCTATGGATAAAAGAGGGTATGTGTCGTGAAAGGATGGTATCATTTTTCTCTTCTCTGACACAAAGATAAGGAGAATGCACTGGCCAGAATGGAATCTTTAGCCTTGCCATGATCTATGGATGAAAGAGGGGATGGGACATAAAGGGATGGCACCATTTTTTCCTCACCCAGGAAGAGATTGAGAGGTTATCAAGAGAGGAAGGTATATACCAACACCAAGGACTTGAAGAAGCGCATTCAATTTAAGTGAGGAGCCAGAGCAATGGTGGGAGTATTCAATGGCACCTTGGCTATTGCCTCTCTACTACTATGATAACCAGAAGCTCAAGTTTTCCAAGAAGGATGAGTATGAGGCTTTTTCATTTCTGATATCACATCTTTTCTCTCTTCCTCTCCCAGGGGAAACAAGTTCCAGAATCAACTTTCAAAAAGAGCTTGGCATGACTCCCAAATGTGAGGATAGGGATAAATCTAAAACCCTCAACTCAGATAAAAAAAAATTCATGTTAAAAGACCTAAAGTTTCATGCAAGTACAAACTCAGTATGAAGTACAGTGTGACATGACCGACAAAAAGCGTAAAGTACTGTTGGTCAACATTAACATATATAATAGAGAATGGGGGAAGTAATCATCTTATGCTCTGCACTGATTAAACTAGGTCTGGAGGATTATTTTAGTGCAAGTTTCCACATTTTAAAAAAGGATATTGACACAGTAGACTATGTTCACTGAGAAGTGACCATCCGCTCATTTAAAAAAGCATTTATTGGATAGACTCTATGACAAAGCTGGGCAGAAAATAGGATCAAAGCATTTAGAGGCAGAAGGGAATTTATGGACCAGTTAGTTCAATTCACTCATTTTAAAGATTAAGAAAATGAGATCTAGAGAGGTAAAGTTACTTGTCCAAGGATACATAAAGCTGCTAAAAAAAGATTCTACTTTGAAGGCATATTTGCTCCTCTTACACTTCAAAATCCCCATTAAGGGACACACTAGGAGGAAAAACTATTTTAGATTTGGATGAGGCAATCTGATGTACCAGAAAGAACACTAGCTTTAGAGTCAGGAGTAGTTCCTAATCCTTAATTACTTGTGTAACCTTAGGCAAATCACTTCTGTGTTCTCAATCTCAGTTTCCTCATTTGTAAAATTAGGGTCTCAGATTCAGTGACTTCTAAATGTCTCTACCAGCCCTAAATAAGAGGTGCCCTATGAGTTCTAATAAATCAATAAATGTGACAATAGAGTTGGCTAAGTTTCTTCGCCCTTCTTAAGTGAGTCACATCTACATCTATATGCAGGTGCTTTACAACATGTCCCTTTATGTCCCTCTATGTCGTTTGTCTCAAAGCCTCCATTTAATTCTGCATCCAAACCAACCCTACAACCCCATCATAGATCCTCTGTAATCTCATTTCAGTAACATGGGTCAATTAAAGCTATCCCATTCCTTTTTCTGTGTATGTGGTATCTGCATTGCAAGCACTGCTGTGAATATGGGAGATTCCAGCACACACCGTCTCAGAATTCACCAGCTTCACCTGAGAGGGTCTCAAGTCTATAAACTACATCATAAAGGAATTGGGAATCAGTATAAAATCCAGGGGAATGATGAGCACTACCTTCAAATGTTTGTAGGACGGTCAAGTGGAAAGCAAGTTAGAGTGAATCTCTATGGTTCCAAAAGGTAGAACCAAAATCAATAGTAGGAAGTCACAGGGAGGCAGATTTAAATTGAATTACTTAAGAATTTAACAACTAGAGCTTTCCATAATAGTATGAGCTACCATAAATGAAATGGGTGCCCCCAACCTTTAGAAACTACTTCTAAAAGGCTTGGAATAAAGCATGGGGAGGATAAACTCCTTAATAGCAGAGAGTTTTCTCAGCATTCCTTAAGCCCCAAGGGCTTTTTGGACCTGACCTGATGGCGAACCATTCAGAATGCGACCAACCATCATTTCGACTCCTAAGCTTGCCCTCACCTTTGAAAAAAAGGGATTTGTGGGAGGAAGAGGAGAGAACCAGAGAGTCCAACTTGGTGGACAGGTAGAGAATGACAGAGGTTGGAACCAGAATAGCATGCTAGTCAATCACTCAACATGCATTTGTTAAGCACCTACTATGTATCATAAAGTACTGTACTAAGCTTTACTGCTGTCTGAAAGGGAGCCAGGAACATACATTCCAGATTCCACCATCCACCATCTGTGATGCTAATATATGATTGTTGAACGATGAAGAGATCACCCTCTGCTTTCCTGAGGGATGAAACCCCCTCTTTTATCTCCCAATCTATTCCTGTGATTTACCTGTTATCTCCCTATTATCTCCCCCCCCCCCCAATCTTTTTTCTTGATTTACCTATTCCCTAATGGAGAATTACATGGAGGAAAAATCAGCCACACTTCTCTCCATTGCTTTGTAGTGGTCACCTTTCTTTGACTGCCTTTAAAATTGCTATTTCTGTAAATGATATTTTTTAAGTGTTTTCCCTGTCCATGTGTGACAAGGTATATTAAAATAGGGATGATCATTCAAATCTGTGCTAATTCTGTTTAAACACTGGTAAAGAGACTGGGAAAATGGGAAGAAAACCTAGAAAAGAACTAGTTTTAAGGTACCAAGATTTCACAAGCCCAACGAGTTTGGATCTACCAGCAGAAACCAGCTAGGGATTTGAGCCACATATTTAATTTAAAGTACAACACATTAGAGGAAGAGTCCTCTTAAGACTTGAACTAATAAGCAAGTTCAAACGAATCCTTTCATTTTCACACTGCTGGTAGCCATGATTTCTTTTTCTTTTCTTTTTCTTTTTTTGGCAGCCAGATTTTAAAAGAAAGCTCTATCCCAGGGTGAGGTATGAATTGAAAAGAAAGTCACACCTCCATGAAGGTAAAAGAGAGGACTTCTCTCCCTCATGAGGATATTGCCTTGCCTTCCAGCATCACCTGCTGCTCACTGTCAGTAGAGATATTGACCACATGTCAATGTGGTCTACATTGACTACAGTGGCTACATGACCACCTGTCAATGATTACTACATTGTAGTGGGTGGGACTATGGTTTAAAGTCTGTAAAAACATATGCCTTACCTATCTATGCCTTAGGTTTTCTCTCAGATAAAAATGGAGTAATACAGTCTTGCAGCATTAGGGATGATGAATAACTTCATAGTTTTTAAGATCTCTGGCTGCAGGCTCATTAAACCAACAGCCATTTAACTGATAAGCTATTTGTTTTCCTTTAGAAGTTGATCTAGTTCAAAGATGCCTAGTTCCCTCAATTAAGCAAAAAACAGAAATAAAGTAACCATCATGTTAGAATTTGAAAAGAGAACCACCAGCTATCTAGTTATTAGACAATGACCCTCTATAGGGACACCATACTTATAAAGGGATTTCTAGAATTACATTCCATTTTTTGTACTTTGAGATGTCTACTTGTCATCATTATAGGTAGTCAACTTTATATTAAAATGTTCCATATATAGAATATAGATTATATATAGAATATATTCTACTCATTACTTCCTACCTTTGCTAGGCTACCCATTTACAGTCTCCTAGTTTTGTTGACATTCTCTTTTCCCCATCCCCCTGCCATCATAGTGCCTGAAAAAAACTGTTGAAAAGGAAAATCTTAAAGACTTGCTTTGGGGCCACAACTCCTATTAAATCTATCAGTTATATCTTTAATCTCTTGAGTCTAATCTTTTGACATAGCCTAATCACAGGCTTGCAGTCTCTATTTCCCTCTCTACCTCCCTTTTCTAATCTCTTCTGTCTTAATTTCCTAGAAACAGTTCAGTGTATGTGTGTGGGGATGGAAGGAGAAGGGGACAGAAGAAAAGCATATGTCATGGAAGACTTCTCTGTCCTCAAGGATCCCTTAGGAACGAGCAGGCAATTAAACTCTGCTCTGACAAAAATCTCCCTCTAACAGAGCTCTTTTATATAAGGGTTCTCATTTTTAGCTAACAAGCCCACCTACATGAGAGTCATCTGCAGACAGTTTCACGGCTGGAGTTACAGTGTAAGGCAGGCAAAATAACCCAAAACCAAAACAAACCTTCACTTCAGGATTATATTAAGGTAACAGTAGCAAAAACAAAACAAATAAACAAAAAATATAAGTCCCCTCCTCTGCCCAAGAACCCCAGGGGAAATGCAGCAAGTGCACCATATGGCCTCATTCTGTCTCCAGGCATTCTCAAAATGATGCTCTCTGCAAATCCACATGCACGCATGCATGCACATGCGCGTGCGCGCGCGCACACACACACACACACACACCCCAGAACTCCTCTCTTCCTATCATGCATACCTACACACAACCAGAACCAGGTCCATAGTGCTTATATTTCAATGAACATTTCTCTAGCCCATTCACTCCCTGGAGAATTTGCTGCATGCCAGGTGGGAGTGCCATTTTCCCTCCTGTTTGGTGGCATGCAGGGAAACAAGGTTAAGACTATAGTAGCTGAAGAAAACAGTCTGGTTATTTGCATTTTGTCTCCTGCATTAAAATGTGAGCTCCTTTGAAAGTAGAGTATGCTATTCCTTACTTGGCACATAATAAGCATTTAATAAATGCTGGATGACTGGCTGTTGTTTTGGGAGGAAGTCAGACTTGCAGAGTGGGCAGCCCGATACACAAGCCGTATCAGTGATACATATGGAGCCATAAGAAATTGTTTCACCTGGAAGTCCTGCTCTGTACCTGTGGTTCAGATGATCCTGACAGTTCTTTACTTCTGCACTACGTGGGTGGCCACTTTCCACAAGGCTGTTTGCAGCAAGATTCACCCCATCAATCTGTGCCATCAGTGTCTTCATCTCCTGGTCCAGGATGTCGAACCTAAGACAGATATTAATGATCTAGGCATAACATAGCAACAAGAACAGCAGGTCAAATCTCAGAGAAGCAAGATTTCTAATTCTTTCCCACCACCTCTTAAACAGCATATTCCTCTATTCAAAAGGGAAGAAATTAGTGAAAAGGACAATTGCCATTCCGGGACACTCTGCTACTGTGAGATCCCCTCAGCTCCACCTCTAATCTCATTACTGAGGCTAATCTTTCAACACAGCCAAATTTCAGACTTGTAGTCTTAATTTCATGGCCCACAGAAGTCCCTTTCTTAGGTTGGCATGAGCAGGAAGTCTGGTTATTAGGCATGTTACAAGTTCATCTAACAGAAGAAGAATGGAGGAAGTTCTTGGTGGATATTACCAATGGCCAGATTGCCAGAAGGGCCAACCTATTATCACCACTACCTCACTCTCCCGCAAGTTATTGCTTTCACTACTCTCTGGTCTTTCCTCCTCAAGTCAGGCAACATTGGTGTGGTTTCCATTGAACTGGAGATTGGAGGTTTGAATTCTGATCCTCCTTTTAACTGAATATGTGACATTGTGGAAGTTATTTAATTTCTCTGGGTCTTTACTCATCTGTAAAATGGGGAGATGGTAGAGTATATGATCTCTAAGGTTCCTTTCAGAACTAAATACTATGGCCCTATGTTTCAGTAGCTGGTAGAGATGGAGAAGAGAAAACTGATGCAGCAGCAGTAGGCACAGAAACTTGCTTTCCCTGGGGGATGAGAACTTGCTCTGGGCAAAGGCTTCTTCTAGTCCTGCTAGAATCTATGCTCAGATTCTAAACTCTGGCCATGGTTTGCCCTTCTGAGGACAAGTGAGAGGTGATGGTGAAAATGTTAAAATCCATTCTGGCCTCTGAAGGAAAAAAGGCATCGCCAATATCACATGGGGTATCCTGTTGAGGAACCTGTTGTCAAAATAGTAGAGTATCTTAATGAAAAGCTTTGGGGGTGGCTAAGTGGCACAGTGGATAGAGCACTGGCCCTGGAGGCAGAAGGACCTAAATTCAAATATAGTTTCAGACACTTGACACTTATTAGTTGTGTGGCCCTGGGTAAGTCGCTTAACTCTAATTGCTTTCATAAACAAACAAAAAAAACCAAAGCAAACAAAAAAAATAAGAAAGTCTTTGGTGAAGGTAAGGTAAGGGATGGGTTAACCTGGTTCTGACCTGTGCTGTACCACTTCTAGGTCCTCCAGAGTGTCTGGGATCTCCATCTGAGACAGCCACTTTTCCTTCTCCCCCATCCACAGTTCACAGGCATCTGTCTCACCAAACACTGTATATAAATCTAGGGCGTCCTGTAGCCTTTGCCGACGCAGGTCAGCCTGGGCTACCACCTGCTGGTAAAGTTCTCGGAGAGCCTGTAGCCGGTTGTTCACATCAGGAGAATCCCGGAATTCCTGAGGGAAGCTCTGGGCTTGCTGTTCCAGATGTTCCATCACCCCTCGACTCTCCTCCAGCTCCTCCAGAAAGTCCTTATGTTTCTTTCCCAGGGCCCGGGTAGCTCCTTCATCTTGTCCAACATCCTCTCCTGAGAGCAATCGATGCGCATCTTGCAGCCAGGCCTTTAAGTCATCAGCATCCCCCTGGAACTGGAAGAAATTCTCAGCATCCTGTAGGTTTTTCTGGCGGAAAGCAGCCAGTTCCTTCAGCTGGTCCCACAGGGCAGACACCTCCCGGATCCGGGCCTCGATCTGTGGGTACCCGAAGTGCTTGTGGGCCACCATCTCTTCTGCTTCCTTCATCATCTGCTCCAGGTGGGCATCTAGTCCCCGTAGCTCATCCTCAAAGGCCTTGTGCTTACGCTGCAAGATTAACACACTGGTCAAGTCCTTGCCATAGTCCAATGAGGAATAGATCTGCTCCTTTTCCTTGATCCAGCTCTCTGCCTCATCCATCTCCCAAAAAAACTTCCACAGTCGCTTGGACTGCTCCAGCCGGGCCTTCCTCCCGGCTGCCATAGAGCTTAACTCCTCAAAGCACAGCTCCAAGTGGCTGACCCGATCTTGAATGACCTGGGGGTCACAAGGCTGATAACCTGAGTCAGGAAAAAAGGGGAACATCAAAAGAGGGAGGGAAGGGGCAAAAGAGAAAGAGAAAGAGAGAGAGGTTCATTTTCATTGCAAAATTAAGGATGTAAATTGACCAAAGTAACTCACATTTCTATAGTGCTTTAGAGTTACAAAGCACTTTCCATATAATAGTGAGACAGATAATGCAAGTATTATTCAAGTTATGAAATTGAGGCACAGAAGAAATCAATGATTTGCCCAGAGTTACATGGATGATAAAATGTAAGAGCTAGGATACAAGTCTCTTGACTAGTATCCTTACTTAGGCTTATCCCATAAACCCACCTAATGAGGCTATAGTCCAGGATGCTAAAGGCCTGAAGGAAAGTGAAGTTGAAACAAATTTTGATTTTATCTCCTGGATGGGATCCATGGAAACTGAAAGATGGAACCCTCTAAGCTTTGAGACTCAGCCCTAGAGATGGATTATCCTCCATGGTTGATAAGAGAATGAAAATTCACACAACTCACAACTATGATTTTCCTCCAATCCAGCCATCTACTATGATTTGAGGGCCTACCCAGCTTGAGCATATTGCCACTTGGCTGATACTTATGTACCCTAGTACATAAGTAGTAGAAAGAATACCAGAAAATCCTGCCTTGTATTTATGGCCTTGAGCATATCACTCTTGACTTCTCTGGACCTCAATTTCCTCATCTATAAAATGAAGAGGATGAACTTAGATGTCATCTGAGATCCTTTCTAGTTTCAACTATATGGTGTGACCCTAAGGTTGTATTCACAGTTCCTGTTACCTTGTAGGTTCAAACTCTCTTTCCTGGCCACTATTCTCCTATATTTTTTGTTTTCCCTTCGAGGTCAAGGACCATCACAATTTTGCTTTTATTTCACTAGGGCTGGCACATGGTGCTTAACAACTGCTTATCAAATGACTTACTGAAGAGTTCTCAATAGGATTGTTTTATTGGTGGGAGGACTTTTCTCCAAATGTGTTCACACCATCTTTATGTTTTAAAATCAATGTTCAGACACTATACTAACTCTTTTGGAAAATAGTAGGATATTCCCTTTATAGGACTGGTGTCCAGGAGACTTTCATTCTATTCTCTGATCCACTATTTACTCAACCACCTATTATGCGCAGGGCACCATGCTAAACCCTGGGGAAAATACTAAAACAAGATCTCACTGGTACTTGACCTCAAAGAATTTGTGATTCTCATCCTGTGATTCACATGTATGATCTTAACTGGGTGAAAGGGTAAGAATTTTCTGGTACTTGCAAGTACCATTTCAACCCTTGTTTTTGACAGTAGTTGTCTGGCATCTACTGACATTTTTTTCCCTCACCCCTCAAGTCCCTTTCATGGAACCTTAGTTGATAAACGCAAAAAGAAACTGAGCTTTGGGCCCTAAAGCTGTGGGTTTTACTGTTAGGAGAACTTCACTGAAGGGGAGGAAAGGTGGAATCTTGAAGCCATGAGAAAGCATCCTTTGCCCAACCTTTTCCATCTGTGAACTGAAGAGCAGCTGATGTGATTGCCTTCACTTTATCCCCCTGGATGGCAATGTCAGCTTCCATCAGCTTGTGCTTCTGAAGCAGGTCCTCTACCTCCAACAAGTGCTTTCCAAACTCAGCGGACAGGAGGTGAACCTAGGAAAGGAGAAAGAAAAAGTGAGGATACCTGTACCTCTACAAGGAAAAAGAAAGGGGATGAAAGGCCATTCTAGAGAAAGCATTCAGAAGTACTTAGACCAGAGTGGCTAAAATAAATTTATTTCAGGAACTAAACCTGTGATTTCATTAGTATAGTGAGGAATTTACTCCAATGCAGGTCAGCACCTTCTCTGCAAATTCTAGTCTTGGAGAGTTATCTGGAGGCACTGAGAGAGGTTAAGTGACTTGCTCCTGGTCATATAGCCAGTTCATTTCAGATGGAGGATATGATCTCACATCTTTCTGATGCCCAAGCCAGCTCTTTCTCCTCACTAAACCATGGACTCTCACAGTGAAGATCCAACTAGAATATAAGTACCCTTCTTACTGCTATGTGGGACCAAAGGACATAAAAGCAGGTAGAGTTTAGTGAAACAGAGGACTGGTCTCGTATCCTTTCCATTGCACAGAAAGTGTCTTTGTCTTGCTATAACCTGATGGCGATTATTCAGGCTGCAAACATTCAGGTGTTTAGTCTCACTTTTCCTCCATTTTAGACAGACATCTCACTGTTTCTTAACACTAACATTAAAAGTGAGGCAAATAGGTAAAGGTAAATCATCTTGTCTACTCCTTAACAACTGGGCTGGGGGAGGGAGGGGAGAAAAGTTTGCCTGGAAGAAAGAGTAACTATAGGACCTCAAAGATTGTTTAGTCCAACCCCTGCACAGATCATGAATTCTTATCTTTGCCATTCATGTCTATTTAGATTATTTTAAATCAGTTATGAAGATCATGGGTAGAGTCCAGGTTAACTGTAGGTAGGCAGAGACAAGAACTGTGCCTTTGTTTCCCTGTCCTGAGCCAGGGAAATTGACAACCATTCTCTGCCTCCTAACTTTGGGCAGGAAGGACCAGGAGGCTTCAGTCTGGTGTGTTACAAAAGGGTTTGTGATTCCTGGATGAAAGGAGTCAAAGAAGCATAAACTAATAGTAAAGTGGTTATCCTCCATTCCAGGAACTCAGTGACAGGGCAAAGCTGCTACATGTTGGCAATGGAGAAGAAGGGAGAGAGACCTGCTGCTGAGAGGCCAGACCTTGATCTCATCTATCCAGTCGATGCTGTGAAGCATATCTTGGAAGAGCTTCTGCAGTGTCAGGGTCATCTCCAGCCTCTGGCGCCGAGACTGGAGCAGATCCAACAAGTAGGACCACATACGCAGGATGTTGTCCTTTCTCGCCTTGATGCGCTTCAAGTCATGGTAGTTCTCCTTCTCCAGCTCCTGGGCCAGATCCTCCAGGGCCTTCACTCTCTCTTCATAAGCAGCAGTGTCTGTCTCGATGGCTTCATGCTTCTTCTTGGCTGCTTCCACAGCTGCCAGGTCATAACCAAAGTTGTCCTGCTCCACCAGGGAGAAAACACAAGAGACAGAAACGTCAGGCTCCCAGTCTACTCCACACATTCAGTTAGAAGATTCAGACATAGACACAACAAGGCCATCATCAGAGGCTGGCCTATTTACCAGTGGGTCATTGGAAAGAAATCTTTAGTGTCATTCAAATAATAATTTCCAGCATTAGCACAATACATTTAAAGTTTACAAAGCACTTTTCATCTATTGTCTTATTTGAGTCTCACTATAAACCTCTGGGGTATTATTCTCATTTAAGAGATGAGGAAACAAGGGTTCAGAAAAAGTTAATTATTCGTCCAGGGTCATGGAATTTGAATGTATATCTCAACTCTAATCCCAGCATTTTGACGTCTAAATACTTCTAGCTCTGACTTTAAATGATCATAGATTTAAAGGTAGAAGAGACCTTAGAGCTCAGATAACCTAACCTCCTCATGCTGTAGATGAGGAAACTGAGGTCACACAAGTAGTATCAAAGAAAATTTAAATCTAAGCCATTTTACTCCAAATCTAATCTCTTTTCATTGCACCACATTGCCAGACAAGTCCAAGTGGAAACTAAGTTTTACTCTCAACTCAAAGTCAAGTTCTGAAAATCTGAGGGATGTCATCATTTAGTCTATGATTCTTAAGTAATTTTACATTGTCAGACTTGGCCCTTAATAGTTTTTGTCTCCCAGGTATGGGCAGGGCAAAGAGCCCATCCACGTACAGTCTGGTTTCCACATATAGGGATTTATCTTTGCACAAGCAAATACATAAATATTCTTCCAGAATGATTGCTTTCTGTTCCTGGTCTGAATTTAACTTAATTTCAATCTGCACATTAGAGGAGAAGAGATGCAAAAATGGCCCTGTGGTCAATTTCAGATTAGACAAATATGTCAGAATCCTGCCCTCCAAAGTCTTCTATCCTTGGAGCAAGGATGAAGAACCAGCAAAAAACAAATAAATACATTGCTTTTTTCTCTCTGCACAAATACAAGTCCTAACTATGTATGTATCCTAGAACTATTATCTATAGCCAAATCATACTCTAACTTTAGCTGAAGCTAACAGTCCATATAAACCAACTTTGATGAAGCTTTCTGGAAATAAAACTTAACATCTATAATTGGTTTATCTCCTACAGGGTTCCTTAAAGATAAGAGATAAGAATTTCTGGTCACTTCCAATTTAGACTGAAAAGAGTATAAAAGGGGATAAACCACAGGCACTGATACGCACTGAGATGTAGGTACTTTCAAAGCAAGGAAAGACTGGGAAGAAATTTAGAAAGATAAGTGATAAGAGCTAATATATTACTGGAGGACAGGATGAAAGGTTTTATCTATACCAAAATACTCAAAGTAACATTTTTTGTGATAGCAAAGAATTGAAAACAAAGTAGATGCCACATTAATTAGGGAATGCCTACTCAAATTGTGAGATGCAAATATAATGGAATAGTACCATACCATAAGAAAGAATGAATGTGGATTCAGAAAACTATGAGCAGCCTTAGACGAATTGATATAGAATGACAAAAGGAGAATCAAGAAAATATATAAATAGCCACAATAATGTAAATGGAAAACAACAACCTTTCTAAAGACAGTCCGGATGATCCACACCTTTTAACGTTCACTTCAATCATCCACCTTTGAGATTCTGGGCACATAGAGATGCTGTCCATCAAATCTACTGGGTTGCCCCAGAACCATAGCTCTGATGCCAGCTCATATTCCCAGAGGGTGAATACTATGGACCTCTCCACAGGTTCTCTGCCAGGAACCTGAGAGTCACTCCAAATAACTCCAAACATTACCTGGGCAACCAGGCGCTGATTCTCACTTAGCCATGTCTCCCTCATTGCAGCCTTGCGGTCAAAGCGCCGGGCCAGCTGCTCCAATTTCTCTTGCCGAATGAGTTCATTCCTCAGGGCCAGTTCCCGCCGATATTCAGCCTCCTCCAGGTTTTCCCAGGCCTACAGGTAGGAACAGGTCAAACATTAGAAATGGAATGTACTAGGAGGATGGGGTTCCATGACAATGTATGGTGCCAGCTCTTTAATAGGCACTTGGGGTTAGAAGCCAATATTTCATTGAATAGATAAGGATAAGCTTGTAATATAATAGCAGCCTTTGCCCCATGTGTCCAGATGACCAAGTTTTCTGAGAATAAGTTTTTTTCTGATCCTTCATAGCAGCAACAAAAGCCTGGCTTTCACCTATGTTATACACCTATTAAGATTTTCTGGATTTTAAAATCTTAGAAAAATTTTTTGCACTTTTCTCTCCCATTAGATTGTGAGCTTCTTGGGAGAGGAGGCTATGTTTTTGCTTTTCTTTGTATCCCCAGTACTTAGCACAGTGCCTCGTAATTAAGTACTTAATAAATACTTGTTGACTGACTTCTGTAACACAAAGCCAGAAATAGCCAACAACATTCTCTGCAAATGACCCTGACTTCTTGTCCTGCTGATGGCAACCAATGAAATAGATGCCCAGAAATGCATTCTGTGTAGCAGGATACATACTAGACTGAGTTGATGCACAGTGAATGGATTTTGACTGATCACTGCCTTCAGGTAGTATCCAAAAATAGATGGCTAAATTTACCCAGTTCAATACTGACCAATTCCCTATACCAATATCTGGAACCCAATCAACCTCTCTGGCAAAGCATAATGGAAAATACAGCTGTACCCGGTTGATGTCAGACACAAGTTTCCCTTCGTGTGGTGTGTACACTTTCTGATTATTGGCCCTCATCCTGGACTGGATGGTGAAAAGTAGGACTTCCAGGTTCCCCTTCTCTTGAAATCTAAATGAGAACAGAGGGAGAAAAAATGGTCTCAGATCTCCAAAGTAAAAAATCTCCTACTTAAACTAAATATGTTATCCTAATGAATTAAGAGTTTGGAAACCATGCCAGATTTCCCTTGGAAGTTTAGGGAGGCATGAAAGGGAGTAGGAAACAATGATTTATAGTCCTGTTCAGCTGTCAATACCTCTGGACATCTATTAGCCAAGATAAAATAAAGCTTGAATCATTACAATATAGATCGGAGAAAATAGCCATTATTATCTGAGCACTTGTCTCTTACTTGCTTCTACAGGGGAATAACTAACTGGAGTATTTTTCTAATAACCTTTGACTATGTGATGTTGCATTAATCAATATCAAGCAATGTCTCAGCTATTCTGCACACAGTAGAAGTTTTCTGGTAAGTTCTTCAGTCAATTCTTCATTTGGGAAGTCAATAAAAACACTAACAAGGCATTATCCTCATAAAGACATGCTGCACTAAAAGCCATTTTCAAACATCTGTATGACTGTAAGTTCACAGCATAAGCCTAAGGTTACAGCAAGTCCCAAAGACTTTTTTAAAATTAAAAAGAAAATCAACAACCAGGCTGAGTCTTTGAAGGCATGTAGTGTCTAGAAGGAGAACTAGAAATGGGCTATATTGACCTGAACCCCCAGGTCATAGCTCTAGCCATATGGCCATAGTTTCACTCCCAATCTCTGCAAAATTTTATGAATTTTAATGACATCTTCAATTCACTCTAAAATAACTGAAGAGGTAAACAACTTATCCTATAGCATCAATATTGCAAAAATGAACAATTCTGATCAGTGAAATAACCATAATTCCAGGAGACTGGTGAAGAACAACAGCCCACCTCATGTCAGAGAGCGGATGGATTAATACGCAGAATGAGAAATTCATTTTGGGATAAAGCCAATGTGGGAATTTGCATGCTTGACTCTGCTATTATGATACAAGAGATAATGGTCTAATATGCAGAATGAGAAACTCATTTTGGGATATGGTCAATGTGGGAATTTGCATGCTTCACTGCTAATATGATACAAGGGTTCTGAATTTTTTTCAAATAAGGTAAGTAATATTCGTATAGTGCTTAGCACAGTCTAGTACATAGTAGAAGCTTAATAAATGCATATAAATAAATTAATAAATACACCCTTCCTTCTTTTTTCTTTCATTGAGTAGGGGGAGGCAGAACAGAGAAAAAAAATGCTTAAAGAATTTAAAAAATATTTATCAAGAATTAGATAACAGAAGATTCTGATACAACATTCTACAGCTTCTTTGAGATCTCTCGATGTAATATTCTAGGGATCAGTCCTACACTGGGGTCTCCAACCCAAGAAACACTCAGCAATTTTTAGTACTCATCAAAGCTTTTGCAGCAGCATTGGCCCTGAAACACTGTCTATATAGCCAAGAGATAACATCCCCGTGCACAATACCTATCACTCCCACAAGGGATGATATCTGTATTGAATTTAGGACCTTAAAAGTGGGTCAGTGTTAGAAAAGAAATCAGATACTTGTTTGTAGGTACATTCTAGACTTCATGTCTCACCTTTCCTTGTTTAAGAGCCATGAATGGAGAGTTTAGGAAGACAGAAGGCAGGGGGAGGAGCAGGATCAGTGATGAAATCTGCTTCTAGAGAACTGGGCAAGCTAATGGCAAATAAGCAAGTCCATACTCAGTGTATATATACATGTGTGTAGGTGCATATGTGTATGGATGGATGGAATAAGCATTTATGAAGCATTTACTGTGTGCCAGGCACTGTGCTAAACACTTTACATATATTATCTCATTGGATCCTCACAGCAACTCTAATAATAATGATAGACACTATTATAGTATAATACTAATATTAATAATAACATTTACATGGTGCTTACTACATGCCAGGCATTGGGCTGTTTTACAGTTATGATCTCAGTCAATTCTTATAAAAATCCTGAGAGATACGTTATCCCCCATTTTACAGATAAGGACACTGGGGCAAACAGAGGTTAAGTGACTTTCCCAGAGTCACACAGCTAGGAAGTGTCTAAAGTCCAGTTGAAACTCAAGTCTTCCTGATGCCATCTATCCACTGCCCCACTTAGCTGCAAATCATTACCCAAGGTGAGGTAGAAAAGAAATCCTGTTAAGAGTTCAGGCTGAAAAGTTCAGCAATAGGAAGTGGCAAACATAGAGGAGGAAGAGGGAAAGAAAGGATAACTATGATGCTTAATGCCAATTCCACACAAGGTCTGCTAGGTTGAGATTATAGAGGGCAGCGGGATTGAGGAAATGAACATTTTACTAGAGCAAAGCAATACAGCAGTTCTAAATCAAAGGTGGATTGAAGAGCAGCAGGTTGAAAATCAAAAGTGTGGAAAATCACTTGTATTACTTATAAAATGGGACTAATTAATAAATAACATGTGAGTCCCTACAAAGATGGGTTATATGGCGCTGGGTCAAGAATGGAGAGGGGACTGTGAATTGACGTGAAGAATTTTAACCTCTTTCACAGTGGAGAAATACCCAAGGAAACTTATATCACAAATGAAATCTCAACCTACGTCAGAGAGGCAGCAAAACCTGGGTTCAAGTCTTACTTCTGATCTATACTGGCTGTGTAACCCTGAGCAGTCACTTAACCTCTCAGTGACCTACACAACTCTCAAGCTGAAGAAAAGGTGCTGACCTACATTGGTAGAGAGACTTTCCTCGAAGGGAAATTAATCCCTCTCCCTATACTTGTCAATAAGCTTCCTTCAGCTCCATGGCTACAGGCTACATATCTAACGTTATTTACCTTACAAATGGCTGCCACTTCAATATAATCATGGGGACAACAGGGCAAATTTACCTCCCCTCCTAAAATAAAACAAACACCCTAAAGTTTACAGAAGCATAATGAGGTACAAGTGCTTTATACAAAGTAGTAGAAAAGTAGTGTCATTTCTATAAACAAACGCCTCTTCCAAACTTCCCTATTTCTGGTGGGGACACAACCATCCTTCCAGTTATTCGGACACACAACTTCAGTGATGTTGGACTCTTTTCTCTCCTTCACCCCCATATCTAATCCGTGGTTCCATCTTAAAGATGCTATGCATACAATACTTCATATGTCATTTTGTCTCCACTCATACAACCACTAGACTTGTTCAGATCTTCATGAACTCTCACCTGGCCTACTTAAATAGACTTATAATTGATCTACAGCCTCTCTGCTCTCCATTCCATCCTCCACACAGTTGCCAAATTGAGATTCCTAAAAGTCTGATCTTGTTTAATAATCTAAATATCATCTAGGATAAAATAAAAACTCCTCTATTTGGCTTTTAAAGCCTTTCACAACCTGCCTCCAGTCTAATCTTCCCAGGCTTATTACACAATACTCTCTTTCATGCCCTCTATATTCTACCCAAATTGGCTTGTCAGCTGCAACAGCCATTCATGACATTGCACTGTCTCCATGTCTTTGCACAAGCTGTCTATCAAACCTGGAACATATTTCCTTCTCACTTTCACCTCTTAGAATGAATGTCACCTTCTACAGGAAGCCTATTCTGAGAAGCTGCTATTCCCATACTACCCAGAAGTTAGTTTGCATATTATATTTAATTTTCTATGGGCATGTTATTTCCTCCCCAACAGGACATAAGCAGCATGAAAATAGATACTATTTCTTTTTTTTTTTTTTTGCCTTTGTATCCTCAGTCCCTAGCACATAGCAAGTGCTTAATAAATGCTTGTTGAAAGAATCAATAAACGCATTCCTAGTTAACTCAGAAAATGTCTGTCTGTGCAGATATGACCCTTACTTGGGTGGCTTCTCCACAGTACGATAGGTGCTGAAAGATTGCAACTGCTGTTGTAACCCAGTCAGGGAGTTAGCAAATTTGCGGCTGTTGAGGACAGTAATAGTCTGCTCAATCCAGGTAAGCAGATCAGAGGCCAGTCCACTGTATTTTTCAATCATCTTCTCAGTTTCAATGGCGTGATCAATTACCTGGTAATTGTAAACAGCATGGACATTAGCATCATTGTTATTATTATTGAAATATATTATTATTTATTGTTAAATAATTAAATTATTATTTTATTATTATTATTATTAAAATAATGATATTCATGAATGATGACACCATTCACAGCAATCACAGTCAGGGAGCCCTCTGTAATGGTTTACTTCCTTTAAGGCAGATTATGCATCAGACTAGAGCGGACCCATGTCTCTACTGGGTTGCATGGATTTAGCTTATTACTCCTGCCTGGAGCAAGGAAAATAAACTGAACGCCAGACAGGTCTTGCTTCATTTTCACTGACACAATCAGAAAAAAACTGAAGTCTGTCAGTATCCAGAAGGAAGTAACCCTTGGGGAAAACATATATGTGGCTCACCAATAAAGAACAGCAAACATGGCCCAGACTCTCTACACAATGCCTAGCACACTGTAGGGGCCCAAGGGCTAGAAAACCACAAGAAAAAAATTCAGAATGCTAGAGGGGTGTGGCAGGTCAGTAAGTCAATATTATTCCATTAGAACTTGGCTTTCCATGGTACAAGGGGACCCAAAACTGCAGACAACGATGTTCTTGAAGATAAGATGTGAAACAGAGAATTCAGCTTTGGAGTCTCGTCAGTGAAGCCAGGGATGTGTTTGGCAAAGATGGACGGAGTCCACACCAGTGATGAAGATAATTCACCTTCCATCATAAGCCTCTACTAGTCCATCGTGACTAGAACCCAAGCAAAGCATGTTCCACACAAGGAATCCATACTGTTAAAACTGTGATAACTCAAGGATCGTTAGCAATATAATAGGGGAGAAAGGAGTATAAGTCACAGAAATTCCCAGACTTTGAATTGGATTTGGCTCCAGTGTGAGTTCAATAAAAAGGAGAAGATGACTCTCAAGAGTTTTCTGTCTGGTTCATACCTTGCCAACACGCTTGCCCTCCACAGCCAGCACCTTCATCTTGGAGAAATAATGGTAAAATGCCACCACATAGGTAATGATGGATTTCTCATCAGGATTCTCTGTGAAGACATCTGTAAGGAAAAAGTGACCAGCCTTCTTATAGCAATTAGTCATTAGTTGAAGCAAAAAACTAGAAGCCTGGAAAAAATAAGATTTATTATAAGGTACATATCCTAAAAGTCACCTTGCCTCTATAGCACAGAGTTCACTATAGTTGTGAACTCACAGAACTGACAACAGGCTCCAAGGAAATATCAAAGAACCGGAATGGGGGAGAAATGGGTTTGTGGTTCAGAGACAAGAAATAAAAAACCCAAAGGAAATTAATTTTGTAATAGAAGAGGAGGGTTAATACACTTTACAATGGATTAGGTGTGGAAAGGACTTGACGAGTGCCCTACATATCAGACACTAAGTTGTGCACTAGTCTAAGGTGAGACCTTGAAAAGCTATGTGGACTCACTATGCACACAGACCTAAGGAACAGGCTATTATGGGTGATGTCTGCTATTCTAGGAAAAACTCTGCAACAAAAGAAAGCTCTGATTGAGTCCCTGTCTACCTAAAGATGTCATTTACACAGAGAATGGGCTTTGCTCCAAGGCTCCAACACCTGGTGGTTCATGTTTTCTCCTTGTGGTGATCACCATCCCCATCTCTTATCTCATAGTACTCAGCTACGTGACACAATAGATTCTGGACAACCTTACTGCTTCCATGGTCTCAGTCTCTCACAAGAAACCCACTTTATTCTTCAGCCTCCAAAGTACTAAAAGTTGAACTGCCTCATGAAAATGTATTTATAATCTGCACCCCCTCCCCAGATGTTTTTTTACCCCAGTGAAAATATTCCTAGTTATAACTCTGGGATGCAATGAAAGAATTGCTCTGGAAATAGGATGGAGGTTGAGAAAATATTTCTAGTTTACCTTCTGGGTCAAGGAGTGGGATGATGCCCAGTTGCCTTTCTGCCACATCAAATGCATGTTCCAGGTTGTGTCTGGCATTGGAGTCTTTCAGTTTCTCAAAGTCAATCAGATCTGGCCTGGGAATGAAGCCAGAATATTAAAAAGAAGATCACTATAGCATCTGTATCTAGCAGGGGAAGCTATAGCATGGGATAAAGCCTATTCACAAAAAGAGACAGATATTGAGCTGGTAGAGGGAAACAGCATGGGAGGAAAAGTAGAGGTTACAAGAATGATAGAGAATGGACACTTTGGAAAAAATGAAGTTTGGGAACAACAGTGACATTAGGAATGGAAAGAGAGGGCAGGCATTTAAGAAAAGGGGAGTACTGAAAGTATTAAAAATGACTAATTCCTAATACATAAAATTCACATGAATTTCAAACAATAACTTGTATGTGAAGTGCAACACTTCAATACACCACAATAAATTAAATATCTCAACAGGATCCCAGAGACCTCTTACCGATGCTTGTGAATCAAGGCATTAAAAGCCAGGCCATCCTTCCAGCTGGAGGTAAAATTGGTGACATTGACATGGGGATAACTGCATACAAGAGAAATATTTTTAAAAGTGAGAAATGGGATTCATTGGACTCTCAAATGTATATGTGTACGAAATGTAAGAACCATTACATATTTTAAAAAACGACTTTATCTTCCCTTCCCAATAATCCTAAATATCAGACAACAATCAGCGAAACCATCCCAAAGAGGTTCCCTCACCAAATAGTCAGGGACCAAATGACTCATGTGCTTTCTCATTAAAAGAAAGACCAGACCATTTTGATGAAGAACCCTATAATTCATGACTCAATACAAGTAAGGATAGATTTTTCAATAGTTACTTTTAGATCATTTGGGAAGATAGGCTTTATGTGTCCCCTTTGCTTTGGGGAGAGCAAGGCAGTAGTGGTCATGGTGGGTGTGAAATAAGTCAATGACTGGCATCTACGGAACATACCCTGACGTCTTCATTTGACACCAAAGCAGTAGCGCATCCTTAGCGGAGCGAGTCTCCTGACCCTCTTGAGTTTGAATAACTATGTCTTGGATCTGGTAACAAAAAGAACAAAATAAGATAGATTTTTTTTCTGTTTCTTGATTTCTACTGTATACTCTGTCCTTCTCTCACTTGCCCGACTTATGTAAATCCCAACCAAAAGCAGGACAGAAATAATAGCCCACGCCCAAATTATTACCCCTAGCTCCCTTTGGTAATGGGAGAGGGAAGTTTTCCTTGTGTAAGAATGAGTCTTTAATTAACTTAAGAACTTGAAAGGGCTACTTGAATTAGTTTACTTATTCAGTGCCATACCAATCAAATTACCAAAAAATTATTTGATAGAGTTAGAAAAAATAATATCAAAATTCATCTGGAAGAACAAACGGTCCAGAATGTCAAGGGAATTAATGAAAAGAAATGCTAGGGAAGGTGATCTAGCAATACTCGATTTTAAATTGTATTATAAAGCGGCAATCATCAAAACCACCTGCTATTGGCTAAAAAATAGAGGGGTAGATCAGTGGAATAGATTAGGTATACAAGACACAATAGTAAATGATTACAGCAATCTACTGTTTGATAAAACCAAGGACCCCAGCTTCTGGGATAAGAACTCATTTTTGACAAAAACTGATGGGAAAACTGGAAAACAGTGTGGCAGAAACTGGGCACAGACCAACATCTGACACCATATACCAGAACGGAGTCCAAATGGATACATGACCTAAGTATAAAGGGTGATACTATAAACAAATTAGGGGAGCAAGGAGTAGTTTATCTGTCAGATTTATGGAGAATGGAGGAATCTGTGACCAAACAAGAGATAGAGGACATTATGAAATGCAAAATGGATAATTTTGATTACATTAAATTGAAAAGTTTTTGCACAAACAAAGTCAATGCAACCAAGATTAGGAAAGAATTTTTACACTAGTATCTCTGATAAAGGTCTCATTTCTAAAACATATAAAGAACTTAGTCAAATTTACAAGAATACAAGTTATTCCCCAATTGATAAATGGTCAAAGGATATGAACAGGCAGTTTTCAGAGGATGAAATTAAAGCTATCTATAGTAATATGAAAAAATGCTCTAAATCACTATTGATTAGACAGATACAAATCAAAACAACTCTGAGGTACCACATCACACCTATCAGATTGGTTAACATGACAAAACAAGAAAATGATAAGTGTTGGGAAAGATGTGGGAGAGGTGGAACACTAATTCATTGTTGGTGGAGCTTTGAGCTGATTCAATCATTCTGGAGAGCAATTTAGAACTATGCCCAAAGGGCTATTAAGATATACATACCCTTTGACTCAGCAATATTGCTTCTAGGGCTGTATCCCAAAGAGATCATAAAGGTGGGAAAAGGACCCCCATATGTACAAAAATATTTATAATAGCTTTTTTTGTGGTGGCCAAGAACTGGAAATCAAGTGGATTCCCATCAATTGTGGAATGGCTGAACAAGTTGTTGTATCTGAATATAATGGAATACTATTGTGCTATAAGAAATGATGAGCAGGTAGACTTTGGTAAAAATCCAGAAAGAGTTATATGAACTGATGCTGAGTGAAGTAAGCAGAACCAGGAAAACATTATATATAGTAACAGCCACAGTGAGCAAAGACTATTTTTGATAGACTTAGCCCCTTTTATCAATGCAAGGATCTAAAATATTTCCAAAGGACTCATGATGCAAAATACCATCCACATCCAGAGAAAGAACTATGGAGTTGAAACGCAGAATGAAGTAGACTATTTTCTTTTTTGTTATGTTTTATTGTTTTGTTTTTCTCATTGTTTCTCCCATTCTTCTATGCAATATGTATGTAAATGTATTCAGTAGGAATATATGTGTAGAGCCCATATAAGACTGCATGCTGTCTTGATGAGGGAGAGGGAGAAAACTGAAAATTTATGGAAGTAAATGTTGAAAACGGAAAACAAATAAATTTTAAAAAAACTTGAAAAGGATTCTGCAAAATAATTGGAACAGAGGCCACTAGACTTCATCTTTGGAAGGTCAAGGTTGGGCCACAGAAAAAAAATCACTAGCTAGACAGACTGTGTTTTAAATATTAGTTCTGTTTCCTCTTCACTCTTTCTGATTCTAGTGTTATTTTGCATATTCCATTCATCCACAGAGAGGGAAATCAGATCAGTCAGTAGTCTAACTTCCTGGTCTAATGAGCTCTTCGAATTGAAGCTGAACAGTTCATCTCTATTCTTCCCTTAACCTTTAAATATTCCCTTATACTTTCATTCCCCCTAAAGGAGCTCATTCTTTCCCAGACACTATCAAACTTGAACTGCTCAGGACTAGACAGTCAACCCAGTGGCTGCAAGATTCCGTCTCTTTACTCTTTCCAAAATTCCCTTATGCCTACTAAGGCTCTAGAATTTCAGGATGAGATAGGGAAAAACCTGGAAGGAAAAAAAAGAGCAAGTCTTTACAACACCAAAAAGATAGCTAGTATTGTTCCTATTCCCTCTCAAATGAGTGAGCAATTGCCAATATGGTTTATCATTGACTTTAGGGATCTGGTTCTATCCCCAGGTCACTCAGCAAGCCAGACATGTGAATCCTAATTTCGTTGTCCCAACATGGGTTTTTTATAATGATAATAGATTTATTACAATAAATAGCATTTTATAACTTAAAGGACTTCACATATATTATCTCGTTTGATCCTTACATCATAAAGTAGATAGTGCCATTATCATTAATCCCATTTAAACAGTAAGGAAACCAAGGTCAAGGAGAGAGATTAAGTAATTTGTTTGAGGTTAAATAACTTGTATATGTTGAATCTGGAATTCGAACTCAGTTCAGCTGATATTCAATCTAATACCTTTTCTAGAGGATAAATTGATGGCTATATGTAACTAAATATGTATATTCATTTTAATTTTTGTTGTTGCTGTTGTTTACTTGTTCTCAATCATGTCCAACTCTTCATGACTCATTTGGGGTTTTCTTGGCAAAGGTACTGGAACAGTTTGTAATTTACTTCTTCAGTTCATTTTACGGATGAGGAAACTGAGGCAGTATTAAGTGACTTGCACAGGGTCACACAGGTGGTAAGTATCTGAGGCTGAATTTGAATTCAGGTCTTCTTGATTCCATCTCAGAACTCTATCTATTGCACCACTTAGCTACCCTAAAATGGATAAAAAGAGGGCCTCAAGTCCTGTCTCTGACTTCATATAGCCTATGTGACCCTAAACAGTCACTTACACTTTCAGGTGCCCTGAGATGATTTTCTAAGACTATAAAGGGGCAGAATAGTGGCAATTTGCATTGGTAGAATAAATTTCCTCACCAGGATGTCCCCTGTTGTTGTGGTTGAGTTCTTCAGTCATGCCCAACTCTTAATGACCCCATGGACTTGTCCATAGAGTTTTCTTGGCAAAGATCCTGGATTGGTTTGTCATTTCCTTCTCCAGTGTGTCCCCATTTTACAGATGAGGAATTGAATCAAATATGAGATAGGTGACTTGCCCAAGGTCACATAACTAGTAAGCATCTGAGGTGGAATTTGAATTCAGATCTTCCTGACTCCAGGCTCAGTGGTCTATCCACTGCACCACCTCGTTGCCCCTAGGATGTCTCTCCTTGAATGAAATTACAAGCCTGGACAAATGTTCCATGAACTGTTGCTCTTTCTACCCCAGTCCAACAAATTCAGTCTCCCTTTTCTACTCCCAATACCTTACCTGGAAGCGAAGAATGATGGTCCAGATGAGACCCAAGACGAGGCGGTGGTTGCCATCTACGATGTCATGAGAACCCATATTTTCCAGATGTACTCGCTGCTCTTTGAGGAACTGCAGGGCTTTGTCAACATTCTCCAGGCAGTGAATCCGCATCTTCCCCTTTGTAGGCTTTGGCTGGGAGGAGGGATAGACACAATTAAAGTAATGGCAAGGGTAGACAGAGAAGTTAAAGGTATACTTTTGCAAGCCACTGTGGCATTAGAAAAGCAAAACAACTTGACTGACATTAATCAATCAGCCTACAAGCTAAATACATTCCATTCCTTCCTTGGAACTACCAAAATTCCTACCCTTTTTCTTAAACAAGTTTCAGGGTTCTTGCTCAGATCATTCAAAGCATTGTTCATATAATTTGGTACGTTTCCTGGGATCTAGTCCTAGCTTCCCAAAATTGATGATGAGTAGCAAGATAATTCTTATATTGGAGATAGTAATATCTATGCCAATCAACAACCACTTCATTCCCACCTCCAATGCTCCCTGCTGTGGTTCTTCCATAAAGGATGCAAAGTATGTGAAGGGAAGTCTCCATGGAGATCCCTACCAGCTACAAATCTCAGTACCACTAGGTATTTAGAAATAATTGGACTCATTAAGCATTTATTAAACACCTACTGTATATTAAATGTTATATCAGGCACTAAAGATACAAAGACAAAAACAAATGGTCCTTGCCCTCAAGAAGCTTATATTCTAATCTCTCAGGACCACAACTAAAGAACTGTCAGTGTTGACTCCAGGGGAGGCTTTATATCAGTTCTGAAGGAGAAGGAATCCCGCGTAGAGGTGAAAAGAAGGATGTGAGAAAGAACCATCTAACAAGGAGAAAAAGGGCATAAATATGTCCCACATTCCCATTTCATATTCAATTCAACTCAATTAAAAACATATGTTGATTACTAACTGCATGCAAAGTACAGTATAATGGAAAACTTTTGAATAGATGAAGCAAAGTCAGGATAAAGTATCTCTAAATACCTAAAATGGATTTGAAAATTGGGAGCCCTCTCTGTTTCTTTTAATGTAGGACTTGATTTATCACAAAAGAAATACTCATGGAAAACAGATTATTTTTGCCATTAAAAATCTGTGCATTTACAAACAGTAATATCCCTTTCTCTTATCCCATTCTGTCCTCTAGAAGGAAATCTATGGATCCTATTCCTACTCCAAGTTTTGTGTCAATTATTAGTCTGACCCTAGCTGACCATAGGTAGGATCCTCAACCTCTGACTCAGTTTCCACATCTATAAAATAGGAATATCAATGCTTGAAATACTCATATCATAGGGTTCATAGGACCATATGTTTAGATCTGGAAGGACCTGTAGAAACCATCTAGACTCACCTCCTCATTTTAGATGGAGAGACTGCAACCCAGGGAGGTGAAGTGAGTTACCCCAAGTCATACAGGCTTTTGGAATTAGAGGGTATTGTTGCAGTGTAGTAAGTGTTTTATAAGTCTAAAAGTGCTACATAAATGAGACCTCTTGTTATTCACTCCATTTTACAGATGGAAAACTGAGGCACATTATGATCTACACAAGGTCATAAAGCAAGTCAGTGAAAATACTTAGAATAGATCTAGAATAACTGTTACAACCTCAAAATTACTGGATTATAACTGTATGTAAGTGGTATTATTGCTGACAGCTTCTAGAAAGTTTCAATTCCCAGACTCAAGAAAAGAAACAAGAATCTCAAAATGTCTAGTGGAATCTCATAATGCTAATTTAATAGTCTGTTTATACAGTGGTTAAAGGGTAGCCAAGATTAGGAAGCAAAAGATCCTGGCCAGATCTCAAGTAAAGAGGGGTCAATGCTAAGACATCTATAATCTGGCACGTTGTCCTATTAAGTGAAGGCAAGTGACCAGAAGAGGAGGATAGGACAGTAGAGGATTAGGTAATCATAAGAACTAGTATTATAGTACTGCAAGGTTAGCAAAGTGCTTTACCCAGATTAATTCAGTGTATCCTTATAACATCTCTGAGAAGTAGGTACTGTTAGCATCCTCATTTGGAACTGAGAATTTAAGTGATTTAACCAAGGTCGCACAGCTAGTCAATGTCTGAGGTAAGATTTGGAATCAGGTCTTGTTGATTTCAACCACTATCCACCTAGCTTCTCTTTAATATTAAGCCAATATATTAAATATTTAATATATAATAATATATATATAAATATATAATATTAGTCAGGAGACCTCCTTAAATAAAGTTTCCCTTTTTGCCATGGTTTTGGAGTGATTTCCAGGAAAAAGAGATAGGTGAGTTTCTCAGAGTCATGATGATTTGAGAATGCCCTCTTAAAAAAAGGCAATCCTTTTGGACAAGCAACACTATGAAAGTAAGACGTGGCAAATCTGAGAAGCCTTACCAGCATCTCTCCTGAGAGGACTTCCAGAAGCTTGATGAGCATCCTTCCATCCCGCAGGTCCTTGTAGAGGTCAGCAATACGGCAGGACACACGTGCCAGGTGTGAGTTTACCCATTTCGTGAAAGTCTTCTTCTGTACAACTTCCCGCTCATCTGGAAAAGGAGAAGAATTCTAGGTAAGGTATCACAAGACTGTTGAGAATCGGTGGACCAGGCATAGAGGTTTGTGCCGTGTCTAGAATCTGCATGAGAATATTTGATAGCTATAATTCAGGTCACACTTTCAGCAAACAGAGGTTCATATGTCATTAGTGCCAAGGCAGTGAAGCCATTAACTTCTTGACTACACAATGGTGGTTCCTGGATACCATATAACAAATAGAAATCCAACTGCTCAATTGATTTTGAGTCTGTACATGTTGGCCACCAGTGCTCAGAATTGCTGCACTAAAGTGAACAGATTCCTTCAGTCTCCATATGTTCTGTTTCCTCTAGATTACTTTTCTTCTGGGAATTCTTTTGGGAATTCCCTCAGTGCTCAAGAAATTGATTGTCTGTATTGATTTTTTAAGCTAACATCTAAGAGACAGAGTGAGGTGGAGAACAAAAGAAGCTTCACCCCTTATTTGTCCTGGATTCTACATTGCAAAGCACTGTCAGTCCTTATGCTGATAAAGAATTTTACTTCTTTGGGCAGAGAGCAGTTCTTCAACCTGTAATTTCTCAACTCCATGCATCCTTTAGTAACTATGAACTTATTTCCTAGGAAATACCATAGGACCAAGAGAGAGCTGGGGAAGGAGGTGAGAAGGAGTCCCTCAGAACAGACATGATTTCATGCAGGAGGTGTACGGATTCTGACAAAAAAAGATGAAGCAGATAACAGACCTTTAAATGGCTGCCTTAGTCTGAAGACAAAGGGAAGGGAAGCAAAATGGGAGAGAGAGAAGAAAGAAGAATGATAAGGAGAGGAAGAGGAGAAGGGAAATGGAAAAAGATAAGTGTAAAAAAGAAAGAAAAGAGTTGGAAAAGAAAGGGATAAGAGAACAAAAGAGAGAAAAAAAATACCCTGCTTAAATTTGTAAATAGCCTGTGACAACCGACTTCTGTGTAAATGGATTTGATGACTCAGGCCTCCAAAAGATGTGACAAGTGTGACTTGGTCCTTTGGGAAATGACCTCAGGAGGGTCACAATTGTTGCAGAACTGTCTCTGGAGCAGCCACGCCAGAACCACTTCAAGGGCATGACTCAGATGTCTGTGCTGGCTCACAATAGTGAGCTTCCTTCCTTCTACTCCCAGTTAGTTGGGGTGCTTGAAACTTATACCCTCTCACTCTAAACATAAAGTAGAAACTTATACCTCTCGTTCTAAGCATGAGGTAGAAAAAGGAGAAATGGGGTTGACTATATTAACCTTAAATGCCCACAAAAGAGACACGTTAGCCAGTATCTTGACTTAAATTCTGCAGCCTCAAGTGAATTTCAGAGAAGAATCTGTTACTCTTTGCAAAATACACTGATTTTTCTAGGCTTTCTTTTATCCTGATTTAAATGAAGGGCTTTATGGACTCTGGTAACTTGATTAAAATGTGATGTGTTTACATGGAAGTGTGGTAAATAAGACCATTCAGCTTTTCCATAGGAAGGAGACTGCCTCTCTCCTCCCCTCCAAAAAGGATAAACTTCATTTGCTACCCCATAATCCAGCACTGTAAAGGTTAAGTAGATAACGAAATGTTAAGGGAAAGAGCTTCAACCAACTGCCTCCTTTTCCTATTTTCCATAGTGAGATAGTGAGGGACTCCTGTCTACAATTGCATTGCAAGGAGCTTTGTTTATTTCACAATTAATACAGAATAAGGGAATCCATCTTGAAATTTTAGCTTAGAGACCTAGACTTAATCTTCAGCCACTGGGGTTAATATAATTTAGAAGTGATCTAAGTTCTAAGTATCTCTGATTAGTAGTATTTGCAACAGATGAATGAATTCTTTACATGCAACAAAGCTTGAGAACCTATGGGTTTAAAAGAGGCACTTTCCTGTTTCTGGGCCTTATGAATTCCCTATGGAGAGCACAGACAAGAGTTGCTTAGGAGAAGAAAGGATGGTAGTGTGATGCTCTAAACCAGAGGTTCTCTAAGTGTGATCTAAGGACCCGTAGGGATTCCTGAAACCCTTACAGTGGGTGTACAATGACTAAACTATTTTAAATTCATACTAACACATTATTTGCTTAATAAAATACTCCCCCCTTTTCTGCTATATATGTGTGTGGAGAGAGATTTTCTTCATATACTTCAATCAAATTAACATATCAGAACAGATTGAATGCAGAAGACATTAAAGAGATTTGTAAAAATATGTAAATCAATGCCACTATTCTCATCGAATATTTTTTTCTTTGGAAAATATAGTGGTTTTTTTTAAAAAGTGGTATCTATTTTTACATATAATGGATTTATTATTGTTATTTTTTAATGAATGAATATTTTAAAATTCATTAGTTTTCCTTTCAAAAACTGTAAATACTAATAGATATAACTCATGAAAGCAAAAATTCTTTGGGGTCCTCAATACTTTTTAAGAGTCTTTTAGAATCACTGATCTACAGTAATGGAAATAGTTCCCAAGCAATGAGATCCCAGTTCTATCAATGAATATTTCTCTTATTTCAAAGTTCTGGAGATTCTAAGTAATTTCACTCCAGCTCTTTTAAGAGAAGAGCAGTTAAGTCAGGGAAGGGAAGCAGAAATCCCCAGAGGCTAACTGTCATGTAGAAGGGAAGGTCCAGGAATAGGGATTAATTTCCATTAGCTCCTTCTCTCTGGTGGATCTTTGCAGCTCACTCAGCATATTTGTTCCAGAGCCCATCCTAAAGCTTTCAAGTGGAATTCTGAACTGGTGAAGCAATGCCAGATCAAAGTCTGAGGCCCTATTCTTGTACACAGGATGTACCCATGGGAGAGACTGGAAAAAGAGGTTAATGCTGGCAACAACTGCAACAGCACACTTAGGCTTGTCCTCAGTGGGTCTGGCCTGTAATACTGTGACATATAATCCCTGGCTTCTCTACTGAGAGGTCCTATAAGGAGAATCAGCTTCAGTGAAGGTCCAGAAGGTGATGTTTTCTTTTTCTGAGACTAAATCATACCAGTGACTACTAGAAAGAAACCAATTCGAGAAAGTACCTCCTGACCTATATGTTTGTACCCTAAAAACAAAGGCTATTTTTCCTTTTCTATTGTTAATAATGCCACTGACTTCACTATCCCTTATACACCAATCCATGTTTAGTTTTTAGCTCACTTTTACTCCCTACCAGCCGGTGGTCATCATTTTTCTACCCCAATCAAAGGAATTGTCTCCTCTCCCCTTCCACACAGCTAGCATCTATGTTTGTGCATAGGCTCCTCTTCATCTTCCTTCAATGGTTTGATTTAAAATTAAAACAACAGGCCAATAAATACTATTCAACACCATGAGTTCTCCTTCTAACTGTGTGACGACTTTTTCTTGGTTTACCTTGTTGACTCATCATTCAGATCAAATCTCTTAACCGTGGGGGTATCTCAGGGCTTTTAAGGTTTACAAAGCATTAAAGACAATCCTCACAATTACTCAAAACAATCTTATGACATAACTAATGCAAGTATTAGGACCATTTTTTACAGATGAGGTCAACAAATTTCAAAATGAATAAGTGACTTGCCCAGATTCATATAGCCAATAAATGTTAGAATCAATATCCAAATCCATGCCTCCTGAGTCCAAAGACCAGGATTCTTTCCAATAAAATATCTTAACTCTCTTTCAAGCTAAGTACTTTAAAAAACATCTCATCTGATCCTCGCAACAAGTCAGTGAGGTAGATACTATTATTATCCCCATTTCACAGCTGAGAAAACTAAGGCAATCAGAGGTTAAGTGACTTGGCAGGGTGACACAGCTAGGAAATATCTGAGACTGGAAGTGAACTCAGGACTTTTTGACTCCAGGTCCAGTGTTCTATCAATTGCATGTTTTACCCATGCACCACCTATGTTTATCACCTGTTGGAGACCCCCAGAGGTAGAATTATTAGAAAAAGTAGAGGCAAGTAATGTCTGTGGCCCCTTTGGACACTTTTCATAATGCTCCCCATTTCCTTGCTATGTTGGAAAAATATAGAAAAAAAGAAAATAAAGATTCCACAAATTCAATTGCTTCCATCCAATCCTCCTGACTTAAGCTTGAGTCATTTTCCTACAAGCCTCTTTTAGCTTTTGAATTAAAAAAAAATGAAAAATTACTGCAGATATTCAGGGAACAATGCCCTTGGTCCCTCTTCTGCAGACTAGAATGTAGAAGCCGGGGAGCTGGGAGAACTAAGCAATAGCAAATGTAGCTAGTGCTAGTGTATAAGCGTGCCCATGGAAACGACTGGCCTAAAAATTAATAGGTATTTCCCAAAGATGGCAGGATCCATTAAAGCAAGTCATTCAGCCTTCATAATGAGGGAAGAGAGCCATGTCTTATTATTAACCTCAATATGTTAATATTTAATAGAATATCCATGTAATGGCATATCATAGTCACCCTCCATTTGAGAACAGCTGGTTACTGCCTTGCAAAGCATTCTCAAGCTGAGACTTTAAGAAATTAGAAGTATAGCTTTTCTCCTATGTTTCAGGGATAGGACAGGCTGACATATCTTGGGGAATGGCAGATCTGCCTAAAGAAGATGAAATCTTAAACCTGGCTGGTCACAGTGAGGTGGCAAAGGGAGGAGGATGACTTAATTCTTGCTGTAGTTTGAGCCTAACTGAATTTTTGGTTTGTTCTAATTTGTATTGATGGTTTTAGAAATTTTAACATGTTCTTCTACTACACTTGCAGTTTACACACAAAAGACTCAATATTTTAGAATTTGAAAAAAAATAATCATTTCAATAATTGTAGGAGACGGAGCTTGGTGGAATGGATAGAAAGCCAGATGAAGAATCAGAAAGACCTCGCTCCAAAGTCCAGACATGTACTACTGGCTGTATGCTCCAAATTCTGACTCTGACATGTACTACTGCCTACGTTCTCCTGAGCAAGGGACTTAACCTCTCAGTGTTTCCAGTAACTCTTCAAGGTTACTTGAAGTCTGTGCGGAATTCAGAGGCAAATTCCTCAACAGAAATTTTCCTATCCTCCACCAATGGGACAAGGTACTAAGGGGAGTTTTTGCATTTTGACACAATTCAATTAAAAGTTCAATCCTGATTCTGAAACAATGAAAATACAAGGCTGGCAAAAAAAATTAAACACTTTTGCAACAGTTGTTTCTGTTTTTTGCTTTTTAACTCTCACAGGTGACTAGGCAAGTTGCTTTTTCTACCATTAATACATGATTCTATGAGTGACAGCAGCTTAGCTTCTGCAGGATTTGTCAACTTAAGTAACTGCTGACCCCCTTTCAGTTTTTCTCTCTCTAGTTCTCCTTCTGAAATTATTCAATCTTTTGACAAAAAGTGTTCCAGAATAAGGACTTATTTCTGCGATTGGGGGCAGTCAAAAATCTCCTCTAAGTGAACTCCCAGGAGACTCAGGAGTATGAGAGGGCAAGAATACATATAGGCCAGGCTACTAAGGAACTATGATATGTGTAAACTGACTATCTGCACCAGGGTCTGTGTGTGATAGAGGTCAGGGACCTGGATGATGGATGATATAATGCTGAATCATGTAATTCAGTCCACCAGCATTAGCTGCATCCTTTGAACCACGATTCCAACCACAATCTGGCTGTTCTACTATATATCGGAGATACAGAAGGGCCATGGAGATATTATATCCTTCTGTGCCAAATGTTTCCATTCTATTCTCAGAGTCCCTCTTTTTCATGTGGGCCAAGTCTCTCCTAAGGGGGCTAGAGCTGTTCTTCCCAGTTTTGCCTTCTCTCTTTCAATGTAACTGGCGGGTACACTGTGGGCAGAGAAATGGGGGAGAGGTAAGTAAAGAACAAGCAGTGCTTCCTGGCCTTAGGTATGTTATCTCCTTTCTAAATTCTCACCAAAAGGGGAGAGAGGGAGAGAGGGAAAGCGAGAGAGAGAGAGAGAGAGAGAGAGAGAGAGAGAGAGAGAGAGAGAGAGAGAGAGAGAGAATGAAAATGAATATTTATATAAGGAGGGCTTCTGGAGGAAATGCCAGGAAGCTTTCATGCCCCAAAAGGCTGTCTGGAATCTCTTTGGGAAAATTGAGGACTCAGTTTCTCTTTTTTTCCTCCTCTATGCAAAGGCAGCAGTCCAAGGAGAACAGCAGACATACAAACTACTCAATGCTCAGAAAGAATGGCAGGAGTCATGGTTCAAAATATCCTTGCTGAAACCACAAACCTTATCTCTCACCTTGGGTTATGTACCACTGAAGTCAAGCCATCCACCTTTGAAAGCAGATCTGAGGCAGGCCAAATCTTCAGATCTGAATTAAACACAGGCTGGGTAATTGCACTGGAAATCTGCTGTTTTTCAAACAGAATAACCATATGGCATGTTTACAGGGGCACCAGGAAAAGGGATGCAGTGACTAGGATGGAAGGCCAAACAGGGAGTATCCCTTTCTGAATCAGAGATGTTTGAATGAAACTAAGAAAAGGCAGAAAAAAATGGACATTGTCAACTGCTTACATAAATAAAACAGAGAAAGAGCAAATCAATGAATTGGACAGGCAACTAAAAAAGCCAGAAAAAAAATTAAAAATCTGCAATTAAACACCAAATTAGAAATTCTGAAAATCAAAGGAGAGATTAATAGAATTGAAAGTAAAAAAACTACTGAACTAATAAAACTAAGACTTAGTTTTATGAAAAAAAATCAGTAAAATAGATTAATCTTTGGTTAATGTGATTAAAAAAGAAAGAAAATCAAATCACCAGTAACAAAAATGGAAAGAGTGAATTCACCATTAATAAAGAGGAAATTAAAGCAATAATTAGGAACTATTTTGCTCAGCTGTATGCCAATAAATCTTATACTCTAAGTGAAATGGATGAATATTCATACAAACATAAATTGCCCAGATTAATAGAAGAGGAAATAAAATACTTAACCCCATTTTACAAAAAGACACTGAATAAGCCATCAATGCACTCCCAAATTAAAAAAAACTCCAGGGACAGATGAATTTACAGGTGAATTCAACCAAAAATTTAAAGAACAACTGATTCTAATACCATATAACCTCTTTGGAAAAATAGACAAAGAAGTAGTCTGACCAAATTCTTTCTATGATACAAGTATAGTGCTGTAACTAAATTAAGAAGAGCAAAAACAGAAAAAGAAAAGTATAGATCAATTTCCCTAATGAATAGCGATGCAAAAATTTTAAATGAAATACTAGCAAAGAGTTTACAGCAATTTATCATGAGAATAATACACTATGACCAGGTAGGATTTATTGCAGGAATGGAGGGCTGGTTCAATATAAGGAAAACTATCAGCATAACTGACCATATCAATAACAAAACTGATAGAAATCATATGATTATTTTAATAGATGTGGAAAAAGCTTTTAACAAAATATAGTACCCACTCTCATTAAAAACTCTAGAGAGCATAAGTATAAATGGAGTTTTCCTTAAATTAACAAGTAGTATCTATCTAAACCACCAGCAAGCATTACATGTAAGGAGGATGTTAGAAGCTCTCTCAATAAGATCAGAAGTAAAACAACTATTATTTAATATTGTACTAAAAATGTTAGCTTTAGCAATAAGAGATAAAAAAGAAATTGAAGGAATTAGAATAGGCATTGAAGAAACAAAACAATCACACTCTGTAGATGATATGATGGTATTCTTAGAGAATCCTAGATAATGAACTAAAAATTACTTGAAATAATTAATAACTTCAGCAAAGTCGCAGTATATAAAAAATAAAACCACAAAAATCATTAACATTTCTATATATTACCAACAAAGGCCAGTAGTAATAGGTAGAAAGAGAAATTCCATTTAAAATAACTGCATACAATATAAAATATTTAGGAGTCTACCTGCAAAGACAACCTCAGGAACTATATGAACACAATTACAAAACATTTTTCACACAAAGTCAGATCTGAATAGCTGGAAAAATACCAGTTGCTCATGGGCAGACCAAGCTAATAAAATAAAAATGACAATTCTATCTAAATTAATTTACTTATTAAGTTCTATACCAATCAAACTACCAAAAATTATTTTATAGAGTTAGAAAAAATAATAATGAAATTCATTTGGAAGAACAAAAGGTCAAGCATATCAAGGGAATTAATGAAAAGAAATGCAAAGGAAGGTGTCCTAACTGTACCATATCTAAAACTATATCATAAAGCAGCAATCATCAAAACTATTTGGTACTAAGAAATAGAGTAGTGAATTGTGGAATAAGTTAGACACAGTAGTAAACAGTAAACAGTAAAAAAAAGTAATAAACAGTAGTAGACACAAGACACAGTAGTAAATGACTACAGCAATCTACTATTTAATAAACCCAAAGACTCCAGCTTCTTGAATAAGAATTCACTATTTGACAAAAATTGCTCGGAAAATTGGCAGAAACTAGGCATAGACCAATCCCATAGCAATCTTACACTGCAGACCAAGATATGGTCAAAATATGTACATGATTAGCATGACACCATAAGCAAATTAGGAGAGCAATGAATGGTTTACCTGTCAGAATTATGGAGAAGGGAAGAATCTGTGACCAAACAAGAGATAGAGAATGAAATGCTGTACATTAAATTAAAAAGGTTTTACCCAAACAAAACCAATGCAACCAAAATTAGAAGGAAGGCAGAAGACTGGGAAGCAATTTTTAAAGTCAATGTTTTTGATAAAGGTCTCATTTCTCAAATATATAGAGAACTGAGTCAGATTTATAAGAATACAAATCATTTCCTAATTGATAAATGGTCAAAGGACATGAATAGGTAGTTTTCAGAGGAAGAAATTAAAACTAGCTGCTATAATCATATGAAAAATGCTCTAAATCATTATTGATTAGAAAAATGCAAATCAAAACAGCTCTGAAGTACCAACTCACACCTATCAGATTGGCTAATAAGATAGAAAAGAAAAATGATAAATATTGGAGATTTGGGAAAATTGGAATGCTAATGTATTGTGGAGCTGTGCTATGATTCAGCCATTCTGGAGAGCAATTTGGAACTATGCCCAAAGGGCATTCAAACTGTACATATCCTTTAATCCAGCAATACCACTATTAGGTCAGTATCTCAAAAAGATTATAAAAAACAGAAAAGGACCCACGTTATAAAAATATTTATAACAGCTCTTTCTGTGGTGGCAAAAAATTGAAAACTGAGGGGATGTCCATCAATTGGGGAACTGCTGAACAACTTGTGGTATATGAATGGAATGGAATACTATTGTGCTATAAGAAATGATGAGCAAGTGAATTTCAGAAAAGCTTGGAAAGACTTACATGAAGTTAAGTAGAATCAGGAGAACACTGTCCAGAATAACAGCAACATTGGCGAAGATTAACTTTGATAGACTTAACTCTTCTCAGCAACGCAAGGATCTAAGACAACTCTAAAAGACAAAGGATGGAAAGTGCTCTCCACATCCAGAGAAAGAACTTTGGAATCTGAATGCAGATTGAAGCATACTATTTTTAATTTTTTAATTTTTTGTTTTTTTTCTTTCTCAAGGTTTTTCCCTTTCGTTCTGATTCTTCTTTCATAACATGACTAATGTGAAAATGTGTGTTTGTCCTTTGTTGCCAAAGAAGACCATGCCATCAGAGAAATAATGACATGACTTGCACTTGACTTTCTTTTGAGTGAGGGAGGGCTGTGCAGGTCACCAGCCTCAAAACGTGAAAATATGCTTAATACGACTGTACTTGTACAGCCTATATCAGATTGCTTGCTGTCCTAGAGAAGGAATAGGAAAGGGAGAGAGCAAGAGAGAAAAATTTGAAACCCAAAATCTTACAAAAATGAATGTTGAAAACTATCTTTACAAGTAATTGGAATAAATAAAATCCTATTAAATGGAAAATAATAAGAATAATAAAAAAGAAATCCCAAGAAGCAAAAGGAAAATAAAAAGAATGAAGTAATATTAACCTTAAGCGAGGTCTGATAATGAACGGAAATGAGCAAAGTGGGGTGCAGTTCAAGGAAGCTGAAAAGCGAGGAGAGTCAATAACCACAGTGATGCTCGAGGAAAGAAACAAAAGACTTGCAATCTCTCTAATTCCTTGCTCACACATATTTGAATCCACCACCAAACTACACTTAAACTCACCCTAAAGACTAGTTTGTATGTCATTAACCCCAAATGTTCAGATCTGAGCATATGAGGAGTCAGAGTCTATAGGAATAAGAAGAAAAAAAGCTTTGACCTAATAGTGAGAAGTGAAGTATATAGTATACGATGACTGGACTTAAAAAAGCAGACAGCGATTTGAATCCCACCTCAGATGCTAACTAGGTATCTGACCAAAGGCAAATCATTTAACCCCCTCAGACTCTCAGTTTTTTCACGTAAAGAGGGGCATAATATTACACCATCCACCTCAAACAATTGTGGGGGAAATGCCTTTCAAAATTTATTCTACTTCATTATTATTAAAATCCCAAGGCCATAAGGGGAGGGGGAACTCAAGGCTGAGGAATGTGTCAATGAAGAAAAATTGTACTGCAGAAGAGGTAGGAAAGCAAGGGTAGCCATTGGACTGATATTCTGAAAGGTTAAATCAAAAAGTATGGGCAAAGAGGAAAGGTCACCCTCAAATCTCCCATCAGAGATGAAAAAAAGAGAGACCAAAAGGTACTTGAAAAGATTATTTTAGAAAAGAAATGAGGGCAGATACGTGGTGGAGAAGAAAGAACACATGCCCTGGAGTCACAAGGACCTAAGTTCAAATCTGGCCCCAGATACTTACAACCTCTATAACCCTGGGCAAGTTACTTGATTGCCTCCTCTCCCTCCCCCCTCGAAAAAAAAGTGGGGATGAGAAAAAAAAAGAAAAGAAAGGAAAAGAAAAGCTAGGCCCTCTCAGTACAGTCCAATCTCCCCAATCCAAACATCTATAGCTACAAAGTATGCCAGCAGCAGCAGCATCATGTGAAGGGGATGCCCTTGTCCAACATCATTTACAAAGGGTATCTCTAGAGAGTGATAAGAGCTATCACAATTGAGTAGAGTCACTGCTGTCATTTAGGACTCTATGTAAGAGTTCTAAATACTCCAAAGGCTCTTAGGAAACAGCAATCTTGATATAGATCTCTAAGGAGGACTTGGGGAAAGCCATGGAGATAGAACAGCAAATGCCTAACATCAAGACAGAGTGACATATGACAACTTCCTAACCAGGCCCCACTCTCCAACATACACAAATCCTTGAGAGTCAACAGTATTAACTCTTAGCACAGTGCCTGACACAGAGTAGGCATTAATTAATTAAACATTAATAAATGTTTATTGGTAGACCAAATATAAATTGATTAACCCGTAAATATTGGTTCAGTATTCACTCATTGGACTGAGTCTTGACTTTGGCTATAGGTCATTCAATACAAACACTTCAAGATAAGAGCACATTTTTTAAAAACTCTCAGATGGGATAGAAAACTTGCTTCTCCTAATTATTAATAAGGCTTTCTGTATTGTAAGATATAATCAAGAACCCCCGCAACTTGGTGGCTTCCCATTCTGTCCAATAATAAGCATGACAGAAAGAGAACAAGGCATGGAATCAAGAGACTTGAGTTCAAATCTTACCTCAGGGGCAAGTCTCTTAAGTTCTTTTGAGCAAGAGCTATAAACCAAAACTGTGAAGAATAAATGAGATATAGTCAAGCATTTTGCAAGCCTTAAAGCACTATATAAATATTGGCTACTGTTGTTATAATTTCTAGACGATGTCATCAAACCTATGAGATAAAAAATGTCACATGGTGAGAGCAATGGATGACTTATGTATTTCATTGGTATTCTTGCATTGCCCAAAGAAATCAAGGAAGGCCCCCAGCACATTAGTAGGACCCCTTGTGTTGAAATTATAGGAAGAAAGCATCGCCAGAACCTAGATGTAGAGGTGGAAGGGACCTTGGATTCCATCAAGTCCTATCCCCTGATTTTACAGAAGAGGAATCTAAAGCATAGAGAGGCTTAAATGACTTAATTCAAGTTGACTTAAATGATTTGCTCAAGGACTTACAGCTAGGAGTGTCTTGGATTTGGACCTAGGTCTTTCTTGACTCTGTTTACAGGGCTATAACCACTATTCCAGGACAAGTTTAGTTCTTGTTTAATAAGGAAAATAATGTCCTTTATGACTGAATAGTCAAATAAATGTTCATCTCAAAAAATTATTTTTAGTTCTATCAGAAGAACTACATCTCATCTGCATCACTAGAGGAAGTACCTACATAGAAGAGATTATAGATTTATTTTAATATTTGAGAATGACCTACAAAAACTCATTGGTGGATTAGCATGAGTCACCACAGTGAAGAACAAGACATCATTAGTAAGAGTTCCTTCCTCTACTCTACTAGAGACTAATGTTTGATTCTAACACGTCGCTGCCCTTGACTTTGCAATAATGAGATTAACATTAACCTAATATATCTCCAAGTTACCTCTAAAGTAAAAAAGAAAGCCAAACAGTTTGAAAGAAACTCAAAAACAGAGGGATAATATGGTAAAGAGGGTCTCCTAAGGAATGAATCATCTGGGAAACAGACGAAGGAAGATCTAATTTTCATGTGGCTCCTGGGAAAGCCCTACCATTCAAGGAATAACTCTGTATACTATACCGTGGTTCAGCTAACACAGAGAGTTAACAGACAGGTTAGTAAAGTCAAAACAGTCAAATGTTTTGGTACTGATGAGAGGATGAATTACAAATGCAAATAAGTTGGTGTTATTACCTCTGCCACTAACAGAAACAATGACATAACTATAAAATGCTGGATTTGGGATCAGAGGACGTGGGTTAAAAATCCTTGCTCTGACACTTGCTACCTGCCTGAACTCAGTGAAGTCACAACAATTCTGAGTCACAATTTCCTCCACTGTAAATTGAGGGGGATTGGACTAAATGACCTCAGAGTTCCCTTCTGTCTCTAAATCTATAAACCTATAATGTAGATAGGAAAGGGAGAGAGAAGAAGAAAAACACAAGTTTCTCAATTAGTCAAATCAACACTCTTATAGAATGAGACAGAAACTATTCCTATGTCACTGTAGTATATATGTGAGACAGCAGAAGTAGAGAGGATGTTGTATGTGAGAGAGGTATCTCTAGATACTTTCTAAGATGTAGTTAAGATATAGGACAAGGTTAAGTGTCAAAACTCCCAGGTCTGCCAAGAACCAAGAAGTTTGCTTCAAAGGAGTCTCCCTAAAGTGAGGGCAGGAAGGGGAATGAATTCATTCAATAAACTTACACTGACATGATATTATGAGGTTTGTACATCTCTTGAACCATAACCTCCAAAACAGCAAAGAAAGTGGGGATTTTTAAACACGTTTGTGGCACATACCCCTTTAACAGTCTGATGAAGCCTATGGACCTCTTCTCAAAATGTTTTTAAATGAATAAAATAAAACATATAGGACTACAAAGGAAGCTAATTATGTTGAAACATGGTTATCAAAATATTACCCCCCCTAAAGTTTATGGACCTTACTGAGGGTCTCATTAAGAACCCCTAGAAAGAGTAGGAGATATCAACTAAGGAGTTAGCAGATTTGTACCTCACAAAGGGAAGGACAGCTGAGTAAACTGAATGGGATACATAAGAAAGAAAATACAGGAGGTTCCTAAAGCCAAACAGTGGTTCAGGTGGAAGGAATGGGGTTCTTATTTCTTTTCACTTCTCCATATGATGATCAAAAATCCTTCAAAATTTTCAAGACCCAGGTTATTCTGGGTCAGGACTTAGTAATGAGGAAAGATCAAATAATAAAAATTATATCACAATATGTAGGAGAAAATATTCAGCAAGTAAGAAGAGAAACTATTCACACCAGAGATTTAGGATTTTTTTAAATCAGCTAATACCAACCAAAAAAAGTAAAAAACAAACAAGCAAACAAACCAACCATCATGAACTTAGTAGGTGAAAAGTAGGTGAAACCTAAAAGTTTACCTCTGCAAACCTTCCCCTCCTCCCCTTTGGAGTCCTGAGAAGACTGCCTGTTCTCAATTTCATACTTGGTTACTCTTTTCTTGTAGGACCCTAAGCAGGTGTGATCATCCCAGAGCCCTTTTGGGGAGTTACAGCTCCTGTACAATCCTCCAGATAGGAGGAAGGTAAAGAGAAAAGAAGATCAGAGCCTAGTTGATAATGTAATTATCCACCCTTAACGCACTCATTATTTCATTCAGTTGACTGGGCTTTCTTTGCCTCTTGAATTTGACTACAGGTCACTCAGGATGGCCCCTTCAAGTTGCTGTGAGTACACTATACGCACACACATAACATACATACACACAGAGCTACTATCTCTTTTTTCATAGGGTGAAATATGAATGAAGTAAAGGACAGGTGTGAACAGTGGCTGTTGCCAATGCTATTGAACAAGCTCAGAGCACAGATAGAAGACTGAATCCCCTATGAGCAAACTCCCATCAGGCATCAGCAGGTTTCACCCAAGAAGCATCCCCAACGCTCCCCCTGCCATTCATACCCAGAGGCTTGGGAAAACAAGTGGTCTTGGGGAAAGGACCTAAGGAAGGTTCTCCCCAACCCATACTCCATCCCTTTACCCTTCAGAAGAGTACCTGCGAGGGCCTTGATCCGAGACCTCTCAAAGAGCCTGGCGGAGCTATTGTCATTGTCCAACTCATTGTCTGGGGAGTCCCAGCGGGCGTTGATCCTGCTGTACTGCTGGATGCCCACGTTGTCAAACTCAGTGGCGGATGTCATGTCGGGAGGCTCTCAGCAGCAGCTCCTGCCTCAGTCCTCATGAAAGGGTCCCTGGAGGGAGAGCAACATGTATTGAAGGGTTAGCTCCCCACCCCTTCAGACTTTTTCTCAGGGGAAACTTATTCGAAGCCTCTGACAGAAACAGATCCTTCTAAGAGCAGCACACTGTGCCATCTGCCTGAGCATGCTTTCCACCTGAGGTTCCTGGATCATATGTTATGAAATATTGCAGTAACAGCAGCAACAGTAACAATGACGGCGGCAACAGTGGCAGCGGCAGAAGAGACAAGGAGAGCTGCATGCAGTAAGAGTGAGGGCAGCCAGCAGGTGGAGACGTCAGTTGCAGTGAATGAGAGCTCCCCACCCCCTTCCTGTGTTCCAGACAGACTGCTCTTTGGGGTCGGGCTCCAGAGGCTGCAGAGGCAACTGCACCGAGGAGAGAAGCATCTGCCCACCAAATTGAGGCCAGGACGCAATAGGGGGTGGAGGGGGGGTGCGGAGAAGGAGGAGGGAAGGGACAGGGGAGGGAGGAAGCTGGGAAATAGGTTGTGTAGCTTGAAAAGAAAAATGAATAAATGGGGAAAATGAAAATGGAAAAAGCCAGCTCAGAGCTGTCTCCACAGCTTCTGAGCTTGGGGCAACTCAGTCCTGGAGAAAGTTCACCAAGATATCCTACTAAAGGGATTCCCTTGCGACAGATATTCATGAGGTTGTGCCTTTGCGTGATTTCTTTATAGCTAAGTGGAGCCTTCCACTACACAGACAAAGAAAATGGGGCTCCTGCTGAAATCCACTGAGCCACAAAGCTTGGCTTGACCTGTATGCCCAAGTCCAGGAATACCTGACTGTTAACATTACGATGCTTTGTGAGGCAACGGTACATGGGACAATTGGTGGCTACAAGTCTTTTATATAAGGGGCAAATCATAGGTGTTTGTTGACACTTGTTTATTCAGTCGTAACACTTTTGGCAAGTTATTGGACTCCATGGACCTTCAATTCTCCTCTATAAAATGGAACCAATAACCATTGATTCCCAATAACCTCCAACCAGTCTCCCAAAGTTATTTCACAGACTCATTAGATAATATCTACAAAATACTTCAGATAAGAGGAGCTTTTTATTTAGAACATACAGTAAAAGGCTTCTTTCATATTAATGATAACAGAAACAGAATAAAATATGTGACTAACAAAAAATAATTTTTAAATTCAGTTTTGTTTGTTGTTCTTAAGGAATAAGAAAATGCAGAAGGCTGACTTAATCTAACTGTAACTTGAAGTAGTAAGTGCTCTATTTCTTAGGAGCATAAGAGCACTGAATAATGTGCCTCACATAAAAATACCTCAGACTACACTCTGTTTTCAATACTCCCTAATAGGGGCACAACCCATATCCACTGGGTTCCCAGTCTCTATTAAAGTCACTGCCATTAACCCTTGCCTAGCCTCTTGGGTAACAACTGGGAGACCCCCAGCTCTTCTGGTCTTAGCATTGACAAAGCCCTTATTCCCAGGTGGTTGCTGTTTTTCAGGTCAACTTTTATTAGATAGTTATTGAGAGAAAAATGATAGTATTAGATAAGCCTTACCAGGGTTGGGGAACCTACAGCCTCAAGGTCACATGTGTCCCTCTAGGTCCTCAAGTGCAACCTTTTGACTGAATCCAAACTTCACAGAACAAATCCCCTTAATAAAAGGATTTGTTCTGAAAAACTTAGACTCGGTCAAAGGCCGCACTCAAGGACCTAGAGGGCCACATGTGGCCTCGAGGCAGCAGGTTCCCCACCCCTGCCTTAGACCATCAAGCTTGTATGTCTTAACTTTTTTGATGTCACGAACCTCTTTGACAATCTAGTGAAGCCTATATCTCCCTTCTCTGTGTCATGTTTTTTAATGCATGAAATAAAATAAAAAGGATAAACAAAGGAAACCAATTATGCTGAAATATAGTCATCACAATATTTCTTTAAAAAGTTCACAGAGCCCAAGTTCAGAACCTCTGGTCTAGAATCATTTTGTATAACTCCTTTTGTGCCAACATCACCATCCAGATGCCAGGGCAGGGGTGAGGACAGGGATGAGGGTGGAGATGGGAAGGTGGCAAATGTTGTGGTTCTTCCTGATGTCCCCCACCCCCCCCACCGTCCCTCATCTCATTATCAGGGCCTTTCATTATAGCTTGTCTTATTCCTTATCCACCTCATGAAAAACAACATGCTCGTCATACTTTACACAGAGCAGCAGCAAAATAACCAAAGGAGGCAAATACAGACTCTTAAAAACAGCAAGCATTTCACCACAATGTTTGCCACTTACTGGTCTTTCAACGTTTTTGGAGTCAGAAGATGAAGCATTTACAAGAGAAAGCTAATTATACCACGCTATCTACTACACAACCATTCTGTACTGTACTGTGCTATGCTATGCCAGACATGCCATATCTTATGGTAACCTGGGGGAGGGAAGCAATTTACTTCAATCCTTTTCTTCTTTAAAAGGGATAAACTTGCCTGGGTAGGTTGCCTCTAGTAGAAGAATTCTTGAGTAAACTAGCAAACTAGAAGGGACGAGGTAAAGAATGATTTCTTTTTTCCTTCTTTGCTGCATTTGCATTCATTCATATGGGAGAAGGGCCATCCAAACGCCATTCGAACACCAAATGTGGCCAAAGCCTCCTGGGGAAGAACAGGGTGCTAGACTCTAGAGAGGTGTGATCAAACCATGCATGATGGAGGTAACAGGACCCTAGGTCTTCGTCAGAGCCCTGGGCTATTTTTAAGAGTGGCAGAAAAAGGAACAGGCAGTGAAGGACGGGGGAGTGAAATTACCCTTGCCTTGACTCTGTAAATAAGTCTGCCCCAGAAAGAACAGACTTAGCAGGCAGACGGGTAGGCCTGGGGTTCAAGACATGATTGATTGCTCTGGGTTCAGAAGAGAGCAACTCGATGACAATTCATCCTGCTTAAAATATCCCTCCTGGGACAAGAGGCAGGAAATGAAAGCAGGAACCAAACATCGTCTTGTCTTCATATTTCTTTTAAAACAATAATAACCAAAAAAAATTAAGAGGATTGTTCCCTTAGAAATAAGCAAGTGAAGATGGTTCAAAGAGTGATAGGTGGAATCCACTTCTTACTTGCTCCTTAAGCTATATTCTTTTCTGCAGAGCTGCTGTTCTCAGGTGGCATACTGGGGAAAGCAATTTATACTCAGAAAGAACGTCTGCCTGGTAAGATGAATTCCACTAACTTCATACAGTCAATATCTTTACATGATCAGCACGAGAAATACTGAGATATCTCTGAAAGACAGAAGGGAAGAAAATAAGACAAAGCCAGGGAAAATTGATTTGTAGATTAAGTCCCATTTTATGTTCAATTTAATCCAATATTCCCCCTAAGAAATCCTCTCACATTTTTCTTATTTTTTTTTTCTATTTAGGGGGAAATGGGAAGGCAGTTATGACTAAGTGACTTGCCCAGGTCACTAGTTGTTTAGTGTCTCTGATCCTAGCTAATGACTGAGGTCTAATTTGAACTCAGGTCCTCCTGACTCCAAGGACAGTGCTTTATCGAGTGTACCACCTAGCTGCCCCTTTTTATTTATTAATGGAAAGTTCTCTGCCATAAGAAAGCAAGAGGCTAGGTAGAAAGGGTTCATAATTTATTAGCTGCATCTCTAAGTACATTGCCACAGGTTCAAGTTCAACATTTTGGTTGTTGTTCAGCCATTTTAGTCATATTCAACTCTCCATGATCCCATTTAGGGATTTTCTTGGCAAAGACACTAGAGTGGCTTGCCATTTCCTTCTCTAGCTCATTTTACAGATGAGGAACTGAGGCAAACAGAGGCAAGTGATTTATCCAGGGTCACACAGCTTAGTAAGCATCGGAGGCCATATTTGAACTCAAGAAGATGAGGCCCAGTACTTTGTCCATTGTACCACTTAGTTGCCCCTTGGGTTTGCTACAGGACCTTCAATTTACTGAGGAGACACTAAATACAAGAGTAATCTAAGATCTAGATCCACAGAATGATGCAGTGAGAAGTTCCCTGAGTTTGGAGTTAGAGAACCTAAATTCAATCTCTATGTCTCCGACAAGTAAACTGTGACTTTGGACAAGTCATTTAATGTCTCTGAGCCTCAGGAGTTTTTCTGTAAAGTAAAAGAATTAGATGATGTACAAAATCCTTTCTGAACCTAAATAATCCTTCTAACTCAACCCAGGTTTCTGAAGAAATAAAAGAATCTCAGACACAGAGCTGGGGCATTAATACATGTTGAATTGAAAAGTACTTCCAATCTTCTTATCTTTTCTCATACAACATAAAATAAAGCATATTTTCCTGGCCATAGATAAGACACAAAGTGTCAAAATATATTTCTAGAGAAGGAAAAATGGAGGAAAGTGTTGGGGTAGAGAAAAGGGGATGAGAAATTATCAGACCAAAGTAAAAGTAGAGAAGTCAGCTGTGTCTACCTCTCATGTCATTAACAAACTCTTGTTTTGGAGAAATTCAGGTAAGTCAGATGGATTACACAGGGTGGTTCCCATTCTTTTTATCCTTTCTCTGATCCTAGGGACAAAGATAGTAGATATTTTATTGTCTTAGATACTACTGTACCCTTTGACATAGAATTCTGAGCATTCAATTCCTGGAATATTTTTTAAAGCACCCACTACGTGCCATGTACGTCACTAAGCACCAAAAACACAAAGTTAATAATGAAAACAGTACCTGCCCTCAAGGAACTTAAACTCTACTGGGTAACTAGGATACATAAATAAATAACAAATAAATACAAAGTTAAAACAAAATAACATTTTTTTAGAAGGGAGAACACTAGCAACTGGAGAGATCAGAAAAGGCTTCCTGTAGGAGGCAGCACTTAAATCCCACTTTGAATGAAACTAATGAGGCAGAGACGAAGACAAACATGTCAGGCCTAAGGGATAGCTGGTGCAAAGGCAAATTGGCTGAAAATGAAATATATGAGAAATGGGAAATAGGTCAATTTAACTGGACTGTATCATGTGAGGGGAAATAATGTGAAATATCTAGAAAAATAGGTTGGAACCATATGTGAAGGACTTTAAATACCAAAGAGAAGACTGTATATTTTTACTTGAGCCACTGGAAGCAAGTCACTGAAGGTTTTTTTCTCGTGTTTGTTTTTTAAAGCAAGTGAATGGCTTGTCATAATTGAGCTTTAATAATTTTTCTTAATCGCATCATCTTTGGCTACCTCTATTCTATTTTCCTCTATTGCAAGCTCAATTTAGTATTGGGGGCAAGTAGGATCAAAAGTTAATCCTTGAAATTCCCCTAAATTCCTTCTAAAGAGCAGTAGCTTCTATTTGTGGGCATGGTACTAAGTATAGGGGATATAGAGTAAGGAAAAAACACCATCCCATCACTCAAGGAGCTCACATTGTAATAGGGGAGACAATATGCAAGTTGTCATGTGTATACTAAAGGCAGCTAGATGGCACAGTGAATGGAGCAGCAGTCCTGGAGTCAGGAGAACCTGAGTTCAAATCCAGCCGCAGACAATTACTAGCTGGGCAAGTCCCTTAGCCTTGTTTGCCTCAGTTGTAAAATAAATTGGAGAAGGTAATGGCAAACTACTCCAGAATTACCAAGAAAACCCCACATGGGGTCCAGACAAGTCAGACTCATATGACTGAAAAGATCTAATAACAATAACTTACATACTAAGATACACAAAAATATGTTTCCATTTGTGTGTGTGTGTATATATGTATACATATATATGTAAGTGTAGATAGATATAAAGGCAATCTCATTAGGTACTAGGAGTATGGAGGGGAGAGATTCAGAAAAAGCCTTTTGTAAAGAAGAAATTTGAGCTAAATCTTGAAAGAGACCAGAGAAGCCAGGGAGAATATTCCAAGCATGGGGCCATGTGCCGGGAACATCAAGTAACCCATAGTAGCTGTATCACAGAGTACACGGAAGGGAGAGTAAAGAGGAAGGAAAAATAGAAAGGGGCCAAACTGTACAGTGCTTTAAAATACCACAGCATTTTATATTTAATTCGGTGCTTACCCCAGTGCCTGGTACAAGGCAGTCACTTAATAAATGTTTATTGACTGACTAATTATGGAGGCAAGAGAGACACACTGGAGCTTTTTAGGAATGAAGTGGTATGGTCTCCTTTAGAAAAATCACTTTGGCAGCTGAATGGAAGAAGGCTATTGCAATAGCCCAATTATGAGATGAGGCAGATAGATGGCACAGTGGATAAAGCACTGGGCCTCTCATCTTCCTAAGTTCAAATCCAGCCTCAGACTGCCTGTGTGACCCTAAGCAAGTCACTTAACCCTATATGACTCAGTTTCCTCATTTTTAAATTTACTAGAGAAGTACATAGCAAACCACTCCAGGATATTTGCCAAGTAAACCCAAATGGAGTCATGAAGAATTGGAAATGACTGAAAAACAACATAAAGGGGACATATGTAAGCAATAATGTGAAAGTAGAAAAGACAATATTTGACAACATATTAGATATGCTGAGTAAATATGACTAGAGGATGACACCAAGATTGTGAACCTGGGTGACTGGGAGAATGGTGGTACCCTTCACAGGAAAGGAAAAATTGGGAAGAAGGAAGGGTTTTGAGGAAAGATACTGAGTTTTATTCTGGACACACTGGATTTGAGATGCCTATATAATATTCACTTTGAGAGGATCAAGGGTTAGGTAGTTGGTGATGGAAGACTGAGACTGGAGTTCAGGAAAGAAGTTAGGGTTGGACGATTTCACCTTGGGAAACCGTCTGCGTAAAGATGATAGTTGAGCCCACAGGAGGGAATGAGATCACTAAGTCAGATAAGAAATAAAAGAGAAAGGTTCCAGGTCAGAGCCCATAGGAACAACTTATAGTGCACATGAGAGCCTAGAGTGGATGTGATTTGGAGAAAGGTTAAGCAAAGGAGGCTGAAAAAGAATGAAAACAGGAGAAAACAATGTCAAATAATGTCAATTTATACTTCCAATACTGTCAAATGCTTCAGAGAGATAAAGAAGGATGAGGATTGACAAAAGGTCATTAAAATTAGTAATTAACAAATCACTGATAATTTTGGAGAGAACAGTTTCAGTTGAATAAAAATGTCAGAAACAAGACTACAGAGAGTTTAAAAGAAAGTTAGAGGTGAGAAAGTAGAGGCGTGGAGGATAAGGCTTTCTCAAGGAATTTAGCTAACAAGGGAGCAGCTAGGGTGATAGCTGGCAGGGATGGTTGGATCAAGTAAGGGTTTAAAGAAGTTTATAAGCAGCAGGGCAGGAGCCAGTATTCAAGGAGAGATTGAAAATTAGAGGTAAAGTAGAGGTGATAGAAGAGGCAATCCGCTGGAGAATTTGGGAGAGGATGGGATCAAGAGTGCATGTTGCAGGACTTGCCTTGGCAAGAAGTAGGGCTACCTCTTCATGTTAGACAGGTGTGAAGGAGGAGCTACCTTAGGAAGATGTCTGAGTGATACGAGATAAGAAAGAGGGGAGAAGACAGAGTTCTCAATTATTTTCGGTGAAATATGAGGTGAGATCCTAGGGGAAGGTATTTTGGAAGAGTTTAAGGAACCCTTGCTTATCCTGATCCTATCACTAAGATACAACCACCTACAAAGCAGAGTAAACACACATTAAAAACTTCACTGTTAGAGGAAGATGAACATACTTGTGCCTTGGAGCAAAAAATAAGAATTGAAATTAATCCAACTATATCCTCCTAGGAGAGTGGTGGGTGGAAGTCAAGACCATCTGGTTAATGGTGAGATTTACTTAAACCTCACAGACAAAGAATTTCATTTCAAGTCCACTCCACTAGTTGCCTCCTACCCAGTGTAAATATTTTTCTCCCCACTGGACACTTTTACTTTCTGTTGTTATTATTGTTGCTGTGAATTTCTTGTTATTTTTTGCTAATCCTTGAAATTTTAAAATAATGATAGTTTATAGCTGTCATATTTAGCGAAACATTTAAAAACTAAGCATCCTGAACATGAAAGTAAACTTTTATATTTTTTTTAGCAGTGTTTAAATTCATGTAATATTCAATTCAGCACTTTGCAGTTTCAGTAAACTTGGTGGCATGTCTTAAGTACTGAAATATGTTGATGCCTGTATTATTTTTCACCATCAAGACTCCCCAGCCTATGTCTACTGGTCAGCCTAGCTTTCTCAATCAGTTATCTCAGATTTTTTTAAATCATATACCCTATAGGAAATAAAAAAGTTTTGAGCACATATCCTCAAGATATATATATATTTGCTTTTTAAAAAAATTATGTGCATGTTATAATTATTATTAAAATTACACAATAGACATTTTTGAAAGATGAGAAAGGAAAAGTTCAATAAACTTTTGTTCAATAAAATGTTATCAATAATATTTTAATGAAATTAACTTGAAATCATTGTTTTTCAAAATCTTGGCTTTGTAATACAGTAACCTGAACATCTCATAAATTTGGTTCATTTGGATACTTGGCTTTAATGATTGTCGCAGTTTTAAAAAAAGCATGTTAAAGATAGATGAAAATGGAAGAAGTGTATCACTGACTGTGCTTACTAGATCAAGATAGTCATTCATCAATCGCATCTATTATATAAAGATGAAAAACTTCCATTTTCCCTGTTGTTTTTGCAAAGTAAATAGCTGTTACACATTTTCATTTTTTAAAACAAATTGGTTCAAAACTCAACAAAATTCTTGTTTTAAAGATTTTGGACAGGTTAGGAAAATTCTTTCCAATTTTTTTTAAACTTTCAGAAATGAAGTTTCGCATGTGTATGTATGTGTGTGTGTGTCTGTCTGTCCATCTGTCTCTGTGTCTGTAGCTGTATTTTAAACAGACACCACACTATTGGTACATTGCTTTCAGCAACAAAGTCACATAATAATGGAAACATTTCCAAAGATCAGTTTTCAAGATGTTCTCTCCATTGCATGTTTCTTTAAAAAGTAGTTATTGTCTCACTCATTGTTAAAATGTTGCCTTCACCTTAAAGGATCAGATTTATTTTTTTCTTTTAAAAATATCTGTGAGTATAAAATATCTGTGGCATACTACTGACAGCTACTTGTCACCACAGAAAAGATCAGAAATTTTGGAACATCTGTCTTTTTGGAAAAGAAAAATGTGTAATTCATCTTGAAATTCAGTAAGAGATAAAACTAGCAACATGTGAGGGCAACTGCTCCATCAGTGGTAACAATTTCTTCATAAAACACTTTTACTAAAGAAGTAAATTACTGTTGAGAATTTATCTTCTCTACATCTTTCCCCTAGTGGCTAAAAACCAATAAGTCCTTCCAGTGTTTCATAATCAAAATAGAATCTAGTAACACCATAAATTGGTAGATTAGAAAAAATTTTACTTTCCTTCAACCAAATAGAAAACCTCCCCCACTGCATATTTGTTCCAATATCTGTTTCTTCAAATCTTCAGTAATGTTTTCTGTGTAGGTTCCAACATGATTTGCAGCAGGAGAATGTACTTTAGTATCTCACCATATAATTTTCCATGTATTATTTTGGGCATTTTTGTTTGTGGCAGGAAGAACAAGTCTCTCAAAATGGTATATGTCTTTTTGTCTCTCACTATTATGTAAGAAACTCCAAAGAGCCTTTTAGAAATTTATCAGTAAGTTTACTGAAACTGCAAAGTACTAAACTGAGTATTGTATAACTTTAAACATTGCTGAAAAAATTATAGAAGTTTTCAAATGTCCTGCTGTGATGACTGCAAACAATCATTATTTACTCTCTCAAGACATGATATAAAGACATACAACAAAGGTCATCATTAACAGTAATGGAGATTCATAGATCAGGGAATGACTAAACAAACATGAATCTAATGGAATACTGCTGTGCTATAAGAAAATGTGAGTATAATGAATCCATAGAAGCATGGAAAGACTTATCTGAACTGATAACCTGATCTGAACAAAACCAAGAAAACAATATACGCAATGACGACAGTAATGAAAATCAAAAGAGCAACAGCCACAAAACAAATGAAAGTGAATGTTATAAGATGATATAGTTTCAAAGAAGAGATATGAGAAGACTTCTTTGCAGAGCTAGGAGGCCCATGGCTGTGGAACATCAGCAGGCAGCTTGGTGGCACAGTGGATTAGAGCACTGGCCCTGGAGTCAGGAAGACTTCAGTTTAAATTCAGTTTCAAACTTTCCTAGCTACATGACCTTGGTCAAGTCACTTAACCCCTGTTTGCCTCAGTTTCCACATCTATAAAATAATGGTAATGATAGCATCAATCTCCTGTAGTTATTGTGAGGATCAAATGAGATAATATGCACAATGTCTGGTGCATGTGAGTGCTATGTAAATTTTAGCAATTATTATTAATTTACATATATTCTCTGATTTTTTTGTGATAAACATTATTTTGCTAATTGTTTTCCTCTTATTTTTTAAATGTTAATGTTATGTGGAATGGGTCTCTGGGAGAGGGATACTGGGGGAATTTAGGCAATGTGAAAACAAAAACTATCAATAAAAATTTATTTTAAAAAACAGTAGTGGGAAAGTATCATCTTTGCAATTTTTTCATTCTCTTATGCTTACATTATTAACTTTATCTTCAGTCTTTGGTTTTCTTTACAGAAATCTTTGTAAGCTACTTATCCATTTACAAGAATAGTTTAGTTAGAACCAGGTAATATGTATTCTTATAGATAAATCCGTTAATCTACTTAGAACTAGATAATATAATTTTTAAAATCCACTTAACCAGACCCTCACAAACTGTAACATGTCACAATATGTTGAAAGTGAGTGAATGAAGACACCACTGTCAATATCTCATTGTGGATCTCTTCTTTCTGAGTGCCTCAGAAACTATGTGTAAAATGACCATCTGACATGTAGACAACATAAAAATGTCCATAATAATTTATATATTAAATATTAATAAAGATCAAGTTCTTTCTTTTTTTAGACTAGAAGAAAAATCTTTTAGAAGTATACTTAGTTTGACAAATGATTGCTTACAGAGTAACTACAAGTCAAAGTTAAAGTATCATCATTTTATTGAAAAAAAAAACAACACTGTATATATCTTGGGGATATGATTCCACTGATTTAGTTAGCTAACCAAGCAGGTGAATATCTTTCATGAATAATCAAAAGTTAAATGCTCTGATTTCAATCAAGCAGAAAGTTTTCAACATAATGCTCTATTCCGCTTTCTTAAATGTGGTTTTGTTTAATGATATAAGACCATAATCTCTTATTAATGTTTGGTTATTTTAAGTATATCTAGGTATTTGTATGTCTAGGAACAGAAAAACAAAGGTCACTTTGGCTAGACTACATAGTTCAAGAAGAGGATTAACTGTATAAGGCAAGAAAGGTAAGTTGAGAGCAAAGTTTTGAAATGCCAAAAAGACATTTATATTTTGTTCTAAGTCACCAGGGAGATAAGAATTTATTGAGTTAAGGATAGGAAGCTGCTATGGTCAAACAGAAAATCACAGAAGACAGATTGGAGAGAGAAGGGACTTGAGGGAGAGAGATCCAATTAGGAGGTTATTGCAATAGTACAGTTGATGAATGACTGAAACGAGGCAGTAGCTGTGTGAGTAGAGAGAACATGTTCCAGAGGACTGATGAAGGATGCTACCCATCTTCTCACAAAGGTGATGGACTTAGTACACAGAATGAAAAGCAGTTTCAGACATGGCAAGTGTGTAAATGTGTTATAATTGATTATGCTTAATTGTCACAAGGAAGGATTTGAGTTTTTAAAATAGTATAATTATAAATAGTATAATACCCAAGTGAGGGGTAGGAGTTTGGGGTTGTTAACTGTCAAAAATAAGGAAGAGAATCACTGAAGCACTTTTGTGTGCACACACAGAGAGACACAGACAAGCTAGACAGCTTTATAACATTTTATAACACTGAATTTATTACATTAAAAAAAGCATTCGAGACCTGCAGCTTATATATAATTTTCTTTTACTGTTCTTCAGAGAGATGTTCACATTAATCAGTGTTTTCCAATTAGCAAAAAGCAAAAATTATTTTTTTAAAAATCTGAAAAAACATACAAGAAATGCTATCAAGGAAGAAATGACAAGATTTGGCAGCTGAGTAGATACAGTTTTGGAAAGTAAGGAGTCAAGCGTAATAGTGATATTATAAACATAGTTGGCTGGAAGAATGGTGGTACTCTCAATAGAAAGAGGAAATTTTTGGAAGAAGAGTGTGTTTGGGGGGGAATAATGTAAATATAACTTATTAACTTCTGCTCATCCTAGGCTACTCACTTTCCCATCCAAAACAAAACACAAAAAGTGTGTGTGTGTGTGTGTGTGTGTGTGTGTCTGTATATGTACTGAACACACAGAGCCTTTAGCTGAGGGGTGCCTGTCATAGCCACTAAGGAACATTAGAAGAATGTGGAGGGAAAAGAAGACTAGGGATGCTGGGGGATTGGGGCACTTAGGGCAATTCTGCTATAAGTGTTTTTCCTGGTAGCTGCCCTGAGGAGTCCACATCCTGCAGTGGAATGAGAATTGTTGCTGTTAAGTCATTTCAGTCGAGTTGGACTCTCTGAGACCCCATTTGGGATTTTCTTGACAAAGATACTGGAGTAGTTTGTCATTTCCTTCTCCAACTCATTTTACAGATAAAGAAACTAAAGCAAAAAGGGTTAAAGTGATTTGCCTAGGGTCATATAACCAGTACTTATCTGAGGCTGGATTCCTAACTCCAGACCCGGCAAGCCATCAGAGGAGTATTTAAGGGAGTGGTGTAGCTGTGTTGCAAACAAGGGCACAATTGACCATGGTGGAGGTCAGGGGAGAAGGGAAGTTTCAATCTTTCCATTTTCCCTCTTTCCCACTAATTCATCATACAACCCTTGGCAGTTCAAGGCATAGTCTCCCAGTGTTATTCCACAGCTTCCACTCTGGAAAGCAAGCCTATAGGTAATTGACAAACCATGGTCCTGACTCTTTTTCTTCCATCTTTACGCTATCAGGTACCCGACTATAGCCCTATGAGTGCCAGCTGCTATATTATTATCATGAAAAAGTCTCCTGCTCAGTATTTTAGTCTGGAATTGACCCATGTTGGGAAGGGGAGAGGACTCATGGCTCCAAGAAGTTCTCAACAAAGACTTCCAAGGTGCTGTTCAGCTTCTAACACTGGGGATTTCTTTATATCAGCATCTACTAATGTCTCACAGCCCATACAGAAAGAAGGACCTGTTAGGGACTAAGAAGGGAAGTAAACAGAAGTTAATATTGTTAATTGCCAGGGTATTATTAACTATCTATCTGAATTCATCAGATCAATGGCTACATCTACAAAGGGCTTTTATTAAACCTGGAAATAGTCACTTGCTTACTTGTAAGCATAGGCTTAAATATTCTATAGGAACCATTCTAAAAAGCATATTTAGGGATGTTCTTCCAATCAATCAATCAATCAGTCCACCAATAAACATTTATCAAGCACCAGTTATGTGCCAGATACTGTGCTAAGTGTTGGAAATACAAAAAGAGGCAAAAGACAGTCCCTGAAAGGACTCCCTTAAGGACTCCGTTAAGGAGCTCACAAACCATTTCCCATCTATAAAAAAGAAGTTTAGTAACATATAGGCATGTTGTCTCTAGATTTATCAGTAGGATGAAATAGACTATATCTGCAAAAGAATCAGAAAAGAAGGTATTACATGTTGTTCAGTTGTGTCTGACTCTTTGTGCCCCCATTTGGGGTTTTCTTGGCAAAGATACTGGAGTGGCTTGCCATTTCCTCCTCCAGCTCATTTTACAGATGAAGAAACTGAAACAGAGTTAAGTGACTTGCCCAGGGTCATGCAACTAGTCAAATCTGAGACCAGACTTGAAATCAGATGAGTCTTCCTGACTTTAGGCCCTGCACTCTATCCACTGCACCGTCTAATTGCCCATGGTATTACATGCTCTTCTCCAATTACAGATCTCAGAGCCCTTAACAAATACAGATTCCTTCATCCTCTTCTTATGGTAGCCCCTCATTACTCTCACCTTCTTTCTAGATTTTCAGTCTTCTTACACCTTAATCTACATAACCCGCAATCCAGTGACACCAGCCTCTATACTGTTCCTCACAGAAGACACTCCATCCACCTCCTGGCTTCCTTCAAGTCCCAGCTAAAAATCGCACCTTAAAAAAAGGCCTTTCCCAATTCCTCTTAATGCTAGTGCATTTCCTCTGTGGATTCTCTCCAATTTCCCCTGTATATATGTTTGTATAGTTGTTGGTACACTGTCTCCCCTATTAGAATGTTCTCCTTGGCAGACTTTCCAGAGAACAGAACTGATTTCTTGCCTTTATTTGTACATTGCCTGGCACATATTTAGGTACTTAATAATATTTCCATGTTGAGTGACCAAATAGTAAGGACTACAGGTTAGATCTCTACACCTGATCTGTTGCTCTGAGTCACAAGATACTTTGAATAGATGGACTGCTGAGTTCCTTTATAGACATACTAGCGAGAAACTAATTTATGATTTTGTACATAGTTAGGGAAATGTTTTGGCTAACTAATATATTCCCTTCCTTCACCTAGAGTCCTGCTGCCTTAGATTTTAATGTTCTATATATTAGTCTGATTGCAAACAAGGCAGGAACCTGGCCTGGCTCTTTGTCATTCTCCATGGAGCCACGCACTCTGGTGCCAGACTCTGGAGGATGTTTAGTGCCAACTAAAGAAAGTTTGCCTTCTAATGGAGAGCTATAAATGGACCATAAGTTCAAGTGTTCATTAAGTACCTTTTGTATGTTGTCTTCTCCCATTAGACTGTAAGCTCCCTGGAGGCAGAGATTGTCTCTTTTTCTTATTTGTATCCCCAACCCTTAACACAGTGCCTAGCAAATAATGGGCACTTAATAAATGCATATTTAATTTATTTGAATGGCCTACTGCATAGTGAGACATTGTGCTAGGGACTAAGGATACAACACAAAATGATTTCTGCCCTCAAGATGCATATATTTTACTAAGGGAATATACATGTATATAAGTAGATTAAGCACAAGGTAACTTGAGGAGGGAGATAACTCTAGGGGAGCATCAGGAAAGACTTAAGGAAAGAGATGGTACACAAACTAAACTTTAAACAAAGAGAATTCTGAGCATGAGGGGTAATCTGTCAAGAACAAGTACACAAATGGAAGATGGAAGTTCAAGTAGTGAAAACTGCAAGTGAACCATTTTGGCTGAGAATAAGAGGGTATAAAAGGAAGTTTTAAGCTTTAATGGTTTGGATGTAACCAAGACTTTTGGGACATCCTATATAAAATAAGCCTAAAAAGAGAAGAGGGAACCAAATTGTAAAGGGATTTAAACGTCAGACTGAGGAGGTTTTTATCCTAAAGGTTATAGGGAGTCACTAAAGATTGTTAAGTAGGAGAGTAAATTTGTGCTTTAGGAATGTTAATTTGGCATCTGTGTGGCTGTGGACTGGAAAAAAAAGAGACACAATTGAGAATTTGAATTAGGAGCCTGTTGATACAATCCAAATGAGAGAGAATTAGAGTTATGACTGTAAGTAGACAAAAGGGGAAGGAGATATAAGAGACGCTATGGAGACAAGACTTGGCATTTGATTGGATATGGGAGATGAGCCACTCTACTAACTTCTCTCTGACCTAGACACACACACTTATACAGTTGTCAAAAGCATCACAGCTCTATAAAAAGCATAATCCTAAATCAAGTACTGCATTCCTTCTGGTTCCTTCCTTCTCAAGTTGTTTCTGGTCTCTTTCCTTCCTGTTCTCCATTACCCCCATTACTGTAAAAGCATTGGGAAGAAGGGGAAAATGGAAATCATAGTATTAAATTATAGAATAATCATTGGACTATGGAAATCATAGTATTAGAAGCCACAACCTCTCAAGGTTACTTCCAGAACCCTGAGGGACACAGTTGTATCCTTCCCTTCGGGACCCTGCCAGTGTGATTTGGGAGAGTGGTTCTATGTGAAGGGGAAGGGGGAGGGGCAAGAACACCAAGAGATCCTCAGGTATATGTGAGTTAGAAAAAAAATCATAACCTCCCAAAACATAAATCTATAAATGATAACTGGGACTAATTACACTACTTCTCATTCTGTGCCTCCCATGCAAATTTCATCTCATTCTTCAGCACCTTTGGGGCACCCAGGCTGCACAGTGAACAAAACAACAGGTCTGGAGTCATGAAGATCTGAGCTCAAAATTGACCTCAGAGACTTAATAGTTGAGTTACCCCCACCAAGTCACTTGACCTCTGTTTGCCTCAGTTTCCTCATCTGTAAAATGGGGATAATAATTGCATCTACCTCCCAGAATTGCTGTGAAGATCAAATGAGATAATTTTAAAGTGCTTAGTATAGTATGTAGCATATAGTAAGCATTATTTAAATGTTAGCTATCATTGTTATTGTTATTATATAGGCTATCCATGCTGACCCCCCAAGCCTAGAATGCATTTCTCCTCCTCATCTTTGCCTAATATAATTACTCATTTTCTTTCAAAACCCAACTCAAGTACCAGAAAAAGATCTTTCCTGAATCCTCTATATGCTAGTGATATTCTCCCTGAATTATTGTTTGGGGTCTTCAGATTTTCTTGGCAAAGACCCTGCAGTGGACTGCCATTTCCTTCTGGAGATCATTTTACAAATGAGGAAAGTGAGGTAAACAGGGTTAAGTGACTTGCCCAGGATCACACAGCTAGTGTCAGAGGTCACATTTGAACTCAGGTCTTCCTGATTCCAGTGACTTGGTGCTAGTTGCCCAGCACTCCCTAAATTACTTTGTATTTATTTGGCATATGCTTCTTATGTGTACACATCTCCCTTCCTACAATAGAACTTCACTGAGGGCATGAACTGTTTCATTTTTTCTCTTTGTACCTCCATCACTGCCAGCATTGTGTCAGGCACATAGTAGGCACTTAGTAAATGCTTAGTAAATCTACCCCAAAAACTCAAATCAGTTCAATAAGATGCTGTCTCCTGCTTGAAGAGGAGGAGGCTGAAAAGTAAGACTTCTTTTTCTCTAAGGCAAAAGAGAAACTGTGATAAAGGACTTTGGGAATCTACTTTCATTACCAACACTCATCCCTAAGGCAAGGTGATGAGCAGGCTGAAATTCTGACAAGTGATGGTTGTGTGCAGATTATTAGGATGGGCATTTTGTAACCACTGCACTCCTTCTCTGGCCTATAGTGACATGATGAAACACTAGCAGAAAACACAAATCCTACTCTAGGTAAAAACTATGCTATTTCCTCACCAGAGATGGTTGGAGAGGGTGCAAAAAACCTATTATGGGAGTGGGAGGGGGAGGGGAATCTGGAATGGTTGGAGTAACCTCCTGGTGGGGGAACAGATAAACTAATATGGGCACAGAAATTCCCTGGGTCTCTCATTTTTCCTATTTCTTGGAAAACAAATTACACCACAGGCCTCTGTTACAGAGAAGCACTTAACCACAGAGCTACAGATCCTCCCCCAACCCCTTGCTTTCTCACCATAAACTCTTTACTTCTTAAATGAAAAGGACTCTATTAAAAGTCTGACTAATGAATAATACATAAATTAGGGGTGCCAGTTTATTTATTCATTCATGTTAAGGCTTTCAAAATAAATTATTTAAAATTAAACTTTAAAACTGTTTCTGGCTCATAGGGATACCTCCTCTCCTTCCCCCACTCCAGTAGAGATACACACTCACTAGAGGATTCTTCCCTTCTAGCCCAAGGTAGCTATGTTTGCCTTGGGGAGCCTTTCCTGGGAGATACAGCAGGAAGCTGCATTCAAAGGAACAGCTCTCTCCTATGAGCAAAGGCAAGGGCAGCATCTTCAGCTCTGGGCATACAGCCAGTACCTGCCGTACCTGTCTGCATAGAGAGTGCCACTATTCAGCTAGTCAGTTCATCTAGGACAGGTTTTCCTGGCTTTGTTGATTGAGAAACTATTAACTGCTGACTTATTCAGCTATATTCCTGCTACCCAGGCTTTAGTAGAGATATGATGCTCTTGACATCATCAATATCACCATCATAGCATTTATATGGGTTTTCAAAGTGCTTTACATATGTGTGCATATTACAAGTTTACTTGTTACCTCACTTGATGCTCACAACAGTTCTGTAAGGTAGGTGTTACTATTATCATCCCCATTTTACAGATAAAGAAACTGAGGTCAACACAGGTTCAACGACTTGACCAGAGGGGTCACACAGCTAGTGTCAGAATCAGGATTTGAACTCAAGGTCTTGATTCTAAGTCCAACACTCTATCCACTTCCCCATCTAGCTAGCTAACATGCACAGAGTAAATCTCAGTATTATATTCATAGGTTTGTGGGTCTGTCCAATACTTCCCTGAAGCAAGAGGAAAAACTGGGGAGTGGGTGCTCATTTCCCCATTAGGCGGCATCCACTGCTATTAATATTCTCTCACATACTTCTCCAACACCCCCACACCTCCTGCTACCCCTCACTACGTTGTAGCACAACTACCTCCTTTCCCCTTGCCATTGCCTAGATTCCCCCATTGAGATATTCCACAAGAATATCTTCCAAAAAATGTTTTGTTTTTATCTTTCATGCCCTTCTCTGCCTGCCTCTGCTCCAAAACTAAATTTACTCAACATGAGACCTCAATGATCCTTGTGAACATGCTCAGGGGGTACTAATTTTATTCCTCCCATGTAATGAAAATTTTAACAGTAGCATTTGGAAATATGATGCTTTAACACAAATTTGATACTAAGGGGGATGATTTCAGGACAGGGGAAAAGATTTTTGTTCAAAGAGATGTCTCCCTGTTTCAGGGTAACATTTACTCTATCTAATGTTGTATCTGTCTATTAGACAGCATGGTGAGAATACCTTTGCCCTTGGTTTCCAACCTGGGGATATAAAGCACTGGTCTGGAGAGAATGACCTGCCCAAGGTCACAGCATGACAGCAAGCCAACAAGAAAATCTAGATTTCCGGCTTCCTGAGACTGAGTGATCTGAGCATAGCATATGCTTGCATCACTCAGCCTCATTCCCAGCCTGACTTTCAAAAAAGAGCCTTGAAGGATTTATCAAACACACGCTGGCATCTGGTAAATATCAGAAAGCTGAATTAATGGAAGGCATTGTTCAGCACCTTTCTACAAAGACTGTACAGAACTTTGCTGAACCTCTGCAAAGACAAAGAAAATTCAGCTTTGTCTGGGAGCTCTAACATCCATTCCAAGAGAACATCATTCACCTCTCCCCATTCTAGCCAGCCAAATACACCTGAAAACTAAAATAGTTTTCATAATTAGTTGAAATTCCTCCAGAGCAGGAGCACTTAGCTTTTTTGTGTCACAGACCCCTCTAGCAGTCTGATGAAGCCCATGGACCCTTTTTCAGATTAATGTTTTCAAACAATTGAAGGAGATGCCAAATTTCAATCAGGAGTCAGTGAAAATTAAAATGTAATGTTTTCCCCATCCAAGTCATAAATCACCTGAAATCTATCCTTAAATAGTAGACCTCAGATTAGGAAATCTTATTTGAGAAGGTGCCAGGCAAAGGTATAGAAGCAAAGTAGAGTTCCATCTGTCCTTGCTCCATGTATAAGACACTGAATGTTAAAAAACAAACAACCTAGAGAAATGCTTTCAGAGAATATAAAAAAGTTCTAAGATTTGAGCTCCAATATCTAAAAGTATATTTTGCAAACATTTAAAAAATGTTGCAGGATTGATATAAGGTACCCTAAACAAAACAAAATATCACATATCCAAAACTATTAACTTTGGACAGACACCTAAGATTTTGGCAGGAAAATTGAAAGAACTTGTCATAGGTCAGAGAAAAGGAGGGTCCAGCTAATTAGAGGAAAATCGGTGGCCCTCTACAAGGAGCATCCCTGTTAACAGATCAAGTGTGACTAACATAGAACAAAGCTCTGAGATTCAGGGGTAAAGAAGGGAGTTAACTCAGGTCCTTTTCTAGAGAAGCAATCACCCCAAGAGAAGGAATAAAGCTTTTATCCTCTGCCATTTGTCATTTATTGGCCTGTAAAGCTCAAGATGCATATTCTGCCTCTAAGAATCTTAAAATCAAGTATGTGGTTGGAAAGAATGGAAAGAGTTTATTCTCTGCTCTGAACCTCAATTTCCCCTCACAGCAGGGGATAAGATTCTAACTATCCCCTACCCAAATCTTTCCTCCCTTACAAGGTTCATGATCACGGCAAGTCACTTAATCATTCCGAGCCTCAGTTTCCACAATTGTAAAATGAGGATAACAACTATAATATCTGCCTTGTGCATAGCTGTTGTGAGACTCAGATGAGCTACTAATGGGTCTGAGGCACATTGCAAACTTGAAGACAACATACAAATGGCAAGTGACATCATTATCTTGGTCATCATCATTATTTGTTGTTCGTCACCAATATTCCTTTACAAGTGGGACAGTAAAAACCAAAGAACTGGATATTTAAAAGCAGTTTTAAAATTATCCAAGAAAAACTGGGGCTAAGTTCAAACAATACAGGACTATATCTGGCTAGACACCAAGCAGAATAAAAAATGCAGGAAAGAAAGATGATCCAAATTGAAAGACAGAAGAGATGTTCTAAAATTATAGCTAATCTACTCTCTGGGTTTTAAAAACACAAATAAACCAAGATAATAAACATGCATCCAAACACTACTTTTCCCCTGAGAATCACAAAGTACTTTTTAAACAAAAGGATACATCTTCACATTATAGATGGAGACACAGACATGTCATAGATAGGACGATTTTATCATAGAAAAGTCAATGGCTGAGCTAGGATTAAGATTTCTTATTGCCAGTCCCCTAAACTTCCCACAAAACCAGCCACTTTGTCCTATGAACTCTCTTTAGCACACAGTACACAACTTTCATACTTAAAATATAGAATGTTAGAACTGAAAGGGAATTTATTTAAGATTTTGTAGTCCCCTTTTCTCATTTAACAGAAAAGGAAACTGAGGACCACAGAGGCTAAATGACTTCTCTGCTGAGAGACATTGCCAGTGACTGGACCTTAAATGGGGTCCCAAGTAAGAGGGTTTTTCAAGGTGCAGCAATTTGATAACACTCTTACCATGTCCGTTAAATAACGCGGCAAATGTTATCATTCAAATGCAGTCCAGACAAGGGTACCACTAGTTCTGAGCACTGCAAGCAAGCTACTCGGAACCTTCCAACTGTAGAACATGTGAACTTCTCATTGCAGTTAGAATGAATAACTGCTACCATATTCCTTTCTTAAAGAAACCTGGTTCCTATGCCCAAAGTACGATAAAAATGTGCATACCCTTTGACTCAGAAATAACCACTTCTAGAACTGTATCCCAAAGAGATCATAAACTGGGAAAAGGACACACATGTAAAAAATATTTATAGCAACTCCTTTTCTGGTAGCCAAGAGCTGCTAATTGAGGGGATGCCCAACAAGGGAATGGCTGAATAAGTTGTGGCATAGGAATTTAATGGAATATTATTGTGCTATAAGAAATAACGAACAGGAAGACTTCAGAAAATCCTGGAAAGACTTATATGAACTGATGCTGAGTGAAGTGAGCAGAACCAGTAGAACACTGTTCTCAGAAAGCCATAGTATGCAACTACTAATTTTGATAGACTTCTCAGCAATGTAAGGACCTAGAATAATTCCAAAGGACTCATGATGAAAAATGTCATCCACATCCAGAGAAAGAATTATGGAGTCAGAATGCAGAGCAAAGCAGACTATTTTCTTTTTTGTTTTATTTTATTTTGTTCTGTTTTTCTTTCTCATGGTTTCTCCCATTTGTTATAATTCTTCTATGTAATATGACTAATATGAAAATGTGCTTAATAGGAATGTAGGTGTAGAGCCCATAGCAGATTGCATGCCATCTTGAGGAGGGAGGGAAGGGGAGAAAACTTAAAACTTAGGAAGCGAGTGTTGAAAACTAAAAATAAATAACTTGAAAACTAAAAAATAAGAAAGGAAAGAAACCTGGTTTCAAATAACACTGCCAATAGAGTGATAAGTAAAAACCTACTATTCTCAATTGGTCATCATGGGAGAAAAAATACGTATGAGTGCAAATATGTGTGTGAAGTTGAGGGGCGGTATGCACAAGTCAGAGCACCTCATTTGAAAGATACAGAGAAGTGAATGGGTATAGCTAAACAAACAAACCCGAAAACATCAACAAGCAATCCAAAGTTCTTTAAAATGCTTAGCTTTTCCCAGGTAATAAAATAATCCTTCTTCCATTCACAAAAAGACACAGCAAACTCTTGATCAGGACAAGGAGCACAGAGCAGTTATCAGCATACAATGGGGTCGGACAGGCCATTTCATAGGACCACAAAGTCTAATTCTGGCTTTGCTGTTCAGAAGCCCCAGAGTCAATACCAGAAAAGAGATGATTCTCTTTTGGGTCAAGTCACTGAAATCTTTGGAAAAGGTATAAATGCTAACTTTTAAACATAAAAAATTTATCATTTCAAATATGTGTGAGTTCCTGACACAGGATCTCTACACATTACCTAATTCTCCCTTAGGGGTTACAGCTTATTAGAAAGGAAAGCCCCTTAATTAGTTGTGAGGATTAGCAAATATTTGGTCTCTGAGGTCCATTCCAGCTCTAGACCCAAGGTCTCGTCATCCCAAGTTCTCTAAGGTGCTCAAGCACATACTTTATGTAGTGGTACTGTTGTTTTGGTTTCATGAAAAGCTTATATTCTCTTCCTCAGTCCCAAAAGAGAAAGAATATATTTCATTCCATTTGAAATTAAGTACTTTAATTTTTGTCTCAATTTTTTACAATATGTAAAAACCACACAACTACTATACTTTTCTCATTCCTGCTTGGGCAGTAGTCACACTACCTGTTCATCTGCTGTTTGAATTTATTATTTTTATTTAGTAAAAGTCTATTTTCTCTCCCTCTCTTAAAAGTCCACTCAGTTCTCTTGTCCATAACCCCTACTATTGGAAAGAAAGGCAGTGGGTGAATCTCCCGTTAATAGTGAGCACTAATTGAAGGTTTGCTCCAACGTGGTTTCTCCCCTGTGGACTAGTGCCATCAGATTTGCAGGCCAACCTGAGATTTTTGGACACTGATGGCTGGGCATGCTTGCTGGACTATGTAAATGCTAACCTTGTGGGTTTCAGCCACACATACCACAAGAGCTATTTGGCAGTTTCTGAAGTTACAGGAAAATCAACATGTAAGAGATCTTTTGATCTCCTTCCTGCTCACCAGTACTACATCTCATGATGAACTCATTACTTGCACTTCACCTTTGTAACAGAGCTATAACTAGTACATTTTGCATCTGAGGCAAGCAGTACAAAACTTGAGATAAATTAAATTGTAAAAGGAAGACTTCAGAGGTCACCTAAAGGCTACTGAAAGGGAGCAGGGTGGGTAAGAGGAAGCAGCAACTTAGGTATGAAGTGCAATTTATCTGGGTATAACCACCAGAAAACTGAGAGCTAATACCTGGTAGCACCCAATATTAAATAATTATTCTTAATTAATGAGATGTTAAGCTAAGTTATTGCTACTCGTACTGAAGGTAGGACTGGAAGTGCCTTTAGCTTCTACATTCCAGGATCCAAAATGCAAAATCCCAGTTGCTGTAACCTAGTTATGACCTGATCTGAAGGCTGGCTCCCTAAAGCTGCACCCTCCACCCCAATTAGTGGTCTACAATCAGGTTAAATCAAATCCATGTACTATGGCCTTGTTCTTATAACAACAAGGTTCACCCAAACTTCAAAACTTTATCTGAAGGGTCATAAGTATAGTTATAATATCTGATGATAGTCAATATAACATAAGAATCACTTGTGAGGAAGGTAGATAGGAAAAATCAACATTTTGCTTTTCTTGTGCAATTAACTCTTTATTGTCTGTAAGTAAAACATCCATCTACTTTGTCCTATAGACATTCTTCATTAAGCAATCCAATCCACTGCCATCCAGTCTTCTGGACTCTTAGATAATTAAAGGTTAATAATCAATGAGAAGCTATGAAGCCAGGTATAACACAAGGGGTGATGTATCTGACTAGAATTCAAAAGAAAACATTTGTGGGTTATCTTTTTTGTCATCTAAATAATACACACTTCTCACTTCTATTATTACAGTTAAATGAGATATGACCATATAACTTTTGAATTAATTCACCTCTCAGCAATAAATGTCAACAATTACAACAGCCCATTGGTTCAAGTTAATACTCAGGAAGATCTTTAACGGGAAAAACTACCTGTGAATCCTATTATATGCTCTTTCTATATGTCCCTCAAAGTAATATTCACCCTCATTTCCCCTGATTTATCCACACATGAAAAAAATAAGTTAATTTCCAAAATAAACCCAGACCACATTTCTGAGATTCTGACCTTCTGGCCCCCCAGTTCTATAACTACAAACATATCATTTTGAAAACCAAGAGGAAAACAAAATTCATTTATGTTTTTAGAACTTCATGGTCTCTAAGTATGGGATCAATCCAAAAATAAGTTAAGACTCCTGATTCTCCAGGTTGTTTCTATTATTGATAACTATTCATTAAGTACCAACTGTATGCATGGCACTGGACAATACTCTCCTTAAGGAGGAGAGACCTGGTATTCTTCATTAGAATACAAAGGGTACACTAATTTTAAAAGGCACAAAGTAATCCATTGAACAGACTTGGCTGAGAACTTTCAACTGTCATAACTCTCCCCACCTTCATAATCTTGGGTTGGCAGAACTGTTCTGCTCACTCCATTTATCTCTTTGTGCTCTATACAGCTGGCTACACCCAACTGCATCTGAATACTCTTATCAGAAATATCCACTTAACAAATGTTTGGTGGAATTACCCTGAACAGAGGCAGCTGCTTAACTCATCATGCAGATTACAGCTTGGTATATCCATTTAAGTAGTCATGTACATGTACAATTACACACATGCACACATACACACACAAACACACACACACACACACACTTGCCCCAGTCCTTTTCCTCCTTCCCCCATACCCTCCTCACCCCATCCCGTTTGGAAATTTAAATACAAAAAGTTAGAGTCCTGACTACTTCTTGGCCAATCACTTAACCCTATCAGTCACTTATGCTATCTCATCTAGAAAATTATGAAGATACAACAATTTGCTACCAACAAAAGATCACAGAACTTTCAAACTTTAGGTTTAGTGAATCTTGAAGCTTCTACAAGACACTAGTAAGTATCTGTAATACACTGGAATCCCTCTATGACACTGATGTCAAGGGGAGAAGAGTCATACGTACATACGGTAAAAACCAACTAGGTTATACTATATGTAATTATGAGAGGAAGGGCATGATTTGATGCACAATATACCTGAATTCATATAATATAACTGTATTCATTTATGAGCTACTAAAATTATTTGGGGGTCATTTTTATTTTTTTAAATATGTGTCATCTCATTAAATATATCTTGATGGCAAGTTTTTCCCCAGTGTTATATGATTTTAAATAATCTGCCACAATATTTTGTACATAGATAACAGTCTGTGATATCTGGAGAAATTTTCTAAGGGCTTTCTATTTAAAAAAAAGATTGAAAACCATAACTATTAAGCATTCTTGTGTCATAAGAAGTGCATAAAGAAATGCTAGCTAACTTGCATGTATCAACTCCTGTGATCAAGTGAAAACAGAGAACTCCTGAGTTGTGGTAACTTGATTACAATTTATAAGGATGACTGGAATTCCCTACTCTCAACACGGAGAAGCCTGATCTCTGTGTGAGAACCCAGGCCAAAAGGTTATTAGAAACCTTGCCCAACATATGTAGTTGTGGGAAACAACATGGTACAGATGAAAGGGCATTGGCTCTGAAGTCAGAGGATCCTGCCTCTGAGGCTACACTTTTGTGACCTTGGGCAAATCACTTCACTTTCTTGGGCCTCAGTTTCCTCATTTATAAAATGAGGGTATTGGACTAAATGCGTTTGAGGACCCTTCTCGCCTTCTATGAGCCTTTGACTCTAGAACTATGAGACTATGATGGGCATGATGTCCTACTGCCCGTAGGACAGAACACTAATTCCTCAGACTGGCGTTTAAAAGCCTGCTACCATTTGGTTTCTATCTCCTTTCCCAGATTTATTTCATATTCCTTTGGGGAACTCTGTTCTATTCAAACAGTACTACTGACTGTTCCCCAACATGCTGTTCCATCTCCCACCTATGAGCCTTTCATTAATATTAATGTCTTCAGCACACTCACTCCTCACTCCTGCTCATTAGATCCAATTCACATGCAAGTCAAGACATCACTCTCATGATGTCACTGATCCTCTTTGAGAACAATGAAGGGTGAACAGTAACAGAATTCTCTAACTTCCATCAAAGCACAGTTCAGGAGATCCCATCATCATTAGGCTTTTCCTGATCCCCTACTCATTAGCATTCTTCCTCTGGAAATTGCTTTGCATATCCTTTTTCTATTTGTATATTTGTGCAAGTTCGTATGTATATGTGTGTGTGTGTGTGTGTATGTGTGTTGTATCATCCCCCAGTAGAATAAAAGTGCCATGAGGGCAAGGACTATTTTCTTTACACTTTTGTATCACCAGCACCTAACACCGTGTTTTGCATTTAAAGTGCTTAATAAATATTTGTTGGAATAAATCAAAACCTCACTTTATGACTAGCACTGTAGATATATTAATGACTAGGTCTCACTATAAGTTGGAAAATTAATTTCTAATTAGCTGATTTCTTATATACTCAGAAACTACTACAGCAGAGAGCAGGCAATTTAGGATTACATCAACATTTCTGCTCTAAAAGTGTACTAAGCAAAACATTTTTGCTCCACAAGGAAAAAAATGCAACAAAAACTCATGCCCTTAAAGGCAGGGCAGAAAAGCAGAAAATGAGAGCAGGGTTCTTCCTCATCCAGGAATATTGAGCACCTATCACCCACAGCACTTCTATCGTCATTACTTAGCAGTTGTAAAAGTTGTAAAAGATGCTTGCCTGTGTGTAGATGCCACCTCAGACTGTGATTTCCTCAGTTTTCACAAGCTAAGCAGCATCAGTCCTGGTCATTATTAGGCCGAGAAGCCAGTCCACAAATGGGAATTATGGAAATGGGATTCTGGGGTTTCACCAGTTGGCAACAAGCCAGCAAGTCTATAAACAGAGTTCACTATTCTGCCCATGGTTCCCCCTCCTGGAAAACACCTCAAGGTCAAATCCCTGCTGCCTACAAAAAGAACATTGACAAAACCCTAGATTGTAGAACACATCACACAATTCTCAAACTAGGAGAATCTATGTGTCATTGTTCCAAAGATACCTCACCTTTGGGGCTCAGATGCAGAAAAATTATCATTCAGAATTTAGCAGACAAAAAACTAGTGAGAATGAGAGGGGTGAAAGATAAGAAGGTCCTATTCAATCTGTCTCTCAAGTACCAATAGTCATCATAGATGAGAAAACTAACACTGAGAGAGCCCAGTGTCAAACAGCTAGCCCTTTACAAATTTACAAAGGGCTTTCTTCCTAATAACCACATGAAGCAGGTCATGGAAGCTATTGTTATCCACATTTTACAGAGGAGGAAACAGATTCTTAAGTGACATAAATTATCTTGACTCACACTACAAGTATCACGGGGTACAAGGAATTATGTGTCAAAGTCAGCACTTGAACCCAAATCTCTTGACTCTGAGTTCGTTTTTCTTCCCCAATATACTTCACAGTTCTTGCATGTTCCATTCCTAGTAATTCTAGCTTTACCAGTGGCATCATTACACATTTTTAAATGTTTATCATGTTTTGATGAGTCCTATCTCTACGCTGATAACTCTCAGATATACCTTCCCTGCCCCAATCTTTCTGTTGACCTCCAATGTCGCATCTCCAACTGCTTCTCAGACACCTCAAATTGAATGTCCATTAGACATCTTAAACTCAGTATGTCCAAAACAAAACTCGTTATCTTTCCCCCAACCACCCCCTCTCCTAACTTTCCTGTTACTACAGAAGGCAACACTATCCTCCCAGTCCCCCAGATTCACAAGCTAGGTATTAATTCTCAATTCCTTAGTATGTCTCATCCCCATCCCTCTCCCATCTGTTGTCAAACCCTGTCGATTTCATCTTTGCAACATGTGTCAAATACCTCCTCCTCTCTCCTCTGATCCTGCCATCACTCTAGAGCAGGCCTTCCTCACCCCATGCCTGGATTATTGCAACAGTCTGGGGGTAGATTTGTCTGCCTCCAGCCTCTCCCCTCTCCAATCCATTCTCCATTCAGCCACTACAGTGATTTTCCTAAAGCTCAAATCTGATCATTTCAACTCCCCTACTCAAACTCTACTAGTTTCTTATCATCTCCTGGAGAAAATACAAATTGCTGTGCTTGGCATTCAAAGCCCTTCATAGCCTAGCCACCTCCTACCTTTCCAGTATTCTTACACCTTACTCTGTGACATATATTTTTTAATCCAGTTACACTGGCCTCCTGCCTGTCATAAACAAGATACTTCATCGTTCAGCTCTGGAGATTTTCTCTGGCTGTCCTCCATGCCTGGAACACTCCCTCCTCAATTCCAGCTACTGATCTCACTGGTCTCCTTTAAGTCCCAACTAAAATTCCACCTTCTATAGCTAACACCCCTTAATTCCAGTATTTTTCCCTCTGTTAATTAAATTTATACTATAAACAGCTTACTTTATATATATATATTATATATATATACACACATATATGTGTATGTGTGTATATATATGTGTATATATATATATATATATATATATATATATATATATATATATATATATATATATATATATATATATATATATATATATTGGTTTGCATGCTGTCTCTCCCACTTAATTGTAAGCTCGTTGAGGAGAAGAACTTTTTCCTGTTTTTGTATCTCTTTTTTCTTAGCACTCTGGCACACAGTAGGCACTTAATAAATGTTTACTGATTGAGTACAAACATAAGATTTCAAGTAAATCACACAAATATTTATTAAGAACCTGTGTACAAAGCATTGTGCTAAATGCTAAATGCTAATAAGTATGGTTACTGCCTTCAAAATATTTACAATCTAATTAGGAAGATATGACACATATTCATAAAAAGGTAATGTTAAATTAGTCAAATAACGAATGTTATTAGACTGCATCTGGAAAGTAGGCAGTTCAAGTAGGTCTTCAATTTCTAATACTCTTTTTTTTAATTAAGTGCCAAATGAGTGATATAAGAACAGTGTAGCTACATATGAATTTATATATTAAGAACAATATTTTAATTATTCTACTTATCTCAGCATTTTACAAATTCTTGCTTTCATACCAGTTAGTATACTATCTTTATCAATGGAAATTGTAACTCCTTGGTACATCAGTAGACAATTTAATGAACTGTTGCTGCCCAAAGATAAAATCATTATCAGGCTGACTCCTGGGTGAGCAGTCTCTCCAAACTTAACTCTGCTGGTCTTCACATGACAGTCTTTAGATAGAGTCCTTCTCTGAGTCTGTACTCAAAGCCTTTTCAGCTTGGTAGGAGCTGACAGACATTAGGATCAGTTACTGTAACCTTCGAGAACTCAGGATCCATGCTACAATGAGTCATGACAGAGAATTTTTATTGTTGGTGATGCAGAAGTTCTTTGTGACAATAGCTATTAGCCTAACCAGAGAGGCAGCCTCAGAGCCAAGCTGACCCCAGTTCAATTCTTGACATCTACACGTACTGGCTATGAGAACCTGGGTAAATCACTTAATCTTTCAGTGCTCTAGTCAACTCTCTGACTATAAATTGCAGAGAAAATGGCAACAGCACTGGTAGAGAGAGATTTTTCCACCAGTTCTCTATATTAATGAGATCACAAATCTATTTCCTAACTCTACTCCTATTAGCCTAAATATTTGGAAAGAAATGAAGACAATCAGATATATCTGATTAGAAATGCTGGTCCCATTTTATCAAGAGTTGGGCACAATGGCCCAAACCAACCTGGTCTAGTCTTTCTCCTTTGAGTACATTAGATGTAACATGCTTCCCTGATGATCTCCATTCTGCTTATTTATGGCTCAGAGGAGCAAAGATTTAAAGCTGTGAAAAACCTTAAGGATCATACAGTGCAAACTCCTCACTTTACAAATGAAGAACCCGAAAATCTAGAGATAATAATTGACTTGGTCAAGACAACGTAGGCAACAAGTAAGGAAAGTGAGATTCAGGCTCAGGCACACGAATTCCACATCTAGCACTCTTTCCACTGTGCCACAAATCCTTTCTCCAACTTCTTCAGGAGTCATATCTAATTTTTAATATCCTTTAATATGTTAGCTGTTTTTAACAGGGAATCATCTTCAGAATAATGAGAATGCTTTCCAACATCCAAATCCTCTGTCTCTCAAAGTCTGTACAAGTTTATACTTGTTGTTTCCATGATAATATCTATTCATCTCATCCTCTGCTATCCCCTTTTCCTTTTGCCATCAATCATTTTTCCTAACATCAGGATCTTTTCCAAAAAATCTCATCTTCTCATTAAGCTTCAGCTTTGGTATCTGACCTTCTAGTAAACAGCCTGAACCAAAATCACTTAAGCAACATAGAAACTGTAGTGAATCTTTATCTGTCTCTCTCTCTCTCTCTCTGTCTCTGGGTGTATGTCTCTCTCTGTCTCACTCTCTGTCTCTCTCTCCCTCCCTTTCTCTCTCTCCCCCTCCCTTTCTCTCTCTCCTCTTTCCCTCTCTCCTCCCTCTCTCTTCTCTTTTTAAAGCATCTTTCCTCTGCTAAAGTTTGCATCATGAGATCACTGGGTGGAGAGTGTAGTGAATAGTATCCTCCTGACCTCAGGCAACAGAAAATAACAATGGAACAAACGTCTTTCCCTCAGTTTTGGCTGAGACAACTACTGTATATCCAACTGAAACCTTCAGCGGCACATACAGCCACCACTCAGGGTCAGTGTGTAGATAAAGTTCAACTACAGCTCTAGAGTAGAAGTATTCAACACATGCCACACTGCTACATGTGGCTCACAACAATCCTGAATGTGGCCAGAACCAGATTAAAAATATAATTGGGAAGTACTTTTTAAAATGAAAATAATAAAACATATATAGAGACTTTAGAGGTCATCTATTCTAACTCTTTCACTTTACAGATGGGATTGACAGAGTTGAAGTGACTTGTTCCAGGCCACATAGTTACTCAGAGGAGTTGAAATTCAACTTTAACTTTATACCCAGAGTTCTTTCCACTTATAACTGAATTCAGCCCCTAACTCTGGACTTTTTCACCTCCACTCCAGTTGCCTTCTCATATTGAAAATATCTCCAATTCTGTGGCCAGTCTCTTACTCTAATTTGCCGGTTCCTCCCTGGAACTGCCATTGGAGAAAGCACCCAAGCCAATCCTGCTCACTTCTAACTTGGCTCAGTTTATCCTGACTTTCTGGACTTTTCCTCCTTCCCCCATCCCAATTTTGCTTTTTAATCTCCTTCCAATATATCTTTTCTTATCAGAATGTAAATTCATTGAGGGCAGGGACTTTGTTTTTACTTAATTTGTCTTCCCAGTACTATTTATTAAGCATAGTGTGATTAATAAATAAATAAAGTGCTTAATAAATGCCTTACCTAATAATCTACCATGCCATGTTAGAGGTATAAGGGATTTTAGAGATTATCTAGTTCAGTTCTCTGGTTTTACAGATGACTAAAATCTAAACTGAGACCCAGAGAATTGTCTTATCTAAAGGTTAACTGGCTAGTAAGCGGCAGAGTCAGAAGATGACATAAATTCAGGTCTCCTGAGTCCTAGCATCTAGTAGTCTGTCACCTGTACTAAGTCCATCACTGATGGTCAAGAAAAGGAAACAAGAAAAGAAAAGGAAGGTTGTGTGGGCCCTCTGTACCTGAAGAACAAGAAGTACAACGGTGTTTGTAGAGATACCCACTGCCCTCTCCAAACCTTAGCCATTCAGATCTATTTCTAAGGATTCCATGTTCTTGAAACTCTCTTGCTAAAGACTTTCTTTAAAATTCAATTTCCCTTTTAGTGCCTTCCTCCATCAGAAAACAAAGTCCACAGAAAAAGAGGATAAACAAAATTCCACAGGATTTCACCCTCCCAATCCAATATCCCCAAAACTCCCAAACTGCTGATAAACAATGTCTTATACACAGACCCCAGACTCTCTGTATGGTTACCTTTTCCCTGGATTCATGTACTTCACATCCATCGGCAAACTAACGCCCACCAAAAATTCTATCTTTACTCTAAAAAGGAGATTGGACTTGAGAAAAGTCCACCCTCTATAGTACATACACAAGAAGTACATAGTCCATGACCTCTTTCCTTCTTTCTCCCTTGGCTGTCTAAAACTAGAGTGGTCGTAGACCAAATTATGAGGCATATCGTTTTTCACCACCCTCAACTTCTGCTCTCTGAATCCTTTTCCTTCCTTTATGACTTCCACTCCCTAACTCACTCAACCCAAAGCTAGTGTGTCCTATAAGTCATCTGCTTCTTTGAGCTCTATTCTTCCATAATCAAAGGAAAATATCTGATAAAATTACATTCAAAGGCAGCAAACATAATCTGAAGATGGTGTTTCCCTAATCAAGGTGAAGGGTTAAAGCATTCTTTTCTATTCCTGCAGTACTAACATCATTGCCTTTCCTTGACATGCTGGTATAAAAACATGATATGATTGACTATGCTACCCATCATTATACTCCACTCAAGTTTTTGGTGAAAGAGGGGACAATCAAGGACCTCCTTTGCTGAAAAGAGAAGGGTTTAAGTAATAGATCCTTCTTATAAGTAAAGTGACTTTTATTGTATTTTATAGTCCACGAGCATTCCAATGCCAAACCTGAATCGCTGATCTGGCCTGAGTTAGGTCTGGCCTAGAATACCACATAAGAAGAGAGGAGACAGATGCCAAGAATATTGAGGGGGCAGAATGGTAAGACTTGGTAACTGAATAGATATGGAGAATAAGAGTCAAACATGATGCTGATTTATGAGCTTGGATGACTGAGAGGTACATAATACTCTCAAAAGAAATAAAGATCTATAGTAACCCTTTGTGACAGTAAAGAACTAGAAACAGAGGGAATGACCATCATTTGGGGGAATGCTTGGACAAATTATAGTATATGAATATGATGGAATATTATTGTTCTATAATAAATGATGAAGACCATTCAGTTTCAGGAAAACCTGGAATGATTTATATGAACTGATGCAAAGTGATGTAAGCTGAATCTCTATAGTAACAGCAATATTGTGAAGATAATCAACTGTGAAAGACTTAATAATTCTGATCAATGCATTGATTTACCACAACTCCAAAGGATTAATGACACAAAACAGTATCCACCTCCAGACAGAACTGATGATGAACTCAGAGTACAGACTGAAGCATATTTTTTCCTATCTTTATTTTTCTTGGGATTTTTTTGGGGGGAACATAGTTAACACAGAAATAAGTTTTGCTTGACTTCCTATGTATAATGGATATCATAATTCTTGCTTTCTCAGTGGATAAGGGTAGATGGAGTAGAAGTAGGGAAAGCATTAGAAATGGAAAATAAAATTTAAAAATCAAAGTAAAAATAAATAGAGAAGTTTAGAAGATGGGGGGAGGGGCAGGGAACATAATGAGTTCTGTTTTGGTCATATTGTGTTTGAGCTTCTACTGATCACCCAGGATGAGATGATGCCACAGAGGGGAGATCCCAAAGGCAGGCATTCTCCCAACCTATTGCTCCTCATTCAATCTTCTCTTGGCAAGACTGCAAAGTTGGGCCTGGCCAGAGGGGTACATCAAGAAAAACAGACACATTGGCAAGGCACCTGTTCAGTGTTACACTCAGACACAGAGGGCAGGGACACCGAGAACAAAGCTGTGAAAACACTGGCCACAGCCCAGGCTCTGACCTGACAAACTGGATACCTAGCAGATGGTACTTATGTATGCAGCCCAGTTGACCTTGCATCATCTAGCACCCAGTTGAGGAAGCAGGGAGCAAAGGGAAAAACACAGGGGGAAGGAAGCAAAGAAAAGGAAAGTTCAGATTGAAGACATAAGGATAAATCAACTGAGGGGAATATAATGTCACAGTCCCCATGAAGTCAGAACTTATAAAATCCAGTGAAGTGGGGGGAGGGAAGAGGGGGAACAGTTGCATTACCAGGCATCCTCCCTAGAGCATATAGCTTTAAAATTGTCCTAACAGTCATCTTCCTTTTGATTTTGTCACTTTTGTCAATAGGAAAGTCAGGAAAAAAATGGCATCTTATGACCTTTTAGACAAAACTCCTTCAAACTCTGCCATCTGAAGAGGAGAAACCAGCATAGAAGAAAGACAGATTCCATCAGGAAATTCCTTCACTTCCTCAGTTCATCCAATATTTTCACCGCAATCCCCTCACCTTGTTGCTAGCAGCTTAACTGGCCATTTCTCGAGGGGCTTTCTTTAAGCAAACTCAGTAACAAAACAAAAACCCCAGGATACTGGTAGGACTCTTGTTCTGCTAATAACTCTTGGGGCTTTGGACAAAGTCCCTCCTCTCCTTTCACAATATTTCTCTTCTACTATAAAGTGGGATGACACTACTGCCCAGTCTACCTCTCAGGGACTACACATAAGGGTTTGCTAAGAATAACAATGGCAAACTTTGAGAACTGAAAGCCAAAATGCTCACTAATCACCTCCCCAGGCAGAACGCTCCATCCAGAGCACCCCAGTGATTAAAGATTCCCAGGCTTTAGAAAGTGAATTAAGGAGCAAAATACACAGAAACCTAGAAGTGTGTCAGTACTGGGGTTTGAAATTGCCTTTACTTGAAGATGGAGCTCTGAAAGACTCCGCTTACAGAGCAGATATGCTCTCTTGTTAATTTCCTCAATGGCATCAGACAGACAATTCCTCTCCATGGCCAAGAGAATTTGCTGAGGGTCCTAGAGAGACCATGAGGATCACTGCTACTATAGAGTGTTAGCTGTAGTCTGGCTACTAATGTGCCATGTCACATTGGACAAGTCAATTACGTCAGTATTCAAGAGACAAAGTTTTGAACTATACAGGTTTTTTTCCCATTGAGATTCAAAATAATACTAGAGTCTGTTAATTTCCCAAGCATAGCAGAGTGAATGGAGTGCTGGATTTGAAATCAGGAATAACCAAATTCAAATCTAGCCTAGGACACTTATTTGTTAGCTATGTGACCCAGGGCAAGTCACTTTACCTCTGTCTACCTCAGTTTTCTCAACTGTAAAATGGGAATAATAATAGCACCTACTCCTCTGGGTTATCATAAGGTCAAAAGAGATATTTATAAAATACTTTATAAACCTTATAGTAGCACTTCTTAAACTGTGGATCACAACCCCATACGGGGTGGGGAAAAATTTGGCAACTATAACAGGTTTCTGAACACACAGCAATCAAAAATTAATTAAAAATGAAACATGTGATGAATCTGAGGTGTTTCTGGCAGCACTTGCCTCTGTAACATCCTGCAACTTCACTGCAGCCTTGGTTCAAAATAAGTGTGCACATTCTGCACTGCGCATGCCCTCAGGCCATGCAACACCAACAAACACAGCTCAAATGTGAAAAGGTGTCAGGAGAAGAAAAAGTTTAAGAAGCCTAGTCTTAGGGTATTATGTAAATGCTGGCTATTATTATTATATTATCACTATTGTTACCATTGTAGGGTTTGCTGAACCCTGTGTAGAAGAATGGAAAAACTGCCCAGGTACAAGCTCTTAGCCTTCTATTAAGTTGTTTAAGAACATTACATGTGGAAATATCAAATACAACTTACCCGTAACAAACAATCAGTATTCACAGAATGATGTAAAACAAAGAGAATCTACTGGGAGATAATATCAAGCTTCAAGCTTTGGCTCCACAAGCTTTAGTTACCTTGGGTAAATTGCTTATCTTGCCAAATCTCAGTTTTCTCACTTTTGTGATAAGGGGTCTGGACTAGGTAATCTCTAGGTCTTACCTGGCTAGGCCTGAAATTGTGTTAATATAATAATTTAAAAGTGAAGGCACAAACATACGCACACACACTCATTACAGCACACAATAATGTTGTTCATTCATCATTTTGGAAGAGGATCAATGTCACGACAACATGATGTCTTGACTTTCCAGTGAATTGGATTTAAGTGGAGTAGAGTTGCACAAAGTCATTAGCTTCATCTCTCTTCCAGTCATGGAAGTTCAGTGACAAGGCAATATACAGGGTCAGTCCCTAGAAACATCTTGGCGAGTCTTTGTAACAATGGTGTGTGCTTGTCCTTCATTGCCGAAGAAGACCATGCCATCAGAGGAATGATGACATGACTTGCACTTGACTTTGTTTTGAGTGAGGGAGGGCTTTGTAACAATAAGTAATTCATGAAGACCATCACAGCCTAATTCCCAGAATAATGACACCAAAGATTTGAGAAAAAAGAATGACTACAAGTAAAACTAAAGGAAACCCATGTCTTCCAGTTTTTCAGTTAAAAAAACAAAAACACAACTTTTTAAGAGCTAGAAGGGTTATTCAAGTCAATCTTCTCTCTTTACATACAGATTAGGAGACTGAGATTTAGAAGACGTATAAATCATATACAAAGCTACTTGTTGGCAAAAAAGAAAAAAGAAAAAGGCTCAGAAGCCAGGTTTCCTGATAGCTCCTCCCATGCCCTTTCTATGATGCCTCATTGACTCGGAGGGCTCCTTTTCCTCTGTTTAAAAGGAGAGAAACATCACAGAATATCAGAATAAACTCTAGACTGATGCCTAATCCAAACTTATTCACAAACTTGCCATATGACATAAGTCGAATCAATTGAATTCTCCAGACCTCAGGTGCTTCATCTACAAGATCAGGGACTTGAACTAGTGCCATCTCCCAAGTATAGCAGCCTATGACTAGGTTTTCTGAAACTGAACATCCACAGGTCAAGAAATATGAATCAAGTTTTAGTTGCAATAAACTTCAAGGGGGCATACAAATCCATGTATTTTATTTCATCAAACATAAAAATAAATGAGCAATTTTCCAGATACTTTTTATTATACAAAGATTTTTTACTGTAATGGTATTTGTTGAAACAAAATGTCTAAATAAAATATTTGGTCCATTGTGTCTTTCTTTGAATTTTTAAGATCATGCCTGGCACACAGTAAGCACTTAATAAATGCTTACTGACTGACTGCTGGCTAACTATGGATCCCACAAACAGAATGGGATCAAAAGGACATTAGTATATCTTTGTAACATTTTCAAGAATAGATGTATGGAACCCACAAAATAGGCAAAAGAACAGTTTCCTACTGGAAATGTGTAACCATCTCACATGGGCTAAAAATTAGCTATTGCACAGTAAACAAAAGTATCAAAGCAATTTGGGGGAAAGGCTGCAGGAGGCAGTGTTAAGCCCAGTTGTATTTAAAACCCTCAGTGGAAAGTAGGGGAGTTGTAGAGGCATGTTTAATGCACTTTACAGATGAGACCGAATGCAAAGCATTCAGATACCAGAAAGGACACTACCAACACCAACACCACCTAGAGAGATTGGAAACATGAGAGGGAATAAAATGAGATCAAAGAGAGCTCACAGGCTTAGGGGTGGGAGCACTCGTTGGGGGAGGGGGAGATGCAGAGCATCCAAGACAGATAAGTGATGGGAGGGAGCTGCCTGGAAAGCACAAAAAAGACCTAAGAAAGCCAGAGGGAATCTCGCAATAAGATACTGCATCAATTTAGAAAAGGGGTGGGGAGGATGGGAAGGAAAAAAGCCAATGCTATTTTGAGCCAAGTATGCCTCAGTATCAAAAGGTTGGTGATTGGGGCCCTGCCTGGGAGGAGGGGCTAACTTGGCCACAGCTGTGGAATTGGACTAAGTATCTGGTTGCTACCCCAGGCTCCCAGGAAATGTCTTTCCCTATCCAATCTGGCTGTAAGAGAGGCTCCCCAAGAGGATTTGAATAAGGAAGCCATGCAGATTGGCTTTCCCCTTCCCCAGTCACTCTGGTCTCAAGTATAAGACTGGTCTCTCTTCCCTCCCCCTCTTATCACCTCCACCTGAGTAGGCCACCACCATTAACCCTAAAAGAATAGTTTAGCAGGAACCCTAAAAGAAGGCTCATTGGGGTCTCACCGTTTCCCCACAGAAGAACATAGTACTGATGTAATATTAGTAGCACTCCCCCCACCCACCCACCCACACATCACCACCACTACATGAAATCATTTTGTACATTACCATCATATAAGAAAACCCCAGGAAAAAAAATCCTCACTCTACCCACCAGGGCAGGTCCTTGTGCTTCTGTCTTTCCCAGGAAGATGGCTTGGGGTAGGAGGCAAATAATTTTCTCGTTCATTAACACTGTACATCCAGGAGGAAATCCTCCAGTGACATGAACCAACCAAAGAAAAAGCATTCACACCCAAAGAGCTTTCAGGAAACAAGATCCTTCCCTTATCCTTATCAACCACAAGATTCATCTTACACCAACTCACTGAAAGTACCTCTTTGTTTCCTGGGAAGGTTTCCCCACATTCTTTTCAGGCTTCTATAGAACATCCAGGTGCCCCCAAATCTTCCCTTTCCCCAAAGGATTTCAAAGACATGGACCATCTTCTCCACCCTCCCCCCACCCCAGTCTTTGTTTAAGGACAGGAGATTTAACAGTGTGTGTGTGTAAACTCCTCTAGAGGAACACAAAGAAAGGAAGAATTATAGAATTTTTAAGCCAAAAAGGCAGAGTCTGTTCCAGTCTTCTCATGATCTCAGAGATAGTGCCAGCTCAAAGTCTACCACTAACAGAAATTTCTGAGGAGCCCATCAAGATTGTCAAAGTCAACTTTCCCCATGAAAGTACTTGAAAGTCCACTGATTCAATATTGTGTGGGTAACAGCACCTTAGCCAGGTCCAAGCCCACCAACTTTAAAAGTTACAGTTTGGACTATAATGGGAGATCGATGCCACTACCATCCCCACTTGTGTCCTGGCTTTGACAAAAATAATTTCTTCCTCCACCACCAATTCAGAAGAGTATAATTAGTAAGCAGAAGACAAACTGGGTCTCAGAATTCTCATTCCCACTGAACAGTGTGACCTTGAAAAAAGAACCATTCTCTCAATGACTCTGTAAATCAGATATGAGAACATCTACTACCAACCACTCTATTGGAAAGGTTTCAGAGGAGACCAGATAATGTCGCAAAGTGCCATCATTACACTGTATTTATGGAATACTTATCTTCAGGAAGGTTAAATGATTTAAGAAGATTCACTTTTACAATAAAAAACTATTTTTATCTTAGCTTCCCTTTCCTAAGGAGAAATTTTCAGTGGTCAAATGTACCTTCCATGCAAATGTCACTACCTGAAGGTCAGTTAGTGACTAAGGATTAGACTTCAACTTTTCCATCTCCTACCTTAGGAGACAATCCACTAGGCTAGTGGGAAGAAAACTGTCCTTGACATTGCAACACTTGGGTTCACATTCTGGATTTACCATTCACTAACTGTGAACTTGAACATGTCACTTACTCTCTGGGCCTTAGTTTCTTGATCTGTATGTGGACTGGACAAGATGGTTTTTAAGGTTCCTTCTAACTCTAAATCTATGATCTTTTAGAGTTCACAATTCATCTTCTACCTCTTTTTTGGTAGGCTACACAGGGTTTTGTAAGAATAAAACAGATGTTTACTGAGAGAAAAAAAATAAAGTAAGAATCAAATTAATCCTGGGTCATATACCAAAGCCCAAAATGGTACATACTAATAAGCTATGGCACTACACATACTCCTTTAAGAAATAGTATTGAGTCCTTGAGAATAGCTTTGCAAAACAAAAATTATCTTTGTCCTTTTCTTTCCCCACTTGGATTGGGAGTAACTTGAAGATAATTTTCTCTAACTTTTTTCTGAGTAACTTTAAAAAGCATGGTAAATGTCTTTTTGGGCCAGGAGCAGTATGAGTAGCCAGATAGCCTGATACATTGAGGGTACAGTATTAAGTTACTGTTCCCTACTACGAATCATAGTTACAAAATGAGTTCCATGAAAAAGTGACAGCTGAACATCCTGGATCCAGAATCGTTTTCTGGTCTCACAATCAGAATGACTTTATCCAGCTTCTGAAATGGAAACTACTTGGCTTAGCTTGAGAGATGAAATTCTCTGTAATTCACTCCAGACTAACAGTGTACTCTTAGATGCCAATAGCAATAAGTAGAGGGTACTCCTTATCCCAATGCTACAGCCCTATTCACATTCATGTGGAATAAAAGGTTCTATCCTTGCCTCTGACTGCTCTAAGAAGTTCCTTATATCTGAAGACTATACTATATAGAAGAAGGATAGGATTATTTTTTGAGCATTTGAATGACAGTATGGTTTCTGTTTATTTAAAAGCTCTTTGAAAGACAATGCCATTGGAAAGGTTTACAATAGTTAACTACCTTGTAAAGAGATAAGATGATATAGGGAAAAGAACACTGACTTCGGCAGCAAAGGATCTGAATTCAAATCCTGATTCTGTCGCTTCTACATTCCATTCTAAAAGTGCACTGCTTTAAAAGTGTATTGTTTACACTAGGATGCACACACATACATTATTATCTCTAGTAGAAGTCACAGGTAATACTGACTTTTGATGACTGCCTTACAACTCAGGATTCTGTTGCCACGGTAAGGTCCCTTTCCTCTACCTCAATAAGCCTCATTACTTTCCTGATGCTCAGATCCATTTCACATTTATCCCTCACCTCCTAGCTTTTTTCAAGTCTCAGCTGAAATCCCATGTGCAAGCAGCTTTTCTCAGCCTTCGTTAATGCTAATGCCTTCCCATCTTGTTCAATCATGTCTGACTCTTTGTGGGGTGGTTTGTCATTTCCATTTCCCTCTCCATCTTTACAAATGAGGAAACTGAGGCAAACAAGGTTAAGTGACTTTTCCAGGATCACACAATTACTAAGGGTCTAAGGTCAGATTTGAACTCAGGAAGAAGAGTGTCATCTTGACTCCGAGATTCAGTGCTCTATCCACTGCCCCTTCTACCTGTATATATCTTGCATATGTATAGTTATTTGCATGTGATCTCCTCCAGTCCTTGAGGTCAGAGAACATTTTTACCTTTTTTTATATCCCCAGAACTTAGCAAGATGCCTGGCACATCTTAAGCCCTTAATAAATGCTTGTTTACTGACCTTATCTTCTACCCTTCCTTATCCCTCTCAATACTTTCCCAAGAGCCTCTGAGGCCCCTTTCAAAGCCAAGAGCAGTATCCCAAACTCCTACACGGATCAAAAGAGGTCTAACAGCCCCATTATGGCTGCTTTTGGAAGCTAGACAAGGGCCTCTGTCAATCACTGGGCAGAGAAAAGGGGTGAAAGAGAGGAGAGAGGTTGGATTGCAGTGGGAGTGTGTGCATGAGAGAGAGTTTTGTTGAAGAAACAAAAAATACTGAAAGGCCTGAGCAAGCAGTATCCTAAGTTCTATCATTGGTGAAACTGACTTTTTATAAGGGTGGAATAGAGAACAAGAGCATGAAGAAATAAACCAATGCTTCCTTTGACCATTTACAAAGCATTTTCTACCTTGAAACATATTAAGGAAAATATAAGTGAAATGTGTTCAGAAAAAAAAAATCTGAACATGGGGATTTTGTGGGTTTTCTTTCTCTGAACTCCATGCTCCCTTGGCTACTATTATGAAACAAGTTCAGGGGTATCACCCAGAATACCCACTACAATAGTATTTCATTTCAGGGTTCACTATGAAGCAAACATTCATTTGAGTGGGAGGATTTCGATCTAGGTATATGTAACTAATTACTTTAGGATATAGTTTTATCATCAGGAGCAGCCTAATGCTGGCTACTTTTTAAATTTTAAAACATGAAAACAATCATTAAATGTTGATAAAACAGGATTTAGCTCTACAAAGACACAGAGGTTGTAAAAAATGTAAATTTCAGTACAGAGTTCCCTAAATTCCTATGGACATTTCTTTTTACTATTCTACAAGGAAAGTAGCTTGGGCATATTCTTAGTCCTGTATGTTCTTGGAAGCCCCAGCTAGAATACTGGATAGCATTAATCATCATTATTTAAATTAGCTTTAAAAATTTTGTTCAGAGTAGGCTCCAGAACACTTTAACAACTAACCCCACTGTCTGGCACAAAGAGTATACAGTATGATATATATGAGTACAAGGTATAATATAAACAGGGGCATACTGATTACTAACATAATATTGCTGATAATATCCAAATAATAAAAATAGATCTTAAAAGCCATCTAAAAATGAAAGCAAGTTACCCTAACAACGCTAGATTTTGTACTTTAAACAAACAAACAAGCAGTTACGAAGTGCCTAATAGGCTACAGGTATCGTGCAAAGTTCTGGGGATACAGTCAGTCAATGACCCATTTATTAAGTGCCTAGGCACTATGCCTAAGGTTACAAAGAAAGGCAAAAACACCAATCCCTACCTTTAAGGAGTTCACAATCTAATGAAGGGGACAACATACAAACCAAACATCTACACGATAAATTGGAGATAATTAACAGAGGGAAGGCACTAGCATTAAGGTGAATCAGGAAAAATTCTCATAGAAGGTAGGACTTTAGCTGGGACTTGAAAGAAGTCAGAGAAGTCAGCAAGCAGGATGTGGGAGGCGAGAATTACAAAGATGGAAGACAGCTAGGGCAATACATGGAGTCAGGAGGTGGTATCTGTATGAAGAACAGAAAGAAGACCAGTATTTCTGGACTACAGAGTTATGTGGAGGTGACTAAAGTATAAGAAGACTGGAAGGGTAGGAGTGGGCTAGGCAATGAGGAGTTTTGAATTGCAAGGAGAGGATTTCCTATTTGATTCTGGAGGGAAATAGGGAAAGAGACTTGCGCCAAGGAGACAAACCAATAGACTTCCACAACAATTTAGGTGTGAAGTGATGAACCTCCATCAGGCTGGTGACAAGAGCCAGTAGAGAGAAGAGAATATAAACAAGAGATAATATGAAGCTAAAATCCACCAGAGTTGGCAACAAATTAGTTGAAGTGGAGGGGTCGGGGTGAGAAAGAGACTGAGAAGTAGAGGATGACACCTAGGTTGAACAGCAACTGTTGAGTTAGAAAGAGGTGAGCATTTAGGTGGGAAAAAATTAAGAAGTTCAGTTTGGGGGATTCTAAGTTTAAGATGTCTATAGGACATATAGGTCAAGATGGGTAGGTAGAGACGTTAAGACTGGAAGAGGTCAGGAGAATGGTTAGGGATGGATAAGTGGATTTGACAATCAGCAGAGAAAAGAAACCATGGGAGCAAATCAGAGAGTTCACAGTCTATTTCACTTCCCAATTAAATTCCATCGTCAATATGAAAGAAATATCTAATATTTGTTTCTATGATAGTAAGCAACAGTTACATTTGCAAAGAAATTTCTCTGATGATGATTACATTGAAGAGTTCTTATTAATAAACTATATGCTAATAAGGAAGGAATACTTTTAAAAACCAAACAAAAAAAGCTAAGATTTACAGGATAGTGTTGGCTTCTTCATAACTCCTGTGTACCTTTCCCCACCTCACTTGGGAGCTCAGGAGCAAATGAATGTACACATAAATATTCGAGAATCAATCCATGAATATTCACGGTCTACTATGTGCTTTGCCCTATGGGATAAGTAAAGAAGTAATGTAAAAATCACACAGTTCTTGTCTTTGAGGAGCTAAAAAGTTATTTCAGGAGACCAGACGGACACGCTTTTTAGCTAAATATTTTGACTGACTCAAACCTATGGCTTCCTCACTGGTATAGGGAACTCTTAGTGTGGAAACTACTCCAATAAAAGTGTAGCAATTTATCTGCAATTTATGATTTAATAATTTGCCTGATGTAACAAGGAGTTAAATTATATGTCCAAGATCACAGAGATAGTATGTGTGAGAAGCAGAATTTGAAATGAGGTCTTTCTTGGTATGTAATAAATGCTTTCTCTTTATTACTATGCTTCTAATTATGATTCTAAATTGCAATTCTTGCAATAGCAAGAATCACATAAAATATATGACATACGATATGACATGGTATGATATATGGCAGATAAGAGGAAATGAACTCTATGATAGGATATAATATGATATGATAAATTATATATGATATGTAAGTAGCAGTGACAAAAAGTGCTCTAAGGAAGATGTCTGTGGGCTAGAGCAGACAGAAAAAACATAAAAGGTAAGATATGTATACAGTATGCTTTGTGGCAAAACAAACAAACACCTCCATACCAATGGAATATGGTTGGAATATATTCAAAACAAAAACTTACCGGACTACTATTGAATCAGTAGCAAAGTATAATGATACACCACACCAATTTTTAAAACAACCTAAGCTGTTGAGATTTCAAATCTATGAAATATATACATATATTTCATATATGTATATGAATATATATTTTCATAAATTCATATATAGGCATAAATATATAGGCAAATACATGAAAGAATAGAAAGACTCTTAGTAGCAGATTCAAAACATTTCTAAGATTTGTTTCTACCAGATCTAAATCTCATCCCCGTAGCAACTTAATCTGAATTTTCTAGCATTGGTGTTGTAAGATCAATTTAATAGTTACTGTGACAATTTACTTCCATTCTAATCACAAGAATTTCATTTGGGTAACATTTGTACTGGTATTTCAGAGAGTTTTCATATATTCACTAGTACAATAGTCATTACTTTTGTTATCCTATATTTCCGAAGTTTGATGAAAAAATATTCTCCAAATTTCCTCTTTTGGGAGTCAGGTAGAATAGGGTTTAAATTCTGCTTCTGAAACATAACCAGTTGGTTGCCCATAGTCGCTGTCACTAAACTGCTCCGTGCACCCAGGCAACCCTCTAAAACTATAAATTACATAAGAGTTCCATTAAAGGAGGACGTTTCCGTACCAGAAGTTCCCTATACTAATGAAATCCCAGGCCCAGAGCAGGGCCTCTATAATGATGCATAGCAGCTATATGAACAAAGGTTTCAATGAAGCACATGTAAGTACTAGAAATAGACGCCTTCAGAGCAAGAAAAGACCCACTTATCTATCACTTCTATTCCACATCCTCCCACCTCAGACAAAATAAAATACTTGTGACATTGCCTTTCATTTCTCTGCCTATTTAAAATTTGATGAGTATATTAAATCCAACCTACCTGCATTCTCGGGATTTAAATAACCACGAGTAGAATTCTAGGTCTATCAAAACCAAGAAGATAAGCATATACAGTAACCAACTAAATAGTATTTCTCCCCACTGAACACCAACTTTACAATTAGTGAAATGCCAACTACTGAACCACAAGTAAGACTTCTTGTCTTAGTTTTCCAATCAACTAATATCCAAACTGAATCTTGCTTTATTTTATGACAACTGATAATGATATCATGTGGCAATAAGGCAAAAGACTTTAAAGCTGAAAAAAAGCAGGGAGAAATCTTATTTTCCCCTTCCATAATCTGAAGATAATGTAGAAAAAAAATTTAAGTAGTAACTTCAAGTAAAAACACAGCTTCAACTGCATGTCTAAAGCTTTGCATCAAAACAAACAGATATCATGAATCACTCATAATAGAACAATCTCTTTTCAGTGTATTTAAGTAAAACATCTACATAAATGATTCCATTCCATGTTAACTCCTCAGCAAAAATTTCAATTTTTAATAAAAATTTAATTCAAAAATTTTTTTAAAAACTACTCAAGATCACTGAGTAAATTCCACAGTTTGAAATCCAGAGTCAGGAGTCAGGAAACAATGCTCCTAAAATATAAGCTTAAATTCAGCAGAATGTAAGCTACTTGAGGACAGACATTGGTTTTCCCTTTTGTCTTTGTATTCACAAAGCTTAGTAAAGTGTATTGCAGGGGCTTAATGTTGATTTAACTGAATTGCATGTAACATTACATAAAAGCCCCATCACAGTCTCTAAGATGAGCAAACTTAACTGACATGCATAGACATACATAGCAATATCATTCACGCATACATTAGGGCCACTTTTGAGTTTGGGGCCGAAATTAAAGAGAAATCTCTGAACTCTGCCACTCAAACGAATGAAACCAACTAAACTCCATCTAAATGTGTCACTGAAGATAGAAAACAATCAGAACTTCAACCTTGCAGAGGACCCATAATAAGAAATTACACCAGTAAGTTTGGAATGGGCCAAAACAATAAAACCTTATTAAATGGATAAATTTATACTTATGTACCAGACAGGCAACTAATCTCAGGCAAGTGTTTTGTTTTGGTTTTTTGTTTTTTGGTTTTTTTTTTTTTACTCATCTGAGAAGTGGTAACTATCATTTCTCGAATGCCTTAGGGAACAGAAGAAGAGCACAGAGACAGAATATCTGATCAGCTTTCCCATTATACCTCTGATAGATCTTCTTAGTCTGTCTTATTTCACTTAAATGGCTGTGAATTGCCAAATCAGACATATTATATATAAATCTAAGTATAAAAATGTATTTTAAAGACAACTGCAAATTATTTTCACTTTATTCATGTTTTTGATTATCCAAAGTCTCTGTTCCCCTTCATTAATATAGGAAATCTAGAGTCGAGTAATTGAAAGTAATTCCTCTTCTGGAACCAACTAGATACTTTTTTGTTTTTAAAGATTCTAGATAATCTGATTGCAGTTAATAACATTCAGATTCCCCTTCAAGTGATTTTTGCTTTTTTTTTTTTTAAATGATGGTAACAGAAAGGTTTTAAATGATGTTATACACAAGGGATTTGTTTGATTGTTCACTGCCCAGAAAATTGTAGTTTAGGACTGGCCTACAGAAATATAAAGTGATAATGAAACATTACAATGAAGCCAAAAAAAAAAAAATCCATGTTATGGTCAGGAAAAAAAAGAAGTGAAATTTTGTCCCCCCCAAAAAACAAAAAAGGAAACACACTTTTCTCCTTTAAAGAGACAGTTGAGATACTATAGGTTCAAAATGCTGCATATACTCTCAGACACGGTCACTTGGCTGGTTTTGTTGAACTGTTTTTCTGTTAGAAAAGAGATTCATGAAGGGCGAGGTACATATCCAGAAATGAATGAAAGGTATCAGTAATACTACTTTTTTATAAGATAGAAAAGAAGAGGGAAAAAAAGAAGAATGGGAGAAGAAAGAGGGAGTGATGGGGGTAAGAAACTGAAGGAAAAGAAAATTAGTGATGGAGGAGAAAGAAGGATTGATGGGGAGGAAAGAGGGAGCCATAGAAAAAAGAAACTTATGGGGAAGAAAAAGAAGGAAGAGGGAGGAGACTGAAGAAAGAGAAAAGGAGCAACCATGTCAAGAATGTGCACTGATCATTTATATTTGCAGCCAAGAGAACCAGGAAGAGGAATGCAAGAAGATGATATCGGAATGTCGTAAGTGGACAAGATGGTTCTGCAAGGGAACATTCCTGTACACTTTGGGTTTTAAAATAGTTCATGAGTTGTAAGACTAGGAATCCCCTAGTGAATGGTATGCAGCTGAGACCGGCTGACACTGGAAAGTACCTCAGGTATTCTGCCTAAGGACTGAGAAATAAGAACAGGAAAAGGGAGAAATATAGCAGAACATTTTGTAAATATTTACACGGCAGTTGTCACTAAATACTCACTTGAGCCAATTCATTCCACAAACATTTAAGCCCTTACTATGTGCAAAGCACTGTGCTAGGCATAAGAAATGATATGTAGTTTCAATAAGACATGGGATCCCTATGGAGCATACATCCTAGTAAAAGGATAAGATGCAAATACAAATACTATAATAAAACTATTACGTGATAAATGTCTTAGGGTGGTACAAAATAATGTTATGAGAAATTCACATGGGAAAGTCATTTACTAGAGGAATTCAGAGGAGTTTTCCTGAAAAGAGGCATTTGAGTTGAGACCTTGAAAATAGGTAGGAATTCAACAGGAAAACAAATGGGGCTTAAGGACATTTCGGTCACATGAAAAATACTGGGGAAGCAGAGTATTCCTGTTTGGCTGGAGCACAGAATGTACAGAAATGATTAAATAAGGCTGGAAATTGTGGAGGGCTAATCAGAGGAAAGTGAACTTTATATTCCAAGCCATAGGGATCTATGAAAGATTTTTATCAGAGAAGTGACACAGACAGGTCTATGCATAAAAAGAGATCCTTCTGGCAGCAGCATAGCAAAAGAATCATTACACACCTATTACGTGCCTCACACAGTAGATACTTAGCGAATGCTTATTGAATTAAGTGCTTCCAACTGTAAAACGGCTGGACTAGAAGCTTCTTAAATGGAAAGGGTCGAAGCTGAACAAGTTTAAGAAACCCTGGGCTAGATGACCTCTGAGGTGCCTCCCACCTCTAGAGCTATTATCTTACCATCAGAGGGGGAAAGAATGGAATAGATTGTAGTAACTCAATCGGACAGTAATGAAGACCTATTATATATATATATATATATATATATATATATATATATATATATATATATATGTCTATATAAACATATAATAAATAGTGATGGTAATAGAAAGGTTAGGATGGAAGTATGAAAACTATGTTCATGACAGATTATACATGATGTAGTAATTGATTTTCTATAAAAATGAGGAAGAAAACTTTGAACACAGGAGGCCAGGTAAGTGGCTGTAACATCCATTGAGATGGTGTGGTCAGGAGGAGGAAAGGAGTAAAGATAAAATAAGCTCAGTTTAGGATGAGTTTAGCTTTAGGTGCTGGTGAGATAGCCATACTGAAATATCTTGCAAACAGTAGAAGATGCTTGTCTGGATCTCAGAAGAGAGGTTCATGACTGTGTGTGTGTGTGTGTATGTGTGTGTGTGTGGTATGTGTGTGTATGGTATGTGTGTGTATGTATATTCAAGTCAACAGCACAGAGCTAGTAGTTGAAACTTTGGGGGTGAATTAGTTAACCCTGGGAGTACAGAGAAGAATGAGAATAGGACAGAGAACAGGTCCCTAAGAGACATCCTCACTCAGATACCAAAAAGAGCCAAAAAAGGGGACAAAAGCACAGAGAAGACAAAAACCAAGAAAATATGGTAATCTCTAAAGGTAAAGGACATGAGAGTTTCTAGCTGGGGGGTGGGGTTAAACAATGTCAAAAGGTGCAAAGTAGTGAAAGAAGGTGAGAACCAGAAAAAGTTCAATGGAGGAAAAAGCACTGCATAATTGTTTTTGATTGACTGACTGGAAACCAAAAGATCTGAGTTCAAATTCTAGCTCTGCTTATCTATTTACCTGTTTAACCTTGAATGCCAACCTCTCTGGACCTCGGGTTTTCTCAATTTTCTAAATGAGAAGAGTTGGACTGTATGATCTCTATGGTCCTTTACCAAATTAAAATCTCATGATCCTATGATTTAGCACTTGGGAAGTCACTGATGAGTTCTTTCAATGAGTGGTAGAGGTAGAAGCCAGTTTGCAAGAGGTTGGAGAAAGAATGAATGGTAAAGAAATGTAGAAACCCAAGATAGATAACTTTGTTAATTAAGTTTAGCAGTGAAGAGAGATGGGAGCTGTTAATACTGGAAGGGTTAATGAAAGGATATTTACTATTGGTTATGGCTGACAGTATTTGTTAACAGATGTAAAGGGACTAATAGGAGACAAACTGGAAAAAGATCAAGAACACAGGTAGAGGAAATATTATAAATAAGATGTAGGGTTACATATTCTATTCACACAGGGAAAAAAGTAAAAATGTATGAAGATGCTGAAAAGTTCTGAGCAATAAAGAAAGGTTTACTATTCTGATGGCAGACCTTCCCAAATGCCTCCCCTCCTTTGACCCTAGCACTCCCAAATGGAGAATGCCTCATTCCTCTAGTGTGACAGCTGTCACAGGAAAGAACCATCTTGTTATATGGCCAAGAAGTTTTAGGTCCCAATTCCGACACCCAGAACTAATGTCCCTCAATTTTTCTACCTCAATATCCCTATCCTTAAAGGCTAGGGGACATTATTCAGCTTCTGAATAGTAGAGAAGTCAGGACAGTATTTTGAGACAAAATACAATTTTCTGATTATTTTCAGTGTGTGATCACTGATGTTTTCTCTGCCCTTATGTACATGCACCTCACTGTCTTTCCTCATAGAAAAAAATTTTCCATCACAGTTGTTCTTACTCCTGGTGTTTTCACATAAATTTGTAAATGATGGGCCATAAATTTGAGGCTACAGGAAAATATTAGCATACACACATATTTACAAACATAAATATATACATATATGCGTGTGTATGTGTGTGTGTGGTGTCATTTTCAGCCTTTCTGAATTTTGGGCCTTAGGCCACAGAAAGCACCAATTATTCTTATGACAGAGTTCTGTGTACAACACACACACACACACACACACACACACACACAACACAACCACTTCAAAATTAGTTTGGTGGTTAATTTGGGTTAAAACAATCATCCCAAAGACCTAATACATCTCTGAATTTTTGCACACTACTCTTTCACATACCCACACACAGTCCTTTATGCCATGCCTTGGCTGATTTGAAACACCTCAAGAGAATATTGCACACTAATTACGACTATGAAAAAATACATAGAAATTATCAAAAATTGGAAGGAAATTTAGAAAGCTACTGAGTTCAGAGTTGAATGATCATTATGTGCCCCCCCCCATGAAATTTATTTAAAATCCTAATTTTAAAAAGATTCATGGTGTTCATTATGGCAAAAGACCAAACAGTAGAAGATGTGCCCTCTCTGTTCTTACTAAGAAGAAAAAAAACCTCAGTATTTTGGTCTGGCAAAGTTTCAGGAAGCAATCATGGAGGCAAAAAAGATAAGGGCTAGAATTATATACCAACTGTGAATAGTCAGAATCATAGTCACACAAATTATCAACTACAAGCTGTCCTAACTTAAAAAAAAAAAAAAGATATTTTAAGGTCTCTCTAAAGAAAAATCTACCGAACTGAGACTTTGGACTGGATGACCTCTAGGATCCCAACCAACCCTTAAAAAGGACAAACAGCAACAAAATTCTAAGCATTTTCCACAGCCTTCCCTATGTCCTATACCTTTGTTCAAGTTCACTATCAAACTGCTCTAGCTATTCCCAGGTTTCCCCTCCCCAAAAAAATCTATGTTGTAACTGCTGTCTACAACAGTCTAGGTGTGTCCTTGAAGCATCAACCCTCTCTAATTGACTGAGGCTTAAAATCTCTTAACAAGTTATCAGAATCACCCTTAGCAGCCAGCCAATGATTTTCAGCCTTTTCTGACCAAGTTACAGAATTTGAACTAGGGGCCTGGAAATGAAAGATTCTGAAACCAAAGACCCATCCTATGGTCAAGTTTCCAATTACCTAAAACATGTGCATAAAACTATAAATATTATCTCAACCTTCGCACTTCACCTACAACCTAAGTAAACTGTCCTGCTTTGTCTTTGCTCATGGTACTACAGAATTTAGATCTGGAAGGCGCCTTAGAGGTCATCCAGATCACTACCCCCTACTTTTTACATGTGAGAAAACTGAAACCCAGAAAAATGGAGTTATGTGCCCAAGGTCACACAGGTAGTGTCAGACTAGGGATCTAAGTCCATGTCTTCTTGGTTCCAGCTTTACTGAGCTTTCAACTCTGCCCTCATGTCTCTGTATCAGGCGCTCCTATACCCTAGTAAAGAAATTGTGATCTTTGGATTGAAAGATCTTTAACTAAGGTAAAACAGAAAATAACACAGGGCTGGAAGACAGATCACACAGATTCAAGTAACCCCTTAATAATAATGTGTGACCTAATCTCTCAGAGTCCCAATTTCCTCATGTGTAAAATGGGAATGATTATATTTATCTCCCAAGTTGTGAAGCTAAAAAATATAGGGTGCATAAAATATCAAAGAAATATATAAATGCATGCTATCATTGCTATTGTCGAATCAATGAAGGATCTCTGAATACGACCAAGAAATACCTATGAATGCCAGAGGTGTCTGGTGGAGAATTAAGAATCACACCTGAGAAATCTCGATTTGTAGTCAGTTACTTAAGTTTTTGTCAATTAGATGCCACCCAGGGCACATTTCCTTAGAAAGCAAAAAGAATAAACCCTGACTCTCAAAAAGAATTGCCACTGCTCTGGGCTGACAGCCTCCATATCACCCCACTCAAGCTTTAATCAGAGTTATCAGCATGCAAATATTATCACCTCTCCCCTCCCCCTAAACGTCTGTAACATCTAAAATTTAAATTTGCAGAAAACAGTGACTCCTTTTCATTTGGCTTCAGCAATAGTTAAGTGCATTATTATTAACTCCCAGCACTTCTAATTGTTCATTCCAAACAGAGGCTTCGTTATTAATAGGCTATAAATCAAGGCCCTACCTGAAACTCGTTGTCACGGAAACTGTAACTTTAACCCTCCTCCACTCTACTCCCCCCATCCACCCACAGACCCCAAGATCCTGGGAGCTCTGTACTGTTCGTACCTAAGTTCTCAGTCTTTCTCCGACTTTCTGTTATTTGTGTGGGTCAAGTCCTGGTTGAGGAGATGCAAATCCCAAGCATCCCAAGGAGGTGCGTATTCTTTTACGAAGAGTCGGGAGCTGGAGTAGGTGCAGAAGGGCTCGGGAGAACCAACTGGCTGGGAACCTTTTCTCTCTCCCGTTACAGATAGCCATGCACAGAGTATGGTGCCCCCCAGGGCCTGCCACCCTATCACACTGTTCTCTCTTTACTGGGCGTCCTACGGTCCAGAAAGCGGGAACGCTAAGTTGCACAGAAGCGAAGCTAATTGGCCCCAAGAGGATGAAAGCGGGGCGGGGGGTGGGCTAGGGAGGGATGGCAGAAGGGACTACGGGGGCAGCTTGGAGGTCTTGGGTACGCAAAGCACAACCCCGCCCTGACTCCGGAGGCTGCGCTGGACCCGCACCCAGACTGTGCCTCCCCAAGCCCCTCCCGCCCAGGGCTGTTACACTCCACGATCTCCATCTCCAAAGCGCCTCGCTTGCTGGGAGCCTCAGAAGCCCGTACCTCTCCCTGCACTCCAGACTACTCGATGCAGCCGCTGCCCCTGCCGCCCACGAGCCCCAGGCTCCGTCCCCCCCACCCCACTCCTCCCTTCAGGCCCCCAGCGTTCCAGTCACGCTCCCCCACCGGGCCACAGCCCCGCGCGATCCTTCCTCGCGCAATGGACCCCCTCCTCCCGGGCTTCTAGTTCGTCCCTCCCAGTGCTCCTCACCTGCACTTGGGCTGAAACTGCAGCCACCTCGAGCCCAGAGCAATAGCGGGGCAACTGGGGCGTAGAGGGAAGAGGGCAGCGCGGGGCTCCTGGCACAGCGGCCGCCGGGCGCCTGGTGCTGCCGAGCCACAGACCCGCCCAGAGATATAAATAACATTATCTGAGGAGGGACATTCCTGCCGGGGGACATCGCTGCTGCCGGGACCAGATAGTCCCGCGGCGGGGGCGGAGGAGGCGGGGCCACAGGCTCCCGCAGCGCCGAGGCCCGGCCCCAGCCTACCCCCACCCACATCCCCACAACCGCCAATCACCCTCCCGAGGCCCCTGGGAGCACCTGCCTGGCCAGTTTGGCCTCCCTCCTCCTCCCTCTCTCTGTGATCCTAGGGCCTCCTTTAAGGCATCGACCCCTCTTCGCCTCTGCCTTCCAGCACTGCATTTGGGTTGGGAGAGGGCAGAGCTTGAGAGAGCCACAGCGCTCGCATCCTTTCCACATATCCACCAACTGCGCGCCAGCCGTTCCCAAGAAGAGCCCCCTGTGGCGGGGAAAGATTGGGCTCCCTTGTTTGGGGCCTAATTCTTGCAAATGGAACGACGAGCCCTGACTAGAGAGGGCTACTTCTGCAACCTTCCCTTCCCTTACACATGGTCCAGTTGTTTTATTTTTTAAGGTGACTTTTTGGCCCCCTCAAACTAGACACCTGCTCCTTGCAGGTTCTCGTCCCAGCACGGTAGCTGAGTAGCATAACCTGGGACCGGCCGCTTCTGTGGTTTGTTGTTATTTTTTGCTTTCCAAACCACTGGGACTGGTTTCTTTGGGGCAACAAAATCGTGGTGTTAAGGAGGCGCCTGGAGTCATTGGCCCGGAGGCAATCCTTAGCCCTTACCTAGATCAGAGAGGGAAAACGTTGTTACCATGTCGATGCAAACCTGATCTATTTGAAAGAACCGTGCAATGCTGCCAATTCAAAGCCTGCAATCCCGTAGTGATCACACAGCGCAATGACGATAATCAACAGACATGCACCACAGGCAACTCCTGGCTGGCTGGCTGGCTGCTGGTCTGAGAGCGGGATCTGATGCTTCACAAAAACTCAGTTCTGCTCCTGGGGTTTGGTAGGAAAGGGCCAGACAAGTAGAGGAGAAGTTAGAATAGTAGAAGCTGTCAACGTGGACGGAGAGAGCCTGCATTATATTGAGACCAAGAGGAGAGGTCTCAAAGCCTGCCTTAGCAAAGTCACGTTTTTCTATGCTTAATAAATTATCAAGACCCTCTGGGGGCTCAAAAGATGTTTGTTGGTAAGGATTCTAATGCATGGCGCTTCGTCCCTTTCACCTCTGTTCCTCTACACCTGAGCCCAAGAAAGGTTTCTGGCTTTCCCTCTCAAGTCACTTTGAGTTGAGAATCACAGGTACAAGAATTGGCAGCTGAGACGAAAAGAGTATGCTTATTGAAGAGTTTTAGCTATTATGCAGTCCTCCCAGTATTCACGACAGAACATAGGCCGATCTGAGGTATTTACTTGAGTGCAATTATGCTGTTTTCCAGCCTCCCTCAGGGAAAAGCTTCTTACCAATCAATCAGCAAGCACTTACAGATTCCAAAACTGAATGCCAGACCTTGAAGATCATTTTTAGTCCAAACCCTTCACTTGCAGTTGAGGAAACTGTGGCCCAGAGCAAAATTGGCCATGGTATAAGGTTAATTTGTCTTACAGGCATGAATAAAACTTATCTCCAGACTCAACACTGTGATCTCTCTTCTGTACCATTCACTCTCCTGCTTATTTGCCAGGATGTGCACATCTAGGGCATAAGTTGAAAGACAACTAGTTTATACGCTGAAAATGGACAAAAATATTCCACTTGTGGTGAGAATTGGACACAGAACCATACTGAGAGTATGGCAATTTTGGCAGATACTATAGGATCAAAGGACTATCTCTGTCATAAGTAAAACCTGTGTTACTTTCTCGGGGTCTTCTTACAACCACATCTCTCAAAAGACAGCATGTAAAATAGGAAAGAGGTTACACAAGTGCCTTTGACATTACAATAGCCTGTCCATTCTTAATAGAGCTATAACTAGAATGGAGAAACCATAACTTTGTCACTGAAATTTAGAGAATGCTGAAAGCATTTAAACTCCAACAGGTAAACTTTATGAATAATAATTAGCTAAACTAGGAAGCTACCAGATGGCCCCCTTTCTCCAGCCCCCCTCCCCTCGCCCTCAGATTGAGCTTTTCCAAGACCCTGCTTTCTCCCGTATGGCAGCTTCCCCAGCAACAGCCTTGGTTGATATTCAGGGTCTCTGTCATCCCCAACAAGGGGAAAATGCAAATATGTCCTGAGATCTAGGATCTCTCCTTAAGTCATCCCTTCCCTTGCCACTGAATTTATTTTTAAAAGTTGATTTGTGGGAATTTTTAATGCTGCTTTCTATAGAGGAGGGTTTGGGGGAGGAGGTATTGTGCTTGTACCAAGTACAGAATTGTTAGTTATGACTCTACTGGATCTGCTTCCCATCACTATGGCTGCACACAACCCACTTTTGGTACAGATTTAAGAATCCATTTGCTGTTTCTTGAGTTAGAAGATGAAAGGGGAAGTCTTCAATTAAAAAAAAATTTAACAGCCATATTCTGTTAGGGAAAATAGGCCACTTCAAAAGCAGAGACTATTGTATGTATTAAGTAGAAATTCTGATCTATTTTTGAAATAAAAAATAGATGAAAATGATGTTATTAGTGACTGGAAAATTTCCTGTAAATACAGATATTAAATGTGTTCATGATCCTCCAGCACTGTGTCTATGTAGCTACAAAAATATCTACAATAAGAGACAGACAATTCCGGGGCTATAGGTTTGTTATTCTACCAAATAGTTAAATGTAGTTTTTCGTCTTTACCTTCTTAAAATTCATAATTTGCAGCCACAAAGAAAAAATAGCATAAAAGCCCCAAACCCATGGACAAATTAACTCAAAGATTTTATGAACCGACTCAGCTGCTTTCACTCCCTCCACTTTAGCTGAAAGCTAAATAATTCAATGCAGCCTCATTTGCTACAGAGCCTGTCATAGTAACAGCATCCTCAAATGCTTTGCAGCTAATAGAGTTACAGTAAAATGATAAATCAGAGTGCACAGAGAGGGTTTAGAAATACAGGAAAGGGCAAAGAATATTTTCAAATTAGATTAAAAGCCAATCCAAAATTTACTCACGAAAGAATTTCTATTAAAAACCAGGGACCTGAACCAAAATACATCATGAACCCCAAAGTGAAAAAAGACCAACTGGCTAAAATGGGAACTAAACTGAACTAAAATATTATTTTTAAACTGAAGATGTTTTTGATTAGCTTTTAAAAAAGACAACTTACCAAATAAACCAGTCCAAATAGGAGCCCAACTACATTTTATTTTCAGAGACATTGAACCATAACTACAGCACAAAAATATTCTCCAATACAAAATAAATCTCAGTGATATTTCATTTTCATCCTACTAGAAAGCAGGGAAACAGTTTATACAGTCACTGTTTCTAATAAAGTCCTCATTTCTCAAATATATGGAGAGAATTGAGTCAAATTTATAAGAATACAAGTCATTCTGCAATTGATAAATTATCAAAGATATGAACAGGCAGTTTTCAGATGAAGAAATTAAAGCTATCTATAGTCATATGAAAAATGTTTTAAATCACTATCTATTAGGGAAATGCAAATAAAAAAAAACTCTGAGGTACCACTCCACACCTATTAGATTGGCTAATATGACAGAAAAGGAAAATGATAAATGGTAGAGATGTGGGAAAATCGAGACACAAATGCATTGCTGGCGGAGTTGTGAACTGATCCATCATTCTGGAGAGAGATTTGGAACTACCCAAAGGGCTATAAAAATGTGCATTCCCTTGACCCAACAATTCCACTTCTAAGTCTATACCCCAAAGAGATCATAAAAATGGAAAAAGGATCCACATGTACAAAAATATTTATAGCAGCTCTCTTTGTAGTGGCCAAGAATTGGAAATTGAGGGGAGGCCCATAAATTAGGAAATTGCTGAACAAGTTGTAGTATATGAATGTAATGGAATACTATTGTACTATAAGAAATGATAAGCAGGTGAATTTCAGAAAAACCTGGAAAGATTTACATGAACTGATGCTAAGTGAAGTTAGTAGAACCAGGAGAACACTGTGCACAGTAACAGCATTGTGGGATGATCAACTTTGATAAACTTAGCTCTTCTCAGTAATACAATGATCTAATGATCTAAGACAACTCCAAAACACTCATGATGGGAAATGTTAGTCACATCCAGAGAAAGAACTATGGAGTCTGAATGAAAATTGAAGGATTCTATTTTCACGTTTTTCTTCCTTGTAGTTTTTCCCTTTTGTTCTGATTCTTCTTTTACAACATGGCTAATGTAAAAATGTTTAATATTATTGTACACATATTACCTATATCAGATTGCTTGCCCTCTGGGGAAAGGGGGAGGACAGAGAGGGAGAGAGAAAAAAATTGGAACTCAAAATCTTATAAAAGTGAATGTTGGGGGGAGGGGAAGAAACTTTCTTGGGTTTTGACTTAGATGGGCAATTGAGAGCTTAATCTCTGGGAGGTTGCAATCCCAGGATCTTTTTCCTGGAGATGCAGAAAAGAACAGATTTTATAGTCTACTCTTTCCACTTCCATCTAAGTAATAGTTGGTTGAATTCTTTTAAAATGCTTTACAATAAAAGCCTTGATTAACTGGAGGGAGGGGGGAGGAGAAGACAGGGAATTTTAATCCTGCTAAAAACAAGCAATGAATCATGAATTGAGATTCATAAATATATATGTGCATTTCCATCCTTCCTCTAGGAACAATAAGGGGCATCTTCCTTTCCACCATCCTCAAAAGCAGCCTGACTGTATCAGCTTCCAAAATCTTCCAGTGGTAACACAGAGAAGCAAACGATAAGGGTCCCTCTTTCCCTATATTTCATTATATGATCAAAGGAATTTGAAAGCTTGACTTAGAGCCAGTAGGCTCTAAAAGAATAATTTCTAAATATCCCAGCTTCCTTATGAAACAAGTTCATCCATTTCAAAATTTCCTCCACCAACAGTAGAGAGAACAAGGGATATAGGAAGTCTTCTATCATCCATTCTTTCATGATGTTTCTGGCAGGGTCTTGAAACTGCTGCCTTCAATAGTCAGCTGCTTTTCTCTTTCTGGGTGCTAAAATGTGCCAGTTTATGCCAGGTCATTGATGACACAAATATCACAGTGTGGTGTTTGTTGGGGTCATGGTAAATTTCTCCATTCCTTTTCTGGAGTACAAGTTTGGAATGTAAGTCCAGGTAGACAAGTGGATTAGATCAAGTTACATGTAATTTTAAAATACAATAGATGTGTCCACAGGAGCAAAAAGAAATAGGAATCCATATGATGACATAAAGTAACTATCAGGCAAAAATTCTGGAATAGGATGTGAAATGTGGTATAGTGTAATCAACATTGAACATAAATTCCAGTGCTGAACCTGAATTCTGGTGCCAGCTCTACAGCCAGCACACTGTGTGACCTTGAGCAAGTCTCTATGTGAACTGTGGTTTACTTACCTGTAAAATGAGAGGACTGGACTAAACTATCTCTAAGATTCCTCTAGATTCTATAAATCTTTCTTTTGGCCAGAAGATCCATTTCTAATTATATTGGACAGAGCTTAATGTTAAAATGTATTTCCCAAGCTAAACATGGATTTTTTTGTGCCCAGAGATAACCGCTTTCTGTGCCATCCTAGTTGGCATAGTGGAAAAAGGGCTAAGCCTGGAGTCAGGAAGACCTGTGTTCAAATCCAGCCTCAGATATTTACAAGATGCAGGACCATGGACAAGTCATTTAACTTCTGTTTGCCTCAGTTTCCTCAACTGTCAAATGGGGATAATAATAGTACCTACCTGGTAAGGTTATCATGATCATCGAATAAGATAATATTTGTAAAACATGTAACATAGTGCCTGTGACATAGTAGGTGCTTTATAAATGCTTATTCCCTTCCCCTTCCCTTTCCTTTTCCCCTTTTCAGGTAACCGTAAAAGGATAGTGTAAGTTATGCATGCATACCTACCTATAAGTTTCATTAGCTCTATAATGTTTATTCCACTGTGTGTCTCATTTGTAGCTAAAATAAAATAAAAACAATGGCAGGAATGGTAGTGGAGAATTATGTGCTACAAAAATGACATCTGCATACTAGAATCCAGATCATTTCTGCCACTGCTAGGCACCTACTGCAAATCTCTACTTGTCTTCAGGCTACATCCTTGAATAGCTGTCACATACCTAATTCCTTCTCAATTGTACAACAGCACTGAGAACATCTCAACAAAGTAATGAGAGGAAAATTATTCAACAACGTTCAGGAAGTGAACAAAAGAATGAATGAAGCAATGAGTGAAAAATCATTAGAAGCTTGCAATATGCGAAGCACTGTGCTGAGAGCATTAAGGGGGAAAAATTGTTTTTCAGTTATATCTGACTCTTTGTGACCTCATTTAGGGTTTTCTTGGCAAAAATACTGGAGTGGTTTGTCATTTCCTTCTTCAGCTAATTTTACAAATTAGGAAACTGAGGCAAATAGAGGTAAGTGATTTATCCAGGGTGCCTGAGGCTGCATTTGAAATTAGATCTTTCTGACTCTAGAGGTCCACTGCTGTATCCACTGCAGCTCCTTGCTGCCTCAAAGAAAAAATAATAAAAATAAAACAAGACAAAAAAGATGAAAAGATCCAGTCCAGGAGAACTTTGGGTGCAGTAGCAAAGCAGGTAATAATGATTCTTCTTTAAGATCATTTCCATTGATATGACTATAGCTGTTTCTGATTTTTAATGTTCTGATGTTAATGATGGTCAGAACTTTCTTTGCCAAGTCTACAGTGTCTCTGATGAAAAAGTTTGGTGGTTTGGCATTGGTAGGGACGGCAGACCCCTTTTACACCAGGGTTGCTCTCTTATGGGATGGATATACAAGGGCCAGAATGATAACAGAGTTGATGTTCTGGAGAGTGCAATTAGTGTCAGAACTTTTAGGCTCAGTGTCCTCTATTGTCTCCAACATGATTTGAGAGGAAGGAGTGGTCAAAGTGGTGGCAGTGGTTTCATTTGCCTGACACATGTCTCCTCTTTTCTCTCCCTCAGGGTGCCTTGCTGCTTCAACTAGACTGGCTTGCCTCCACAGTAGGTGGTATTTGGAGCTGGATTGGATTTTTCAAGTGTGTATAATCAAGAGTTGACTGAACATGAAACCTGAAAAAAAATAAAGTTTAAAAATAAGAAATGAAACTACTAGCTTGACTAATTTAATAATTTGAACTACTTTTTGCCTAGATGATAATTATCTTCAACAAAAACAATTTTGTTAATTGTAGTTTTAGAATTCACAAATGCTTTTCATAATGCTGCCTGAGACCACTGGGAAACCTTCAATAAAGCTTGGAAAGCTAATGTCATAAAAGACTCCATTGGTTCTACAAATTGATGTAATTCCCTCTTCTGTTAGTGGATTAAGTTTCTGCAGCTGCTAGCCTTCTGGCTGGATATTTCTTCAATGATTTGGAATGTATCAACATTCAGACATAACATTTTGCAGAAACTGCCAAATTTAATTTAAAAATTTAGTCTTTTCTTATTTTCCTTTGGGTACAGAAACTTATGTCTTATAAACAATTATTTGGGATTTTGTATTTGTCAAATGCTTTGATAGCCATTTTAATAAGTATTCTGAGAAGTAAATCCTTATCATTACCCTTATTTAGAGATGAAAAAACTTTGAAATACTAAGTTTAGATAATTTTCCCACTTTCACACAGGATTTATGGCCAGTGGCTTGTCATGTGATTTCTTAGCCATTAAGCAAGATCTTCCGGTTATCAAATAACAAAATGCCATAACATCTAGTTTACATTATATTATTACATTCAAGCCAAGCAATATAAAGCCCCAAATCACTGAGACAAATCAATAGCTCCATGCTTCTTATTATAGTCCACTATCATTATCTTAATCGTTGAAAAAGTTTGATTAAGCATCTGACTGTATGGTATCATGATGGATGTTGAACCAAGTGATTAAAAAAGCAAACTGAATTAATAAAAAAGCATTTATTAAGAACTTACTAGGTATAAAACACTGTAAGTGCTAAGGATACATATAGGAAAACAAAGGTGTCCTTGCTCTCAAATAGCTCATATTCTAATAGGGGAGGATGACACATTCAAGTTTCATCTACAGATACAAAGTGGCCCTCCGAGTGGTTCGAAAAAAGCAGATGGTAACGGGTATCTTTTAATGTCATTTTCATTGATAAAATCTGGCCTGTTCCTGTTGTTGTGCCCTTTAGCAATGCCAAGGATTTTGACTTTCTTTCCCAGGCCATCTACAGGTGGGGTTGTTGAGGGAGCAGGGCTGCCACACCTGCAAGAGGCTGTTGCCAGGTCTCATCTTCACAGATTGCTCTCCCTGAGTGACAGTCATGGGATCTGTGCTAGAAACAGGACAGAAACAGAACCACAAAGCCTCTGAGACAAAGTTATTAAAAGGTAAGTCTACCTTTACTGCTCCAGTCTCTTCTTTCCCTGATTTCTCCTACTGCTCCCTATCTTGCATACTATGTCTCCTCTTCAGGCACATAGTGTTCTTTTGTTCTGTCCTCTACCCTCTCTCATCAAAACCTGCTCTCAGTTAACCAGGGTCACACAGTGGGTGTCAGAGGCAGTATTTGAACATGGAATCTGGTGGCCAAGGTGGTGGCAGGGTTGGTGGTCAAGGAAGCACTACAATTCCTAGGGCTCTTGGATTCTGGGTCTTGGCCTCTATTCACCAGGGTTGGAGGCAAGGGTATGCTGACAAATATTTAACAACAGGCTCTAGAAAGGGAGCAGTATGACACCTTTTTAAGCTTAATCTGCATTATTAATATTTTTACATCATTTTCTTAAATCTAGATAATCAATAAAATAACCAATCATGCCTTGATTTCATAACATTTGCTGAATTCCATGATGTAGATGCTCACATTGAAAATCTGACAATCAGCTGGTTAAAGCTAGTTCCATCACACCCTGGTCTGAGGGAAAGTGATGTTTGAGCTGGTAGTGCCCACAGACATTATCAAAGGGACCAACCATTTGGGGAAGAACCTGCCACCACCAATACCAGCTATCAGCTAACTGCTAGTGATGATCTGATAAGCCCAAGGGTTCCCAAATTCCCAGCTCTGAAGCCAGCTTGGTCCCTACAGCCTGTGTTTAAATCCTTCCTCTGACACCTAATAACTGTGTGACTCTAGGCAATTGAGAGCAAGTTTTGTTCAGAAAGGGAAGAGGAGAGAGCAAAAGAGCATTGGATGCCTAAAGAGAGACCATAAAATGGAAGAGGTAGTGAAAGGAGCAGGAAAAACCAGAGAAAAGGGAAACTGAAGCAAATTTTCCCTTCTTAAAAACTTTGTCTGGAGTTTGGGGATATTTCTCTGTAGCTGTTTGACAGTTCTCTCTATCTTCCCTTCAGGGAGAAAATTGACTGCATATTGTAATACTAAGTAGTCCTTAGAATCAAGGTTTTATTGAGCTAGAAGGCTACGTAAGATAATGCCAATGATTGTTTTGCAGTGTTTTCTCCAATATTGATGCTGGACTTTCTGTTCCACTTTTACTTTCATCTAGTCTCCCTTCTGAATAATGAGGATGCATTTGCAATATAACTATAGTCATGGGACTGAGAAAATCTAAGCTTTAAGAGCGCTGAATTCATGACCTTGTCCCTTTAGGACCATGCCTTAACCCAAATTAGCTCCATTTGACTAATTAACCTTGATGGCTAATATTATTATAATTCATAAAAAATTGTTGTTATTCACCCATATCCAGTTCTTCATGACTCCATGGACCATAGCACATCAGGTCTTGTGTCCTCCACTATCTCTTGAAATCTGTCCTAGTTGATGTTCTCTGTTTCCATGATTGCCATATATCCATCTCATCTTCTGCTACCCTGTTTTCCTTTTGCCTTTGATCTTTCCCAACATCAGGGTCTCTTCCAAGAGTCCTGCCTTCTCATCATGTGGCCAAAGCATTTAAGCTTCATCTTCAATATGTGAACTTCCAGTGAACAGCCTGAATTAATTTCTTTAAGTATTGACTGATTTGATTTTCTGGCTGTCCAAAGGACTTTCAAAAGTGTGCTATAGTACCGCAATTTGAAAGTGTCAATTCTGTGACTCTCAGATTTCCTTACAATCCAATTCTCAAGTTATATATTATTACTAGAAAAACCATAGTTTTGACTATACAGATCTTTATTGTCAAGATGATATCTCTGCTTTTTAGTATGTTGTACAGATTTGTCATAGCTTTCCTTCCAAGGAGCAAGTGTTTCTTAATTTCATGGCTGCAGTCACCATTTGTAGTTATCTTTGAGCCCAAGAATATAAAATCTAACCCTGCTTCCATCTCATCTTCCACTATTTGCCGGGAAGTAACCAGTTTCTAAGATCTTCATTTTTTTATGTTAAGCTTCAAGCCAGCTTTTATACTCTCCTTTTACCCTCGTCAAGAAGCTTCTTAATTCCTCTTCACTTTCTGACATCAGAGTGGCAATGTCTGCATGTCTGAGATTATTGATATTTCTCCCAGCAACCTTAATGCCAGCTTTTGATACATCTGGTCTGTGATGTACTCTGCATATAAGGTAAATAAATAAGGTGACAATATACAGGCTTGTCATACACATTTACCAATCTTAAACCAATCAGTGGTTTCGTGTTTGGTGCTAACTCTTGCTTCTTGGCCCACATACAGATTCCTCAGGAGACAAATAAGATGATCTCTTTGAGGACTTGCCACATTTTGTTACAATCCACAGCCAAAGACTTTAGTATAGTTAATGAAGAAGTAAATGTTTTTCTGGAACTCCTTTGCTTTTCCCATAATCCAGCAAATGTTGGCAATTTGGTCTCTAGTTCCTCTGCCCCTTTGAAAACCAATAACAAAGCAAAAGTCTAATCAAAAGCAAAGAAGCTACAATAACAAAATTTTTCTCCAACCCCTCATCCTGGCATAGAGGTATCTGTGTTACTGAGAGACTAGGTCAATGAAATACAACTCAAGCTTTTTCTCCCTTCTGGAAAAGTTTTGAATATGGTCCTGGCAATAGATATACAGGCTCTCCAAACACCAATCTTGCCAAGTATAGAAGGTCTCAGGATCAGAAGCCTGGCAGCTTGTTAATAAACTCTTTGGCCACGACAACTAATAAAACAAAGAAAAATATAAATTAGTCCTCAAACCTATGGAATCCTTTCTGCTTCAGCAGTGAGTATGACAAAAGAGAATAAAGGATGCTAAGAACCACCTAGTTTTTAGACCAATTAAGCAAGAAAGCATTTGTTAAGCATCTTCTACAATTTGGCCACTGTACTAGGTATATAAGATACAAATACAAGAAAGAGCAAGACAGTTTCTGCCCTCAATACTCTCATATTCAAGGCAAATTTAGGTATGATGTCAATAAAAATTTCCTTGTCTCTGTTGTCTCTGTTCTGTCTAACTTTTCACGACCTCATTTTGAGGTTTTCTTGCAAAGATATTGGCATAGTTTGCCATTTCCTTCTCCAGATCATTTTACAGATGAGGGAACTGAAGCAAATAGGGTTCACATAGATCACAAGTGTCTAAGGCTATATTTGACCTCAAGAAGTTTTTCTGACTCCAGGTCCAGCACTCCATCCACTGCCCATGACAATTGCTTAACAATTACAGCTGGCCAAAAGTGGAAAGGGCAAGAGGTATAAGAGGTGGTAGGCTCTCCTTCCTTGGTGGTCTTTGAACAGAGTCTGGATAACCACTTGGCAGATACGTACACTTTTATTCGTCAGTTGAACTAGATCAGAAATGTGAAACCTGCGAGAACCAGATTAAATATTTCTTAACATAGTGCCTGGAATATAATAGTTATTTAATAACTATTTGTTGATTAATTGGGAAACATTTTATAAAATAAATAAACATATAATAAGGCATATGTAATATTATATTTAAAACTAAGTCAAATATGAAGACCATGGGATCCTTACATATGGATTGATTGCAATCCTTTCTATTTCAGTTTGATAACACTGGATTCTATTAGGGGAAAGGGAGATAGAAAATGTTTACAGATAAGTAAATACCTGATATATGAATGAGTGATAGGGAGAAAATTTGTGATTTCATTCTTACAGAGAACTTCTAGGTGAGAAAACTTCCCCTACCAATGCTGATTGGCAGCTTCCCAGCAACTTAGGGTCTTAGAGTTCCTCAGAGCACTGGGAGATTTAGTATTTTGCCAAGGGTCACATAGCCAACATGTGTTCAGAGGTAGGGCTCGTGGATCCAGTTTATTATATATCCATAGTATCTGCCTGAAAGATCAATAGATAGATACAGAGGAAGAAAGAAAGGAAGGAAGGAAGGAGGAAGGAAAGAAAGAAAGAAAGAAAGAAAGAAAGAAAGAAAGAAAGAAAGAAAGAAAGAAAGAAAGAAAGAAAGAAAGAAAGAAAGAAAGAAAGAAAGAAAGAAAGAAAGAAAGAAAGAAAGAAAGAAAGAAAAAGGAGGAAGGAAGGAAGAAGAATATTTTGGTTTCATCTTTGAGGAAGAGAGTTTATATTTTTCAAATTTGTCCTGGAAATATGTATGCATATCCATAGTGGCTGCTACTGGTCTCTCATTGGTATTATATCATCCCAGCAAAATTGGGGATCTTTCACAGCTGAATTAGGCCAGCACCAAAAAGTCATCCAGAGCCCAAATCCAGGCTATCTCATACCTGAAGGTGGCCAGTGCTGGTGGTGAGTTGAGGTTCCTGGCTAAGAATCTGTCTGTTGAAAAAGACAACATCTCTGGTTCATCACTTCAGAAGCCCAATTCCAGGGACCAAGTTCTCTTGGAAACTCTTCTAGATACTGCCTAGTACCTTAGACACAAAAATGTGTCATCCAGATGGCTAATGGTGAATGGAGGCTTAAAAACAAATTAAACTTTAAAAATAAATTTAAAACAATCTAATGGGAGAGACAAACTGCAAACATATATAAAAGCAAGCATATATGGGATAAAGAGGGAATAATGAACAGAGGGAAGGCACTGGGATTAAGAGGAGATGGGGAAGGCTTCCAGTAAAAGGAACTTAAAGGAGGCCAATAGTAAGAGCTGAGGAAAGAAGGTGTCTAGGGATGAGGCAATGAGTTCAAATCCAGCCTCAGGCCCTTACTAGTGTTTGACAAGTCATTTAACCTCTCTCTGCCTTAGTGTCCTCAACTAAAATGGGACCAATAAGAGTACCTATCTCCCAGGGCAGGCTGTGATGATCAAATGAGATAATACTTGTAAAACATTTAGCAAATAAACCTGGAACATAGTGGAGCTTAATAAATACTTGTCCCATTCCTTTACTTTAGAAATATCAATGTAGTAGTTTTGAGGATGGATTGGACAGGAATGAACCTGGAATCAGGGAGACCAACTCCAACTGCAATCTATCCTTTTGTCAAATTGAGCTTCTCAAAGAGCAGATCTGATCATGCTACACACACACACATACACACACACACACACACTTCGATAAACTCCAGTAGCTATCACCTTCAGGATCAAATATTAAATCCTCTTTGTCCCCTTTCTAGCCCTTCTAGCATTAAACCTTGTTCTCTTCCATACTCTGCAGTCCAGTGACACTGAATTCCTTGCTGGCCCTCTCTCACAGTTTCTTGGCTCACATACTATTTCTTCACTCTGCATTTGTACTGACTCTTCCCCCATGCCTGGAATCCTTTTCTTCTTTGTCTCTGACTCCTGACTACCCTGTTTTCCTTTCAAGTTCCTTCTAAAATCTCTGCTTCTGCAAGAACCTTTTCCCTATCCCCCTTATTGCTGAGAGAGAACTAAAAATGAGTAAAAAAAGATCCTCATGGAGACACTTGCTCTCTGTCCTTTCTGCTCTCAATGAGATTGATTTCTAAGTAATCCTGTATCTGCTATTGGTCTAACTCCTGTTTGTGTCTTCTTTCATTTGTTACAGGGCTATGTGAGACTTTAAATGGTTCGAGAAGCCAACCAAGGTGACCACTGCAACTGTAGCCATCATAGCCCTGAGAAGTGATCTAATTGACCCAAACTAGCAGTGGATCAACACTGTGTACAGTTAATAAGAGAGTGACTTGCCCATCAGTGGTGCCATGTTTGGAAATGAACTCAGTTGTGAAAGGCATGCATTTAAAACATTACTCTAAGAAGGGATCCATAGGTATCACAAGACTGCCAAAGGAATGAAACAAAAAAGTTTTTTAAATCTTGCTGTACGATCAAATACAAGCACTTAAGATACTTCACAACCTAACTCAACCTATCATCATACATTGCTCCCACTCACACATTCCTTAGTCCATCCAAAATGACCTTTCTTCTGCTCCTCACACATGGTACTCCATCTCCCATCTCCATGTCTTTAAACAGACTTTCCCACACTCCTGGAAATGCACTCCCTTTTTAACTAACCTTTTAAAATCCCTAGTTTCCTTCAAAACCCTACATTACTCTTTTCCTGATTCCCCCCAGCTACTAAGGCATCCCCTCCCACAAAATCATCTTGTATTTATTTTGCATACATGATATATATGTATATATACACTAATATATAACTATGTAAATGTATATTTTACTTATGTTTTACATATTTATGTGTATATGCATGTACATGTACATATACCATGTGTGCAAAATATGTGTGTATTTATTTTTATTTCTGAAAGAGTGTAAACTCCTTGATGACAGGGACTGTTTCATTTTTGTCTTTGTTCCTCTAGTGCCTAGAATAGTGCCTGACCCATAGTAGATGTTTAATAAATTATCATTAATTGGTTGTTAAAAGATATATCCTACTGATGGTATGATTTTTATATATAGGCCATTTTTATGAAATATGGTAGCATAGAGAATACCTAGAGAGAAAGAACCCCTTGAGCCATGAGTTTTTATGTTCTAGTTCAATTATCCTTCTCCATTAACGGTATATTCTGCTGAACAAACCAAGAAGCCCCAAAATAGCAAATAAATGAAGCGGAGTCTCCTGCATTAAACTGCTCCTTCCCTTTCCTTGAGCATTTGAAGGCACACTAATGGAGTTCACTCTATGGAAAATCACTGTTGTGAAAGCCCAGGAAACTGGAGTGGAAACTGCACTGGTTAGAACATAAATCAGACTAGGCATGGGATGGAGAGTGGAAGGTCTCCTTTACTCATGAGCTGCTAGGGCAGCTGAGATGGATAACTAGATGGGACAGAAATCCTCTGTGTATTCAGATTCGGGGGACTATAAAAGATGCCTCTGTCAGAAGAGAAAGTTTCTTACTACTCCATCTTAAAGGAAGAAAAGAGCTGGAATCTCACAGGAAGAGAGCGGGCGTATTGTGTGAAGGATATGAGTAACCAAGAAAGATGGGAGAGAGGACACAAACTCTGCCATCCTGAGAGGTTACCCAGCACTACTCCTGCTGCTGCCTCAACTAGAAGCAAGAGGCTGAGAAAAAGCTATAGCTTAACTATTCAAAAGCCAGATGGAATAAATGCAAATAGCAGTAATCATCCCTTTGTTGAGAATAAAACTGGTGACATTCTTACTTACCTATCCCTTACTGTACCTGTAGACTCAGTCTTTGCTTGCTATATTTGTCATGTTTTCAAAAGAAACCAATTTCTCTAAGATATTGTTTATACATGGGGGAGGGAGTGTTAAATGAAGATAATAGTGTCAGCCAGATACATAGAGGGAGAGAGAGGAAATAGATTGTCTATCTCGTTGTTGGATCTACCATCTAAGGCTTCAAGCTGAACGAGAGATTTTCAAAATGCTTTAAATCTTTTTTTTTTTGCCCAATTACATGTAAAAACATTTTTTAACATTTGTTGTTAAGTTTTAGGTTCCAAATTCTATCCCTCTCTCCTTTCTGTGACATCCAGCAATCTGATTCAGGGTATACATATGTAATTATGTAAAACATTTCCATAATAGTCATTTTATGATGGGAAAAAACTCTAACAAAAAAAAAGAAAGTGAAAAATAGTATACTTTGGTCTGTATTCAAATGCCATCAGTTTCTTCTCTGGAGGCAGATAATATTTTTCAACATAAATCCTTTGGGATTGTCTTGGATGATTGTGTTGCTGAGAATAGTTCTTCCTCATACGATATTGCTGTTACTATGTACAATGTTTTCCTGGTTCTACTCATTTTACTCTGTATTAGTTCATGTAAGTCTTTCCAGATTTTTCTGAAATCCTGCTCATAATTTCTTATGGCACAATAATATTCCATTACAAACATATACAACAACTTGTTTAGCCATTCCCTAATTGATAGGTATCTCTCGATTTCTAATTCTTACTACAAAAAGAGGTGCTACAAATATTTTTGTACAAATAGACTCATCTTTTTATTGAGACATAGACCTAGTAGTGGTATTGCTGGACCAAAAGATATATACAATTTGATAGCCATTTGGGCATAGCTCCAAATTGCTCTCCAGAATGTTTGGATCAGTTCACAACTCCACCAGCAGCGCAATAGTATCCCAGTTTTCCCACATCCCCTCTAACATTTATAATTTTCTTTTTCTGTCATACTAGCCTATCTGATAGGTGTGAGGTGATACCACAGACTTGTTTTAATTTGCATTTCTCTAATAAATAGTGATTTAGAGCATTTTTTCATGTGGCTATTAATGGCTTTGCTTTCTTCATCTGAAAATGACCTGTTCATATTCTTTGATCATTTACTAATTGGAGAATGACTTGTATTCTTATAAATTTGACTCAGTTCTCTACATATCTGAAAAATAAGATCTTTCATCAGAAATTGTTGCTTTAAAATTTCCTCCCAGTTTTCTGTTTTCCTCTTAATTTTGATTGTATTTGGCATTCTTTGTGTAAAACTTTTTAATTTTATATAATCAAAATTATCCATTTTACATTTTGTAATGCTCTCTATATCTTGTTTGACCCTAAATTCTTCCCTTATCCAAAGATCTGATAGGTAAACTATTCGATGATTTCCTAATTTGCTTACGGCATCATGCTTTATGTCTATGTATCCATTGTTATATGTATTTATATATAGTGTAAGATATTGGTGTATATATCTAGTTTCTGCCACATCATTTTCCAGTTTTCACAGTCATTTTTGTCAAATAATGAATTTTTATCCCAAAAGATTAGATCTTTGTGTTTATCAAGCATTAAATTACTATGGTCATTTTCTAAAATGTATTTGTATCTAACCTATTCCACTGATCCACCACTCTATTTCTTAGACAGTACCGGATTGTTTTGAAACTTATCACTTATAATGTAGTTTAAGATATGATATAACTAGGCTACCTTACTTCACATTTTTTTCACTGATTCCCTTGATATTCTTGGCGTTTTGTTCTTCCAGATAAATTTTATTATTACTTAAGAAAAAGAATATAGAAAATTCTGTAAAATAATTTTTTTTATAATTTGATTGGTATAGTACTGATTAAGTAGATTAATTTAGGTAGAATCCTCATTTTTATTATATTGGCTCAGCTTACTCATAAGCATTAATATTTTTCCAATTGTTTAGATCTGACTTGTGTGAGGAGTGTTTTGCAGTCATGTTCATATAGTTCCTGGATTTGTTTTGGCAAATAGACTCCCAAGTATTTTATATAGTCTAAAGTTATTCTAAGTGGAATTTCTCTTTCTATTTAATAAGAGATTTTTAAAAATGCATGTTATTATAGCTCCTCCAAGATAGAAAAGTGAATGCATGCCATCCTGAACATAGGATAAGTCAATAATTTTCTGGTGGAAAGATGTTTCAGTGAGTGGGAATCATTCTTGTGTGAAGAAATGGTCCCGGGAAAATTTCCTTTTAATTGTCTCTTCCTGCAGCAGATTTAAAAGACCTTCTTGTGGGATGCAATAGGACTTTGATTGAGAAGAGACACACCCCTGGGGACATCTGAAGAGAGGAACTGGGGAGAAGTAGTACCACCTATAAAGGGTGGGAGCCAATGAGAGGGGAGAACTCAATCAAACAACTTCTACCCTCAAGCACTGCTGCATAAAGGGAGATAAGTTCAGCAAAAAGATCATAAATTGCACTCTTAAAGGGTAAATAAAGCAAACCAAGAGACATTTTAATGGCAAACCAAAGGATATTGGGGGTTTTTTATCTCCTGTTTTGATTATGAGAATTACTTGTACCACACCATTTTCTTCAAGTCTATCAAATAGTAATGTAATATCCCATGAGACTATTATCCTATTAGAAGAGAATTTATTCTTTTCTATCAAATAGACATATGTCAGGAAATATTGTGATAGAAAGGAAGGTGCTAAATGGAAGTTTCTGTTATGAGTAGCCACTAATATAAATTGGGTATAGACCAATATCTTACACTAAAAATAAGGTCAAAATGAGTACACGATTTAGACATAAGGGGTGATTATCATAAATAAATTGGAAGAGCAAAGAAAAATTTACCTATCAGATCTAGGGAAGAGTTTATGGGCAAATAAGAGATAGAGAGCATCATGGGAAATAAGATGAATAATTTTGATTGCATGAAATTTAAAAGCTTTTGCACAAACAAAACCAATGCATCCAAAATTAGAAAGAAAGAAACTGAGGGAAAATTTTATCATAAATATCTCTGATAAAGGCATCATTTCACAAATACATAGGAAACTGAGCCAAATGTGTATAAATAAGAGTCATTCCTCAGTTGGTAAATGGTGAAAGGATATGAACAGACAGTTTTCAGAAATCAAAGTCATTAATAGTCATATGAAAAAATGTTCTAAATAACTATTGGTAAGAGAAATGTAAATTAAAACCACTCTGAAGGATCACTTCACACCTATCAGATTGGCTAACATGACATAAAAAGCAAATGATGAGTGCTAGAGGGGATGTGGAAAACTTGGGACTCTAATACACTTTTTGCGGAGTTATATACTGGTCCAACCATTCTGGAGAACAATTTGGAACTATGACCAAAGGGCTATAAAACAGTGCAAATCCTTTGACTCAATAATATCATCATGAGATTTGTATCCCAAAGAGATCAAAGAAATGGGGAAAGAACCTATATGTACAAAAATATTTATAGCAGTTCTTTTTGTAGTGGCTAAGAACTGGAAATTGAAGGGATGCCTATCAATTGGGGAATGGTGGAACAAGATGTTGTACGTGATTGTGATGGATTACTACTGTGCTATTAAAAATGATGAGCAGGATGGTTTCAAAAAAATCTGGGAAGACATATGAACTGATACAAAGTGAGCAAAACCAGTAGCATACTGTACACAGTAACAGCAATATTATATGGTGACCAAATGTGAACGATTTTGCTACTATGATCAAGACAATAATCCAAGTCCATTTCAAAAGACTCATGCTGAAAAATGCTATCTTTATCTCTAAGAGAGAGAATTAATGAATTCTGAGTGCAGACTGAAGCATGCTTTTTTCATTTTGTGTTTCTTTTTATTTCTATTTTTTGCAACATTGGCTAATATGGAAATATATTTTACATGACTTCACATACATAATTGATATACTGCTTATCTTCTCGATAGATGGGGTAAGGGCAAGAGAGAGGAAAAGAATTTGGAACTCAAACTTTTTAAAAGAATAAATGTTAAAAATAAATATATAATTTAAATAAATATATATAAATATAAATAAATAAATAAATATAATAATATATATAAATAAATATATATAAATATAAATAAATAAATAAATAAATAAAATAAATATATGATTTTTTAAAAGTAGTCATTAAAAATGGTCTGTACAAGACAGTAGAGGAACCTTGCCAGAAAAAGAGGGGAGAAGAGAAGAAATAACATTATCAAGATCCCTTCACATAGAACTTGGGTCCTATATCTCCAATAAAGATAGAGAAGATGCTGTCTAGGCAATGGGGAAAAGCTACTAGCTCATATTAAAAAATTACAAGCTATGAACCACTTCCCTTGCAGCAACAATAATAATAGCTAGCATTTATTGTGCTTTAAAGTTTGCTAAGTGCTTTTTGAATATTATCTCATTTTATCCTCACAATTCTGGCAGTTAGGGGTTATTATCCCCCAATTTACAGATGAGGAAAATGAGGCAAAGAGATTAAATGATTTGCCCCAAGTCATACAGCTAGTAAGTGTTTGAAGCCAGATTTGAACTCACTTCTTCCCAAATCCAGAGCTAGTGCTCTATTTACTGGGCCACCAGACCCAACTTTAACTAATCAAGTCAAGTCAAATATCATTGATTAAGTGCCTATGTGTGCAAACACAAGTTGTTATCCTATGTTCTCTATAGTCAGAGTTCTCTTATGTAGATATATTCCAGTATCTTTCAAAGGACAGTTCAAAATCTCTTACATTCTTTCGTTGCATAGATCTTTGTGGTACCCTAGGATGGGCAATGAATCTTCCAACCCCATCATGTTCCTACCAGTTATATTATACAATCTCTTGTTGAGAGTGTAAGCTCCTTGAGGCCAAGGCTCTCTCTTTTTCATCTTTCTGTTCCCAGTGCCAGTTTAATAAATATATGTTGTGGTCTAGGCAAAGGACTTGGGTACAGATTCTGGCTCCACTATTTACAGCTTATATGATCTTTGGACCAATTAACCTCTCTGAAAAGCCAGTTTCCTCATTTAATAAGAAACTTGGACTAGATGATCTCCAAGGTCCCTTCCAACATTAAGCTTGTGATCCTCTATTTTGTATTTACTTTGTATTTATTAATGTACATATATGTTGTTTCCCTTGATAAACTCCTTCATTTTTCTCTTTGTTTACCCAATACCTAGCATAGTTCATGGCACACAGCAGGCACTTAATACATATATGCTGATTGATTATTCCTATTTTACAGATTAGGAAAATGAGGCACAGAGAGATTAAGTGATTTTTCCAGGGTGACACATCTCATAAGTGTCAAAGCCAGCATTAAAATCTGGTTCTTCTGGCTCCAGGTCCCATGCTTTTTACACTACATTATGCTGCATAGAGAGAATATAGCTAATAACAAAAATGAGAGTAACATTAGCTAGTATTCATATGGCACTTTAAGGTTTGCAAAGCATTTTAGATCTCTTACCTTATTTGATCCTCACAACTTGGAGAGATAGGTGCTATTATTATCTCTATTTTACAAATAAGGAAACTAAGGCAGATAGAGATTATATGACTTGCTCAGGGTCATACAGCTAGTAAATGTCTGAGGCAGGATAAAACTCTGCTATTCCTGGCTCCTACCTAGTCCATCATTATGTATTGTGCCATCTAGCTGCTTTAAGGTTTAAGTAGTTTAAGGCCACTGACACCAGAAATGATTTTTGAAAGATCACTTTTAAATTTCACATATCTCTGCTACTACTCCCTTTGTTCATGCCAAAAGCACTGTAATATTCGATCCTTTGACTGATTTATCATCTCATTGAGGTAGATCTGAAGTCATATATGACCTCATCCTCTGTGCTTCTTGCTCATGTCCTTCCATGAATCCTCTATATACATCTATTCAACATAGTGGGGACTTTCCCTTTAAGTCTTTTGACATTATTATGATATAAACTCCTTGCAGACAGAGATTATTTCATCCATTGTATCTGTAGCTCTAGCACCTAAAACAGTACTGGACAAACTTAACAAATACTTATTGATTGATGTTCAATCATGTGAGTAGCAGTGCAGCCAGTGGGCTATCCATCTGTTCTTCCTTGCTGTTGCTCACCTCCTTTCCTGGTTATACTTCTTTTCAATGCACAATTCCTCCTTGATACTATGCCATAGTCTATTTACATCCACCTCATGTGTCTCTTCAATTATCCTTTGGGTGATTTGCAAAACTATGCAATCCATGATTCCCAGCCATGTATCATCACCAGAAAATATTGGTGTAAAAAAGGTGGACCTCTATGTCAGCACCATGTAATTTCCCAGAGTAATCCAGTAACTATTCAAGTCTGGATTCAGTTTGTTATACATCCATGGTATTTGCAAGATAGAGAAATAGATACAGAGAAAGAAAGAAAGAAAGAAAGAAAGAAAGAAAGAAAGAAAGAAAGAAAGAAAGAAAGAAAGAAAGAAAGAAAGAAAGAAAGAAAGAAAGAAAGAAAGAAAGAAAGAAAGAAAGAAAGAAAGAAAGAAAGAAAGAAAGAAAGAAAGAAAGAGGAAGGAAGGAAGGAAGGAAAGGAAGAGAGAGAAAGAAAAGAAAGAGAAAGGAAAGAAGGAAGGAAAGAAGGTGATCAATAGATTAAAAAGTACACTACTATACCAGTTCTGTGGATTGTCCATCAAATTATATGTCATAATTGGGACAACTAATATTCTTGACCAACTTGGTTTTACCAGTGAGTGATTAATCTGAAATCTTTTGAGTAATTATGGATTTTATTTAGGAGGTTTTACAACGATTCGTGTTTTACAATGATTCGGATCTTGATATAATCATTATAATATTATATAATATCATAAATAAGGAATCTCTTGTTTATTTGGATTCTCTAAAAGTCATTCATTGTTACAGTGACAAACACCATTAGTGAGCATATTTCTCTTTTTATGCCTCTGTCCTAAGTTCAGAAGGCTAATTTTAGAGATTGGGAAATGTTCAGACTATTCTGCTTTTCCAACATTTAGCAGCAAATGCTCTTCGAGTGGATCTTTATATGGCAAATATTACCACTAAAGTCATTAAAAAGTGAAAAAAACACAATGCAGACCATATAGTACAGGTCCCAACTTAACAAAGAAAAACGCTAAAACTTAAGTGCTTCCAGGGCTATCACAAGTCTTTAAAAAAAAAAAAACCAGAAACCTAAAGAAACATTTAAATATGAAAAACCAACAGGTGTTTCATGAGGTTCCACATGTAGGAAAATCAGAACAATCCATCTTTGGTAACAGTCCTCTTTAACAGCAAAGGTCAGGTCCTTCTTCCTAAGGTAACCAGTGACTTTAATCACTGGTAGATACTGATTTCTCAGTGCTTCTCACATGCGGAGCTGTGGAGTTGTTAAGTGTTTAGGAGAAGAAAGAACCTGAAATTCTGGCTTCGAGCTTCAAAAAAAACCAAAAAACAAAAAGACATGCAGTTCTAAGATTCTTTACAGGGAGAGGTGCTTAAAGGGAAAGAAAGCCTGAGAAGAAGCCAAGAAGTAAAGAAGCAGTTACCGTGATCATATTCCCTTAGGTGATTTCCCCTTGGGTGAGATCTGGGACTGTTGAGGGCTGGAAAAGGGATGTGAGACCCCCACAAAAACCAGGGTACCAAGGGCAGGTCGTCTGGAGAAGAATTCACGAACTCAAGCATTGTTGAAGTCAAGGTAAAGCTTTATTATGCTTTTTAGTGGGCAAGAATTCTTAGGGAACTTGCAACCTTAAAGGGGTACAGGAAAAGTTTATATAGGATATTCTATAGTATCACTTGTACTAAATATGCTAACTAGGTATTTCAGGGTGGGTTTAGAGAATGGTTAAAGAGCGGTAAGTTCTCAAAGGAGCATGCACTTTTGATATCTACTGTGCAGGTATTTTACCCAAAATTCATTGGGAAATAGCCTGAGGAGGGGCTACCTGAAAGTGTGGTTTTAGGTCTGAAACGTCTCTAAGTCAACCAACGGTCAGGGTTGACCAGGAAAAATCAGGCTTCTCTTGTCAATGTCTTGTTGGAAAAGATTAATGTAAGGGAGTATAGGCATGTCCAAGTCCAGGATGTGTATGATTGGTCAGTGACCCAGTACACAGCCCATTAAGCCAGTATGCAGCTGGCTAAGCCTAATGAGTTCTACAGGTGCATCTGGCTACTAGAGCAGGAAGGGAGATAACAGTTGTTGCTAGGGCAGGCTGTGTCCTTGAGCTGAGGAGAAACTGCCTGGGATAGTGTTTTTAGGTCAGGTAGAAATGTGATTTTTAAAGAGAAATGTGATTTTAGAATTGGGGCCCAAGTCCATGCACCCAAGCATGACATGAGGACTCTTCTTTAGGTTGAACTGAGATATCTTTCACTCCATGTATCTTCCAGCATGTGCTCATCTTAAGGTCTCTGGTTTTTGTTTATCATCCACTTGGATAAATGAGTTTGTTCGCTATTCATTACGTGTGTCCTTTGTGGAACTAGTGTTTTAGGGGGAAGGGAGACAAGTGCTGGCTATCTTGCTGATCACTCCTCCATGAAGGGAAAGCAATCAGGAGCTCAGCTTAACCTAAAGGTTATTACCTATAGACTAACAATACTGGGGGAGGGGTGTGCAGGGGAGGTTGGAGAGATATAATTCTAGCCCTACTACCTTTTCTCCCGGAGGAGAGCCAACCTCTGGTGGCAACTTCGGCCTATCTTCCTGGCAGAAATCAAAGTCTCCCTTGTAAAAGAGTGGGCAGAGAAGACTCTAGAGATATCTTTTCATATCTCTATGTGTGTGTGTTCATCCTTCGTTGCCGAAGAAGACCATGCCATCAAAGACATAATGATATGACTTGCACTTGACTTTGTTTTGAGTGAGGGTGGGCTGTGCAGGTCACCAACCTCACTTTTCCTCCACAGCCATCTGAATCCAGTGACCAGATAGTCATCAGGATGACTGGAGATGACCCAGGATGAGGCAATTGGGATTAAGTGACTTGCCCAAGGTCACACAGCTAGTAAGTGTCAAGTGTCTGAGGTGAGATTTGAACTCAGGTCCTCCTGACTCCTGCATTGGTGCTCTATCCACTGCACCACCTAGCTGCCCCCATATCTCCATGTAAGCCACATCTAGATAGACTTATGAGGAATGCATAATGGACATAGGCAGACACACACACACATACAAATTCTACCCTTACAAAGGGACAAAGTCATGCTTCTGACATAGCTTATCCAGCTTAAAGTTTCCCTTTTTTAAAATCTGACCCTAAAGGTTTGGGAAGCGAGGCTACAGGTCAACAAGCTCATTACCTCTCTTTTTTGAATTTGAGAATGGTCTTGCAGGCAACTAGTCCTCAGTAAAAGGCCTCTGTAGTGTTAGAAACTGATGATTATAATATGAAAAAGAGGTCAGTTTCTCCCTAGTTTGAGGATGACGTATCAGTAATCTTGTGAAGCAGCAATAATCTGGGGGGGTGGGGGTAGCCTGCCCAGTGCAAATACTAAATGCCCTTGAAAGAAGTTGGGATATGAGAGGGAAAGTTCAGATCCTGCCTCAGAAACTTACTTAGCTATGTGACCTTGAGCAAGTCAATTAACATCTCTTGGCCTCAGTCTACTCCTCTGTAAAATGAGGATAATTATAGCTCCTATCTCTCAAGGTTGTTTTGAGGAGCAAACGAGATGACAGCTAGGTGCGCAGTGGATAGAAAGATGGAGTCAGGAAGATATGAATTCTAATCTTCCTCACACACTTATCACCTGTGTGATCTCGAACAAGTCACTTTGCCTCAGTTTCCCCAACTGTAAAATAGGGATAATAATAGCACCTACATCCCAAGGTTGTTGTGAGGCTTAAATAAGCTACTAATTGTAAATCACTTAGCATATAATGCCTGGCACATTGTAAGCACTATATAAATGTTGTTCAGTCGTTTCAGTCGTATCTAGGGTTTTCTTGGCAACGATACTGGAGTGGTTATTATTAACGTGCTTTGCAAAATGTAAAGCACTATATGAGTGCTAACCATTATTATTATTCATGAAAGGGAATCTACTACTTCCCAAGCTGGACATTTCACTTTGAGATAGCTTCATTATTAAGGAAAGGTTGTTCAGTCATGTCTGACTCTTGGTGAACCCATTGGGGTTTTCTTGACAAAGATACTGGAGTGGTTTGCCATTTCCTTCTCCAGTTCATTTTACAGGTGAGAAAACTGAGGCAAACAGGAGTAAAAAACTTTTCTGAGGCCTGTGCCTCACTATCCACTGTGCCACCTAACTGCCTAATGTTTCCTTACATTGAGCTTATCTCAACAACTTCAAGTCATTATTCTATCCTCTGAGGACAAATAGAAATCTAATCCCTCTTCCACATGATACTCCTTCAAATATTTGAAGACAGCTATTACCTCCCTGCTGATCTAATTAACTCCCAACCTGGCCCACTATTTCTGAATCTTATCTCATTATACTTATTTGATCCAACTAGAATCCATCTCTGCAAGGCAATCTCCATCCTGTCATGATCCAGTCCTCTAACCTGATCCCAGCTCTGTCTGGCAAGACCATTCCCTCTGCCTGGAATGACTTCTTCCGTCTTCTCTGCTCACTTTAAATCTTGTTCTTCTTTTAATGCCAAACTCAGGTCAATGTCTACAGAGTCTTCCCTAGACTTTAGTCATTTACTCCCCTTAACATTTGTGTTACTTCATATTTATGTGCATGTATATATATGTACATATTTATAATATATATAAGATAGATACATGATTATATAATATAGGTATATGATATAACATACATTTATAATTTAAAATATAATGTATTATATACAATTATTTGCTTAGATTATTTGTTATATAGATATGAGCACAATTATTTGTAGACATGTGTATATTCTATTTATCTATTATATAGATATGAGCACAGATATCTATGTACACACACAAATATGTGTATATAATATATACATACACATATACACACAAGTTCTGTTGCTCATTATCCATTTCTAGGTAACAGATCCAGGGTAGACTTTGGAAGGGAAAGGCACCACTATGTATAAAATATGCATGCCTGTGTATATATACACATACACACATATATACATATATGCATGTTTATGTGTATATCTATCTATATCTAGGGGCAACTAAGTGGCGCAGCAAATACAGTACCGAACCTGAAAACAGGAAGACCTAAGTTCAATTCCAGTCTCTGATAGTCACTAGTTGTGTGACCCCGGGAAAGTCATTTAACCCTGTTTGCCTCAGTTTCTTCATCTGTTAAATGAGCTGGAGAAAGAAATGGCAAACCCCTCCAGTACCTTTGCCAAGAAAACTCCAAATGGGGTCACAAAGAGTCAGACATGACTGAAACAGCTGAACAACAACATCTATATCCATCTATGTCCTGTCTTTCCAACTAGATAGTAAACCCCTTGGGGGGAATAGTAGTATCTTATCCTCTAGCACAGCACCCTGCAGAGTAAAACACTCAAAAAAGTTGAATGAAAATGATACTGACTTACCCTGTCACAGAAAGAATATCGAAAAGAGTTCTCAAAAAAACATCCAGTACTTCCTATTATCCTTCTATTGGAAAGATGTCATTTGGCACTACTGAGAAATATCAGGTGGGAGCTAAGATGACAGAGTAGCAGGAAAAAACACAGCTGAGTTCTGCCCCACAACTCCTCCTTGAAGATCTAAAACCTGATCAGGAGATTCAAGAGAAAAATCACATCAAGTTATTTTCCTGACTAGCATAGAGAAATAGAGAAATTTGTGTACACTGAGCTTGAGGTCTAGCCAGGAAGGGCCTTTGTGCAGCATTCCAGCGCGGGGAAGGGCTATGCACCACCTCTAGGAGAGGTCCAAAATCCCTATCAGGATGGGCACTTACTTGATCAGTACTCTATCCACTGCACCACCTAGCTGCCCTTTTATAATCAGAGTGCACAAATAGAAGACTATACGGATGAAGAAATGAAATGGGTGACATTTGAATCTCACTCCCATCTGAACTAGTCAAATGAAAAAAGAATGCCCTTGCATGCACACACACATTCACACACACAGAGGAAGTGCAAAAGTACACTTCACTCAAGAGGGAAACAGGAGGGAAAGAGAAGAAGGGAGAGTGGGGCATAAAAGAAAGGATAGATTAAGGGAAGAATTCATTCTAAGCAAAATAAAGGTGTACAAAAATATTTATACTGGCAAAAAATTTTTCCAGTGGCAAAGAATTGCACCCATTAGTTGGGGAATGGCTGAATAAGTTAAGGTATATGAATGAGATGTAATACTAACTATTGCAATATAAGAAATGAAGAAGGAGGTGGTTTCAGAGAAACTTGAGAAGACTTGTATGAGTTGATTCAGAGGGAAGTCAGTAGAACAATGTATATAACAAAAACACAGGAAAGGGCAATAACTTTGAAAGAATTGAAAACTCTGAATGATGCAATGACCAACCATGATTCCCGAGGACTCATGACAGAACATGCTCCCCTACTTCCTAAAAGAGGTTTGATAATCTCAAAGTGCAGATAGAGACATATTTTGGGCAGGGCAAGGAACCAATGGAGAAGTTTGTTTTGCTTGACTATGCATGTTCGTAACAGGGATTTTGTTTTTCTTTCTTTCTCAATGTGGAGAAAGGGAAAGGGAGAGAAGTAGTTATTTGTTGAAAAAAAATTTAATTTTCTGAAAAAAAAAAAAAAGAAATGTAAAGTTTCCATGAATTTTTCACTTCCATCTTACTGTTTCTGAAACCCAGGCATCCTCTTCCATTCTGTACCTGTCCTGTCAGTGAATACCCTTTGTGTCTTTTCAAGAGATGTATTTTTTCTTGCTTGATTCCTACTCTATTATGGAAGGAAACACATAGTCCTCAGATAGGATGATTTATTTCCATTTATAATTTATGATTTGCTTCAAACAACAGCATTAAAATTGACTCCAACAAAATATTTCCATAACTAACTAGCCTAAAACCAAATATTTTGAATTTTAAAATTCCACTCTTTTGATTTCCTTGAATTATCTTTGCCTCATTAACATATGGCAGCAGAAATGACTTCACTGCTGGCATTAGCATGAGAAGAAAGACAAAAGAAGAAGAAAATGGAAAAATTCATTTTGTCCTTCTCTTTTCAGGATCAGGAGACTAAAACATGAACCAAAAAGCAAATAACATGCAGGAGATGAGAACTTAAGACAGAATACCTTTAGACAGGAGATAGAAAGGCAAACTGCCCAGTAATAAGAAGGAAGAGAACTAGAAAAGAGAAATACATAAAAATCAAAGGAATATGGCTAGATGCTAAAAATGTGTTAGAAATAATACCTTAGACAAAAACTTCTAGTGATAAAGGCCCCCAAAGCTCTCTGCCTTCTAGGATAAGAATCAGAGTCAGGAAGCTTTACAGAGGGCTATATTGAAATATCTGTAGAATCACCTTAATGCTTGTTCTCTGAGGAAAATATCTCCTCATATCTGAGGCAGCTAGGTGGCATGATGGTGGCTCAGAGTGCACGGTCTGGAATTAGGAAGATCTGAATTTAAATCTAGCCTTAGACACTTACTATCTGTGTGATCTTGGGAAGTCACTTAACCTCTGCCTTAATTTCCTGAACCGTAAAATGCCAATCATAACAGCCATTACCTCAATTGGTTGTTGTGAGCATCAAATGAGATAATATTTTTTAAGTGCCTGTCACATAGTACGTATTTTAAAAATGTTTATTCCCTTCTTTCCCTTTCTGATGAAGCTTTCTCTCTTCTAGTTTCAAGACTCTGGATCCTTGCTGCAATCAGTTGTCTTAACTAAAATTAGTTTATTATCAGCATGCACAAAATTTCTTCAAAGGCTAGTAAAGATACCTTCTGAGAAAAAATACTTCTACATGTCCTCAGAGGTACATTTCACCTTGGGTTCCTTTTATATTTAGAAGTACCTCAGTTCACTATTTTCATGTCTCTCTAGGAAGTCAAACCCTTTTTTGATTCTTTAGATTGGACAAGCCATCTGTCTTGAAGACTTTAGACAAGAGACAGGTAACCTATGGCACTGGTATAAGGGAAAGTCACCTGAAAAGCAGATGGCTTTCTACCACTCTTCTTTACCTTTTAGGTCTTTTCTCTTCATCTTCTTTCCATCTCTCTCTTCCTCACTCACTTCCTTTTCTCTTCATATTTCTCACCCAACTTTTTTTTTGAAGGTTGAATAGTTTCCTAATTTTTTAAATAGTATTTTCTTCTTTCCCCCGTTAAAACCATTTTTTTCTTCTCTCAGTTTTCCTTGTTTCTGAACCATTTTCTTTCTGCCTTTTTCCTTCTCTCTTATGCCAACAACTACTTGATCATTATTTAGGGCCAGAGAAGTCACTAGTCTTTAGTTGACACATGGAAGTCAGAGCCTATCTAATCCAATCGCCTCATTTTACAGATCAATAAATGAGGGCACAGGGTGCTTTAGGGACTTGCTCAACATCATATAGAAACTAAGTGACACAGCCAGGATTTGAACTCAGATCTTCTGGCTCTAAAGTCAGTTCTCTTTACATTATTCCATGCTTCATCCTACAAAACTCTTATGGCTTCTTTCAATGCTGTGATTTGATTCTTTGTTTCTGTGATATGAACCTAAATCACCCCCTGCTTCCTTCTACACACATTCTCTCTCTGTCTCTGTCTGTCTCTGTCTCTCTGTCTCTGTCTCTGTCTCTGTCTCTGTCTCTCTCTCTCTCTCTCTCTCTCTCTTTCTCTCTCTCTCTCTCTGTCTCTGTCTCCTTTTACTTAATTAAATCTTCTGGAATCAGTGGAGGATCCTATTGTACTCATTGGACACTTTCATGAGAAACTATGAAATTTAACTAACAGTGAGGGAATGTTACTAGGCTCAAAAGGCTGAATATGACACCCATTCCCCCTCTTTAAGGGGCTCTTCTTCCCGGGACCACACATGAAGCCAGGGGTGTGCTAAAGCCAGATCTTAGCAGCTTTTGAACTGATTGCTAAATTTTCAGTATCAGCAATTACATCTCTAAAGCTGGCAAACCATAAAAATTAGAGCTTGATTATTTTGCCTAGACTTTAGAAAGTGATAGAGAAAATATTAATAATGCAGACTAAATTAAAAGGTGTGTCATGCCTATTTTTTTCACAGAGAGCCGGTTGTTAAATGTTTACCAGCATATCATTGTACACAAGCCAGAAAAGATCAATCTTAGAAAAGCCTGACTTCTAATGATAACAGGGTTAGGCTCCCATTTCTCTCATTCATTGTCTCATAAACCCTGACCCTGGCGCCCTGGGGATGAATTATTTAAAACTTACGTTGTGCCTCATGTCTATATCTCTGCAGAAGGTGTAGGTAGAAAAAGTACCTACTAAGGTCTGAGTTAGTTATTCTTTCCCACCCACAAAAAAAATTGCCAAAAGACTCAGACTTACGGCACAAGTATTGACAGAGAGGACTTAGAACAGATTAGATAACAACTTCTAAATATCTTTCCTTGTTGAATCTTTTAGTCATTTCCCACTTTCATGACCCTATTTGGGGTTTTCTTGACAAAACTGAGGTAAATAGGGTTAAGTGATTTGCTGAGGGTCACACAGCAAGTAAGGGTCTGAGGCACTCTATCCATTGCACCACCTAGCTCCGTAAAAATCTTTATAATCTGCTTTACAGATAGCTAGATAGCTCAGTAGATAGAGTATTGGGTCTGGAGTCAGGAAGACATGAGTTCAAATCCAGCTTCAGACATTGACCCTGGCAAGTCACTTAACATTTGTTTGCCTTAATCCACTGGAAAAGGAAATGGCAAACCATTCCCGTATCTTTGCTAAGAAAGTACCATGGGACAGCATGGTCCTTGAGATAACAAAGAGTTAGATGTGAGTGAATGACTCAACAACTACACAATCTTCTGGGAAGTTGATACTTAAATCTCATCAGGACACAAAGTAGGATTCACCATTTAGTCTAATCTCCCACTATCTGGCTCTTACTTTCTATGATTACATCCTGTGCTGGGGGTGAGGATGATCAAAGACCAAACTCTTCCTCCAACCCCACATGTGAAAACAATAAAAATGAAACATTGGAACTTTGAAAATTATAATCATGAGATCTGTGATCTCATTGTATTGGGAGTTCCCCAACCATGCAGACTACATTATGTCCCTCTTGTTCATCTTGTAATAATTCTTGGCCATGTCTTCTCCAAATTCTAGTACAAGGGGTCCACTCAATATGCTGGAGACCTCCCTTGCTTTTTCTTGACACCTCAGGACTAGCTACCTTGCATCCCTACCTCTTGCCATGTGACTAACCCATCTTTTTCCTTTTGCCACATAATTTTTTAATTATATCATTATTTTTGTTCATTTTCAGAATTCTCTGTTGCTTTTATTTTTAAGCCTGCTCATACCTTCCATGCACCTTTCCACTGTCCATTGTGTAATGCTTATCTTTAGCTCTTCAGTGGCACTGATCTTCTCTAAAGACAGAGGAGGGGAGGGGAACTAGAAATGAATTCACTGGCCATGGCACCCCGTGAGCAAATTTTCATATGCAATATAAATTTACATATAATGGCTTATCCTATGTAAATTATATTACAGTTTAAGGATAATGTAATTTTTTTCTAATCTAACAAATTGATTTTATGTCCATAGAGGATACTAAACAATTAATTCTATGTATATTTCAATTTTCTCAACATTTGCACTAAAAAAATAACGGGAAAATTTTGCTTCAAAATTTCCAGGAATTAAAAGATAAAAAGCATGTTTATCTAAAATCATCAGCAAGCATATTTGTAATGGGGATAAATTATAAGCCTTCCTAGTAAGATCAGGTGTGAAACAAGGATGCCCACTGTCACAAATATTATTCAATATTGTATTGGAAATCCTAGCAATATCAGTGAGAGAATAAAAAGAAATTGAAGGAATCAGAACTCTTTTGTAGACAAGATGATGATATTCTTGGAAAATCCCAAAGATTCTACTAAGAAATTAGTTGAAACAATTTATAACTTAGCAAAATAGCAGGATATAAAATAAATCAATATGTCACCAACATTGCTATATATATCACAAACAAAATTCTGCAAGAGGAGATAGTAAAAAATAACTTACTTAAAATAACTCTAGATAGTATAGAATACCTGGGAGTATACCTGCCAAAACAAATAAAGGAATTATATAAACAAAATTATGAAAAACTTTTTATTCAAAAAAACCCAGACAAATAATTGGAGATATTAAAATAATAAAATGTGATAATAATAAAAATGATAATTTTACCCAATCTAATTTATATATTCAACACCATCCCAATTAAATTACCAAAAGCATATTATACTGAATTTTTAAAAATAATAACAACATTCATTTGGAAAACCAAAAAGTCAATCATTTCAAATGAAACAATGAAAAAAAGAATATAAAAGAGGTTTAGCTGTACCAGACCTTAAATGACATTATAAGGCAGTAATTATCAAAACTATCTGGTACTGGCTAAGAAATAAAAAGGTAGATCAATGGAATAGAGTAAACATACAATTTAGAGCAGCAAATAAATATAATAACCTTGTATTTGACAAGTGTAAAGACTTGAGATTTGAGGATAAGAATTCATTATTTGATAAAAATTGATGGGAAAACTGGAAAGCAATATGGTAGAAACTGGGCATGGACCAATTTCTCACACCATTTACCAAGATAATGCCAAAAATAGGTATATAACCTAGACATAAAGAGAGATTTTACAAGAAAATTAGAACATGGAATTCATCAGATTTATGGATAATTTGTCAGCAAACAAGAGACAGAGAGCAAAGTTAGATGTAAAATGGATAATTTAAGTTACATTAAACTAAAAGGCTTTTGCACAAATAAATATAGCCAAGTGTAAAAGAAAAGCAGAAAATTAGGGGGTGGGGAATTTTATAGACAGCTTATCAGATAATGGTCTCATCTAAAATATACGAAGAAGTTTGTCAAATCTATAAGAATATGAGTTATTTCCCAATTGGTAAATGGTCAAAGGATATGAACAGGCAGTTTTACAATAAATAAAAACTATTTGTAGTCATATAAAAATGTTTAAATCATTATTGATTAGAGAAATTCAGATTAAAACAACCTTGAGATTTCACTTTACACCTACCAGATTGGTCAAAATAATAGAAGGGGAAAGTGACAAATGTTGAAGAGGATGTGGAATGATTGGGACACTAATTCATTGTTAGTGAAATTGTGAGCCAATCCAACCATTTTGGAGAGCAATCTGGAATGATGCCCAAAGAGCTATTAAACTACCTATACTGTTCCTTTGACCCAGCAATACCACTATGTGGTCTATTTCTAAAGATGATTGGGGAAAAGGAAAAGAACCTCTATGTTCTAAAATGTTTATATCAGGTCTCTTTGTGGTGGCAAAGAATTGGAAATTGCAGGGATATTCATTAATTGCAGAATGTCTGAACAAGCTGTGGTATGTGATTGTGATGGAATATTACTGCACTATAAGAAATGATGAGCTCAATGATTTTAGACAGTCATGAAAAGACTTGCATGAAATAACACAGAACAAAATGAGCAAAACCAAGAGAACATTATATACAGTAACAGCGCTATTGTTTTAAAAACTACTTTGAGCAAATAAGTTGTTTTGTCTATCATAAATACCCAAATTAACTATAAAGGACACATGAAGAAAGATACTATATTCGTCCAGAGAAAGAAATGATAAATAGAAAGAAGTATGTATAGAATACTTTTACATATATATGTATATATGTACATATATACATACATATACATATATATGTACATATATACATACACACATATATACATATATACATACACGCATATATATATATACATATATATACATATATATATATATATATATATACCTCTCTGTATCTAATGGTAACCATCTTTGAGAGGGGGAAGCAAAAAAAGAAATTTGCAGGATCATTTTATTATATGTTTGAAAGAAATAGCCAGTTGTAAATGGTGGATTTGTAGTTTCATTTACAAAAATCTTTCTTGTGGTATTGTTATGGAAATGCTTGTTTTATTCCATAAATTCAAAAGAAAATTGAAGTAAAAAATTCCAGAAACTTTATATCTATAATTAATGCAGAAAATTTAAAGTTGGTTGGGTTATTTGGGGGTCATAAAGAGAATTAATATTCAATTCCTAGTTTTACAATTGACTTCATTCTAACTTAGGACAAATCATCTGACATCCTTCAATTTCAATCACCCTAATATTAAACAGAAATAACAATAGTTTTTATAGGAAAAATGTGATAATATTAACTGGGCAAGAAGAAAATCAGGAAGAATCTCTGACAAAAAGGTAAGGCAGTTTACTCATAGTATTTGGAAAAAGAAAGCACTCAACAAAACCTCACTCAGTCTGGACTGGAATCTGAGAATTAGAGGAGCCTCAGAATCCAGACAATGCCTTAATCCCCCCTATCATATCTCAGACAAGTGGTCAGTCAGCCTCTGTTGGAATACTTCTAGTGATATGTAACTCACTACTTCATGAGGCTACCTAAATCATTAAATAGCTCTAGTTGTTAGAAAAATTTTACTTAGATTGATCCAAAATATCTTTCCCTATAACTTCCACTGGATCATGATTCTGCCCTTTGGAGCTAGGAAAAAGAATTTTAATCTCTTTTCTACATTAGAGCCCTTTAAATACTTGAAGACAGAGTTTATATTCCTTTCTAAGGCTTCTCGTCTCTAGGCTGAACATTCTTTCAGTCAGCTTTGTCTTAAAAAATCCAAAGTTCCCTATGATAATTGGATTAAACTGGGAAGAAAACTTAGAGATCATTTAGTCTTTGAAGCTGAGTTCCAGCGAGGTTAAATGATTTGTTTAAAATAATAAAGGTAATAATAAAAGATCGAAGATTTGAGTCCAGATTTTCTGTCTCCAAAGTCAGGGTTTCAAACACTATATACTATATACTGTACTACAGTAAGGAATTAAAATATCACTTGTGTTCTCCAGTGCTCAACATCATGTGAACTCTGTTGTGGAGAAAAGTAAGGGCAATAATGATGGGAAGGGACTCTTGTTGAAGGAACGACTGTAGAAACTGGGGGATGAGACTGACTCCATATACAGTTGGGCCTACATACATGCAGACATTAGACCGACTAAGTGCCACAAATTGTGCCAACTTCTCATCTCTATATCTAGAATTCATTTCTCTCCTGGATTGTAATCCTACATCACTAACTGCTTAGCATTTCCAATTGAATGTCCAATAGACATGTTGTTCTGTCATTTTTCAGTCGTGTTAGCCTCTTTGTGACTCTACTTGGGGTTTTCTTGACAAAGATACTGGAGTGGTTTTCATTTCCTTTTCCAGATCATTGTACAGATGAGGAAATTGAGGCAAAGAGGATTAAGTGACTTGGCCAGCTTGTCTGTCATACAGCTAATAAGTGTCTGAGATCAAATTTGAATTCGTAAAGATGAATCTTCCGGACTCCAGGTCCAGCACTCTATCCACTGTGCCACCAAGTTGCCCCTTCTGATAGGTATATCAAATGCCTTATTTCCAAAGGAGAATTAGTTATTTTTTGCCATTCATCCTAACTTCTTTATTCCTGTTAGAGCACCATCATTGCTCTAGAAACTTAAGGTTGTAACTTCTAAATCATTCGAATTTCTTGCTTCTCTCTCACACCCTTTACATCCAATCAGTTCTCAAGTCTCTTCCTAACTCCTCATTATTAGAATCAAGAGTAACACCATCTTCTCAATCACTCAGGTTCATATCACCCAAAGATTATTGACCTTGCAACTCTGAGTGATAAGCCCCCAGATCCCCTTTATAGTATAAGTTACGTTGCCTTTTCCTTGAGCACCAATCAGTTGTCCTAGATATAGTTATGGTTACCTGTGTCACTGACTTCTGTTGTTGGGTCCCACTAGTTTGCATGTACTGTGCAAGGGTGGGGGATGGGGAGTGGGTCAGATTTTCTCGGAGGATGTGATCTTGTGTTAATCTAGAAGTTGACCCGAAATATCGGATGAGTGCAGACATATAAACTCTTGTCTGAGACACAGAAATCTGAGAACTTTTCTTTACTTAAGAATAGATGAAAATATAGCATGATGTGTTGTCTTGTGTCCTGTCATTTGTGTCCTATTCATCTGTATACCAGACTCTAGGCATTAATTCTGATTTCATTTGTTCTCCCTTATAATCCCTTGGAATCTTTTCCTTCTCAGTTTTCTTCTTGGATTTTTTCCCCCTCTGTCCTGAACTGGAACTAAAGACAGCCTCTCTTAGAATCTGGAATGCTGAAACTTTTTCTTGAAGCTCCTTCACCTCTTTGAGAAAGGAGAAAAATTTTCATTTAATGCACAGTTACATGCTGTATCAGATGACAGAATCTCAGACTTAGAAGGACCTCGGAGGTGATATGGTCCAACTACATGAATAGGAAATCCCTCTACAATGCCCATATGGCAGGAACATTTGAATGAAGAACTTTTTTGAAGGGATACTCACTGTGTCCTGAACCAGTTCATTATGCCTTTGGACTCATCTAATTGTTTAGTAGGTGTTTCTTCTACTGATTTTAAATATGCCTTTGTGCAACTTCAACTCATTGATCCTGGTTCTGATTTCGAGGGGCAAGCATAGTCCTATTAACACTGACCTTCCTAATACTTCTTTTTTCTTTAAGCTTCATAGTTCTTTCCAGCAGAAAGAAGCAGGTAAGTGTCAAAGAAGATAGGGTGCTGGACCTGGAGTCACATGATCAAATGAAATACTATTTGCAAAAACCCTTCTCACAGTGTTTGGTACATAGTAGGCACTTAATAAATGTTTTCTTCCTTCTTCCTTTCCAGTTCTCTGTCCATCCTGTTACCTTTTTCAGAATTATTCCCAGATTATTAAGGTCTTTCCTTGAATGAGGAATCTTGGAAATGCACACAATACTCCAAATGTGGTGTGACCAGAACATTGGATAGCAGGACTATTATGCATCTTTTAATGACTGAATTAGGTGGTTTTAATTGCCATGTCATTGGTACTTTCAACTTGCTAAAACCCCTCACATCTTTTTCCTTTCTTCTTCTTTAGTATAGCAGGGGGTTATTAAAAAGGACTCTTTATCAACTGAGTTCTCCCCAATCTACTTAATGAAATCATACGGTGAGGAACCTTGTCAAAAAAGGACACCCCTTTAAAACCTCACACATATCAGATTGGTTAACATGAATGAAGAAGAAAATGACAAGTGTTGGAGGGGATGTGGAAAAAGTATGACACAAATGCACTGTTCATGGCATTGTGAACTGATCCAACCATTCTAGAGAGCAATTTGGAAATATGCCCAGGTCTGTATGCTGAAGAGATTTTTTTAAAAAAGCAAAATGACCCATATGTACAAAAATACTTATAGCAGCTCTTTTTGTGGAAGCAAATAATTGGAAATTGAGGGAAAGCCCATCAATTGGGGAATGTCTGAACAAGCTGTGGTATATGATTGTGATAGGATACTATTATGCTATAAGAAATGATGAGTAGGATGGTTTCAGAAAAACCTTGGAAGACTTATATGAACTGATGCAAAATGAAATGAGCAGAACCAGGAGAACATTGTATATAGTAACAGTAATATTTTAATAATATTCAACTGTGAGAAACTCAGCAATACAATGATCTGAGACAATTACAAAGAACTTATGATGAAAAAATACTATCCAGTGTCAAAAAAAGAACTGATGGAGTCTAAATACAGATTGAAGCATTCCTTTAAAACTTTATTTTTCTTGTTTTTTTCATCTATTTTCCTTTGCAATATTGCTAATGTGGAAATATATTTTGCATAACTGCACATGTATAATCTATATCAAACTGCTTGCCTTTTCAAGGAACAGGGAGAGGAGGAAAGGAAGGAGAGAATTTGGAACTCGAGATTTTAAAAATGAATGTTAGAAATTGCTATTACATGTAAATGAAAAAAATAAAACATAAAAATGTTCAAAAAGAGGGGGGGCACCTTCTAGGGAGTTGGGCATGAATTTTAGCTCCCTGTTGAGGAAAATGTTCTTTGTTAAGATGACAGTGTCTATCCTTTTAGTCCCAGTGATTGGAAGAGATTGGGGGTGGAAGGGAGGAGATACTGTGTCAAAGATGAATGGTAATTAATTGAGCATCATGGGAAATCTGCCCACCAGATAGTCTGGGAGAATGACAGAAACAGCTCTGTCTCTTTTTGCTTCCTTCTCTTTGAGACTCTCTTCCAATGTTTTCTTTCCTTTAAAATTCTAATGGCAAAAACATTGAGAATAAGCACTTGGCATGGGAAATATGTTTTTGCTTGAATCCCTGGTCGCTTTCTTCTATCTTAATGCTTCCTTCCTTTAATTTAGGTCAGCAACTTGTAATTCTAAAAGATGGGCATTTTCAGCCTTGTTTGTAACCTCATGGGTCAAGAGTCCTTGGAAGTATTGATTCAGACCTAAGGAACTAGAAGGAAAAAAGTTTCTCATAGGAGATTACTACCAAGATTATCTTGCAAATAAAGGAACAGAGAAAACTATTCCCTTGTTCAGGAAATCTGGACCATACGAGTTGTTTAGACATTGCGGATCTTGGATGAATGCAAATGCAAAAGATTTGTTCAGCAGCTCCACAAAATTGTCTTTACCTTCTGAGACAATTACAGTGAAAGAGCTATTTGAGATGTTTTATGTTCTCACATATTTTTTTAAAAGAATATCCTTGAGTCTTTTGCATTATAATCAGTTTGTACTGTGGAGGAAATAAAACCTCTGTCCTCTCTATCTGATTTTTTCTATTGTAGTGTACATTGCTTTAATCATTGTACATATTGTCTTCCTGGTTCATCTTACTTTACTCTCTAGCAATTCATATAAGTCTTTCAATTTTTTTTTTAGATTCTTATATTCAACATGTACTATGGTACAATGATATTCTATTGCATTCATGCACCACAATTTGTTTATCCATTCCCAAATTGATAGATACTCCTTTTCTATCTCTTTGCTACCACATATTTAGATATTTATAAATCCTTTCTTTCTGTCTTTGACTTCCTTAAGGCTATATACCTAAGAGTGAGACAAAGGATATAGACATTTCAGCTACTTTTTCAGCATAATTCCAAATTACTTTCCAGAATGGAAGGCCAATTCACAGCTCCACCAGTAGTACAGTGGTGTTACTGTTATCCTGAAGTCACTCCAACATTGATCTTTTGTCACTTTTACCAACTTTCATGGTAGAAGAATAGTTGAAATTTGTCTTTCTCTAAGTTGTTACTGATCTTAAGAAATCTTTCATGTGATTGCTTTAAAATCCTTTTGAGAATTGTTGACTCCCTTTGACACCTATTCCATTGGGAAATGACTCTTGGTATTACATATTTGTGTTCATTCTCTTTATATTATAAATATCAGATCCTGATCAGAGATTATCAATGTAGAATTGTTCCCTAATTGTTTCCCCCATTTTGTCCTCGATGCATTGATTTTGTTCATACAAAAAATTTTCAATTTCATGTCATCAAAATTCATTATTTTGGGGGGAACTATCCTCTGTTTCTTTCTTTAAGGATTCTCCCTCTCACTATAATTGTAAAGAAATCCCTTCCTATATCCACTTTCCTCTAAATTTTTTATGATGTAAAATTTTATATTTGAGTGTCCAGTTGAAACTTATTATGACACATATTATAAGATGCTGGTCTTAATCTAATTTTTTTTTTTTGCCAAACTGTTATTCAGTTTTCCCATCAATTCTTTTAGTAAAGAGTTCTTCCCTAAGTAGTTTATGGTCTTAGTTTTAATGAACAATGGTCTATTGCGTTTAATTGTTTCTGATTCTTGTCTATGTAGTCTGCTCCACAAATTTTTTTGTTTATTTAACTAGTAACAGCTAGTTTTGATGATTAGCATTTTATAATGTAATATATTTGAGACTACCCTTCTGCCTTTACTTCTTGTTTTTTTCATGATTTCCCTTGAGATTCTAGACCTCTAAGACTTTGGTTTCTCAAATAAATTTTATTAACAATGAATATCCCACTATAAAAATGTGCATACCCTTTGATTCTTTCTAGAAATATAGTTTCTAGGGCTGTATCCCAAAGAGATAAAAAAAATAGGAAAAGGACCCACATGTACAAAAATATTTATAGAAGCTATTTTTGTGGTGGCCGGGAACTGGAAACCAAAGGGATACCCATCAATTTGGGAATGGCTGAACAAGTTGTAGTATATGAATGTAATGGAATACTATTGTGCTATAAGAAATGATGAACATGTGGCCTTCAGAAAATCCTGGAAAGTTAGGTTTCCACAAAATGTTGCAGCTTCAGAGTGGTATAAGATAGCAAGCACCACTGACCAATCAGCTTTCAGAAGGAGCAACTAGCTTAACAGCAAAATTCTTGATAAAGGGGGCTAGACTTGAAACTAGCCTAAATCAGATGAAGTCAATGACCAGGAGAAAGCTTTTGTTCATTGTGCTTGCTTAATAAATTCACTGCATGTTAGCTGACACTCCCTTGCACAGGTTTAGAGTCTCATTATCTGCAAACATGATACATGACAGGGGAGGGCATCATGACAGGGAGCTGTATGAAATAGGAATATACCAGAGATTGTAAGCCAAAAGGATCAGACCAATCCTGATCTGGAAGGGAGAAATATTTACACTATAAAGCTTGCTTTCTTTTCTGTATCAGTCCACTTCTCTCAGTACCCTCTTCTTGCAAGAACCATAATAAACAACTCTTCTTTCACTCCTGACTTTAATTTTGTTATCAGGCTTGGGTGTGAGCCTTGCGCTAGATGGGGAAGGGTCTCACGGAGGGGCCCTATTTATAACAGACCTAAAATATTTCTAAAGGACTCGATGCAAAATGCCATCCATATCCAGAGAATGAATTATGGAATCTAAACGCAGAATGAAGCAGACTATTTTCTCTTTGGTTATGTTTTGTTTTTCTCATTGTTTCTCCCATTCTTTTTGATTCTTCTAAGCAACATGACTAATATGAAAATGTGTTTAATAGGAATGTAGGTGTAGAGTTCATATAAGACTGCATGCCATCTTGGGAAAGGAGAGGGAAAGGAGGGGGAGAAAATTTTGAACTTATGGAAAGTGATTGTTGAAAACTGAAAAGAAATAAATTAATAAATTTGGAAAAATTTTGAAATTTGACCTAAAAAATCCAATTCCTTTGAATTGTTTAAATTTTTATTTGTGTAAAAGTGTTTTATAAATTTTATAAATTCAACATATATATTGAATATGTCTTGGTAGACTGACTCCCTGATATACTATGAATTTTGTAGTTACTTCTAATGGTATTTCTCTTTCTATTTTTCCAGGTGATTTTTTTTTTGTATTGCTACATCGAAATAATAATTTTTATGGATTTTTTGTCTTAATATTTTACTAAAGATAATTATTGTCTCAGTTATTTTCCCCCAGTCATTTTCCCTGGTAGGTAACTCCACTGCCATCTCCTGAGAGATCTGCTCCAATGATTTCACCTTTTTCCAATGAGATATTTCACATTATCTTCCGTTTTTTCATTCTTTTGGCTTTGTTTTGTTATTTCTTGGTTTCCCATAAAGTCATTAGCCTCCATCGGTTCCATTCTAATTTTGATAGAACTATTTTCTTCAGTGAACTTTTGAAATTCTTTTTCCACTTGGCTAATTCTGCTTTTTAAAGCATTCTTTTCCTCATTGGTTTTTTGAACCTCTTTTGTCAATTGAGTTAGCCTATTTTTAAAGGTGTTATTTTCTTCAGCATTGTTTTGGGTCTCCTTTAGCAAGTTGTTGATCCAATTTTCATGATTTTTTTGCATCTCTCTCATTTCTCTTCCCAATTTTTCCTCTACCTCTCTTACTTGGTTTTCAAAATCCTTTTTGAGCTTTTCCATGGCCTGAGACCATTGAATATTCATTTTGGATGTTTGGGATACAGAAGCCTTGACTTTTATGTCTTTCCCTGACGGTAAGTATTGTTCTTCCTCATCTGAAAGGATGGGAGAAGATATCTGGTTCACCAAGAGAGTAACCTTCTATAGTCTTATTTTTTTCCCCTTTTTTGGGCATTTTCCCAACCAGTCACTTGATTTTTGGGTCCTTTGTCCAGAGTAGGATATACTCTGGGGATCTGTAAGATCTCAGTTCCTCCAAGGTGGCACAATCAAGTGTGTACACTGGTCTGGGATCAGGGAGAGATTTTTGTTCCCAGAATCTTAGCAGAGTTTCCTCTTCACAATCACCTCACCTCCAATTCCTCCAACCAGCACTGGGCCTGAGATTCAGATAAGCTGCAGGAACAAGGCCACCATTCAGTGTGAGATAAAGATCAGCTGCTGCAGGGCCTCTACACAGGGTTGAAGTAAAAATCAGCTGCTCAGTGCCACCAGGGTTTTACGATCCAACAGGGATGCAGGGTGCTGTAGGGGCTGCTGTGGGAACTGCTGCGGCCTGCCTGATGTGGCCCTGTGGCCGCTGCCTGAGGCCGGAGCTATGGAAAGGCCCTTCTCCCTTCTCAGCCAGCTGAAAATACCCTATCACTCACCTTTGGTGCCTATGGGTTGAGGGATCTGTGAACTGTTGCTGCTGCGACTGGGAATTCCCTCTCTCCCACTCCAGGCCTGCTCATGTCCTCCTCCCAGAGCTGCACTGTGCAGCCAAGGCTGGGCTGGGTTCCTCTCCGTGTCCAGTGTGACGGACGTTTCCCATCAGCCTTTCAGGTCACCCTGGGCTGGAAATCTCCTCCACTCTGTTGTTCTGTGGCTTCTGCTGCTCTAGAATTTGTTGAGAGTCTTTCTTTACAGGTATTTTGTCGGCTGTGTGGGAAGAGCTAGTATATGTACATGTTTCTACTCCCCCATCTTGGCTCTGCCTGACTTCACCTTTTTAAATAACCCTCCTACAGTGCCCTTTCTAGCATAACGCATTCAGCCTGTTGTTTAAAGTATATGCAAATTAAGTAAGTTACAAGTGTCCAGTTCTTCATCTCAGTTGGGCATAGTTTCATGCATAGATTCATTTTAAACATCTGTGTAAGGCTCTGTGCTAGTCTAGGGATACAGAGATCATAAACAACACAATCCTTGCTTTAAGGAAATTTACATCCTCCTGGCAGAGACTTTGAAGAGGTATACAGATAAGTATAATACAAGACAGGGTGTGGGAAGGGCAAAGAGAAGCTCATATTTTACTGTCAATTCCAGATGTTTTTCCCAGGAGATCCTTTCCTTCAACCTACTGGTCTCAAGACAGCAGTTCTATTTCTTATCTCTATGAAAGTAAGGTCCAGGGGGGTTTAGTATCACGTTTAAATTGTGCTTGTTGAAGTCATTCAACCTCAGATTTTGCCCAAAGAATACAATACATTGTAGAAACCACATGGTTCAGAATAAAGAACCACTAGGAATCAGAAGATATAAGTTCTAACCCTGGTTTTCCCCTAACTCTTTGCATAGCCTTTTCTGACTTAATATATAAGCAAATAGCAACCTCTCTGAGCTTTAGCTTTGTTCTCTGTGTGATGGACTTGGATTTCCAAGGCCCTCTCTAGTTCAAAACTATGCAATTCCATTTTGAAATGGCCTATAACTCCAACACTTCCTTTCCTGGTACATAGTCTTGGAAGAGTATTCAAAAGACATTTTATTCAATTCCTCCCTATTCTTTTCTCATGTCACAGTTTCTCTATTACTGTCCATCCCCATTTAAATCTTTGCCCCCTTGGAGTGGCTTGGAACTCATGTCAGTACTGTGGTTAATTGTTTTCTTGTTAACATTTCCATAGTCTTGGATTTCATCAGTATGGGAGAACTCCTGTCATGGTAACTCCCTCTATTCCATTTCTGGGCTGGTCTAGTAGTTTAATCAATCAAGTTAACAAGTGTTTATGAAGCACCTGCTATGTGCCAGGTCCACTCCTAAGTGCTATTTAATACAAATACAAGTAAAAAGCAAGATAATCCCTTCCCTCAAGTAGCTTGTATTCTAATAAGGAAAGGCAACCCACAAAAGGAAGGTGAAAGAGGTGAAATGAAGGTACCTGGTGAGGGGATATGATAGAGTAAGTCTAGGGTGCATACTGGGATGACACATGGCTGGTCTGGGCTTCCTTCTTAAACGTTAGTTCTAGGAGAAGTCATCCAACGAGAGAGAGACAGAGAGAGAAAGACAGAGACAGACAGAGACAGAGAAAGACAGGCCTCAGTACTTCCAAAACTGTGAATTCCAGGGCTAAAGTGAGCTCCCAGAAGGAAAGAAGTTTCTGTGGCATGAGCAAACTCTTATAACACGGCAACAATTACAATCAAGACTGATTAATTTAGGCTCCATGTTGTAATTAAAATGACACATAAGTCACTCAACAGCTAAGGCTTTGTGACCCCTTTTGAGTTTTTCTTGGCAAAAACAGGCTTAAGTGACTTGCCCAGGGTCACACAGCTAGTAAGTGTCTAAAGCCGAATTTGAACTCAGTTCTTCCTGACTCTCGGCCAACTCTCTATCTGCTGTTTGACCTACCTGTCCCTTCCTCAAATCCCCTTCAAGAAATTGCAAACATCTATGTCCTAGTAGTTGAATCCTAGGGAATTGTTTAGGATATGCAGGTTAGATGACTTACTTCAGTGTCCTGGACTGAGCCTGACTTGGCCAATCTCCTGATGGTTTAGGTTCTACAATGAAACAAAAACGTTCATGGATCATTCAACACTTAACAAAAGGAGATTTACTTAGCCACAGCAGGAGGTCATTCAACAAAGATAGACATTGAGAACATTTTGAGCTGATTCAGCAAAACAAAACTCCCATCTCAGTTCATGAGCCAAATATCTACAAGGCCCTGCAGCTCTTCATGGTTGCTTAGCACTCAGGTAATAGGGTAGTGATGTTAACAGTCTGAGCCTTTAGTGCCCTGAGCCAACCCATCTCTAGGAATGTCTTGATGTCTTTGGAGGAAAAATTAGCCTAACTTACATGAAGAAAGGTGTTAGGATATAGCTTCTACTACAATAAGGTATCACAGCTAATATCAAAGATACTTTCTTGCTCCAAGATCAGCACTCTATCTACCAATTAGGCTGCTTCTAAGTTAAAATTCAATTTAATTTACAATATTCTGCTCCAGTCAGACTTATGTTTCTCTACTGTAGAAATATAATGAATGAGTTTACCAGTCACCTTGATTTGCTTGAACTCACATTATCCAGAAGAGGCTGAAATAACCTCAGAATCAAAATCAGCCAGTCAGGAGGTAGAAGGAGTGTTGCTCAAGCTTGACACACCAGTGATCCTTTGCAGTGTTCACTGGGTGAACCCAGAACACCTCTGCTGTGACAGCAACCACAGGGCCAGCTCAGACTGGTCCATACTGACCCCCAGATGGTCAGAGCTTGCACAAACACCCTGGTCCAGGTACTCTGCACTCCTCCTCTTGCCCTTTTGTTGTAAAACCATATAAATGACTTCCTAAACCCCCAATCTTTGGAACAACAAAATTCTGCTGTTCCCTGAGCTCGCATGTGGTACATTTGCCCAATAAATGCTTCCTCCTTCCCTCTGTTCTGGCAGACACTGTACCCCAATTAATCATTCTGCCATAATTAATCAGTTCCAATGCACATGATTTGGGGGATGTGAAGTTTTGCACAAGGGCTACAAATTTGGGCTCTGGAGATGGATATTATCACTTGCATTTGAGGTTAAGAGATGAAGAAAACAAATCAGAGAAGATTGTGTATTATGTATAGGAGTTTCATGTCTCTAGAAAAAATCAGTTCATACACAGAAGAAAAAGAATAGACTAAACTTTTATAAGACTTATCAAGGCAAAAAAGGCTTCATATCAATCGTTGAGCTGAGCTTAGATATGTCAACCATAAATCATTGTGATTGCTCATTGGAGGAGCATCTAAAGGTTAAATCTACTTGCTTTCAGACCTGTAAAATTCACACTAAGTAATATTCACACTAATATTCCTAGTAATTCAATCATCCTGGTTAGATACTATCCTAGAAGAGCAACCTAATTTCATATCCTCCCATAAATCATATGTAATGCAGGCTATAGAGGTACTATCCCAATTCTCACTTGCACTGGTAAGTTGGGTATCCAGGGTATAGCTATTAAAATATCTCTTCTCAGGTTTTATAATATCTCCCCTGAGGGTTTGAGGATGGAGTTCTAGTACTACAGTTCATAAGCTCCAATCAATATGCTTCCCTAGTAATTATCAGTTGGTATCAATTAGTCAAACAAGTTTAATTAACTTTTAGAAAGCAATATTTTCTAAGGTGGTATAGTAAAAACAGTTGGTACAAAATATCCCCCCAAAACTGAAAACACATTCTCCCATAAGTATATACAGAGTCCAGAGGAATTTGGGTCTAAACTTAGAAAGCCCATGTGGCAAAAGGCTAACTCACAGTTCCTGGAAGTTTTTGTTTTTGTTTGGGGATGGGGGGTGGCTTTCTTTTCCTAAAAATCCTTTCCTCTCTTTGTGAAACCCTCACAAGGTTTTCCTTAGGTACTGTGTAACTTTCTGCTGTGCCCCTAACAGAGATCTGGTCAACTTTCCCTCAGTGGGAAAGGGTCACATTTGTCTTTCATTCTTGATGTGGATTCTGTTCTCAATCACAGCTATCCCAAGGACACTCCCAGGAGTTTCAAAATTTTCAACCTTTCAAAGTTCACAAGGTCTTCCTCTGTTCAAGGTGGTGATGGAGGTGGAGAAAGGACAATGGCTCTTCCACTCCCCAAGTAGTTCCTTCTTGGGGCTTTTTGGGAATGATTTCCACCAGCAAGCTGGCCAGGTCTTCGTATCCTGAAATCTGAACTGGCTTGCAATTTTATATCAACCTCACAGGACCTTTTCAGACGTTTCTAATATACTTCCTGTGTAATGACATTTCACTTCATCCAGTGGTTTTCATTCTTACTAAACTGATTAAGGATTTTTTGCACTTTATTTTAATGCCTTTGATTGAGTGGCTGATTCAATAAAGGTGATCTCCCCTGATTAGATAGATAGATAGATAGATAGATAGATAGATAGATAGATAGATAGATAGACAGACAGATAGATAGATATACTCTATCAGGGTATTAAGCATCTTGTTAATGACTTGAAGTAAGGTGGGTTACTGATTTTTTTCAGTTGGCTCCACCCCTGCTACACAGGGGTGTAGCTTACACACACACATACACACACACACACACACACACACACACACACACACACACACACACTAAAATCCAGAGGTTCCCTATTACAATAGGATCAAATATAATTTCCTCTGTTTGGCTTTTGAAGCTCTTCACAACCTGACTCCTTCATATATTTCCAGCCTTATCATACATCATTCTTTCTCTCTCCCCCTAAACTCCCACCCTACAGGCCAATAATATTGGCTAAGTAGGTTCTTTCTCACAAACAGTGCTCCATCTCCCATCTCCATGCCTTTGCATTAGTTGTCCCCCATGCCTAGAATACTCTCCCTCCTTACCTCCACCTCTCATAAGGCCTAGTTTCCTTTTAACTCACCTTAAGCAACACTTTATGCAGGAAGTTTTTCCTGGTGTCCACCACCATTCGCATTCCCCAATTGTTACTGATTTCCCTTCTAAGGTTAGGTTGCATCTATTTAAAAAAAAAATTAATGTCTAACATTAAGCTCTACTGGGAGTGAGGGGAGTAACATTAAATCCAGGAGATTACAGAACTATTCCCATTCCCTTCCCATTAAAGGAACCCTCTCAGCTCTAGACTGAGGCAGAGTTCAGATCAAGTTCAGGCTTAGAAGTTTGGCTTCTTTTGAGAGTAGGGCTAGTTCTTTATCTCACACTTTTGGACTTACTTAAGTTCTACACAGACAACTCAAGGACAAACTATTTGAAGCTTAGATTTTGCCTTATATCTAGGTATCCCCAAATGGGGGAGGAAAAAAATTTTCCTCAATAAATCAGGTATGGAACAGACATTAGTTTCTTACACATAAAACAAATGCTATAATACTTACATAGTACATTGACAGAGAAACATAAAACAAGATTAATCTTTCATTGGAGATTAATAAATCTTATCAGAATATAAAGTAGCTTGTGATAACACTGAATAGGCATGACATCATTTCATTTTGGCCCTGCACTGTCCAAACAATTCCTCATCATCTTCCTGTTAGTAGTCAATTTCTCTGATGAAGAAATTCCCTTTGGCACCAATCAACTGGACTTGATGCAGCTCCAAACTTCTCAAACACACATCTGGACGTATCCATTTTGAGATGGATGCTCTAACTGGTCACTCAAGAAAGGAAAGTCAAAGCAGAAAAAGTAGCCAGGGTCTAGGTAAAAGCTTACCCAGTATACTATATTCCCTATGGGAGGGATTGTGGGATGCCAAGGTGGGTAAGAGCTAATCCATTTATACACACAAACACACACACACATACACACACAATGTTACATATTGTCACATAGACGGTCAAAGAAAGTGAGTGGGAATCTGAATTTCCTTTTAATTGACAAAGTACCCTCTCCCTACCTTCTTTTATGGGTTGGGGACAACTTAAAGGACCACTCTAAGTTTTCTATGTAATACCAAATTGATGAATCCTTTCATCAATTTGACAATTTTGGGGGACACATGGGACTTGACACTGGAGGGCTTTGGCTTTGAGATAAAGTTGTGATTCCTTTTTTGATATTGGGGAAGAAAAAGTTGATGACTCTAAAGATCTTCTGCCACTTTCTTCTCTTCTACTCTACAGAATGTGTTAATACTATTAGAGCCTCTCTCTAAAGGAGAAGAGCAAGGGCATCATGCTTTTTCCATATCCATGGTAACTTTAAGCATCTTTCTGCCTAGAAAAGCCTGAGAGTAGATATCAAAGCCCTGACTGCACTTCTGTTTTGTATTCTTTACCTGAACATAGACAACTGATTAGTCTAAAGATGGATGTATCCTAGCTTGTGAATGAGAAGTTAACAGATCCTGGGTCCTTGGTGACTCCAAGTCTTCTTTATGTTCACCAATGCATTTATTTGTAGAGAAAATGACCAATAGCAGGAAGATGAGCCTTACTCCTGGTCTGACAAGCTAGAAGACATCTACCTACATAAAAAGAATTCTGTGGATAAAGATGAAATAAACTAGGATGAAATGTAAAATATGTATTAGCAATCCTTCAAGCTGCATCATGTTTTAATGTCTAAAGTATCAATCTCCCAGGAGAGTAAACAGTCTTTATAAGTTACTGATGCTTATTTATCTTTTTTTCCCTAGAAATTCAAGCTTGTGGATCTTTTATGTATGTTAAAAATTTCTTTTGTGTAGAGAACATAAATAGCTCTCCTCTATCTTTCTATGGTGTACATTAAATGCCTTTCAACACTCCTTTTTTGGGGTAGAGAATCAAAACCTAAGCTTTAAATAATTTCCCCCCGAGCTCAAGGTGGGAGCATTAAAAAAAGAGACGATAAAACAAGAGGCTGAACATTCCCTTTGGAGGTTAGTGTCCCCTAAGTTTGAATCCGTTTTGCATGTATATATTTAGAGGTGGAGGGGCCCCTTGGTGGAGAGGGAGAGGGCACTCTGGGCCCCAAATCAGTTACTTATATTATACATGTCCATGTGCCACCTGGTAGACTTCTGTGGGCTAGGCCAGTTTCCAAGGCTTAAATGCACAGCCCCCTGGGAATGTAGTTTGGGTTCTTGACGGAATGATTGCCCAGAGCAATGTGTACTAATTGAGCAGAGATAAGCTGGCCATAGGAAAAATGGAACAGGTGGTTTGAGGGTAGTTGTGGCATTCAACTGGGGCAATAGTCACATGGAACTTGAGGCAAGCTGAGATCAATTTCAACAGCAGCGGTGTCAACAGCCCAGTTAAGAAACTATTGCCCTTCTAAGGCAGCAGGAAAAACAAAGGAACACACTGAAAATTGTTGGAGAGCTGTAAAGGTTGTTTTATACCACTGAAGCTCACCTGTGTGGTTGCAGTTCTAGTCTGGGTAGATCCATTGCTGGGAATATGAAAAAACTGGACTGTCTCTATCCAACTCCTGACCTCCAAATTGATTGTCCATTAACAGCATTGGTGTGTGTGTGTGTGTGTGTGTGTGTGTGTGTGTGTGTGTGTGTGTGTGTGTGTGTGCGTGTGTGTGTGTTGTAAGCTGTATCCTTTTTGCCGATTTTTCCTCTTTTACTCTAGGAAAGTAAAGTTAACCCAGATGTGTGTATTTTCACCTCTCCAGCGTTAAAGGGCCTAATTTTCACTGTTGATGTAACCTGGATATGTGGCTCATTGGTGCAACCCCGGCAGCCTTGGGACAAAGATGCACAATGTTTGGAAAGATAGCTCCTCCCATGTACCAGCTGAGAAAAGCGTCTCATATTACTTTTAGTTTCTACCTCCATGTTGGCAGTGGGGGTTTCTGGGAAATGTAGTTTTTCCAGTTAGAAGGCAACACAGAAGGACTGAGACAGGCAGGAGCTGTGTGTGAGCGAAGGAAAGCTAGAGAGGGAGAACAAATGCCAGTAGTTGGGAGTCAGTGGCAATTGAAATGTGCTAAAGCCATGGATGGACCATAAAATTGACTATAATCATAAGAAGCTAGAGCCTTGTCTAGCTTTCTGATCCATTTAAGTTGTGATTTGCCTATATAGAGCTTGCTGTTTGGCTAACTGTGCCTACCTCATGGAAATGTGGGGACATGGCAAATTCACCCTACTCTGCTTTTTTCTCTTTTGACTATGAAGCCAAACAGTTGAAGAGAATCTTCTTCCCCTTCCCCCCACTCCCACCCCATTTCTCCATCTATTTAGACGCAGCTAGAAAACAAACAAATCCAACTCTGTCTCATTTTTCTACCTGTCACCATTCGGATTCTCTTTTTTTTATAAGTGAGTTTGTATCCATTATCTTCAGGGTCTGTTATTACTTGAGATCAAAACTGGGAGGGGGTGAGGGGTGGGGCATGAGGTGGGCTCTGCTTTAAAGGGCTTTTGTATTTCACAGATTATCTACAGTAAGATCAGGCAGGCCTGGCATGGGAGATTAAAAGACCTCATGGCAAAGTTGTAGACAGAGAATTACAGTTTAAGTCTATTAATGAGATTATATTTCTCCTAAGAAGAATCCTCAAACTTGAACTAGGGGTTTGCATTTATTTCCCCTGGAATATGAGCTATGGTATCCCTGAAGGTATGAAAGATGGTCTGGGAGGCAAAACACTGCCTGGGGTGAGGGGAAACTAAGAAAGCCTAGAAGAGAAAGTCTCAGTTCCGAGCTGACTCTGTAAGTATGATCTGTGAGGATTTAGATTCTGCCCCTTTTTGATTGGGAGGGGCAAGTAAGAACACAGACCCTGGCCCTCCCCCCCACCCCCCCATCCCCAGTTCCATAGTGAGTCAATATCACATATGTATATAGTGAAACAGTGACACCTCGTGGTTATGTTTATATTTTCTTCCCTCCTCCCCCCTCCCACCCTCCCTTCCCCTGCCTCTACAGCCATGTAAATGATTTAAGGGCATGGACTATTTCACTTTCATCTTTGTATCCCAAGACCTTAATATAGTACTTGGCATATAGTAGGCACTTAATAAATTCATTTTGATTGATGTGGACTAGATGACATCTAGATGGCCAGCTATAAAACTATGAACTTTAGGATAAAAGACTGCTCCATAATCTTATCAGGTTAAGAAAATACCTTCCCCAGCTCACACGCACAAATAAATCCCTTCACACGTCTCTATGTCATTTGTAGCATTATCATCGCATACTATCATCGCATACAGTAGGGGCTGGCTTTGTGACAAACCTCTTAACTTTTGTTTGCCTTGTTTGTCCTTCAGTTCTGAAGAGGACCTATGACATCATGAGGTGATAGCTTGTTTCTGAATTGAATTCTAGTGAGGTAGAGTTGCACCAAGTTGTCTGCCTCTTTCTCTCTTTCTGAGTCATCAAAATCCAGTGGTAAGACAAAAGTCAGGATGACCGGCAATGACCCAAGAGGCAGAGGATGACCTTGGCATGTTCGATGTCTTACCAAGCTCTGAGCACTCCACAGTACCTGCTGCAGCCACCTTCACAGTCCTTGGAACAAATGTCCTCATTTGTCCATTTCTCTAGGGGAAGTCTTTACATGCTTAGAGTAGACAACACCACCACCCCCAATTCATTGACAGGTTTGTGGCCCTTCAGTTACCCTCAACCTGTTTTAGCCCATCTGCAGAGATGGTTTACCAGGGTGTGGGTCCTTTACCAGTGTGCCTCCTCATCTTGGAGCCACAGGCAAGAGTTGGGTAAATCAGGTGGACAAATAGTCCTGAAAAGGGCTTTGTCAAGCTCTTATACCAGAGGCGCTAGTCTTCCTGACCACCCCATATACCCATCTAATCCTCTGGAGAAAGAAATGGCAAACAACTACAGTAACTTTGTCAAGAAAACCCCAAGACAGCATGGTGTATGGGTCATGAAGAGTCAGACATGACAAAGTTGTTTTGGGCAACTTTGTGCAAAGCTAATGACCATGAAAAAGATGACCATCTTGAGATCATTCTTACTCACATGCTCATTCATTTTCTCTGGGAAGATGACTTCTGTTAACTAGATCAACTTTGACTCCTTTGAATTTAAAATCATTTAGTTCCCAAGGGCGCTCTTTTTGTGTGCTATGTAATAGCTGCACCATTTTCTTTAACATCCTCCTCTTCCTGCCTCAGATAGAGCATGGAAACTATATACTTCCCCCTTGTGGTTACTATTGCCATCTATGGTTCACATTACTTTTATTTAATGGAGGCAATTATTAAAGAAATAGAAATAAGAAGATGAAAAAGAGTAGCAGTATTTGAAGCCATGTTCCAAAGGAATATAGGCAGATGCTCCATTAAGCAGAAAATCTTGAATACTAGCAGAAAGAGCTAAGAGGAAAAAGATTGAGTTCTAGTCCTGCCCATATCTCTAGTGAACTGTGTTCCCTTAAAGTGAGGTTTATGTGTGCCTAGGTTTCATTTTCAAAAAAAAAAAAATAGATATAATAATACTTGTTTCACCTATCTTCCAAGGTTTTTTTAGAGGTTTAAATGAAATACCAGAAGTGATAGCACTTTTAAAAGTTAAACATGCCATATAAACATTTGCTATGATAAACCCATACTTCTAACAAAAAGTAATGTGAGCTGTGGCATCACTGGCATGGGCAGCGTTGTACATGTGATTTTATAATAGTCACAGCTCTACATGAGAGGCTGAATACAAAATGTTACAGTTTTAATGCTCCTGTTGGTACACAATACTCTATTTTCAGCAAACCCAGTTAAATAGCTGTATTTCAAGATTGGTTGTTATGACTTTTAATTTGCAGTTGAGTCTCACTCACTCTTCAATCCCTTTTTATTCACATTATTTCTCTAAAATAACCCCACAGAAGGCACCTGCATCCTCCTTCAATGTTTTAATCACCCAGGTGTAATGAAGATAGGTTGTCAGAAAGGCAAATCACAGAAATGAGAATTAGAAAGACCCTTAGAAATCATCTAGTTCACTCCCCTCATTTAAAGATAAAGAAATTAAGGTTCAGAGATGTTGAATAGTAGAATTAAGACTCAAATCCAGGTCTTTTCGTTCCAAATTCAATATTCTTTCTAACCCACCGGACTGCCTTTGAGAGACACTAAAGGATATAATGCTACATGTAAGCTATCTCTATGTCATAATTATTCACAGTGTGTCTGCTACTGTGGTTCTGAGGTTCTTTAGATGTATGGAATCCATGATGAAATTAGTAGAACATTCTCCTTTGGTTTAAATTACAGTTAGAGGAAGGTTATTTATTAAGCTGGTACAGTAAAAAGGGCACAGAATTAGGAAGAGGAAGAGCATGTGATTTGTGTAACCTTGGCCAAACTGCTTTCCCTAGTTGATTCCTCATTTTAGAAAAGAAGTGGGTTAAACTTTAATCTATGATCTAAAGTAGCGCTCCTTTCAATTTCCTACTCTTTCTTGGCTTTGCACTCAACATGAGTCCCCAGAGGCTAGCTACTATTGTCAGCTCTTGGGTGCCCTGTGGGCCTATACTCCTCTCTCCAAACTTGCTTCCCACTAACAATAAGCTAGTAAGTTCAAAGCAAAGACCATTTCTAAGATAACACAGTAGAACAGTAGCTACAAAACATTTTCTTCATAAATCTGGAGTTCATTCTCCCACAAATACACACAGTATCCATTGGAAGAATGGGCACAAACAAAATAAAATGGTAATGAGGCTGGTTGTGGTCCATTCTTGAAGAGGACCAAAATGACACATAAAGTGAAATTTCAGCGTGTCCGACTGTGCCTAATCAGACCAATACAAGCCGGGAATGCTCTACCACAGGTTGGGCACATATAGGCCGGGTGAATATTGGGGTGGATACTCCAAATTTTCGCATCCTAAGTTTATTTTGTGCTGTATCAATTCTGCTTTGTTCATAGAGCACAGTACCTTTTCTGATGTGGGCATGCCATGCTGAGTGGTCCTGTGCCAGTGTCTCCCATGTTATACAGTCGAATCCAAAGTTCTTGAGAGAGATCTTGAGAGTGTCCTTGTATCACTTCTTCTGACTACCATGTGATTGCCTGCCCCTGTGAGATCTCCATAAAATAGTCTTTTTGTCAAGTGTACATTGTGCTTTGGAACAATATGGCCAGCCCATCGAGGGTGTGCTTTCTGAAGCGTAGTTTGAATGCCACATATACAGGGAACACATATCACCAAGCCAATTCATGCCCCCAGTACTGTTAGGATCCAATGTTTTTTATCTCCTCACGCGACCCTCATGCTGTGTCCCTGGAAGACCAATATCTCTTCACTCAGCTGAGCTCCCAGTGTCCACTCCTGGCCACAGCTTGACCCTTGATTACTAGGGCTACCTCTTTATTGGGTCCATGTTCAGTTCTCTTTTCTGTGAAGTATCTCTTGCCTCAAGTTGCTAAACTCCACTCCTTCCCTGCATCCTTGTCTATCCATCCTGGCAAATGCAATGTTTCTCACTAGGTAAGTCATTCCATAGAAAACATCATAGTCAATGGGCTACCAACCACTTTAATTACACCTGTCTTTACACTAAGTTTACCATGTCATTATTTGTGATTACATCCTGGGCTGGGGCAAATCAGTTGGTCAAGGAACAACTCCCTACTTTTCACTAATAATGCCACAATTTAAGGAGTTTTTAAAAAACTTGTGTGCAAGCTACTTAGTCTTCACCAAAACAATAACAACCAAAAAAACACTAAAGTTTCTGCCCTCCAGATGAAGAAAGAGTACCAGCAACCTTTCCATGATCAGGATCTTGTCGGGAAGATGTAGCACCTGAGCTGAGTGTTGAAGGAAGCCAGTAGTTCCCAGAGGATCTATGATATAAGGCATTCTTTAGAACATACCAGTATTTTAAATATACTAAGTACCTTTTTATTTATTTGCCAACAAAAATCTGACCTTATCACTGTCCTATGAGATATTTCTTAGGTGCAAATGATTCAAATTCTACTTAGTGCTTATTACTTAGGTGATCTGGGCAACTCACTTAACCTTCTTTGGCCTCAGTTTCCTCATGTGTAAAATAAGGGGACTGGACTTTAGATGGCTTCTGAGGTCCTTTTTAGCTCTATATCTATGATGTGGTGATGATGGTGCTTGTAGGATTTTAATCATCATTCCTCTTTATGTATAGCAAGAACCTAGACACAGAGAAGGAATTATTTGCCCTTCTCTTGTATGGCAAGGTGATATGTAGAGCTTGGCCAAGAGGCTGAGCTGGAGTACAATCAGTTATTCTTTGTGATATATAAAGATACCTTTACCCTAAGATCCTGCTGTCCTGACTGGGGAGTCCCATCATGGAAACATCATTTCATAAGAGATCCAGGCCACACTTCTTTTATTCCCAGCTCTACTTACTCTTTGGACTTTGAAATTTACCATCTCACCAGCCCCCTCTATATGTCATCTTCCCCCATAAGCTCCTTGAGTGTGGGAGCTCTCTGAAAGAAGGGACCGTCTAGTTTACTCATATTCTTGGTGTTTAGCACCGTGGCTGACACAAAGTAAATGCTTAATAGATGCTTGCTCTATTTATCCAACTATCCGTCATCTGTCATCCATTCATTTGTTGCCTATCTATATATCTAACATTTATCCATCTATCATCTATCCATTATCTGTCTATCCATCTATCCATTTATCATCTACCATCCTCCCATTTATCTGTTATCTATATATCTATTATTTATCCATCTATGATCTATACATCTATTTATCCATTATCCATCTGTCATCTATCATCTATCCTTCCATTTGGCCATTTATCCTCTTTGCCCGTCTCCCATCCATCCTTCCATCCACCCAGTTGTCTGCCTGCCTTCAGAAAGCCCCTTGCCTACACCGCCCCTTCACTCATCATTTCCCAGAGCCCTCTGCGCCCCGTATACACATTCTCAGGCTCTACCCTAGAGACCTTCGCTAGGGGGCGGGATTTTCGTCTCTTTCCCTGTTTCCGGGTCCCCAGGGGACAGTCCCTGGTGGCGCCTACGTCAGCCTTCGCCCAGCTGTCGCGAGGTTACGTCCTCCCGGAAGTCGCTGGCCGCCGTGACCGAGGGGCGCTGCTGGTACCGCGATGTGTGGGGACTGTGTGGAAAAGGAATACCCGAATCGGGTGAGCCGCAGGGCGTGGGGGCCTCTGTGTCCCCCCGGCCCGGAGCCCCGACAGCTCCGACTCTGTAGATGGGGAAGGAAGGGCTGCCTGAGGTGGGAGCGTAAGGACAGACTCGCTGGAAGCAAGGCTGCCCGGGCCTGGGCGGGCTGACGTCCGTGTCTCTGGGCCCCTGCCCCTTACCCCGGCGGGGCCCCGCAGGCGCGGTCCGGGTGCGGAGCGGAGGGCGCCCGGCCCTGCGGAGCGGCTCCTCCGTCTCCGCTTAAAGCCACTGTGGCTTGCTCTTGTCTCCGTTTCCGCTCAGCGAGTACTGTGATGTAACCAGGCTGTTCTCACACTTCATTCAGGTTTTTTTCCCCCTTAAGTCACATACTTTATGCCAGACTTGAACCAGATTTCCTAACAGTTTTTCCTTAATTTCTTTTGATAGTCAACGAAAATCCACCTCCCCTCCCCACCCCTTGTGAGAAAGACAAAACCCTTATAAACATATATAGGTAAGCAAACTAAATCCCTTTATTGGCCGTATCCAAAAAATAGATTCTGAGTCCATTACCTGTCTCTTAGGAGGTGCATAGTATGTTTGATCACAAGACCTCTAGATTCCAGATGAGACATAGGTGCTTGGCACATAGTAGGCCCTGTATATGCTTATTCCTTTCTCCTTACGATAGCAAATAACCATAGTCATATTTGCGTTGTCTACCCCACAGGGTTATTGTGAAGAAAGTGCTTTGTAAACCTTAAAGCACTGTAGAAGTATGAATTATTAAAGATGAGGAGTGGTGAAAAATAAAATTTTAAAGCATTGTATTGGGAATGAAAAATGTTTTAATCTCACTCTAAATGTCTTGTGTAGCAATTTTGTGTTTTTTTTAATGCCCATATTTTTTCTGTTTAAAGAGATTTCATTAAGAGTGTTCCCTATTTTGAGGAATATTATATTTGGACTAGTACAGCACTTTGTTAAATTTGGAGGCATATGCAAAGATATTTAAGATCCCACGTGACCTCAGGGCAAAGAATTTCAAATAAGGATTCAAAAGACCTGAATTCTAATCTTATCACTGCTATGAGTAAATGTGAATTTAGCCAAATCTGCTTAAGTTTCAATCTCCTAATATGTAAAATAGGATAATATCTACTCTGCCTACCAGGCCTTCTGTTATGAGAATCAGATGACATAATGTATATGAAAGGCCTTTGTAAATTACAAATATGGTGTGTTTATACAGCGTAAGTAGAAATTTCTCTGTGCTTCAGTTTTTCAACTATAAAATGAGGATTTGGACTCAATCTGTGATCCTGTGAACTTCCAGAGGAACAGATATATTATGCCCTTGAAACAGCTTAGTTTCTTACTTACCTTGAAACACCTTAGAAATCAGCATAAGGCAAAATGTAATTATGGCCTAGAAAAGGGTGATAATCAATATATACTACAGGAGTTCAGAAAAGGAAATCAGTGTGAAGTCTTTTAGATATTTAGAGGAGGAAAGAGCATTCTAGGGCAAGGAGCAACATGAGGCAACATGGTACAAATGGAAAGAGTGCTGGATTTGGAGCCATAGGGAATGGGTTCGTTCATATCTTGACTGTTAGTGCTTTTGTAACCTTAGTCAAGTTATTTAAACTCTTATGGACTTCAGTTTCCTGATCTGTAACATATTAAAGTTTTTCTGTCTTTAAATAAATGATCTTATGACCTTATGAACACTAGCAGAAATCAAGGAGATGGGCAAAGACCCCACCTTTCCAGATATTTCACATTACTGTTCCTCATGCACTCGTGTCCCAGCCAGACTGGTCTGTGTGCTGTCCCTTGTATATCACATCTCATTTTCCACTTCTGTAGCTTTACATACCATGTTTGAAATGCCCTACTTTCTCAGTCTTAGGATCATTAATTTCTTTCAAGATTCAGCTTGTGTGCCTTCTCCCAGCTACCCTGTATCACCGGTGTCTAACTAAATGCTTTGATTGTAGTAGGCATTTTACATATTGCTTTGAAGTATTCCACCGAAAGGGAACCCACATCTACCTTAGACAGCACATTTCACTTTTATATAGTTCTAATTGTTAAAATTTTCCTTATGCTGAACCAGAATATGCTTCTTTGCAACTTTAATTAGGCCACCTGGAGTGTGAGATGTTCAAGGACTAGCGCTTCTAGTGTAAGGACTTTCCAAGCATTTTTCAGGACTGTGCATCTTTGGTGTCTACCTGTCACTTAATTCTCACCTGTGACTCCAGGAAACTGTAGCACTCACACCCTGGTAAACCATCTCAGCAGACAGGCTACATTAGGTTGAGGGTGAGTAATGGGCCATAAACCCATTGGTGAGTTAGCAGGTGTTTACGCCAAGCATGTAAAGACTTCCCCCAGAAGAATGGGCAGATGAGAACAGTTTGTTCCAAAGGCCATAAAGGCAATTGAAGCAGGTGCTGGGGAATGCTTAGAACTTAGACATCAAAGACACCAATGTTAACTACTTCATTCAGGGTCATCACCCCTTGTCCTGACTTTGTCCTGCCACTCAACTTTGATGATTCTGGAAAAAAGAGCAAGACTGACGACTTTGTGCAAGTCTTCCTCACTTCAATTCACCCACAAGTCAGGACATCACCCCATGATGTTATTGGTCCTCTCAGAAAATGAAAGCCCACAATAGCAGGCAAAATCGATCTGATTTCCTTACTTCCCAATTCCACTTAGCAGTCACAGAGCAGGAGCAGATAATTAGATGCCACCATCTGAGATTATTCAGAAATAAAGATTAAAAGGTAGAGAATAACTTAGTGAGGAGAGTAAGGTATTCTAGAGTAGTTGCTAGTACAATATTACAGTGGCAAGCCTTGGAGTTGAGGCTGGGCATGGAGGTACATAAAGAGACTGGGAGATTGTGATGTCGGAGCAGCTAAGATCAAAAGAAGAACATAAGGTTGGAGAGATAGAAAGATTAGAGGCTGTGGTGAGGAATTTCAAAGTACTAGATCCTGACATGAGAAAAAGTCATTGACAAGTGTTTGACGTATACAAGATTTTATAGTTTCACATGAGTAATGAAGGGGTTAAAGAAGGTGTGCATGTTGAGGAAATAGAAGCACCAGACAAATTTCTCATATATGATAGATGGTTAGTACTGAAGGAAGGGAGGAAGGAAAACAGTGGCTTGATGATGGGAATAGGGAGTTGTATCAAGGGAAAGTATTATTAGGATAAAGAGACCTAGCTGTACATATAAAGGTCAAGAGAAAGGAATCAGTAGGGAGAGAGAGAGTGAAAATATTAGCTAGGGAGGGAATAATGGATTAACCTAATAGGGAGTTCCAAATCTGGTGCACGTAGGTAGTTACTAGTTCAGACTGCCAATATGTACAATATTTAGATGTTTCTCTTTTGGATATGTACAGATGTCTGGAGGTTTGTGGTGAGTGCATTTCACAGACAAGCAACAAATTGGCCTGAATTCAGTGCAGATGGTGATGTATTTACAATGAGTTCTTGAACGGAATCATGAACCAAACATGAAAATGGACATTATTAGGTTGCCAAACCCATTTTTTTTTTTTACTGAACTCAAAAACAAGCCTGCTTAACTAGTTTGAAACAGAATTTAATCTAATTTTGCTATTTTCTGTGTCATTAATTTTAACTTAATAAAGGTCAGTCTTAGTTAATGAAAAGTGATTTTACACACAAAAAATATTTTAAATAGTGTTATTACTTTTATATTTTCCACATGCAGTTAGTTATATTAGGCTAACTATTTCTTCATTCACACTGTAGTCTAATAAATTACTTAAAATACCTATAAATGACTCTTAGTACTTAAATACTCAAATGTTTTGCTTAAAATTTATTATCAAAGGATTATTCAACAGCTGTTTCTGTTATTACATCTTCTAAGCAATCCTGAGAGATTATGATGTATAGATGGGATACAGAGTTTGTAAAGTGACATTTTATTCAAATGCTTTTTGGCAATCAATAAGCTACAAGCACAATAGGGTCTTATATTGGGTGCTTTTTAAAAATCTGTTTCTCTAAGTACTTTAAACATTCTCACTATTCTTGTTTGCAGTGTTGCACTTTGCACTGTCTGTACAAAAACATTTGCTCAACCAAGTAAATTCAGTACATTCCCTTTCAGAATTACCACAAATTCCTGAAATTAACTTTGCTGTAATGTATTGTGTATTGTATCAGTTCTTATGGTAACATTTTTTCTGGGTCAAGAGTGAGGGACAAACATTACTGACAACAAATGTATATATGTATTTTTTCAAATACCCAGTCAGTAATCTAACTGTATTTCCCAAAGATACTTATTAACTTGTTGAAAGTTATTTTTAAACCTTATCCATTTGTTTCTGGTACTATTTTGAAACTATCGTTGTAGTAGGCTACATTTTGTAGAATTGATGTATTCTTTTCTTTCCAGTATAAAGAAGCTCTGTAATATTGCATATGTAAATCCGCATTCTCAGAAGTCTGATAATTGCAACTATTCATCATATAGAGGACTCATAGACAAAGGTCCCTTGTAGCTTATCGCCACTGCTTTCAGTGATATGGAGCTCAAAAGCCGAGTCTGGAATCTGTAAATTCAGCTATTCCAAGTGCTCGTTTTTTTCATAACACAGCAGTTATATTGTGTCTCTTCTTCCATCATACCAGTTCCTAAGGTTTGCATTTTATAAAGAGATCACATTTTGTGATAAGATCACAGACACTTATATGGTGGCACTGTGAGGAAATAGCATAGTTGTGTTGGAAATAGCATTGAATAAGGAATAATGGCTTGCTTACTCAGTAACCATGTTACCATTTATTTAATTTTCTCATCCATAAAATCAGGATAATAATTCTTAACCTCCTTTCCAGGGTTGTTGTGAGGTTCAGAAAATATACACAAATGTAAGCCGTAAAGCAGTATACTTCAAAGAACTATGATTTTATTGGTTCCACTTATATGGAGCACAACCTTTGAGTTCTTATCACCCCCCAAAAAAATCACCGGGTGATCACTCTGATGATGAGCCTCTTCAAATTAAACTATAGCTTAGCCTATAGGATTTAACAGAACTTGGTTTCACTGGCATATAGGGTAGAACATAGGGTTTCCTCCCTGATCTGAGAAATCATAAAAGTAGAATCTTAGTTATTACAGATGTAAGATAGTATTCTTGAGGGGCAAGTAGGTGGCACAGTGGATAGAATGCCAGCCTGGAGTCAAGAAGACTCATCTTTCTGAGCTATCTGGTCTCAGACCACATACTAGCTACATGACCCTGGGCAAGTCTGTTTTTCTCAGTTTCCTCATCTGTAAAATAAGCTGAAGAAGGAAATGACAAACCACTTCAGTATTTTTACCAAGAAAATCCTAAGTGGGGTCGCAGACAGTTGGACAACACAAAAATTCTTGTATGTATCAGCCTGCATATAGTTTTTTGGTCATTTTTATAGACTCAGAAGTAAAAAGGACCTTAGATGTGATTTAGTTTACCAATCCTAATTTTACAGTTGCGGGAATAAGGCCAGAAAAAGCTATGATACCATGTAGCTTAGTGGCAAAGCTGGAAGTAGAACTCAGTTCTAGTTAGGAGTCCAGTGTTCTTTCTAAAAACTGTGCCATGCTATTTCCCAGACTTAGAGAGAGAACTGATCACCATCCCATTCCCATTAGATCCATCAATGGGCATTTTCTACCTTGTTTTTCCTTCTCTTTTAATATGGTATCACATTTAAACTAAATGTAAAGTACGAGTTGATATCAACTGAAAACATGTCCCTTGCTCCAGAGCAGTAACTCAATATGCCTATGAATGTGATCTCTTTTTTTGTAAAATACAAATTTCACAAAACATAATTCACAAGACTGTTGGGCATGTTTACATTTTCTTGAGGTTGTTAGCTAGAAAGTGATGGAGAATATAACCTTTTAATTATTAAAAAGCCTTTGGGGAAAACTTCCCTTGAACTGAATACCAAAATTATTTTTATGAAGCATTTCCACAAATAGTGTTATAGAGAACTGACTCACATTTATTTTGTATTTGTGTCTTATCTCATGGATTATAGACCTCTTGCTTTTTCTCTTCCCTATAAATCATCACTTACAACTGGGAACTTTTTTTGGCCCAGGAATCATATTTGATTGAGTTGTGATTATATTAAGAACTAAGAGAAGAGCTATTTTAAAGTTCAGCTGAGTACCTTACAAGTACAATTAGAAGGTGTAGCAAAGTGAATGATACCCTGAATTTGAGAATTTGGAAACAAACCCAGAAGAAGCTATGATACCATGCAACTAGTGGCAAAGCTGGAAGTAGAACTCAGTTCTAGTTAGGAGTCCAGGGTTCTTTCTACAGTACCATTCTGTTTCCCAGACCTGGAGAGAAAACTGATCACCATCAGGGAGACCAGGCTTTAGATCAAACCTAGACACAACTGTGTGATCCCTGCAAAAGTGACTTCACCTCTTGGAGCCTTAGTTTCTTCATATTTAAAGTCACTCAGCAAACATTTATTCATCATCTCCTAGGGATCAGAAACTGTACTAGACAATTGGAGTACAAAAAAAAACAACAAACCCCTACCAACCTACAGTCCCTTATTCTCAGGGAACTTGCATTTGAAAAATGAGACCTTTAAGAGAGATATTTGTTAAAAACATATTCCCCCAATTTTCTGCTTTCCTTATTAATTTTGGTTGCATTGGCTTTTGCTTGTGCAAAAGAAGTTTTAATTTTATATAATCAAAATTATCCATTTTACATTTTGTAATGCTCTCTATATTTTCTTTGATCCTAAATTCTTCCTTAATCCATAAATCTGATGAACTGTTCCATGCTCTCCTAATTTGCTTATGGAATCACCCTTTATATGTAAATCATGTACCCATTTTGACCTCATCTTGGTAAATGGTATGATATGTTGATCTATACCTAGTTTCTGCCATACTGTTTTCTACTTTTCTTAGAAATTTTTGTCAAATAATGAGTTTTTGTTCCAAAAGCTTGGTTTATCATTTACTGGATTACTATGGTCATTTACTATAATGTAATGTATATGTAATCTATTCCAGTGATGTACCACTCTATTTCTTAGCCAGTAACAGACAGTTTTGATAATAATACAATTTATTTTTGTATTTATACAGTTTATATACAGTTTGAGATCTGGTACAGCTAGACAACTGTCCTTCCCATTTTTTTCATTTATTCTCTTGATATCCTTGACCTTTTGTTCTTCCATATGGATTTTATTATTATTTTTTCTAGCTCTATAAGATATTTTTTGGTAGTTTGATTGGTGTGGCACTAAACAATTGACTTAGGTAGAATTGTTATTTTTATTATATTGGCCCAGTCTGCCCATGAGCAATTAAAATTTTTCCAGTTGTTTAGATCTGCCTTTTATTTGTGTAAGAAGTGTTTTATAGTTGTCTTTTTTAATTTTATTTTTATTTATTTTTTTAATATAAATTTATTTATTTAACTTTTTACATTCATTTTCACAAAATTTTGGGTTCCAAATTTTCTCCCCATTTATCCCCTCCCCCCACCCCAATACACCAAGCATTCTAATTTTCCCTATCACCAATCTGCCCTCTCTTCTATCATCCCTCCCTTCTCTTGTCCCCATCTTCTCTTTTGTCCTGTAGGGCCAGATGACTTTCTATTCCCCATTAACTGTATTTATTGTTTCCTAGCAGCAACAACAATACTAAACAGTTGTTCCTAAAACTTTGAGTTCCAAATTCTCCCCATCCCTCCCTCCTCACCCATTCCCTTTGGGAAGGCAGGCAATTCAATATAGGCCATATCTGTGTAGTTTTGCAAATGACTTCGATAATAGTCGTGTTGTGTAAGACTAACTGTATTTTCCTCCATCCTATCCTGCCCCCCATTGTTTCTATTCTGTCTTTAGATCCTGTCCCTCCCTGAGTGCTGACTTCAAATTGCTCCCTCCTCCCATTGCCCTCCCTACCATCATCCCTCCCACCCTGCTTATCTCCTTCTCCCCCACTTTCCTGTATTGTAAGATAGGTTTTCATACCAAAATGAGTGTGCATTTTATTCCTTCCTTTAGTCGAATGTGATGAGGGTAAACTTCATGTTTTTTTCTCAGCTCTCCTCTTTTTCCCTCCACTAAAAAGTCTCCTGCTTGCCTCTTGAATGAGATATAATTTAGCCCATTCCATTTCACGCTCTCTCTTCCCACTACATTTCTCTCTCACCATTTACCTTAATTTCTTTTAAGATATGGTCCCATCCTATTCAATTCACTCTGTGCTTTCTGTCTCTGTATGTGTGTGCATGTGTGTGCACGCACGTGTGTGCATGTGTGTGCACGCACGTGTGTGCATGTGTGTGCGTGTGTGTGTGTGGTCCCACCAACTACCCAGATACTGAAAAGTTTTAAGAGTTACAAATATTGTCTTTCCATGTAGGAATGTAAACAGTTCACCTTGGGTAAGTCCCTTAAGACTTCTCTTTGCTGTTTACATTTTCATGCTTCTTCTCATTCTTGTGTTTGAAAGTCACATTTTCTTTTCAGCTCTTGTCTTTTCATCAAGAATGCTTGAAAGTCCTCTGTTTCATTGAAAGACCATATTTTCCCCTGAAATATTATACTCAGTTTTGCTGGGTAGGTGATTCTTGGTTTGAGTCCTAGTTCCTTTGACTTCTGGTATATCCTATTCCATGCCCTTCAATCCCGTAATGGAGAAGCTGCTAGATCTTGTGTTATCCTGATTGTATTTCCACAATACTGGAACTGTTTCTTTGTAGCTGCTTGCAATATTTTCTCCTTGACCTGGGAATTCTGAAATTTGGCCACAATGTTCCTAGGAGTTTCTCTTTTTGGATCTCTTTCAGGCAGTGATCGATGGATTCCTTCAATACTTATTTTGCCTTCTGGTTCTAGAATCTCAGGGCAGTTTTCCTTGATAATTTCATGAAAGATGATGTCTAGGCTCTTTTTTTGATCATGGCTTTCAGGGAGTCCCATAATTTTTAAATTATCTCTCCTGGATCTATTTTCCAGGTCAGTTGTTTTTCCAATGAGATATTTTACATTATCTTCCATTTTTTCATTCTTTTGGTTGTGTTTTGTGATTTCTTGGTTTCTCAGAAAGTCATTAGCCTCCATCTGTTCCATTCTAATTTTGAGAGAACTGTTTTCCTCAGTGAGCTTTTGAATCTCTTTTTCCATTTGGCTAATTCTGCTTTTGAAAGCACTCTTCTCCTCATTGCCTTTTTGAACCTCTTTTGCCAGTTGAGTGAGCCTATTTTTCAAGGTGTTATTTTCTTCAGCATTTTTTTGAATCTCCTTTACCAAGGTATTGACCTGTTTTTCATGCTTTTCTTGCATCTCTCTCATTTCTATTCCCAGTTTTTCTTCCACCTGTCTACCTTGATTTTCAGAATCCTTTTTGAGCTCTTCCATGGCCTGAGCCCACCGGACATCCACCTCGGATGTCTGGGATAGAGAGGCCCCGACCTCCACGTCTTTCCCTGATGGCAAGCATTGTGCCTCCCCATTGGAAATGAAAGGAGGAAACATCATCTGTTCCCCAAGAAAGTAGCCTTCTATGGTCTTATTTTTCTTCCCTTTCCTGGGCATTTTCCCAGCCATTTACTTGACTTCTGAGATTCCTCTCACCCCCACCTAAATCTGCCCAGCTAGTGCTTGGGGTCTGAGATTCAAATGCTGCTCCCCAGCCTCAGGGCTTTTGTGGCTGCTATTCAATGTGAGCTTAACTTCTGGTGCTGGGGTGGGGGCAGGGCTGCCTCCCAGGCTCAGTTCCCTCAGGGGGTTTATGTGGAGACCTTCAGTAATGGAGCGGAGCTCCTGTCTGCTCTGGGAGTCCTGGGCCACTGCTGCCTCTGCTGCTGTCTCTGCTGCTGCTGCCTCCGCCGCTGCCTCTGCCGCTGCCTCCCAAGGGGGCCCAAGTCACCCCGCTCCCCTCTTGGCCAGCCCAGAAGTCTCTCTCACTGACTGGTGGCACCTGTGGGTAGAGGAACCTTCGTGGCCTCCAGAGATTCCATCCCTGAAGCCTGCTCAGATCTGCTCTTCTGGGGCCGCCTAGCCAGGGCAGGGCTGGGGTGGGCTCCGCTGTCTGGTGCGCGATGGATCCCCTGGGGACGGCTTTCCAGGGCTCTCTGGAAGGGAAATCTCCTCCACTGCGTTTCTGCGTGGCTTGCACTGCTCTAGAATTTGTGGGGAGTTCTTTTTACAGGAAATTTATGGGCTGTGGGTTCGGAGCTAGCATACGTGAGTCTTTCTACTCCGCCATCTTGGCTCCTCCCCCCTATAGTTGTCTTCATATAATTCTTGGGTTTGTTTTGGCAGGTAGACTCCCAAGTATTTTATATTTTCTAGAGTTACTTTATTATTTTTTATTTATTTACTACTTTATTCTCCCCTATTACATGTAAAAATAATTTTTACATTCATTTTTAAAACTTTGAGTTCGAAATTCTCTTCCTACCTTCCCCCCATTTAGAAGGCAAATATTTCTATATACGTTATACATGTGTAGTCATGCAAGACATATTAGTCATATTAGTCATGTTGTGAAAGAAAAGACAAAAAAAGAACTTAAGAAAAATAAAGTAAAAAAGTATAATTTAATCTATATTCAGACATCATCAATTCTTTCCCTGGGGAAGGATAGCATTTTTCATCCTAAGTCCTTCAGAGTTGTCTTAGATCATTGTATTACTGAGAATAGCTAAGTCATTCACAGCTAATCATCTTACAGTATTGTTCTTACTTTGTACACAGTACATTTCACTTTGCATCAGTTCCTGAAAGTCTTTCCAGGTTTTTCTGAGAGTGTCCTGCTCATCATTTCTTATAGTACAGTAGTATTCCATCACAATCACATAGCACAGTTTTTTTAACTATTCCCCAATTGATGGATATCCCCTCAATTTCCAGTTCTTTGTCACCAGAAAAGAGTTGCTATAAGTTTTGTACATAGAGATTCTTTTCCTTTTTGTGTTTTATTTCTTTTGAGATATAGACTTAGTAGTGGTATTGCTAGATCAAAGGGTATTATTCATGGTTTCATAGCCCCTTGGGCATAGTTTCTAATTGCTCTAAAAATGATTTTTGCCATTCTAATGGAAATCTAGTCCTCTGAACTCCAGTTTGATATAGAGGGTCCTGGCCCTTTGTGGAATGTTATTTTTACAGTCTTCAAGTGAGCAAATTTGGAGTCATAATTTTTTCTAAAAAAACCTTTTCTCCAAGTTCATTGAAAATTTTTTTCTAGTAATTTTTGAAGGGAATGTTTTATTCTTATTTTAAATATTGTGATATCTAATACTATGATACTGCTGGTTAAAAAGAATTTATTTTTATTTTGATTTTTTTTATTTTAGGGTAACACCTGCCTGGAGAATGGATCTTTTTTGCTGAACTACATAGGTTGTGCAATGTGCAATAAACGGGATTTTATGCTGATTGCAAACAAATCCATGAAAGAGGAGGATGGAGAAGAAATAGTTACCTATGATCGTAAGCAGGCTTTGTTTTCTTAATTAGTGACCATTTGTTAGTAGATTTTAATTTCATTAAGCTGATCTATTATGTAAATAGAACTTTATGTTTAAGTTTTTGTGTTTCTGTGAAGTGCTTTGCTAAGTTTTTAAGAGGAGAAAGTACACTAAAAGCCTCATTTTTGCAAAATTGTTAGAAAAAGGTAATAGGAAGTAGGAGAATGGAAAGAACACTGGACAGAAGAACTTCATTTGAGTTCTAACTGTGACCATATGCAAGTCATTTAACCTCCATGAGTCTTATTTCCTCACCTGTAAAATAGGACTCTTCATCTTCAGGATTGTTGTAAGGAAAGCCTTTTGAAGTCTGTAGAAAACTATCCAAATGTGAACTGCTGTTATTTATTCAATGGTATGTAAGCTCATCAAGAGTAAAGACAGTTTCATTTTTTTGTTTTTATATGTCCAGCATGTAGCACAGTGTCTGGCATGTAGTAGCTACTTCAATAAATGTTGATTGATTGATTGATTCTTCATGAGTAGATTTCCCAGATAATTGAAGCCTTCACAAACCTGAGGCATTTGCCTGCAGGGTCAAAGGTGAGAGGATAATCGAAAACATAAAATATTCATTTCCTGACCCAAGCGCACCTTGCCCTTAGCATAGTAGGGCATAATTTTATATTCTGGCCTCAGTTACAGATTAGCTGTTTATGGTGCTATATTGTAGGGTTGACTCCCCCAGGTTACTGTACTTTTTGAGTTCTTATTATAAGTCCTTTTAAATTTTTTTGTTGTCTTCCTCACTTTTCTTGAACTGTCAGTGGACCTGCTTCTAGTAAGATCTCATCATTCTCTTCTGGTCTGTTCTTTCCACTTCTGTACTTGGGGAAATGAAATTTTAAAGAAAACCAAATAACCTAGCTCAATATAATTGTGTTTAAAGTGAAAAGAAATAGTCCCAAAATGAGGGTCATAGGGTCTCTCATCTGAGTCAAGTATATGAATTTATTGTATGAGTTTTATGCCAGTTTTTTTACCTATTGAGAGCCTTTTGGGGAGGCTTATTTCCAGGTTCTTAATTGATCTACATTTTCAAAGTAACCAGATAATTGAAATAAGTGATGAATTACTCTCAATAAAGGATTTGGGTATGGGAGAGGGATGGGTAGCAACCTTTCAAAATAAATTCAGGCAATTGGTGAGGTAGTGTAATTTTTTTAAAGCTCTACTTTTCATCCTTTTAAACTTTTTTTAACCATTAAATTGACTTTAAATGTCTGAAGTAAATCATATTAACCCAACTCGAATTCAGACTAGTCATTTTTAGTTCATTGGTAAATTTTTAAATTTATTTTAAACTTAAATACAAAATGAGAAAAGAAAAAAATTGCCGTGTACACAGCAGAACATAAGAAAGGATTTAATACAAAACAATGAATTTCCATTCAAGAAAGCCTATATATAATAAATAATACACATTGTTTTCAAAACTGCCCATCTTTTCTTTGCTTCTTGTAGATTTTCTTTTGTTATCTTCTGTATACTTTTAACTTCTTTTTTAAGGGTGAATTATAGAGATAGTTATATACACGTACATATACATAAATATCTAGAAGGTAGATAGCATTTTCCTTCATAGGTCCACGTTTCTTCATGTTTTTCTGAATCAATCAACTCATTATTTCCTACACCTCAGCAATATGCTAACACAATCACATCCTATGCGAGACGTTGTCTATAAAAGGTTTTTCCCAATTTTCTATATTCCTTCTATTCTTGGCTACTTTGGTTTTATTTATACAAGGAAATGTTAGTTTAAGGTAATCATAATTTTCCATCTCATAATTCAACAGTGGTCTTATCTTATAATCGAGTTTAACACCATCTCATTTTTGAAAATAAATATCATTTGTATATTTGTGCAAGTACTATGAGTTTTAAAGTTATATTTAAATGTGTGTTTACTGATTGCCTTAAGACTTTTGAGTGGGAATTATATATATTTTCAGGCCACAATTTTAGATCTTTAATTGTAAAATGGTATAATGGTACATATCTGGTTTTTTAAATAAAAGTAGATATAATAAGTTTCCTTATGTGTGCCATAAAATAAATAGAGTTAAGATTCTTTTAAAGCAATTGCCACGTAAAGAGAAAAATGGTATTATTGTAAGACAAATGAAATGTGCCATGTTTCCCATTTGCCTTGCAGATGTGTGTAAGAATTGTCATCACATAGTAGCCAGGCATGAGTATACATTCAGTGTCATGGATGAATATCAGGTAAATATCTTAAGCCTTGAGGAAAAGTATTTTAATATTCTATAAAATCCCAGGTACCTATAAGACATTAACAGATAGAATCATAGACTTACAGAATCTGAGAGGATCTCAAAATGCACATAGTCCTACCTATTCTTGAGCAGGAATCTTCTCTATTACCATCCTCAAATGTGATTGTATAGCCTTTACTTGAAGACCTAGAAATACTAAAGGTTTTATTACCTCCCTTATCCTTTTGGACAGCTCTGATTTTAGTTGTTTAAAATAGCTCTTTGTAGCTCCCGCCCATTAGTTCTGTTTCAGACGTCTAGGGCCAAGTAAAACCAGCTCAGTCCCTTTCCAACATGGCAGCCCTTCAGCAGCCCTTGAGTCTGCTCTTCTCCATGCTTTCTTCTGAGTAATCCTCTTAAAACTTCATTTTAAGTCTTATTGGCATCCTGGTTGTCCTTCTTTAGGTGCTTTTCAGTTTAACTATGACCTTTCTAAGATATGGTGTCCAGAATGAAACATATATAATGAACCCTAAGCACATCAGAGCAGTACTATAGTCTTCCTCATTCTAGACATAATATTTATGTTAATGCAGATAATAGCTTTTTTAGTTGCTATGTTTAATTGCTACCAAAAGTTTTTAGTCCCTTAAACCCCCAGGATCCTTTTTTATGAACTATTATTTAGCCATTCCTCTCTCCCTTGATAGTTGTGTCATTGATTTGTTTTCTGTTGGTGTTGGAATTAACATTCATCTGTATTAAACTTCATCATCTTATATTTTACCCATTGCTTTAACCTGTCAATATCTTTTGGTTTCTTAGTCTCATCATCTAACATAGTAATTTAATTAATGTCCTCTTACCAGCGACAGTCCACAAATTTTATGTGCATGCCATCTAAACCTTCATCTGAGGCATTCATATAAACCATGGGTCTTAAACTGGGGTGTTTGAATTTGGATGAAAAAGAAAATTACATCTTTATTTTCACTAATCTTGAACCAAGATGTATAATTTCTTTCAATTATTCAAAAATATATTTTGATAAGGCCATAGTCTTCACCAGACTGCCAACCCTGAGGTAAACTTTAAAAACAAGACATCTCTTCTTCCTGTCTGCATCTTTATATCTAAGTTTAGAGAACTGTGGATGTGAATGAATCTGTGCAAAGACATTGCCGCTGGAAAAGCAAGTCAAAGCTTACATATGGGCTAGGATTGCTATCTTTAAAGGATATTACATTATGAAGGATATTACATTATACCTGTTCATGTGACTATTAATATACTTTTAAAAATTTGTCTGACTATCATAGACAACCTATTTCTACCCAGTGGTGCCAAACAGAACAGAACTAAACTTTCTTCCTTGTGATTGCCCTTCCAATATTTGAAGACATTTATCTTATTGCGACTGGAAAGAGTGCTGTCTTTGGAGTCAGAGGACTTAGGTTCAAATCCTATCTCTCCTCCTCCTCCTCCTCCTCCTCCTCTTCCTCCTCCTCCTACTACTACCACTACTACTTCTACTTCTACAATCTGTCACCTTAGGAAAATCTCTTAACCTTCCTGGGCCTAATTTTTCTCTTCTGTAAAATGAGCACCTATACATATCTGTAAAAATTACCTCCAAGGTCTCTTCCAACTCTAAAATTAATATCTTATTTCCATTTTGTGTACTGGCTTACAGAAATTTGATTTTGGTGGTTTTTCAGCAACACATAAAGCCATGATAGAAGGGCTTATATTTGTCTGATTATTAGATCCCAACTAAGTCTTAGAATTTTTGCTCTGAGTTGCTATTCCAGTCCATCATAATAGTTCCGTTCTCCAAATTTCTTTTACAATATCAGTATCACATAATTTATTCTTAGTTATTTCATGTGCATTTAAAAAACAATTTATTTACAAGCTCCTTAAAGGCAGGAAGAATATTATTTTCATTTGATGTTACCTTCAGCACCTAATAAATGCCTAACAAACATTTATTAGTGGATTGATGAACTGGTTGAATATAACTTCAGTTGTTTCCACAAGCTCACTCAAGCTCCCTCTCTGACTTCCTTATTTTTTTCAAATACCCATGCTTTCACACTTCTGACATCTGATCAAATGCTCTACAATATATCTCCCATTTACATGATTTAAGAGACATAGTTTCTGTGTAATTTAATCATTTTATTAATAAGGTCAGCGTGTTTATTAATAAAATGATGGTCATCGTCTGGCTGCTGGGCTCAGGACTTATACGTTCTTTTGGACAAGGAGTGGCAGTCAACTCTAATTAGAATATTACAGTGCAGGGCTGAGAGTGACACTGTGTTACCCTTCGACTGAGAGACTAATCTCTGTACCCAGACTATCCTTCAGCCTTGCGCTGTCTATTAAAAGAATTTAGGGCCTACCAAAACCTGAGCACAACACAATGGCTACTCCACCTAGGTGAGGTCTTGAACAAGAAAGCTAGTCCAATCTATCAACAGCAATATCCTTCAAGAGACTGAACTTTTTAAAATCAGGACTTTAGAAAAAGGGGGAACTCAAGGTCTCCCCAAATTGGTTATTAATTTGGTTAATAACAATCTCCCATCAGTATCTTTGTTTCTGTTCGCTCTGACTTTTCCCTATTTAAGGATCTCTTACCTGGAGTATTGTTTTCTGACTCATCGCCAGCTTTCAGACTCATCCTTCTTTGTTCTGTTCTTTATACCATTACTAGATTCATCTTTTCATATACAAAACTGGTATTGTCCATCCTGTGCTCAAAACCCTGCAAGGGCACCTTCCTAAAGAAAAGCCATACTCCTCAGCTTGGAATGAAAGACTCTTCCCACAATCCAGCTTTTCTTCTTCTGCACGCCCTTACATGCTTTAGCTGAACTGGATTACCCAATGTTTTGCATAGATCTAGTGCTCTCTGCCCTTGTTTATTCTATTTGTTAAAACACACAGAATGCCTGTCACCCCTCCTATCTCTCTGCCTTTTGAAATCCAGCCCTGGCTTGTTCATCTCAAATATCACATCCTCTACAAAATGTTCTTTGTTCTCTGCCCTCACTCAGAAATTATTTTCCTTCCTCTGATCTCACTTTAGTCAACAAGCATCCACCTCCTGGCTTCCCTGGCTTCCTTTAAGTCTCTGCTAAAATTCTACCTTCTACAAAAAGCCTTTCCTTGTCCCCTCTTAATGCTAGTGCCTTCTAAGATCACTCCCAATGTAGCAGGCTGAATAGTTGTGTGCATGTTGTCTCCCTTAATTAGATTGTGAGCCCCTTGCAGGCAGAGGCTGTATTTGCTTTTCATTGTATCCCCAGCACTTAGCACAGTGCCTGGCACATATTAAGCTCTTAATAAATTCTTCTTGGCTTGACTATGCTTTATATCTATTTTTATGCATCATATTTTACATATTCTATTCTATCTTCTTTTTTGTGTATCTGTTTCATGAAGCCAGAAACTCTGTTATTCATCTTTAAAGCTCCCCTAGCACCTTGTTCTCTATTTATAGTAAATGATAAATTTTTGTAAGTTGAATTGAAGAACCAAAAGATCTTGAGCTCAAATCTGGATTCTCACTGTCCACTCAACCCCCCTACCCGAACTTGATCATTTATGTGTAATTAGTTGAGCCCAACATAAAGTTTTCTGCTTTAAGGTAATGAGTCGAACTTCAGACTATTTCCTTTGTATGAAAGGCTCTGGAGATGTAAGATGTGACATAAAATATAAGCCAGTTTTTGGAAGAAACTGTTAGAGAAAGCATGTTTATGCCAGTTTGTAGGTAAAAGCTCTTACAAAATAGAATCAAAGCTATCAAGTGAGCCTCTGGATGTCCCAAAGGTAGTTATTTATTTTGTTTTGTTCTAGGAATATACCATGCTATGTCTGTTGTGTGGCAAAGCAGAAGATTCTATCAGTGTCCTCCCTGATGACCCTCGACAGATGGCTCCGTTGTTCTGAACATCTTGACACAGTTTTACTGTAGTTACATCACTGTGCCGACTTAGAATGCTTGAAAACCTGATAGTTTCACATTTTGTTTTCAGTTCAAATGGTTGCCTGCTTTTCAAAGTTCAGAACTGGCAATGATAAAATAAAAAAAAAAAATTTCCAAGGCCCTAGCAGAGTCTCCTGTTGACATCACTGGAATCAGAATGGACTAGAAGCTGCATGTCTCTGGGACAAATAAAATGACTTAAAATGCCCCAACAAGTATATCTTTAGAGGAGCAATGAAATGTCTCTCCTTGTATAATGGAATAAACACTGGTCTACAGATCAGAAGATGTGTTGTAGGCTTATGTACTATGTATTATGGAGTCTCTTCTCTGGGCCTCCATTTTCTCATCTGTAAAATAGAAATGATAACTCTTGTTCTACCTACCTTATAGGATTATGTAAACTGTTATGAAATTATATATGCGATAGTAGTTTGAAAACTGTAAAAGCATGCTGCAGATCATGGGTTTGGATCCTGGGTCTGTATACATTTCTGCTACTTTACTTACTGTATGTGACTGTGGGCAAGTCAGTTGATCTCTAGGCCCCAGTTTCCTCATCTGTAAAATGAAGTCCTTTCTCAATCACTTTATAAAAATTGCATAAATGAAAGATTTGGCAATACCAAACCATACCTTTAAAGAAATCAGTAAAGTTACTACCAGGGAGCAGATTCTGCACTGTGTGATGAATGGTCTGTCTCCCTTTCAGCAGTCCTCTATAAGCATGAATTAAGTCTCTAGTGAATTTGGGAGGAGGCTTCAAATCTCAGAGACAGCACTCATGGGAATCCTGTAACTAGATCGTAACCAGCTGTTGTTTTATTCTTGGAAAATGTTTGCACTTTCCTACATACCTATATTTGACCCTAGTGTTGCCACTACTTGATAACATTTGTCCTTGGTAGCAAAGAAAGCTCTCCATTTAAAAACCCAGCAAGGCATTTAAAAAAAAAAAAAAAACTTGGTGTATCACAACCACGGCTATTAAAGGCACTTAAACTGTTTAGAACTTTCCATTATGCCCAAATTAGCTATTCAGGGCTTTACTTAAGCTTTACCTTTATAGTGTATTTTTGTTTTGGATTGCGTGTATTTTTTAAATTGAAGCATAAACTGGTTTTATGTTTCTCCAGCATTAGGTCACTCATGATACAGAGTTTCAGTCTCCCTGTTGTATGCTTCTAAAGTAATACAAAATGCACTTTTACCAAGATAGAACAGATATTAGCATTTTATAATTATTATTACTTAATATTATTTTGTGTAGTGAGTCTGATAGAAAGAAAACCAAGGCTTTTTAATGTAATAGTGAAAAGAGCATTGGAGTCAAGTCCAGAGGCTTGGATTCAAGTCTTGGTTCAATCCCTTAGTAATTGTGTGGCCTTGAGCAAGTCTCAGATCTTCTCAGTTTCAGTTTTCACCTCTCTAAAATGAGGAGATTATGCTAAATTACCTCCAAAATTCCTTACAACTCTAAATATTCTCTAATCTGCTTTGTCTTCTACCTTGGTGAGAGGGATAATCCTGTTCTGGTTCCTGTCTGGCTTTGTGGAACTGAGGAAAGTGGGGAAACCAGCAAACTTCTGGTTTGGGGGTGGTTCAAGTGTACTACAATATGCTAGTTTCATGTAATCATGAAGTAGAAAGTGTATATTGGGGGTTATTTCAGAGTCACTCCTCAATTCTCAGTCACACATCGTGAACGAGGATAAGTCACTTATTCTTTATTTCTTACAATGATGAGATTATTACTTTTCAATGAAAATATGAGATGAGAGTTCTAGAATTTTTTTTAAACAATACAGGATTTGTATTAATGGACACAAAGTGAAATAAATAGAACCAAAAAGACCAATGTATGCACAATAACTATAACAATGTAAATGAAAAGATCACTAAAAAGAAGATGAATTCCAAGTAACTGAAAAACTAGCAATTGTCCTGGTGAGCAGAAAATGAAACATAACTTCTACCAGAACAATCACTGGAGTCTTGAGGACCTGAGTTCCAATTCCACCTCTGCTATTTATTATTTCATATGCCTTGGCAAGTTGTTTAACCACTGTAGGACTCAGTTTCCCTACTTGTGAATTCTTACTTTGCATCAAGCTAAGGCTAAGTGTTAGAGATACAAAAAGAGGAAAGAGCTCCTGCCCTCAAGGAGATCTAGCGGAGGAGACAACATGCACACAGATATATACAAAACAATCTATTTACAGGACAAACAGGAAATAGTTAACAGAGGGAAAAGATTAAGAAGAGTAGAATACTCTGTCAAGGTTGGTCAGGGTCATTTTTGCTTTTTTTTTCTTGTTTACAAAGGAGGAGTCACACTTGGACCGGAAGATTTTTTTTCCTCCATAGAAGACATCAATAAAACATTTTTTAAAAAGTGATCAAGGCTTAACAATAATAATTTTATATAACACTTTAAAGTTACAAAATGTTCTGTCCATACTTTTCATTTAAGCCTCACAAGAACCCTGTAACATAAGTACTGTAGATATTATGTTCCCTGTCGATAATAATAAGGAAGCTGAGGTTTAGAATTTGCACAAGATCATGCAACTAGTAGGCGTCAGAGACAGATCTGAGCTCAAGTCTTTATGACTTGAGACCAGCGTTCTATCTACTGAGCCAGGCAGGGTCACGGAAACAGGAAATTGTTCAATTCAGCTCACCTTCCTCTTCCCCCAAGCACCTAACGGCAGGGGCTGTTGTGAGGTTCAAATAAGATAATACGTATAAAGCACATAAGTTATAAAGTACCTGGCCCCTAGTAGCCCCTTAATAAAATGCTTGTTCCCTTGTCTTCCCTAAAATCATGTCAACATAATCTATTTCCCTCATAGCTCTATATCCATTATCCCATATTTTATCTTTCAATAGGCCATCCAATCCAACCCCATCATTGCACAAATAAGGAGACTGAAACTCAGGCAGATTAAGGGATTTAGCTGGGGTAACACAGGTGGTAAGCACCAAAGGTGGGATTTTGAAGCTGGATCCTTGGACTCTTCATAGCCATTCTACCTCCCATTTTCCCAATCCTGGTTTTTTAAAACAAGAGCCCATAAAGAAAGCATTGATGGACCACACCTCTAGGAATTTGTTAATGACAAGTCACACTGTGAATTAATCTTCTTACTTCCCCATACCCCAAGTAAATCTGACAGTGATTTTGTTTACCTAAGAAACTGAGGCTGGTTATCCATTAGTCACTACTTGCAAGAATAGAAAGGAAATGAAGCACATGAAAAGTGAAGGCAGGACAACTTTTCTACCTTAATAGTGGACCCATTAGAAATCTAGTAAAGCATTTCATAAAATATTTACCTTAAAGTCACTATTCAAGGCAAAGAGCAATTTCCTGCCCGGGATAGTTTTCTGTTTCTCTCTCACTGAGTACATAACACTTTTCTAAGTCCTTTAACAAAGACCACTGTAACTGTAATTCCTGTGTCTGTGAGAAACCTTAAATTATTCATTCAGCCTGAGCCTGATGGAAAAGGACCTGCACACTGTGCTGGCATTCCAGGAACCAAATTGCCTATGGCATAATGCCAGCCTCAGGTGATACCCACTCTGTTAGTGATAAAGGCCGTGTTAGTAGGTCCAACACCACACTAAGCACCACTGAGATTGAATAAACAAAAAGATCAGACCTAATCTAAATTCTAAATTTTCTTTCTTCAAAAATGCGACCTTTCAAGTGAAGTCACATAAACTGCCTATTGACATTAAGGATAGTTATCCTAGGAAGACTTGTTTCTTCAAGAAAAGAGAGTTGGGGGGAAGAGAGAAGGGGAGAATACACATTGAGAAACTACTCTGTTGAGATTAAGAGAGAAAAATTACTGTTAACTCAGAAGTGGACATGGTTTACCAGAAGGCATTAGAGAGATATAACGAGGACTTTTACTCTCCAGTGTAGGTGTGATTTCTTAGACTGCCTTATGAAATGAAACAGTAATTTACACAGACTTAGAAGCTGGGCAGAAGGACTATAGTGTCATATATCTACACTTCCACCTCAACTGGATCAAACTCAGAAAAAGGATTTGTGGGGCAAAGTTATTGAGAAAGTGACACTAGTCTCCAGAATCAGGGTTTAGTCAGTATTGATGTGGGGAGGTACTCTATCAATATTTTCATACCTGTGCAAATCACTATAAGTGTGTTGTCTCCTTTGAACCTAACAGCACTGATGCAGAAACTGAGGAGCTGAAAGATCAGCATTTAAACCTAGGTGTTACCAACTCCAAGTCCAGCCCTCCTGTGCTATGCTTCCATCATCTAATCTTTTATACCTGCCTATTTGAGATGTCCAAAAATTCTTATTTTTATGTTTTCTTTTTTCCACTCAAGAAGAAATTAATGCTTTCCCAACTAGTTCGATATAGTTTAGGGCCCTGAGCATAAAAGATTTCCAGGTAGGTAAAGACTTCATGAGAAGTGGAAGCTAAGAATTTAAGTATGGCTATTCAACCTTCTGCCAAGGAAAGCTAGAGGCTGAACAGAGATTACATTCATTGTTACCTTCTGACCCAGTGCACACATGCTCACACCACAGCATTCTCTGCACTGCTGAACAAGTTGGAATACTTGTTAGAGGTTGAGAAAAGGCAGCATTTCTTAGTGTCCCCATGGGCCCAGACATGTGCACAGATATTCAAAGACCATATTAGCTTTTTGGATTTGAGCCTCCGGCACTACTGAAAAAAAAAAAGATATTCTATAAGCCCCAAATCTTTAGGGTTAGATTGAAGAAAGATGCTTGTTCCTGAGAATTCCCAACTAGAACATTGGGGAAAGTTTTGGACCCTATTGACAATTTAACTGAATTCCAAATATTCCTTGGTATCTCACAGAAAATAGACGAATCTACTATTCTCATGATCTAATCACTAAGCATGTACTGGCACTGTTGACATGGTATAGAAGGGCTTGTCCTAATAGAGACTTAGGATAAAAGAATACCAAAGCCTCATATAAGGAAACCTGGAGCTCCCAACAAGACCTCAAAGTGAACTAGCTTTCTGATACAAAATTAAAGGCAGTCAGGAAGAATGATGGAAACAAGCCATGTCCTCTGGGACCCTGGGTAAGACTTTTGCATTCTGCTGAGCCCTCAAAGGCAGTGGGGTAGCAGGTATTGCCTTCTAAGTGACCTTTTCCTGTTCAAGCAACTAGTAGCATAGAACACAGCGCTCTAGCTGTAGCTGTTCTAGACACTTAGCTTGGTGAAGATTTATTGCTGGAGGATTGGGGGTAGGGGTGTACATGGAGTGCTCATTTATTAGCTCAGAGCTCCAAACTGGAGTCAGGTTAGTTTTCAGAAAAGGGTTGGAGAAAGAGAGTATAAGGCAAAAGAGGGATAATCAATTTAACTTACAATCACATAGGATCACTTGTGCTATTTAGGGGTTCACAGATGGGTATTGTGATCTTTCCTCCCCACTTACACTTCTAGACCCAGTGCAGCCCAGAAATTGAATGCGCTCCTAAGTTATGCCCCTGGATGGCAGATGTTTTAGTGAAAGCTAGAGCATCTTTTCATGAGTGCAAATGAGTCTGGTTCTAGTCCAACAAAAATTGAGCACTTGTTCAGTCATTAAGTCATGTCCAACTGTCCATGGGGTTTTCTCGACAAAGACACTGAAATGGTTTGCCATTTTCTTTTCCACTGTGTCCCCATTTTACAGATGAGCAACTGAGGTAAATAGGAGCTAAGTGATTTGTCCAGGTTCACACAGATGGCAACTGTCTGAGGTCACATTTGAACTCATATCTTCCTAATTCCAGGCCTGGTGCTCTATTCCATGCACCACCTAGCTACTCCTTGGTTATTAAGCATTTGCTAAGTACAAAGCACTGTACTGTCTCTGGGGATACAAAGACAAAAGTCCCCACCCTTCAGCAGTTTCCATGGGGAGGTAGATGGGGGAAGAGCTGGTTATGACATGTAAACAGGTAAGTGTGATACAGTATACAGGACTAATTGAGGAGGCTGGAAAAAGCACAAGCAACTAGAGGGATCCTGTCTCAAGGAGGGTAACATTTCGAGAAACTGAAGGATCTCAACTCTAGTCATGACATCTGTGCCTCATTGTCCCAAACCATAAGGCAAAGGTAGCTATTTACCTCCACAGCCTGACTTCCTTCAGATCAGTTATCACTGATAGAACTAATACTTATGCCCCTAAATATTGTCTTAGGGTTTCCAAAGCACTTTATAAATTTTTGTCGAATCCTTACCACAAATGAAAGAGAAAGTACTTATTACTATCTCCATTTTGCAGTCTCAGGTTAAGTGACTTGCCCCCATGATCATAAAACTAGGAAGTCTGCTTCATAACATGAATTGTAATTACATCCATTCAAATAGTGTAACTGTATCTGGAAAGATACTGACTTTCCAATTAGGAAAGAATGAAAATACAGTTTACTAAAAATTAACTTGGGCCGAGACTCCAAAGGGAATTAATGCATTAATAGTGACCAAAAGAGAGAAAAACAAAATGGTGTCTGTGTGGCACAGGACTCTAGTTTTTCTCAGCTGCCTTGTATTATTGAGTTGTTTCAGTCGTGTCTGACTCTCCATGATCCCAAAAGGGCTCTGCCCTGAGGCACAACTGTATGGGAGGCATTAGTTAAGGGCTGTGTTTGGTATTGGGAGAAATGCCAAAAGTTTTATCACTTTATGGCTTTTTCTCAGAACTGGAGAGGAGGAGCTCTGGAGAGACAAAGAAGAGAGTTAAAGCCTTTAAGTCCTTTGGGGTTTTCTTGGTTTGCTTTTTTTTTTTTTTTTTTTTTTGCTATTTTATTCTGCAGCACATTTTACAGATGAGGAAACTGAGGCAAACAGGATTAAGTGTCTCACCCAGGATCACACAGCTAGTAAGCATCGCAAGTCTTCCTTACTCCAGGCTCAGTGCTCTACCCATTATGCCACCTAGCATAATGCTTACTCGGTGTGGTTTCCCAAACAGGACTTGGCTTGATGAGGAATCTGCCTTGTTCTAGCTCACAGTGATAAACCCTCTGTTTAGCAAGTCTTATACAGATCTCCCTCTTACCCTAAGGAAAGAAATGACTAACATAGGCATCCAAACCAAAATAGCTAGATTATCATGAATTTGAGGTCAGGAGCTGAAATGTGAATTTAGGATTCTAAGGAAAAGTCTGGCAAAGAGGCAATGATAAGTTTGTTTGGTTTTTTTTTTGGCTGATTAAGGTTTTCAAGAACCTTACCCTCCTGCCATTTAAAAAAAAAAATAATAGTTAACCAACTATGGCAGTTAGGTGACACAATGGATAGAGCACCAGACCTAGAATCCAGAAGACTCATCTTTCTGAACTCAAATCCAGTCTCAGACACTTACTAGTTGTAAGACCCTGGGCAAATTACTTACCCCTGTTTGCCTGTTTCCTCATCTGTAAAATGAGCTGGAAAACGAAAATGGCAAACCACTTTAGTATTTGTGCCAAGAAGACCTCAAATGGGGTCAGAAAGAGTCAGACATGACTGAACAATAAAATCTAATTGTTAGATATCTCTGGAGATTAGGAGTAGGTAATTGTCCCTAAATCCACCCTAATAGAAATGTATTCCTACTGCAGCTCTAGCTTTCTAGTGACCTTGGCCAAAGGACTTAAAGGCTTTAACTCTCTTCTTTGTCTCTCCAGAGCTCCTCCTCTCCAGTTCTGAGGAAAAGCCATAAAGTGATAAAGCTTTTGGCATTTCTCCCAATACCAAACACAAGCCTTAACCATTGCCTACCTCCCAGCTCCCATACAGTTGTGTCTCAAAGGTAGAGTCCTTATCAAGACCACTGAGGTCTTCTACCTTACCTGCTATCTCTTGCTGTTAAGGAAAAAGACTCAGGAAATGCAGCATTTTTCACACCTGAACTTTATTGGATTCACATGGACTGGAATTCAAGCTCTTCACGACTCTCAAGCATCCTCTCTCCCGCAAGGGTTTAAGAAGATACCATCATCCTGTGAAGAGCCAACCCAGACCTACGAGTCCTGACTCATCACCAACAGGAGCATTGGAGAGTCTAAAAGGAACAGGTGGGCAAGAAAAGAAAGGATATTCAACTAATGGTCCTGATCTTGGGCATCTCCTGCTTTCAGCAGGCCTTGGGAGGAATGCTAGATCCTGGAAAAGGGAACTCTGAGACTGGAGTAGAGGGAGATGGGGATGTATATGGAACAGCTTGTCTATATGGCAACTTTGAGGAGACGCTTGATGTCTGGTTCAATATTGATGGTGGGGAAAGATCGGCTGTATCGGCGAAAGGGCTCACCCTCAGGCCCCACTAGGAACTTCTCAAAGTTCCAGGAAACATCTGAGCGACGCACAGGACTCCATATGATGAGCTTGGGGTCTGTCATGAGGGAGAATGGGTCATCATCAGGGTAGGGGAGTTTATCCTTCAGGTAGGCAAAGACAGGATGCTCATTCTGCCCGTTCACCTCACACTTTTGGACAAGGACAAAGTTGGGTTGGAAGCCACCCCCAGGGCGGACATACTTGAGACTGTTCAGGATCTCTTCATTCTGACAGTTTTCCTAAGAGGGAGAAAAAGAAAGAAGTGGAAATGAAATGGAGAATGTGTGTCGTCTATCTTTCATATCCTCTTATACTTGCCATCCATACTCTTTCTCCTCCTTTTCTTCCTCCTTTCTCTCCGTCTTCCTCCCACCTTTCATATCTACTTTTCTTCTCACCCTTAACTTGGGGTTTTTGCTGCACAGCATACTTCCTCTTGGCTTCCTGCCAAACATCTTGTATCTTTCTTGGAATCCTTTACTGTTACTATTCACATAGCCTTTAAACTTTTTTATAGCTCTTTAATTGTCCCTTCACTGAACATGGCAATCTTTTAGGTTATCTAGCTACTGCCAAGGTATAACCAACCTAGAGTGCTGCTGGAGACTTGTGCTTAGGAGAGGGAGTGGGTGATGGAAGGGAGAAGAGGCAAAGGAGACTTCAGATTATCCTGTAGGCCAGGAACCTCTCCTCAAAAGGTCCTGATACTGCCTTCCCCATCTCCCACTACTACTGTTCTTTACTTGTAAGTATTAAGTACGGCCTCTTTCCCTGCCCCATTGCTCAACAGGATGGGGGCTTTCACGAAATGGGATTTCTAGGCCCTTGCTCTTAGTCTTCTTGTCCTAGAACCGAACAGAGGGGAGAAAACTGATGTAGACAAATCTTACCTAAGCACCTTTCTCAGGTCTCATTCTCCATAAAGTAATAGCAGAACAAAAACAATGAATGAACCACCTCCAAGTGACTCATTTATTTTCCACAAGTGATGGGATACGTTAAATAGGATGGAATGTACTAAATGTGTATTGGGTAGAGAGAGAAAGTCAAGGAGGAGAAAGGTGTTTGGGTAAGTAATGACCCTTTCTGATGAACTGTTAGCTCTGTCCCTACCTTTGGAGGACAGTAGTCAGTTGGGATGCATCACCCGTATGTCTAGCTATAGATGTAGCTCAGTGCACCTGTGCCCTCACTGAAAATATTATCCTCATCCTCAGCCAACGTTACAAAATACTGAATGATGCCACAGAGGTTTGAGGAGTAGTCTTCCCATCAAAGCATCTTATTTCTCCTTTTTACCAGTCTGGGAGTCAAGCTACTTCTGTAGCTTAGAGAAAAGCCCTTCTCTCTGCCCTGCTGGAACCAATTAGTGCAGTCAGATCAGAACCATATCCCCATCATTTATCCTAAGTTAATTACTACTTGACCACTTATCTCTTATGTTAATGTCTAGTTAATTGCTATGGGGGTCATGGGCTCCTTCCAGCTGTTCACTCTTCAGATTAATGATAGAGTGGGGCTGAAGAAAAAGGAAGCATTTAGCTCTGACCTATTCCTATTGTCGTGGTCAGTCTAGAAATAACAGATACAGATGTTGGCTACTTGTCTGAACCAACCTCTTTGACCTTCTTCCTTTTACTTGCCTCTCTGTCTTTCCTCTCTTCACACCACTACAGTTGGAATGACTGCTGGGGTCTTGATTGCTTTCCCTAATGGAATTGTGCATAGAAATGGTATAAACCCTTCAAAGATAGCTAACACACTGAGAGCTGAACATCTACTAGTGGCACACTTACAAGCAGAGATAGATATAAATGATATTCAGATGAGCTTGTACACTATATATCCTCTTCACCCATGTGGCTACTGACAAGCATTAGATATTTATAAATAACACCTGGTTTTTTGTTTAGTATTTGATACTTTTTCAACTGAGTCCCCATATTATTATAAAAACCCTTTTATTATTGTTTCCCATTTTATAGATGAAGAAAGTGAGGCTCAAAGAGGTTGTGACTAACCCAGTGTTACATGGCTAGATAAGGGTAAATCCAACCCAAGACTCCAGAAATAGGTCAGTCCAGTTTAGTTTTCTTTCCATTATATCATATGCCAAGATGTAGTCTCTGAGTGGTCAGTTACAGAAGCACAATGACTGCATAAACTCCCTTTTTGTACCCCCTGCCTTTTTGGTACACCAACTTAAATACCCAGACACATCAACATGTTTGAGGTGTAGAACATGCACATTTATACACAGTTACTAGTTCATCTCATTCCTCCCATCCCAAGCTGCCAGACCCCCCTCCCCTTTAATTAATTCCCCTGAGAAGGTAAGCAGGAGGCCAGCCCTGCCTCATGAGCATTAGGCATCATGCCAAGTACCCCTTACCTGATGCCCAAACTGATTGCAGGGAAAGCCAAGTATTACCAGGCGCCTTGGGAAGCGGCATTGCAGCTCATTGAGCTGGGTGTAGTCCCGGGTAGTCGTGCCTCAGAGAGAGGCCACATTCTCAATGAGTACTGCCCGGCCCCGGAAAGTGTTGAAATCTATCTTCTCCCCTTCCAGGCTGGTAGCACTGAGGTCGTAGAAAGATTTGGCGATGTGAGCCATGGTGAGAAGGCAGAGTGACTCCTGGGTGGGTGTGGAGCCTATTTAAGGGGCCTGCTGAGGGTTGGGAGGGTAGTGAGGGGAAGGAGGAGGAAGAACAGGAAGAAAGGGAGAGTCAGTCAATTTTGAGGTTGACTGTTCCCAGAATGACTTGGCACAAATAATCTTATACCTGTAGGAGTAATCTGAGTAAGTGCCGGTTATTTATAACCTCCAAACAAAGCACCTGCCCCACCCTGCCCTGCTTGGCAACCTAGGCAGGGTTGATTTGTTATCTCTGGGTATATGTGAATAATTCAGTCTCTCTGCCCTACCTTAGGAAACCAGAGACCCTAATGGGGAGGAGGGAGGAGAGGTAAACTGATGATAGAGCAGAAGTGTTGACTCCTACCTGTACTAGTGGGGTGCAACCATTCCCAAGGACATTCTGTGAGTGCCCATCGCATCTTACAGAACATACACAAGCAACTGTCCAAGTGACTTTACTGCAAAGACCATCTATTGACATTTGCACCAGTACATCATTAGCCAATGCAAAATGAGACTTGTTTATGACTGGGTTTCTGAGGCTAAAATGTTCACTCCAAATGTATCTAGGCCCATACTCAAAGGCTGTTGTTTTTTGTTTTGTTTGGTGGGATTCACCAGACCTTATGCAGTGCTGGCATAGCCTTCCAGAATCAAGAACCTCTGTATCATTATGAGATGTTGGATTAGACTTTAGGAAGGAAGGAAACAAGTATTTATTTATTAAGCACTTTACAAATATTATCTCATTTGAGCCTTATAAAAACCCTGGAATGTAGGCACTATTATTATCTTTACAATTCAGGAAACTGACACAAACGAATTCAAGTGACTTGGCCACAGTCATTCAGCTTGCAAATGTCTGAGGCTGGATTTGGAATTCAGGTTTTCCTTGTACAGCACTGTATCCACTGAACTACTCTCTGTTGCTTTTAGGGGATATAACTGGAAGAACTGGGTAACTCTCAACGTCAAATATTCTACTGCATAGTCCTTATAAATCATCAAAATATCCTAGAAGTTCCCAAAGATCCTCAAATAATATCTGAATGAATCAAATCAGTAAGCATTACAATAAAATATACAGGAAAACTCTCCTTCACAAAGTTAATTGATTCCATGAAAATTTATGTTAGGAGAAATGGCATTAAATTGGTTGTATACCCTTGGGCAAAACACAAAGAGAGGTAAACACTTTTGGGAAGTTTTCTCTGCTTTAAAATTAAACCTCTAATACACTCTAGCTGTGTAATCATGGGCAAATCATATAACCTCTAGTGTCTCAACCAACTTTCTTTTTCTTTAAAAAAAAATTCAAATTTTATTAAGAGTTTACTAGAACCTAGTTGACTTGCAAACATTAACAGCCTTCTCTGTAGCAGCACAGTCCTTGAGTAGTCGCATGAAAGAAAGCAACTGTGGTCAAATTTGGAAGTGGTGTTTGTAAATTTCAAGTCAAGTCTTCTCTAGGGCATGACTTTTCATCTGTATCAACAAGGACTTTCATTAGGGGAAAACAAACTTCTTGGTCCCAAACCTTTCAGCATGATAAAGTCTGTTTGTTATAACGGACAAATCTTCCCAGACAGAACAGAATTTGTGGATACATTATTTTTTATCAGTATGTCTTCCCTAATTTTGGCCTTGGCCAATCTTGTAAATCTTGTTTATGTGGTAAAGATACCCTTACTGACTAGTCCAGGTCACAGAGAATGCCACGTGGACAGGTATCAAGCTCTGTATACAAGCCACTTTGTGCAGGCCTTGGTGGGGTTTAATGGAGCAGCTCCTTGGTGTGTGAGAGGTTAGTGATGACCTTGTAATCCTTGTCCTTGATCACCCCAGTGACATCATTCACCTTATCCTACCCAGACACAGTAGACCTTAGCACTTAATGCTCCAGCTTTTCCTGGTCCCAGTCCAGGTTCTCAGCCATATTGCCACCATTACCTGGATTTTTATCAGGTGACACTTCTTTTTTTCTATACCTCTGGCTATTTTCAATGACCCAGTAACCTTGAGACTTTAGATAGCTGTTTCTTGTCATCACCATCCTACCATTTCTTATAGTACTTAGGGAAGGATTTCTTGGATTTATGCTGACTGTTGTATAACCACCTCTTCCACCAATCACTTAGGGAAAGGATGGTTTTAAATATACAGAGGCTATAGGTTCATATGTATCACATGATGTCTCTAACGATTATGGTGGAACATTTCCACAATAGACTCTGTCTTGCCCACTTATTTCCTATTCACCTTAGTGCCAGGCATGTCCATTTCCTGGTAGCCTAGAAAGACTGTGAGCTAGATGGTCTTGGTGGAGTTGTCTCTGGGGGAGCTCATCACAATTCCCTGGTGTCTTCCACTTTGTTTCCAAGGCAGGAAGTCTAGAGATCCAAGCCTGGGAGAGGAGAGCTTCCAGTAGGACATAACTGCTGCCATCACCAAAGTGAGCTGGAGAAACCCAGCCTTCCCCTGCTCTTTAGTGTTAGTGTCTTGCCTCTGAAACTACCCCCCATGTCTATACCTTGTTTGTGAATCATTGTTTGAATGTTGTCTCCCTCACTGGACTGTGAGCTCCTTGACAACAGGGACTGGTTTTTATGTTACTGGATTTTTTTTTTTTTGCCTTTGTTATCTCAAGTGCTTAGCAGGAACTTAATAAATATTAGTTGATTTGAATGGAGATGTGTAGACGATCCCTTCCTTTATGCATGTAGAAGCCTCCTACCCAAAACAAGCCACACAGATTTGAATAGCCAAGAAAGAAAGAAACCCTCACTGACAGGGCTCTGAATTCTAGCCTAGGGATTGATAAAAATTATAATTTGGGATCATAAATGATAGGAATATTTACACCTCTAGAGCCCCCATTGTCCTAGCTCAGTTTCAGCGAGGTTTGAACATCAATCGGTTCCACGGGCAATTCTTTAGACACCTAGTTTATTTAACAGAAGAAAATGGAAGAGAAATAGAGTAAGAGTTCCTACAGGGACCCTCCTCCTAACTTTATGCCAGACTCTTCCCAAGGTTGTGGAAAGGGAATAAGGGGATTGGTGCTAGTTTCTAAGGTCCATATCTAGTTTCTGGACTGGAACGGTGAAATTAAGGGAAAAACCGGAGCAAGTTTAAGGGATCAGATCAGTCTTCTGACCTTACCAACCATGAGGTCCAAAACTGTACAATTTGCAAGAAAAACCATTGAAGCAGGATTCCCAGGGTCTGTGGTCAGTGCTTGATATTGAGAGACATAGACGAGGCAAAGTAAAATACAGAGTTTCGCTGGATGATAGACATTGCTTTTGACCATCCAGAAGGGCCAGAAATAATGGTTTTAGCATGGGTGGTCACAGGATAGGCAAGACAAGGGTCATCTCTGCTGAATAAGTGGTCATAAGATGGTCCTTTCCTCATGTTAGGCAAGAGAGGGTGGTCTGGAAGTACAAAAATAAATTGGGGAACTTTCCGTATAACATTAGGACATCCCACCCACGATGAGTTTAGTCATCAGCATTCTTGTGGTTAGGCAAGTAAACCAGCAGTTTAGTAGTTAGTTCTACTAGTCACCAGTAGTTTATTTTTATTTTATTTCATTTATTTATTTTTCATTTTCAACATTCACTTCCACAATATTTTGAGTTCCATATTTTCACCCCATCTCTCCCCTCCCCCACCCCAAGACAGCTTGCATTCTGGTTATCTCTTCCCCCAATCTGCCCTCCCTTCTATCACACACCTTCCTTCTCTCATCCCCTTCCCCTCTATTTTCTTGTAGGCAAAGATAGATTTCCATACGCCATGACCCGTATATCTTATTTCCCAGATGCATGTAAAAAGCAATTTTAACATTTATTTGTAAAACTTTGAGTTCCACCTTCTCTCCCTTCCTCCTCCCCACTCATCCCCACTGAGAAGGCAAGTAATTCAATATAGGCTATACATGTGTAGTTATGCAAAACATTTCCATAACAGTCATGTTGTGAAAGATTAACTATATTTCCTTTCATCCTATCCTGCCCCCATTTATTCTATTCTCTCATTTGATCCTATCCCTCCTCAAAAGTGTTTACTTCTAATTACCCCCTCCTCCCATTTGCCCTCCCACCCCACACTTATCCCCTTCCCCTTTACTTTCCTGTAGTGTAAGATAAATTTTCATACAAACTGAGTGTGCATAATATTCCCTCCTTAAGCCAAATCTGATGAGAGAAAGGTTCACTCTTTCCCTCTCAACTCCCCCTTCTTCCCTTCCATCGAAAAAGCATTTTCTTGCCCCTTTTTTGTGAGATAATTTGCCCCCATTCTAATTTCTCCCTTTCTCCTCCCAGTATATTCCTCTCTCACCCCTTAATTTTATTTTTTTAGATATCCTCCATATATGTATGTGAATATATATATATAATCCCCATTTAGATATTCAACTCACCTTGTGCCCTCTGTCTATATGTATATAAT